>OV884029.1:27952500-29152500 GCA_930367265.1 Catocala fraxini
GTTGAATCTTTGTCTAGATCCATTGTAAAACTGTTGAGTTGAACCAATAAAATATTATTATTATTATTTACGTTGCATGAACTCTTCTACTGTATAAAAGCACATCAGCCTAATGGCTTTTACATGACATTACATACATAAACATTTTTACATTAGCAATTCACTAGCCATTTTCTTCTTCTCTGTCACTTTAACTAAAAAAGTTTTGTTGAGCTGGGTAAGTAAGATTTTTTACTGGTAGCTTAATTGTTAATAATATTAACAGTCTCGCGAACATATCTCCGAAGGGGTAGGTAAAGTAAGTTATAATTTATTACGTTTACGCGAATGTTATACATTGAAATTGAACTATTTTACACAAATTTTATCAAGTCTTTTAATTTTTAAAACACTATCTATTATCACATAATTTTGAAACTTTAAACTGCTATTATTAAACACTGTTACAAGTTACTGTTTACTTCTATTTAACCTATTTAAATTATAAAAATATTAACTAATGATTTTAATTTTACACTTTCCTCGACGTTTCGTTTGCTTTTCAGCAGCCATGTTAACGAGAAATCTCCCTGTGAACATGGCTGCTGCAAATACAAAAGGCTATAAATCCGTATAAATCTAGCTTAATTTGAGCGTAGGTAATGTTATTAGTTATTAACTTATTACACTTAGAATTCGATACATAATAAGAAGCCTATTGCCGTCTACCAAGCACATCATCAAACTTAGTGCTGCTTCTCAGAAAACCTTGATGAAGTCAAGGGTTTTTGAAAAGTAACACCTAAGTATCTTATCTTATGTGGGGGCCAGTCAGTGCAGACCGGCGACACTTCGACCCAGTGGGATCTTTTGTGTCGACACTCTCCCAATAACGACTGCCATTACATAGATGTTCATGGCAGCCGAGACCGACGGCTTAACATGCTCTCCGAGGCACGGAGCAGGCGATAATTGTCAATCACAACGCACATAATTTCGAAAAGTCATATAACTTCCGAAAGTCAGAGGTGCGCGACGTGTGTTCGAACCCGAGACCCTCTGCATTGCAGTTAGTTGGTCTCCCCACTGAGCTACCGCTGCTCTTTTAAAACCCAGTAAGAGCTAACTCAGGTACCAAGCCTGGGACCTAACGATCACACACAAAGCTATCCATAAGACCAACACGTAATTTAGACTCAATAAACATTTGCAACTTGCCTAACTGTCTTAGAAACAACAAATTAAACAAATCAATTTACTTGATGAATCGTAATGGTGGCAAAACTAAGTTAAAGCACCCTTTACATTTACCTGTCTCATTAAACATCACCTTGGGTTCGCTATACAATTCGTTTTCACTGTCGAATATTATCATTTTATCGTTTCGATAAAATATATTGATACCGGGAAATCAATAGACGCTGATATTTTGATACCAAGAATATACTTACGCGAGATAATAATTAATCAATACACGAAATCAAATTAATTATGTTAATATTAAATATTGTGTAAACCACAACAAGAAGCAGGATAAATTGAACACTAACGATCTGGGCGACGCAGGTGCCAAGGTACCGAAATATGTTGTTAAAAACTTTTAATTACCTAAATGTGAAAGATAATGAGGATGTTTGGATGTTTATTATACAATCACGCGTAAATTGTAGAACAGATTTAGGTAATAGTTGGCATACAGACAGATCATGTCCTGTAAAAATGGCTTCGTACGTTCCGTTAGGCAAATCCTTACTAATATTACAAACGCGAAAGTTTGTATGGATCTATGGATGTTTGTTACTCTTTCAGGAAAAACTACGGAACCGATTGCGATGAAACTTTGTATGTAGATAGCTGGTGACCTAGATTCACACATAGGCTACTTTTTATCCCGATATTCCCACAGGAACAGGAGTTACGCGAGTGTAACCGCGGGGAAAAGCTAGTTACATAATTTATGTGGAATACTTTAGAAGAACTTTGGACTGCACAGATGGTGTAGTGGTTTAAGTGTTCGCCTCGCTACTGCCACTACGTCGAGTGTCGTGGGTTTGAATCCCATACGGGACACACAGTTCTGTGATCCATAAATGATTGTTTCGAGCCTGAATGTTTGTAAAGCTCCACGCGACACAGGATTTATTCCTAGTGCGGCAATTGTCTTACAATAAAAAAATATATATACATATATAGAAAAAGAAAGAACTAAACGGACAAACAGACTGAAAGACACTGATAGAAACTTTGTAATTGCCGAAAGGTCTATGTATAATACATGCATGGGGTACTTTTTATCTCAAAATGTGCTTCCAAAGAATTTTCGCAGACGAATATGAATTGTTAACCAAAGCACAGTACCTATAATTAAAGTAAAGTACAATGGCATTGGACTTTAATTATCTGATTGTGGAAATACCCAAAAGAAGGTTGCAGCTAAAACCTTGTATTGAGTTTTTGCGATAAGGTTTATGAGTGGATGACGATGACGCGCGGTACGAATGGGGCGGGAAATACCACTGTATTACCAGCAACCGACATATACGAGTAACTACATAGCTAATGCGTTGCGCCTTGTACTACAGGCTCACATATCTAACTTTACCATCTGAAAGAGCCTCGCTGATTTCAGCATGAATGAGCTGGCTCGACCGGGAAAGGATTACCCTTGTGACTTGTGACTGTGAGAACAGAACATCGACGTAAAATAGCAGTAGGTATTCCTACTGTTGTGTTTCGTGCGGTGAGTGAAAGTGTCGGAGGCCCAATCACCCTCTTACCCCCTTCCCGCTCCTTCTCCTTCCCACTTCCTTTCCTAAAGGGTCGGCAACGCGCAAGTGATGCCTCTGGTGTTGCAGGCGTCCATAGGCTTGCTTGCCAACGCAGTGGTATAATAAATTTTTTTTCGTAGTATTGTTAATGCAATAAATATAATGCAAACGATCGTATACTATAGTAATAGCGTACCAGGCAGGCGGTATGCTTGTTGCCTACCTTGTCTAAAACAATGTTGCTATCAGTGTTTGTCTGTTTGTCAGGTTAGTTCTTCTAAATTACGCAGCAAATGTTGATTGCAGTAGGTGTTCTAATTAGGTCATTGAATGTAGATAGATTTGTGCTATAGTTAAAATAATTACGTTAGAAGATGGTTTTTAAAAACAAGTCGTGCACTTGCAATATTTTCTGTGTCGCCGGGGACTTTAAAAACATTTTATCGTCGGACACAAAATGTCAGAATCACAATTTCTCAAAAATCATAATTTTTTTGTTCGTGTTGACACGTACAGAGGCCGTCCAAAACCGGGGTGAGTTGCTAGTCATTGCATATAAACAGAAGTAAAGTACCTAGAACACTGTATAAAAGAAGCCAGGCAACTGTCAGTCAAGTTTGGCGTTCTAAAACGTAGGTCTGACTACTTTGAGCTCTCAATTCAGATTTACCTTATATTAAATATTATTTTTTAGATTTTAACAGTCAATCATATATGGCTGCAATGCCTTGTACATATGAGTTGTAAAATACTAAAATTATAATTGAATGGCGATCTAAAACCTGCCTTAACTTAGGAAATAACCTAACTATAAATTCACTAACATCACTAAACTCATAAACTTAGCATTCGGAAGTGTTACTTTTCGACCTACATTAATAAATTATTTTTGTCTCTGACGATCTATGAATTCATTGAAATTAAACTACTATATACGGATTTTATCGCGTTGTTCATTTGACACTATATTACATAATTTTGAAAATTTGTTACACTACTATTACTATTAAACTTTACTAATTTTTAAGCTAATTATATTGTTATTATATTAATTTAAATCAAATCTAAATAGTTTTAATAACAATATAATTAGCTTAAAAATTAGTAAAGTTTAATAGTAATAGTAGTGTAACAAATTTTCAAAATTATGTAATATAGTGTCAAATAAACAACGCGATAAAATCCGTATATAGTAGATTAATTTCAATGAATAATATTCGCATAAACAGAAGACAATATTATAGATCTATGAATTACTGTAATTTATTTCATACTTAAACGCAATTTTATTATTTATTTAAGGTCACTAAAACTCTAACAATATCTCAATATCATCGTATAATATTCATAAGTCCATTGAGCCCTAACTATGATGATATTCAGAGTACAAATACTTCCTACATATACAAAGCATGTGCACTAGGTACCTATATAAAGGGGCCGCCCTACATGTAGTTATACCTAGGTTGCAGACGACGACGCGCCCCTGTGCTATTTGATACTTCAGTGTGGAGCTACAACCTTGCGTTGTGTGCTCTATATAATTATCTCTTAGCTTTCAAAGACATAGAATATGTTTAATACATAATGTACCTACCTACTACACATTAGGCAGGGAAATTAGAAAGAAAGGAAAGAAAGAAATCATTCTTTATTGCCACAAAGAAATATGACTACATATTTTTCTTACAAAATATCGACATAATAATAAAAAAGACAATTAAATAAAGAGCTCGTAAGTAAAAAATAGATACATATTATGCTATTGTGGCAACAAATGGTCTCCATTCAGCATTGATGTTGCGATAAAACTGACGTGATTACACCAGCTATGTTTAAAGATATGTGATGAGAGCGAGACTCTGTGCTGATACTGTAAGTTAAATAGCCTCATGTCTATAAGCTTGAAGGGGTACACCATTTCACCCACATTCCACCAAAAATTATTATATTAGCGAGCATTCTTAGTACGAGGTTTGGCTAAACCTCGTACTAAAAATTGCGTATGAGAATTTCTCGATAAAAAACCCCAAAGACATCTTGCTCGATCGTGAAAAACTAACGAGACCTCATGGCAGTCACATACACTACTGCTATACCACTGACTTTCTTTACATCGGCCTACCGCAAGCACGGTAATGATATCTATACAGTATTGTAACTCAGCTTTGTCCTTGAAATAATTACCTACAACAGCGCGGTTCGTAGACACGCGTTAGGGCTGCCCGCCTACAGTATTTTAATTTTATCTACCTACTTGAGTATCTTTCTAGTTTAGTGGTTGTAAATATTATACATATGTATATTATATTATAAAAAAATAAATTCGTAGTGAATTAAATGGAAAGTTTGAAATAAAAGTGTTCAATAAAATCAAATCATCACAAATCGCACGCTTATTGCTTACAAAACAATCACACCGTCCGTTCGTTACTGCGGCGCATTCGCGACTGGTTGCAGTGGTTGCGAACCAAGCGCATACCAACGCCGAGGCGCGTAGATATGACTCGAGTTCCGACCGTTTGTATGAAGATAGAATACTGTTAATAACATTACCGTGCCGCAAGTCACAAAACCCAACAGCACAATTTATCCTATCCATGTGCATATTTGCGTTAGAATTATATGCGAACTAGCTTTTGCCCCCAGCTTCACTCTGAACACTCCAGCTTTACTGGATAAAAGGCACTGGATAAGTCTTTTTCTGTACTCCTGACAACATGTATGCAAAAATTCATGATGAACGGTCGAATATTTAAGTCCTGAAAGCGCCACAAACAAACTTACATTTGCATTTATAATATTTGTTGTTTGTTTGTTTAATTGTTTGTTTGTTACACTTTCACGTCTTAACTACTCCACCGATCATCATCAAATTTCGCATACACGTTGACAGGGGAACAGAATAGAACATAGGGTACCTTTCATTCAGAAAAAGTACTATTACTAACTAAACTAATCTACATTTATGTGACCGAATATAACGCAAAAATCTATAATATAACACGTGCAGCTGTTGTTCGGTGCAGACTGTCAATCAATCGATGCACTACCAACGTATACTAACTAAAGCGTATACGGGGAATATGCGCCGCTCGGATCAGAGAACGGAGGGTATACATATATCCAAAGTTATATATGTATATATTGTGCCTCACCATCCCAGAACATTTATGTTAACGACAACGAATGGACGCTACATTTTGATATTATATTCTGGTCCTCTACATAACGATGAGTTATGTATCCTGAACCACACAACCACGCGATTTTTTCAAGAAGACAATCTTCATGGAATATTGTCTCGTAACTAATACAAAACTCTACATTTTACATAGATTTACGACACTGTTAATACAGCATAAAATAATACCTAACTGATAGCAACCTAAGCACATAATATTTTATGACTTTATAATTGTAACATTTTATTTGAATGTATTGATATCTTGACATTACTATGAATTTTAATGACAAATACAAATTTTTACATTATTGATTCTCATTTTTATACATTGCGTCAAAATGAATGTAATGTTGAAATTGTGAATTTGACTTATTTTTATAATAATAATCTTGACATAATCCTAATTATTAATGGTTTGAAAATATTTGTTTACGTATTAATTATTATAATTTTATTTTTAGTAATATAAATTTAGATACATATTTTTCATGAGAAAATGGTTTTCGTACACCATAATTGGTAAAACATGTAGAACAACGACTTATGTACCATCTACAAGCAATGTAAAACTTATAATGTTTTACTCATGTTTTTACGAAATAATCTTATTCTATTCTATTCTATTTTATATATAAAAATTCAGCTTCTGTGTAGTTGTGTCTGCAGAACCCAAAAAGTAGTTGATGGATTGGTTTGAAAATTTAACACGATTTTGCATTGCCATATAACAATGTTCTTATATACTTTTTATTCCGATATAGTTACGAGAACGTCACATAAAAATATCACACTGCGCTACAATAGAGCGTGGCCGGGTTTTCGAGTTAGTAAGAAAAGTAACAAAGGATATACAAACTGAATCTTACATAATAATAGACTGTTATCCTATACATAAATGGTTACGCAATCATCAGTTCCAACGTAATGCACCAGTTTACTTCTGTATTCGAGACTAGCATGCCTACGCATGTGTGTAGCGTTGAACAATAGAGTAATCAGCTGAATTACGTCACCTCGGCTAGCATACCCGCACTCATGCCACTACGTAATATAATAAACCGTTCACGAAGGTCGCGACCGAACATTGATTTACTTTTTGTAAGTCTACTTTCAGCACAGGAACTAATAAATGAGGCTATGAAGATTTTATTCCTTTCTGATTGGTTGTCTTCAGTAGTCTCGTAGCATAAGTTCATGCTTTGTGGTAGAGCATGAGAGCTGGCTCGAGTTATTTTAATCGATTTCTAACAGCATGCGTTCATAAAAGTGTCTTGTATACGAAAATAGACTGGTCCTCGATTACATCTTGAGCCCTAAAACGATGGGCTTCGGGCACAGTAACAAAATTCATTCTGCTTCTGGAAAATTCGTGCTGGGGAAACTCAATAACATGCATATTCCCGATCCGGGATATCGAATCCGAGACCTCATGTACAGCAGTCGCCTATACTAACGCTGCGCTACCGAGGTAGATTACTTGCAAACAGTAGTTATATTTTTCACGCATCATGTCATAATATTCAATTCCAAACCGATATACCAGTCCCGATCAAAGCAGTCTTCCAATTATGTAAGTTAAGCGGCCATAACTTTTACGTATGTAATAATTTCCCACTAATTATATTTATATCGGTGAAGGAAAATATCTGCATGGCTAAGAGTTCTCTATAATGTTCTCGAAGATATGTGACGTCAGCCAACCCGCACTGGGCCAGCGTGGTAGAATATGACCTAATCGTTCTCATACTGAGATGAGCCCCGTGCCCAGCAGTGAGACAGGTGAATACAGAGCTAATATAATATTATTATAATATTTCTAAAAACGTCAAATATATTCATACCTACTTAAATCACTTATACAAATTGATCACTCAGTTGATTACTTTTGTATGTTATCGAGTTTTCTTTTAACAATTTTCCTTATTCAATTTCTTTCCTTTTACTGGCCAGAGAGCAGTCCATTATAATACCTATTATGTAATAGTTATAAAATACATACATAATATAATATATATATAATCATTGATATATAAAAATACGATAGAATAAAGGATGAATGGAGTCTAATATTGTTTTTACAAATTTTTATATAAGTTAATATTCTGACGTTATTATGTAGAGTTTACAAAAATGCATACGAATGTGTTTTAAACACATTTGTTTTTACTTTTACCTGTTAGTATTTTACCAAGTTTGTGTCCTATGATGTTTAATAAAATGAAACGAATGTATTGCCACTATAACTTATATATGGCAGCTCTTAAACAGATGGTAGAAAATCTTTTATTATTTTACCAGACAAACCAGTAGTACTTATTTAACAAAATAGACAAGACAAGTAAAACATTTGTAAAATAGCATATTTTTAATATATTACAGTAATAGGTAATTAATACGCACGTAAATTATATTACGAGTATGTTTTATTGCTGTTCATATACTTGGCTGCCCGACTTTGAAATTATACGTGTTTGAACATTACGCGACTGATTTTACTTACAAATTAAAGTAACATAAAACAATAAAATGAGAGAGAAAATTAAGATTTCAAACTTAAAAAGATACGACATAATAAGATATTTAATTTCCTTGAAATAAATTAAGATTATTGTATAATCTTCTTTTTGACGGATTTTAACTTTTTACGTATCTTTCTTTGTTATATAATGAAAATCTTATCTTGATATATCTCTCAATAATAGATTAAATAGTATTATTTACATGATTGTTATTTGTTAATATGGCACTTTGAAGAATATAAGCTGACTCCCAAAAATTATGATAAGTGTTGTTGTTGCTGTGCTTGCTTGTGATCGTTGCTGTGCTATAACGGATATCCATTTTGCACATCGCACGGGTTCTTGAGGAAAGCTGAAATCCAACATAAGTATGTAGATACATTTTATAAATATCCCACTATAAGGATACGGAAAAAATCTTTCCAAAAAAAATTTTTACGCATACTATTTTGGTTTTTATAGAACAAGTCTAGTAATAAATAATATATACAATCGCATTATCATTTTAAACCAAATAAAATATATTTATTTTTAAAAAGTAACAGCTTCTCTATTAATATTAGAACAGAGTCAGTCAATATGTAACCCGGACTAATCAAGTGGAAATACAATAGTATGATTAATGCGTTTAGTAAGTGTTCATTTAAATGAGCCGTGTTATATGGTCGCTCTTTGTTACGAAATATACAAAAATAAATATTTTACGTTGATTCCGTGACGCAATAATCAGTATTATAATAATAACATTATTATTGATCGAAAATATGAAACATCGTCCTTTTTTAGTGCCGTGGAAGTGTGATTTTACAAGCTTTAAACAAGCTCTGCGACATATTTACGCTCGGAGCGATTGAACGGTACTAAATTAAATGAGCACTCAAATGTTTAAGTAGGTGCTCATTTGGTGAGGACATTTGACGCTGATTGTGTATCTAAGATTTTTAAACATCAATGTATACAATACATAGTTAACCCATCCCGACAAAGTATGACCTACATAAATATTCTCTCATTTATGATGTAGGTCATACGTAGCGAAATGAGGGTAATGTCTTTGCCTATAGTCTCCTTAGGTTTTACATATAGGCGTGAAACTAAACATGTATGCATATAATAATATATGTGTGTAAAGTAAAATCTTCACTATTACTACATACGAGTATTATAAAACAACAAAGTCCACCGTCCCGTTTGTCTGTCTGTTCGCGAATAACTCAAAAACTACTTAACCGATTTTCATGCGGTTTTTATCAATAGAAAGAGTGATTCATGAGGAAAGTTTAGGTGTATAATTTGTTAAGATTTTGTTCTACCCGTGCGAAGCCGCTAGCAGCGGCGGGTCGCTATTATTATAATTATTTTTTTGTATTGTGTAATATCATAACTCGTTGCTTATTTTAATAATTACATAGTTTATTATATCAACAATTTTACAAATTTATCTTAAGTACACAAGAAAACCATAAACAATTCATATATCAATAAGAGCTCATCGTTGACGCCCGTACTAGTATGAACTGTGTCACAGTCGCCAGCTTCTCCCATCCAGATCGATTTATACATAACAAGTTCTGCTCGGTTTTGCAACAGAAAATGCCTTTTCAGTGATTAAAGGTATCTTTAAACTTACAATCTAAAATTTTAATAAACAAAGTTAAACAATTCTCTAAGATTTACGTCAATGAATTGCCGTAAATCTCCACATAAAAGATACACCGTAATCACCAAGCAAGTTATAATTTGGTTATTACGTCACTGATCCTTCAGCCGCACCGTGCGCACAACGGGGAAGGTTACTAATAGGGTGGCGGTGCTATACTTGGGTGGAAACCACTCGGCAAATTGACAATTACGTATAAATACTGGTTTGCGGTTTACATTCCTGGTTAATACTTACTGTATTATTTAGTTATGGAGCTTTGTCGCTGCAAGAGCATTTGGTAAAGGTTCAAAACAAGATATTTAAAGTAGCCCCATGTCATGTTCCAGCTTTCAAGCTAACCGCATACTAAATTCGGTTGGTGATGGTTTAGCCACGAAAACTATTACAACTATATAGGTATAGCTTGCATAGTAACTAAACTTAAAATGTGGAGAAGTCGATATTTTTAATAAGATTTCATCGAGTGATTTATTTAGGTATACATATTCATTTAACTGCCGGCCATTTAAATGCTATTTTATTTTACTGTCAAGTGTGCTCGCACTGTGTTCGATAGATGGCAGTAGAGTTTCTCTCTAATCTAAACTTTACTACTATGGATATTATTTAAAATGAATTATTATAAATTATCGCTGTACACATTAGTGGTTCAAACAAAAGTTGGAATAACGTGTCATATCTATCAAACTATAATTTTCTAAGTATGGTTAATGATTCTGCTACAGGTTAAATGGCTTTCAATATAGTATTCGGGATTCACCTTATCCATTAGATAATTGCTTCAGTGGCGCAGCAGTAGTCAGTACGACTGCTGTGGTACCTGGATTTGCAAGGTCTTGCAAAGTTTTTTTTTTATGTGTCACTCACCCCCTTCTACTTGAAACCAAAAACATAGCCGTGATATGTAGCTGTAAATCACTACTGCCTACCTCTTTAGAAATACAGGCATGAGACTATGGTCTATATATATCTAAGAGCAGCGATAGCTCAGTGGAGAGACCAACAGACTGCAATGCAGAGAAGTTATATGACTTTTCGAAATTATGTGCGTATTGATTGACAATTATCGCCTGCTCCGTGTCTCGGAGAGCACGTTAAGCCGTCGGTCCCGGCTGCCATGAACATCTATGGCAGTCGTTATTGGGAGAGTGTCGAGACAAAAGATCCCACTGGGTCGAAGTGTCGCCGGTCTGCACTGACTGGCCCTCACATAAGATAAGATAAGATAAGATGGTCTATGTATAAGCCAACAAGCTAAATATGACCACAAGTTAATGTAACTCGGTACAAAATTACGAGCATGGAAACCGACTCATAGTAAATTAATTGAAGCCCATCGTTCTGTGGCGTACCTCCGTCTCCTGTTCGGTACGTAGGTGTAGCCTCGTGGGCGAGCGCGCAGTAATGATATATTGATTGATCGTTTTCTATGGAAACGTTTAATATACTTTTATTATAATTACTGGAATTAAAGTTCAATTTAAGCACGTATATTATGCGTTGGTAGATATTTTACTCTCTCTCTCTCTCTTTAAAGGTAGGCCACGAAACTGACGCTTGAGGCAACGCAATTTACGCTTAGCGGCGAAGCTAACCTTCAAGCGCCATAAACAATTGTATAGGCTACTAGCTTTTGGTTTAGGTTGGGATATGTAAGTAACAATACATTTTAAAAATAAAATATAAGCTATGTTACTCGTTGATAAAATAGCTTTCTAAATGTGAAAGAATTTTCAAAATCGGTATCGTAGTTTTTGAGTTAAATCCTTACAAACGAACAAAGAAACGAAAAATCAAATCTTTCCTCTTCATCTATACTAATATATTAAAGCTAAAGTTTTGTTTGATTGTTTGTTTGTTTGGTAGAACGCGCTAATCTCAGGAACTACAGGTTCAAATAAAAAAAATATTTCAGTGTTGGATAGCTTATCTATCGAGGAAGGCTATAGGCTATATAACGTAACGCTACGACCAATAGGAGCGGAGCATCAATGCAAAATATTGCAAAACCAGGCAAAATTCCCTTTTCTGAAGCAGACAAAGTTGCGCGGGTCAGCTAGTAATATTATAAGTATAGATACGCTTACCGCGACAAACGCCATAAACAAATGTATAAGCTAGAATTATAGCATTAAAATTCCTTACGAGCGAATTTGAACAAGCGTCTTCATTTTTAGTGAGCAACGAGATCAATTTCGAATTTTCTACTGTATGCACGAATAGGAACAATTCTTGCGAAAAATATATACCATTTGCATTTAACAAACTTCATGGGTACCAAATTTCGTCTATATGTAATTAATTTTTGTTTTTTTATTCTAGTCGCCCATTCATTATTTTCATACTTAGTGTTATTTGTGTCGAGACCAATGGACTTATTTTAATATTATAAACTTCGCATGTTGTAATAATTATGGGTTTGTTGTAGCTATTGTTTAATTATAAGCTAAAGTTATACTGTATATGATGCTGTCCGAACTACCAATGTATGTACGAAGAATTTAGTCGCGTCAGGTACCCACAGGACTGGCTTGCCTAGTGAGGGTCACAGGATAGGACTTTTAACATTGTAAATACTTTTTGGCAATAAACAAATTTTTATTTTTTATTATTTTTATTAAAAGCTAAGGAGTCGGATTATTATATACGTGTTAAATCCGCTCGTGTCGCTTTTTCTCTGTGTTAATTTGTGGCATTTGAGTAAAAAAAAAGCTTAGCGCTTAATGATGCCGCGTTGAATCTCTTCACTTGGAGCGTAAATTTCGTGTCCCAACAGTTACATAAACTGCTTGAGCTTTTAACCCTGCCTTATTCCAAAGAATAGTTGGGTCGGCTCTCTAGTGTAACCAGATTCGAATGATATAACTACGGTTTTCACGAAGCGAATGTCATCTGACCTTTGCGACCTGAAAGGATAACGATGTTCTTAATTTAGACCAGGTGTCTGAATAACAATTTCATTCTATCTAAAGCATCCCCTGTTCGACTGTCATAGATTTTCATAGCAGCTGTTGGTCTCAAAATTACCTATTTTCTGATGATTCGATGAGTGTTGTTGTTAAAAGTATTTGAACATAGCGAATCAGCGATCTGAATCATGATATAATTTACCTGATTTTTGCTGTACGATTAATCAATGCAATACATTACGCAGGGTTGCAAGGAAAAAATTGCCACAAATACGTTTAATTAAACCTTCATATAGCACATAGTTACTTTTCTTATTTTGACCTACGATGGCGAGACGTGGGCTCTTATGGTTGAGTTAGTTAATTATATAATATTACATATACATATATGTTATAGTCATGTTTACATTTATGTTAACTTTTTATCTCTTATCGCATGTAGCAGTTACTTCTTATTAGTAATAGGTGGATAACGATGTTGGTAGTGTAATAAGTAAATTTTTCTGTATAAACAATTGTTAGTCATAAGATTATGCTACTGTTTGTAATCCCGTAAAAAAAAAAAAAAAAAAAAAAAAAAAAAAAAAAAAAAAAAAATAGTCCACACATTTAAAGACACGTAGTTGGCTGGTTTGGCATAAGATATTATTTAAAGCAATTGCTAATTTCCATTGTACAGTATTGTTTGTTTCACATAGTACGACTCGATGGCGTAGTGGTTAGTGTAACCGACTGCCACGCCTAAGGTCGCGGGTTCGATTCCCGCACAAGTCAAACATTTGTGTGCGTGAACATGGATGTTTGTCTCGGTCTGGGTGTTTCTATGTATAATATGTATGTATTTACAAAAAAAAAAAGTATATATGTATGTTTATCCATTGTCTAGTACCCATAGTACAAGCTCTGCTTAGTTTGGGCTAGATGGTGTTGTGTGTATGTGGTAGAATATTATTATTATTATTATTATTATTATTATTACATAAAAGTAGCTGCGACCGACAGGTCAATGATTAGACATATTTAATGTTTTAAAGTACTCTGACAATGATAAAAGGCAACGGTATATTTCCTAAGTACCCTTATTTGAACCGCGAAGGCACTATATTGCCATCGCACACTATGTTGGCCACTATGATATACCTATATATCATAGTGGCCAACATAATAAAGCCAACAGAGACCCTCAATCATCAGCATAGTAACTGTCGCAGCGACGTCACTCACACGACACCATATCTATACTAATATTATAAAGCTGAAGAGTTTGTTTGTTTGGTTGAACGCGCTAATCTCAACTGGTTCGAATTGAAAAATTCTTTTAGTGTTGGATAGCCAATTTATCGAGGAAGGTTATAGGTTATATAACATCTCGCTACGACCCACGAGAGCGGCGCAGTAACTATAAACGCGGGTGAAACCCTGCAGTTTCACTTGCTAGTGTATATATATATGCTGTCATACTGAAATGCATGTAAATATTATATATATATTACATATAAATATGCATGTAGTGTTTGCATCTAGTAGGTTACATCTTAATGCAAGTTTATTAAGCTATGATAAATACCATTGTGCTATCGTTAGACTGTAGCCAGTTTTGCGAAACCAAAAAACACAAAAAATAATACTCGCAAGAAACTCACGGACAGTGTTTTTCAAAGGACTTTATTTTTGTTACTAATGTTGCGAAATTCAAGTAACACACAGGGTCTTCACTTGACAGTCGTCAAGTGAACACCCTGTGTGTTCACTGTTGATATTATTCTCAGATATTAAGAGTCGAAGTCGAGTTTAAAACATGTGTGTATTTAAAAAAGCGCTATTATTGGTCACGGTATCCTTCAGCTACACCTAGCATTACTTTAAAAGCCACGCACATTTTATATAAGTAATAATATCATCGGCCCTGTATTAAACAGTTCCACTGCTTGGCACGGGCCTTCTCAGTGTGAGAACGGTTAGAACATAGTCCACCACGCTGGCTCAGTGCTGGTCAGCAGACTTCACGTATCTTCGAGAACATTAATGAACTCAGACATGTAAGTTTTCAGACATGTAACTTCACTGTTAAAGCGAGCGATAATTAACTATTTACGCACTGAACTTCGAAAGCCAGAGACATTTCATTATTAAACTTTACTAATGTTATAAAGAGGAAAGCTTTGATGTTTTGTTTGTAAGGATTTAACTCAAAAACTACACAACCGATATTAAGTTATTCGTTATTCTTATTACCGAGGCACATAGTCTATTATTATATATTGCTAACATAACCTAACATACTTTTACGCGACCAAAGCCGTGGGCAAAAGCTAGTATATACTTTTATGTAGCTTTAATTAGTAATTCATATTATACTACCGTTCATTGCAGTAAACGCGACTAAGGTTTATGGGCGTGGCGGCATTTTAAAACCACGGCGCGGCGCACAGTGGATCGTTCCCATACAAGAGGTTGGACATAGAATTAAAATTAAAAAGGAATTAAATTTCAAAAAAATAACTAAACAACTGCATTGTTCTAAACAAAAACAACAAAAAATTTGACTACGCTTATCACAATGTAGGGCTTAGGGGCTGTTAACATAGTAATTACAATAACTAATTAGATTAAGCAAGTACCTACTGGTAGTCGTTACTTGATGACTTATTAACTTTTGTTATAGTGCAACAAAAGCGTTATTAATTCATTTAATTACTAAGTAATGCACCTGTTATTTAAGTAACTGTTTAGAGATGACTAATTATCATTAATAAGTGTACTAATTATACCTCTATTCCATCAGTAATACAATGACAAAGATAGTTACCATAGGCAAAATATCTCGGAAGGGGCGCTCTAGGGGCATCATATGGCCTTGAAAAAATGTGGCATAAAAGAGGTAAATAACAATAATGAAAACCGCAAATTGAAACAGAGAGGGAATCATGAGATATGGACATTTTTGTGTCCGTTTCCATACAAAAATAACAGTTTTCATCGATTTGCTCATAAAGTGCTTTTCAAATAAAAAAAGCATTGTAACAATTTTCGTTGTTGTTCAATAGAGGAATGCAATTGTATATTTATTTTTCTGAAATTAAATACTTTTTAAATTTTTTATTCTATGTCCACCTCTTGTATTGGGACGATCCACTGTGCGGCCGTGAGCGCAGAGCGGAGCGCGGCGGTAGAAAAAGGCAAAAGCAGAGATCGCGAGGCCGGGCCCATGTAAATGTCTATATTACGAATGGATAGCAATATAGTTATCATTTTAAACCATACTTCAATATTCTCTTATATTCTAGAATAAATCGTCGCAATAAATATATGATCGTAATTCTTTGTGGTAATATGAATATGTAGATATACCTACACGTACTTTAAAATATTAGTCGGCGTCGTTTACCTATCGGATATGGAGCCAAATATACAAATATCTTGCAGAGATTGCTAATAGGAAAGATTTCTTATTCTGCGAGGATTACAATGTACGTGCATACGTGTATGTGTTCGTTGTGTCTCAACTAGTCTACATTTTAAAATCAATTATTACTTTTCCGGCTATTATATCTATGAAAATCTCTGTTGCATGAAAGTATAAACAATTGAACCTGCCACGTCTTAGTTAAATAGAAAAATAACGCAGCATAGTGAACTGTAATAATGGCTACTAAAAGAATACTAGACAATAAAACTGTAATTAATTGCAGTAAACAATCACGACATCACAATACATTTACATACAATAAATTAGCAACTTTTAATATTACTTTAATAGCGATTCATGCTTAACCAACAACAAATATAGCTATCGAACTGTTGTCTAGGTGATCAATTCTAAACCGAGATGGCACATCTGGATCACCAATCAAAAAGTATTTTCATTTAGTTTACAATGTCATATTTAAGTCAAAGTTATGTATCTTATGTGGGGCCAGTCAGTGCAGACCAGCGACACTTCGACCCAGTGGGATCTTTTGTGTCGACATTCTCCCAATAACGACTGCCATAGATGTTCATGGCAGCCGGGACCGACGGCTTAACGTGCTTTCCGAGGCACGGAGCAGGCGATAATTGTCAATCAATACGCACATAAATTCGAAAAGTCATATAACTTCCGAAAGTCAGAGGTGCGCGACGTGGGTTCGAACCAGAGACCCTCTGCATTGTAGTCTGTTGGTCTCCCCACTGAGATATCGCTGCTCAAAAAGTCAAAGTTAAAAAATGTTTATAGAATAATAATTAACATCAGCCCTGTCTCACTACTGTGGGGCCTCTTCTCATTGTGAGAAGTCCAGTGTGAGGTGGCAGATTTCACATATCTTCAAGAACACTATATAACTCTCAGTTATGCAGGATTCCTCACGATGTTTTCCTTCACTGTTAAAGCGAGCGATAATCAACTATTTAATACGCACATGACGTCGAAAATTCAGAGATGCATGACTTGGGATCGAACTCGGGACGTTTTTGATTTGGGGTTTTAAGTATAAAATCATTTATTTATTTAGAACTCAAAATAACATAAATGGCCGTAAACCTGTAGTAGTTTGTGAGTTTTAATTTAGGACACAAAATAACACATGAAATTCAAGGTGTAGTTATTTTTGACTTTACACATTTTACTGAAGTTAGGTTAGTTGCTTCAGGCAAACGATTCAGCCTATAAAAAGATACCTACAAAAAACTCACGGATCCTCATTTTAGTGAACTTTGGTAATTTACAACCTATATTTGCTGAGGAATCTATAAGATTTATAATTAAAAACAAATCAATAAAAAGTTCTTAGCTTAAATTTAAAACTGAAGGGTCATTAAATTATAGGTAAGTAGGTATAGTTTAACAATGATTATCACATGGGAATACACGAGCGAGATATGTATAATTATTAATAATAATTTATTTATTACTCTCTCACACAGAATGGTTACAAAAAACTGGTCTTAAACAACGTGTTACATGATTAGGTGAGTCTGTGTGAGAGACTGGTATCTGCACTAGGAGAACCTGTACGACATTTTTTTTTATGCTTTTGCGCTTACCTCTCCGCGGGGCGACGGAGGGGTTATGTCGGACTCACCAGGGTAAAGAAAGATGTTGAAATGATGATATTAGACCTCCTGGAATACCGACTAAACTTACCACGGTGTTCTTCAACAAAACCGCAATCGGCGGGGCCGCGCGATTCACTTGCATATGCGGTCGCGACCCCGCCGAGGTTTCAGCCCGCCGAATGAAACGGCAGGCTACTAGACAAATAGACCTACCCTTTGGGTACCACTACTTTAATCCCTAGGTACTGTCCTTCTAAAGGGGGGACGGACACACGAAAGATTACCAGCCTCTCCTAACTCTAGATAAGCCGGAGCTCGAGTAAGTGTAACCACGTTGATTGGTATTGAGAGGTCAGAGATGTAATAAGTAATAGTTTAAGATATATATTTAAAATGGAATATAAAAGTAGTGTCATTATCAAAATATCTTAGAAAGCCACGCTTTTTTACATTAAAATGATTTATATTGAATTATTTAAAAAAATATGTTCTACTTTTTAGTTTAGTTTTTTAAACAAAGCGTGTTTTAATAGATTTTTAAACTATTATTTATTTTCAATCTTTTTAATATTTTTATAAAATAATGTGAAAAAAAAAGCGATAGCTCAGTGGGGAGACCAACAGACTGCAATGCAGAGGGTCTCGGGTTCGAACCCACGTCACGCACCTCTGACTTTCGGAAGTTATATGACTTTGCGACATTATGTGCGTATTGATAGACAATTATCGCCTGCTCCGTGCCTCGGAGAGCACGTTAAGCCGTCGGTCCCGGCTGCCATGAACATCTATGGCAGTCGTTATTGGGAGAGTGTTGACACAAAAGATCCCACTGGGTCAAAGTGTCGCCGGTCTGCACTGACTGGCCCCCTGTGTCAGTGAGAGAGTGAGAGAGTGTCTGTGTGTGTGTGTGTGTCTGTATGTGTATGAGAGAGTGTGTATATGTGCTGTGTGTGCTAACTTACGTCAATGCAGTATAGTCATCTTGGGATCAGAGGTAAAGTTTTAATCTTCATCCAAGCCAAGATTTATCCAAACCCTTTATATGGTTTACCCGTGATTCAGTAACAAATATCCAAAAATCTTTACATTAATAATATTACTAGGATATTACGCTGTAATTATTTACACGTTAACACGTTCAGTGCGGAACGAGGTCTAATAAGCCTCGTATGTGTCTTCCTTGCGGTGCGGCTAAGAAAAACATAGACTTCTCTGCCGTGCGGAGGCCGTAACTTCAATTTGATTTAGTTTAGGAAAGATATGAATATAATATATATCTAAGATGCCCTATTAAAACAGAATGCAGTGATGTATCTACTTTAATACAGGGTCACTTTCAGCTCGAACCGCACTGAAGAAAAAACCCTTTAAGTTTCTTAAACGTTACGGGGTCTAATAAACCCCTTACCGCCATAATGATAGTTTTCAAACGAGGTCTTAAACGCCCCTTACCGCAGGAATGGAAATAATACAATAATGAGTGCCGCTGTCAATGTGTTAAACAATACTGCTGCTATAAATAACATAATTATTCTCAAAAATCAAGGTAGAGTTCCTATTAATTTTGTTTTCATTTTGTCCAATAGATAGCGATTAAGTGGGACCCAAGCTGAAGCTGGCGAACCTACCTACTAGGGAAGAATTAACATCTCGCAGGGGAGAATGCTAACTATTTGTACGATAATTAAAATCGTAGTTCAACGCTCGGCTTATCGCAAAATAAAATAATTGCATTCTGTAACGAAATCTCAAAACAGTCTCTGCGGTATTAGTCGACGAGGAAATTACATTATTTTCTTCGAATTTAATTAATGTGTTATGTTTTGTCATAATTAGTCAATATTCTACGTAATTATAAACATAACAACTTTCTTATCATTTGACCTAACTGTATCGCTTTACGAGGAATATTAACTTGTAAACCGATACAGTTAGGACATCAAAACGTTTAATGAAAATGTTTTAATAGATCTATAGCTGTCGCGCTGGGCTCGAAAGAAATATCAATGTGCAAAAGAGATAGCTACAGTTCGGATTGATTAAACCTCTAACTAATCTCGTATGCTCCTCCATAACTACATCGATACCAACAAAATATTTTTCATTAACAGTGTAAGATTTTTTTTAGCTATAACTGTTTTTATTAAAGACTAGATTTTGCCCGCGGCACCGCTCGCGTAAATGTAGATTAGGTTATATTACTAACAGTACTTTTTTCTGGATCAAAGGTACCATATGTACTACTCTGTACCCCTAACAACGTGTATGCGAAATTTCATGATGATCGGTTGAGTACTGAAAGCGTGAAAACGTAACAAACAAACTCACATTCGCATGTATATTAAATTCTATATATTTTCTGAAAACAGTTTAACCGAGAGACTTGTGTTAATTTTTAAAGGTCCTGAGAATAATTATACCTATTATAAAAATACCAGACGTAGGAACATAGCAATGGTAGATAATACCCCAATTTTTATTACCCAACTCTTGTATCATTTTCCAGGGTGAAAACTGGGTAATATATTTGTATGGACGAAACCCTCGGATAATATAATAATAAATTAGTAACGAAACTGCATAGCATTGCCAGTTGCACTTACTGATCGGTAAACGATTAGCGAGGTTAAGCAACGTTCGGTGCGGTCAGTCTATAGATGGGTGACCCCGGGCACGCCACGATCGTGGCGGTAAGTCCCGTGTTTGAGGAGTGGCTGGAGAGGCGCCATGGCGCCCTCACCTTCCGGCTGACACAGGTAATGACTGGCCACGGTTGTTTTGGCCAGTTCCTGTGTCGTATACGCCGGCAAGAGACGCCCGGTTGTCACCACTGCGGCGACTGCCGCGACGTTGTTGAGGACACGGCGCTGCACACTTTGGCGGTTTGCCCCGCCTGGGCATCGCAGCGCCGTGAGTTGATCGCGGCAGTCGGATTGGTTGCCCTCTCGCTCCCGGCCGTAGTTCAGTCTATGGTCCGGAGTGAGAGGTCGTGGAACGCCGTCGCCTCCTTTTGTGAGAAAGTCATTTCCATCAAGGAGGCGGCGGAGCGGGAGAGGGAGCGTTTGAACCCTCTCCCCAACCGCAGAGCCGGGCGCCGGAGGGCGCGAGACGACCTCCAGCCACCCTGAGGATTGACCTGGGGGTGGCGGGCTTTGTGGGCCGGCCCGCCATCCGTTCAGCACCAGGTCCGAGAGGCGGCGTGCGTGTTCCCACGCGCGCCTCTGTGTCGAGTCCGTCTCCCCTCTAGGGGGGACAGTAGGGAGTTTTTAGATGTGCCTATAGGGTAGGTCTGTTCGCGTAGTGGCCTGCCGTTTCATACGGCGAGCCGATACCTCGGCGGGGTCGCGGCCGCATGTGCAAGGGATTCGCGCGGCCCCGTCGATAGCGGTTTTGTCGAGGAACACCGTGGTAGGTTTAGTCGGTATTCCGGGAGGTACATTATTCTTATTCCATCTTTCTCTTTTACCCCGACGAGTCCGACATAACCCCTTCGCCCACCCCCGCGGAGGGATATACGTCAATGCATTGCCTCCGGTAAAAAAAAAAATGTATATATATATAGGTGACCGCTTAGTGGTATTTCATCTGAGCGTCTCCGCGCTTCGGAGGGCACGTAAAAAGTCGGTCCCGGTTGTTGTCAAATTGACAGCAGTCGTTAAGCCATGTCAGAGGCCTACGGGCGGCTTGAACAACTCTTGACAACAGGTTGGCCACTAACCACACGAAAAGAAAAGAAGAAGATCACCAAAAATCACACGAATAAACGATTAGATTTGATTACGTCCCTTTATAATTGCCTTTGTTAGAAAAGGACGTCACATACAGACGGCAGTCTATGGGTAAAGATTCCCACCTTTATTTTGGCCGAGGTGTAGATATAAATGTATTGCACTCACATTTCGTGAAGTATGGGTTTATGTCCGACTTTATGGAAGACGAGAACATGTCCAGACTTAATGCTGCTACTGAAACTCCTCGTTATGCTAACCATCTATACTAATATTATACAGCTGAAGAATTTGTTTGTTTGTTTGTTCGTTTGAACGCGCTAATCTCAGGAACTACTGGTCCGAAGTGAAAAATAATTTTAGTATTAAATAGCTCATTTATCGAGGAAGGCTATAGGCTATATAACATCACGCTACTTACTAACTACGGCGCAGTAATCATAAACGTGGTTGAAACCGCGGGCACATCTAGAAATGTTATAAATGCGAATGTGAGTCTGTTTGTTACGCTTTCATGCCTTAACTTCTCGACCGATGATCATGAAATTTCGAATACACGTTGTCATCTGAAAACCTACCTTTCATCCAGATAAATTACTATTTAGTAAAAGTATTTTTCTGGATGAAAGATAGGCTAATTATTAGGATAGTGTTAGTACCTAACCTACATTTACGCGAGTGAATCCGTGGGCAAAATCTAGTTGCATAATATAGAAAAACGCTATTACATGATTATCGACACAGAAAACAAACTCGGGTTCTCACGATTGCAAACATAAATGCAATCTTATACGGGGATTAACGAGGTGACTTTAAATTGATATTAAATATTTATAATATTTGTAGGTACATTCATCATCCTACATCCTAACTAATATTATAATTAATGCGAATGTGAGTTTGTTTGTTTGTTACGCTTTCACGGCAAAACTACTTGACCGATAATCATGAAATTTTGCATACACGTTAGCAGAGGTACAGAAAAGAACATAGGAACAAATGAATTAATGGAACGAATGGATGAAAAGAACATATCATCCAGAAAAAATACCTGTAGGTAAATTCATTAACAAAGTTTAGATTAATGCGAACGTAGCCCCTGCATAAATCTAGTATTATTATAAATGCAAATATATGTTAGTTTGTGAGTTACTCTTTCACACCTTAACTACTTGACCGATCAAGGTAAGTACAGAAAAGGACAAGGGGACTTTCATCCAGAATAAAGGTACTGTTGCCAAGCGAAGCCGCGGGCAAAAGCTAGTAGTGATATAAAGAGGAATTATTTGTTTGTTTGTTATAGATTAACTCTGAAACTATTGAACCTAAATTGGTGAATTGATTATAGAATTTTAACAATTATTTTCCCATCAGAAAGCTACTTTATCCGGAAGTAACATAGGCTGTATAACATCACGCTTCGAGCCGCGGGAGAGAAGCAGAAATCATAAATGTGATGTCAAACACTGGAGAGTTAGTAGTTGAAATGTGCAACATAATTTTAATGACACCAATATTACTATACTCTAACGAAAAATTAGATCTCTCTTTCTTTCTTTGCTAAACAACTATCTTATTCAACATGTTATATCTCTTTCTACCGCAGTATTCATTCCCATGCACGCCGGCTTAAGGATAAGTTGACGTGTTCCGAGTATACATTCGAAAGTTTGCGTAGTTTATAGGGGAACCGCCAGACAAACCCTAGGTGAGGTCGTTGCTCTTCTTCTAATATTAAGAACCCTTATTTTCCTCGTATAAAAGCTGGTCTATACAATTGTGATTATAATTTTACACAAATCTAAACGACGAAAGACGTCTTAATTATCGTTTTGCACAATTCCTGCGAACAGAACGAACGAACGAAAGGAACCGATCTCAAACAGAAGATGTGCGAATCGACACTTAAAAATATATTAAGAAGTGTCGGTTCGCATAATTCTTGCGCACAGATTCGAGAATCCGAAAAAAACATCATGGTATAATGTGGGTGTGTAATACACCACTGCCTACCCCATCGAAGATAAAAGCATAAGACTATGTATGTTTATCAATCGAAGAGTTCTTGTAATAAAATATATTCAAAATAGAGTTCTTGATGCCTAGTGCGAGTTGTTTTTACGTAAACGCGATCGACACGTTTATGATGTTCGGCGCTTCGATTGGCCCGCTCCAACCTCTTAACCAATGAGAGAGCCAAACGCGGTAAACGTTTCGATCGCGTTAACGTAAAAACAAACTCGCACTAGGCACTTTGATCTATATAACGAACATATGATTATGTGAAATGGTAAGCAATTTATTTTAAAATTAGACTTTATATAATATAATATTCTATTTATTTTATAGAATATTATATTTATAAACATTATACTATGGTGCCAATTTATTTATTCTTCATGTTACATCTATTTTAATTTATATTTTTATATATTAATTTATATATATATGTTATATACTTATCAGTTATCATTTATATAAGTAATATATATCTTACGTAGTTTTGTGTTTTGTGTTTGTAAATTATTACAAGAGTAGCCGATGTACGTCCGGGCGTCACTTGGGGTTACCAAATAATATCAGGGTTGGTTTGAGGTATCAACCGCAAACCAACAATAAACCTGAGTGGTAACCTCATTTTTCATGATATATGTACTTTTTTTTGTTTTGTTTTCTGTGTTCTAATATTTGTGTATCGTGTACCTACATATATTTAGAAAAATAAATGTTTACTTTACTTTAATTTACTTTACTTTACTTTGTTTTTCTGTTTATAAAAGACCACTTTTTATAAAGAAAATATATGTACCGATGATTCCTTAGTCGCGTCCTCAAACATTCAAACAACGGACATAAAGAACACCGAGACCCGGAACAACAATTTGGACATAAAACAAATTTAATACCATGTGGGGTTGAACCCATAATCTTATCTTATGTGGGGGCCAGTCAGTGCAGACAGGCGACACTTTGACCCAGTGCAGTGGGATCTTTTGTGTCCACACTCTCCCAATAACGACTGCCATAGATGTTCATGGCAGCCGGGACCGACGGCTTAACGTGCTCTCCGAGGCACGGAGCAGGCGATAACTGTTAATCAATACGCACACAATTTCGAAAAGTCATATAACTTCTGTTAGTCAGAGATGCGCGACGTGGGTTCGAGCCTGAGACTCTCTGCATTGCAGTCTGTTGGTCTCCCCAGACCAACAACCATAATACTCGGCACAGAAGCATTGGCAAGACGACTACTTAAATCAGCATCTGTGCAATAAATAATAATTAATTTTAATTTACAAACCATTTGTGATATCTATGACCCTAAGGCCGTTCGCTGCGTTAAGCGGGTGCACGGAGCGGGCGCCCGCGACGGATTCCTGCCTCTCGCAGCGCCGCCGCGCCGGCAATAACAAAGCAGCGCTCACTGATTTCCTAGAAACAGCTCCGCTCGCGTGCACCGTCGCGCGGACACGTTGTCCGCGGGGCGGGCCATGATAATAGAAAAAAACACGCCGCACCGCGCACGGGCGCCCGCTCCGTGAACCCGCTTAACGCAGCGGACGGCCTTAGACTCTATTTTGGCAGTTTAACTACGAGACTTGGCCCTCTGCTCGCAGTCATTACTCTCACCTTTCAATAACATTCTCACACATTTTAATAGCCATAGTGATCAGATGGCCTTGATTTGTGCAACGACTCTCGAGCGTGTTGTCTATGCAAGGGCACAAAGCGATGTTGCGCCGACCTGCCGGGATCGACCGACCTCCAACATTCAAATCTACAGATACATAGAAATAAATAATATAAACTGACTTATGCGAACTCTGTTCAACTTATTCATATTGAAGGAAAGTAGATTAGTTGGTCATATTCGAATTTATAGCTATCTTTGACTGTATCGATCGCGCAGCGGTAGTAAATGCGACTGCTGTGCATGAGGTCTCGGGTTCGACTCCCAAATCGCTGAAAATGATTTTGAAAATTTTCTCGAAGCTTCCAGTAGCGTATAAGCGGATTCTGGAACTGTACCCGCTAGACAGCAATATGTTGGTTCCCTGTAACGTGGAACCCAAAGCCATAGTTGGCAAAATATGGATTAAATACACCACTGCGCACCCATTCGGCGGTAAAGGCGTGATACTAAGTATGTATATGAATATTTAAAAAATTACTTATACAAAATACACTACATCTACGAATAGACTACATTTTAGACTTTTTGTATTTGTAGGAAACATCAAATTTATTCGTATCTATAATAGTCTATCACATACACACAACACCATCTAGCCCAAACTAAGCAGAGCTTGTACTATGGGTACTAGACAATGGATAAACATACATATATACTTTTTTTTGTAAATACGTATGTACATATTATACATAGAAACACCCAGACCAAGACAAACATCCATGTTCATGCACATAAATGTTTGACTTGTGCGGGAATCGAACCCGCGACCTCAGGCGTGGCAGTCAGTTACACTAACCACTACGCCATCGAGTCGTCACACTGGTCATCTAACACAAATACTTAACTTTATTCGTATATGTAAATTTAAATTAACGGACAATCATCACTACAGCAGAACCGTTAACGGATTTTTAACTATAATACATATTTAAACTTCAAAAATGGTTGATATTATAATGAGATCACAGATTTTTATAGATATATACAACGCTTGTACACCACAATCATGTTATTTGTTAATATTAACTAATAAATAAAATGACTCTAAAATTATTTACCAAGCAGATATTTCTAGATATACCGCGTCCGGAAACGCTAGCAAGCTTATTGATTTAGTCATTATATCATTCTATTACAAGTTAATATTGTGTCTGCTCTCATCCGGGAGCAGGGAACGAGCGGAGAGCACAAAGCACCCGGTTACTAAACATGTGCTGGTGAATGTAGTGAGCTGAAATACACTGGGAACTGGGAAGCAATTGCAACCCTAACTGTGATGAATACAGGCGAGCTCGAGGCAGCTAGCGGTGTGCTACGAAATTTAATCTACCCCCGTCTGCCACCCGCCTCTCCCTTCCCTCACCCCATCCCGCAAACACCTAGCTAGTAGCTCTATCCACATATCTATACGAACAAATAATTTATTCATGCTAACGCGAGTCTTTGATGGGTACACTCATACATTCGTGTAATGACTGTAGTATAGGAAGTTTATTTTTCGTCTACGTTACCATGTGAACGATTATAAGCTTGGTAGACTTGTCAGTACCTAGGCACGGCACGATACGACGCCGGTGGGTGACCTACCGCCTATTTACTAGTAGGTATGTCCTATAGAAGGACCGGCGGCGAATGTAGCCAACCGTTAGAAATGAGATAAAAAACTGGTTTTATACAATATAGTGACGTGGACAAAAACTTGTTCAATTGTTGTGGAGCTGGTCGGCTGTTGTGAGTTGCGAGATATAAATGTAAAGCGAATGTTACGCGTTTATTATTAATTCTTATATTTGGTTCACTAGTATTTAAATGCGGCTTCGCCTGTGAATTCTACGGGCATGTCGATATAAAAAATATATTAAACGTTAATGCAGGCCACTCTTTATCTACTTATTAAGAAGTTAAATCCAAATGCGTACAACGATTTTCGCGTGACAGAGCAAAAAATAATTTATCATCGTCGCAAACTATAATAAAATATTCGATAGAGTAGTGGAACGTTCAAGAAGATAGTCGAATTGTCGCGAAACAAATCGGACTATCCAAAACGTAGTCAAGTCCCCAAATGATTTAGTTTGTTTCGAGACCAAAATACATGAGTTTATTTACATACACTCGTAGGCAAGTAACACTACAATATATTTACAAAAAAATTTATTTTACTCATGGCGCCGGCGGCTTTGTGACTATATTATAAAATTCATAAATACATTATTAAGCGTAAAATATTCACTCGAGTAGCGCATATTTACTATCTCGCTCCCTGACATTGAGCTGTGTGACAAAGATAGACTATCGTTTATCATTACCTACCTGCATACCGTTCAGAGTTTAGTGGTCATATATTTTTCACTGACTTAATTGAATGGTATAATATCTTATAAATGGCATTTTAATATACAGTATAATTAACCTTTCAAAGTTTTAGAAATTATATAAATATTAGTTAATTTGGAACAAATATAAAAGCTTAGAAATACAGAAATAGTATAATTTGCATAATATTTATGAGATTATTTTGCATTGGAAACAATTTTGTAAAACATTCTGTTCAATATAATATAGGTTATAGAAATGCTTATACATATTAAATTCGTTTCTATATTATCAATAGAATACTTTAAATAATATTATAATAACAAAGTTTTAAGCCGACATCGTGTTTTTTGCCGTATGCTATGTAAATTACAGGACAGAGCGAGAGAGCGCTTACCGACGTCGCGCTCTCTCTCCACGAAAGCCTCCTGAAAATATCTATTGATTATCGTATACGTGCGGGTTGGTATGTATAGTCTGCCACCTCGCCCTGTATTATGTCGACTGGCTTCGAGTGCCAATTTATTTGAAGAATGCTCGGAGTGAGGCGAACATGCTGTACGCGGCTGCAGTGACGCGGCTATAGCACGCGTCATGGCCACCTACGTACCTACACATGCTAGTAAACAGATTAGCAGTATGCGTACCATAGCATATCTTATAAATAGAGACGGTTAACTTACACTATCATACACCGAAACAACAGAAATAGATATTTATTGCTAGTACTGAGTTTTGTGTAAAATTCCCGTCATGCTCGGCGTGTTGTGTATCTGAAGATAAGTTATCACCAGGCATACGTGCATAGCCGTGATGACATGACGCAGACGTTCGTTTATGTCGGTCGAGACCTGTCGAGCTGGCTCGAGAGCTAAAGGTTGTGAACCTGTATTGCCATCCTCACTACTCCCATGTTTGAGGCAAGTTTGAATCCTGTATATTTTTTGCCATATTACTAAAAAGGATTTATTAATAAAAATAACATGCTTTACATACATATATCTCAGTCTCTCAGTGAAGGTATACAAATCATGCCTGTCTATATAATACTGAATACAGTGTAACAGGCAAGTGTGTTCGTATGTTAGGATCGTAAATTATTGGTGATATAATGTTAATTATCAGCAGTACCATACGATATTCTTACGATGCTTCGTGCGTTGATAACAGAGCCAAAATATTGTTTTACAAAATTGCCTTTACATACAAGTAAGCACGCTTTATTATGTTTGCATGTTACAGTACTTTATATTCCAGGTAAAAAACCTAGAATATAAAGTACTCGTGTATTTCTGGACAAATTTGTAATTATTTTAACTAGTCGGTATAAAATGCCAACAGTATCTTTGTTAAATTTGTCCTCGAGCGTAGTTACCTTCAGTTGATTCATAATAGTTTATCTATTCCATAAGAAATTAGCAGCATCGGTATTCATTCAAGTGCATGACTTTATTTCTAAGTAATTTTCTTTGTGTAATAATGATATTTCATAATATTTTGACAGTTTTACGTTAGCCACATGGTCCACTATACACAAAATCTCACCACACTTTAGCGTTACACGTTTTTATTGAATAAGACTTGTACATTATTTAAAAATACCTGTTATCAATACAGATCATACGTATGGATACCAGGTTAAATTTTTATAAATAATACGGATATACTATTATAAGTAAAGATTAGCACGTTATACTAAGTACCTAATTTATGGCCCAGTTATAGTTTAACTTTTAGATACTCCTAAACCTAGGTACATGATATGTGGTCTTGAGCTAACTCAAAATGTCTGCCACTTGACCCTCGTCAAAGGAGGACTTACAAAAACACACATAATATAAACCAACAAAAAGTAATTAATAACTTGGGGTGAACACCTCAAATTATTGGATAACATTTCTGCACTAAATAAAATTTTACAGAATATAGAAATCATTGCCGGGGATAGTTTTATTTGTATCGTTTTAATATAACTAACATCTTCTTAAGACCTTGTAAAAAAGAAAGATTTATAAAGAAAAATAAAGTAAAGAAAGTAAAACAAGAACAAACAAAAAAACCTACACAACATAAATACTCATTGGATAAAGTACAGCTGACTTTGCTATGAAGATGAATATTATAGAAAAAACAAAACGTTAAAAATGTAAATAGTCTGGTAGGTATACCGGCGAGCTTGAGCATAATGGTAGAGGCTGCTGCATTTTTGCAATTTGGCCTACCCTACGCAAATTGATTTTAAAATACACTTCATATATTTATTATTCGAACCGGAAAATATTACATTTAAAAGTGTATAATTCTAAAGAAAAAATTGTTTACCTACTTACAGTTTTTATAAAGATTACGCATTGGCAGTGAGTTTTATTAACCAATTTATTAGATAGTTTCTCATACAGAATATAACAATATCGCTTTGTACATTTACGTTTATAAAACATAAAGTAAAAAGATCCATATAAAAAATAATAATTATTATAACAATAGCTCAGGGAATTTATAATCACCAGGTTGGTATCATTGCATTCACAAGAAACGGAACGCGCTTGCGCGAACTCGGCGGGTGGACGCGGTGCGGAGGGTCGCAAGGCCGGGGCGCGGCGTGCGGGGAGGGGCAACGTCACGTCGAACAACGCAGCCCATACGCTACTAAATTCAGAAGATCGCTCCGCGTAGCCGGTTTGAACGCGTTTAACGTTGTCTTCTATTGTTCCGGGTAAAAACTTGCCTGCGTCGCTCGAGTCGTCCAACGCGATTACGCGAGGTGGGAACTGCTGTGAGATCGGTGTAGTAAAAGTGGCCTCTCTCTGTGCAAGTGTGGTGATGATTTTGCCTCAATATTCGGTGACTAATCAATTCACGTGAGGTTGAATATCAAACTGTCAAAATTAAGTTATTTCTGGCCGCGAATGACAATTGAAACGCCTTCTGAAAACTAAAGAACGTCGCTGTCAAAATAAGGCGGAAAATAAATAAATAGGGTTAAAACACAACGGCGCGTGTGAGTAGTGATTTAAAGAAGACCTTATTGCAGTGATAAATTAAGAGTGACTTTTGTGTGGCAAACTTGTATGCGATGACCGAATTGTGCTGAAATAAATGATTAAGTTTGCTGATATTTATCGATGATGGGAGTGAGGAACCGGTGATCGTGTTCGTGTGTGCATGATCATCATGGAACGGGGGATCCGCTGGCGCGCTCGAGCATACCGGTGGAGTTAGTCGAGGCCACAGCCTTTTGAAATAGGTACCGGTTTTGAATTATCATTTTGTTTGATTTATAATACTGCTCGGCTCAGACGGGTGCAGGTGGCTTGCACTCCTCTATCGCAACTATTACTACCAAAGTATATTTACAACCATAACTTATGATAGCAACACATATACACAATCATTGTTATTAATAAATTATCATATCGCGTTCTGATACATATTAATTGGACATAAAATCCCAGTTTGAACATAAACACGTATATCTTAAAGGTTTATACTATCTTAGTTAATATTAAAGCTAAGGAATTTCATTTTATCTTTCCAGATTCTGAGTCATGGGAGACGCTACGTCGGATTTTGGCCTGCAGCCGAGGGAGCCTGATGCAGACGTGAACGACTGTGATAAAACAGCGGCTGCAGAGCAGAGAGAAGAAGATGGTTTCGTTGTGATAAAAGATGAAAAAGGTAGTGACAGTGACGCTCATAGTGAAGACCTTAGCTCTAATGATGAACAAAGTAATGTAATCAGTAGTAGTAACTCTCAGTTTTATGAGAGCAGTGACAGTAAAATAGACTATGCGGTAAAAATAGATGACAATGATACTCTTAGTGACATAGACGATATCAAAACGGACAGTGCTTCAGCTGATAGTGAAGACTCTGCGCTCGGAAGTTTACCGCCGGATAGTGCTCTTAATGATAGGGAAGAAGAAGCTCAAGAGAGATCCGAAGGCAGCGACTCTGGCCTTGGATCTGAAGCTATCGATGATTTAAAAATACCTAGTTTCAACCTTGCACTGCCATGCACAAATAGCCTAATGAACGTCAACCCAGACATACCAGAACACAATAATGATAACGCCAGCAGCAGTAATAGTAGCAATAATGAGAACAATGTAGATAAAGGCCATAATCCTGTAGCACAAGTTAAAGTACCACTAAAAAGTAGTCTTAAAAGAAAATGGAGCGATGACAGCAAAAATGAACCACAGCCTAAAAAGCGAAAAGAGGCGATTAGATTTGATAATGTTACTGTATTCTATTTTCCAAGAGCCCAAGGCTTTTCGTGCGTTCCGTCACAAGGTGGTTCGACACTAGGAATGGAATGGGAACATACTCACATACAAAAATTCACCTTAGCAGAGCATGCTTTAGAACAGAGGAGATTGCATAGACAAATATTGCAGCAGCTAAAGAGCGAGCGTCATACCATACAAGGCGCGTCGCTTTCCTCCAGTGAAGATAGCGATACGGAAGAAGAAGCGAGTGATATTTCTGAATCAGAGCTTGATTTAGATAGTTACTTTTTCCTACAGCCCGTTCCAACTAGACAGAGGCGAGCTCTATTACGAGCAGCTGGCGTAAGAAAAATAGAAGGCTATGAAAAAGACGAATGCAGAGACATAAGAACATCGCGCGAGTTCTGCGGTTGCGCTTGCAAAGGAACCTGCAACCCGGAGAATTGCTCGTGCAGTCTGGCTGGCATCAAATGCCAAGTCGACAGACTGAACTTTCCCTGTGGATGCACCAGAGACGGGTGTGGCAATACCACTGGCCGGATAGAATTCAATCCTGTAAGAGTGAGGACGCATTTCATACAAACTCTTATGAGAATAGGCCTTGAGAAGAAAAATGAAGAGAATCAGGAAGCCGCTAAGAGACAGTGGCTAGAAGCGCACAACAGTAACTCCGCATCGTGTTCCTCCAACTCATCATACGAGAGAGAACGTTGTCTGAGTCACGAAGATGGAATGTTGCGGGATGTTAGCCTCACTCCTAGAGTAGAAGTCGAGTCTTGCGTCAACACAGGGAGCTTCAACAACGTGCATTGTGATATGAATAACGCCGCAGTCCAGAGCGGCATGGCTGACGATATATCATACGGATATAGAAATGACTCTTCCAACCACAACAATATAAATGGCGGCAACGCCATGCATTTTGAAAACACAACTAGTCATCACAGTCACAATGGCCCTTACACGACGAACATACTTCAAGGGAAAGGCCCACCTTACTCGGCACCGAACACTATGGGCTTTGGTACTATAACAAATAACATGCAAAGGTTTCAATGTGATCTCAACTATGCTTACGAACAGCAAACTGAAAGTCACCATTTTAAAGGGTTGCAGAGTTTTTCGGCGACCAGCTTTGAGGAGTTTGCTCACAGTTCTCAGATGACCATGTTTAGTCACTATGGACATATGTATGTGCCGGAGTACTTGCATAAGGCGAATGGTACCATTCACGAGCACAACTCGCTACAGTACCATAGCGCACACCAAAACCACTATGAGATGTACAAAAACAATTCAGAGTGTGTAAATAACGAAAGTAAAAGTGATACTCATTATACTACATTGATGACATTGCCATATCAAACTAGTAATAAGATGCAAACTGTAGAAAATGACGAAAATTGGTTCAGTCACAACACGCTACTGAACTTGGACCATAATGACCAGACGACACAGGACGCTTCAGATCTGCAACCCCACTCCACGGAGGCGCAAGCAGAGAGCAATAACGCCGACACAACTGAAAACTTCGGCGAACTTATTAAGAAAACTATGGTAGAATCTGTTACTGTGTAGATGCATTACTTGTTGTATTTTAATCGTCTTAATTATGATGTTATGAAATTTTTAATTATATTAATTGGTAAATTTAACGAGTATATTTATTGAATATCATTTGCAGACAGGGTCACCTATGTATACATATAACAATTTATCTCCGTAAATAAACAAGGAGCTCGTATCAGTAAACTGTGATAGCTAACGCGTATCATGGCAGTTCATAATATGATTAAGTCCGCTTTTAATAAACATGAGCTAATGCGAGAACTTGACGCAAATGTATAACAAACATCAAGAATTATAACCGTAGAGAATCGATGAGAAAACTGAATACTGAATAAGCTTGAATAAGAATTGTTTAGTGTCATTGGTCTCAGGATATAATACACATGTTTACGGCCTATCTTGAGGACTGAATACCTAGGTCAGGCATAGTTTTAGGTATTAGACTCTTCAGTAGTACAGCACAGGGTCTAGTAGACGACAATAACATCTGGGACCTAAAACCTACAATGAAACTTTATAATAAGGCTAATCCTTTGATACCTCTTTCGAATATACAAAGGCGTAATTCTATATAAGAAACAATTAAACGCAGTTAAAAACAAGCTAATCAGTGTGCTCATTATTTTAACTGTTTACAAAAAAAATACTGTCGTCTAATCAAGTCGTTGGCACTGTGTTTGTGACGTCATTAACAAATGAGCATCGTACGCCATCGCACAAGAGTTGATAATAGTAGAATATAGGTGAATCACTTGTATATTTAGCATTGTTTTAGTGCAGAGTCTCGTGACTTGTATTTTTTGTAGCTGTTACTAGTTTTGAGTTCCCGTGGTAATAAGAAGAAACTACATCCCACAGGAACATTGCATTCTTTGGCATAACAAACTTTCTTAACCATGAACTATGTTTATGCAAAATATCACGTCTATTCGACGCTCTATTGCTGTGCGAAATAAGTACAAACCAACAAACATTTTAATATTACTAATTACTAGTTTCATCCGCTGCCTCGCTAGCGTTTTTAAAAGATTGATAAGTGAGAATTCCACAGGGATTGTACACCTTTATGGGATACAACGTTTGCTATATCACTGTCTGGTTCACAAACCACCTCTATGCGAAGTATTGTGGTAATCCGTAACTCTATTGCTGCTTGACAAAAGGACAAACCAACACGCAGACACACACAAACCATGAAAAAAATTGCATTCATAATATTATTAACAATACTATAGAACTTCAACTGAGCTATATTTTAAAATCGTAAACAGAGATAATCCTCACACATAACCTGCTCTATTTATATACATACATATGAAGTAGGTATATGTAGACTGTCTACCGTTGGCACAATGACGTAAACTTAAACGCATGTATTACTGTCGACCGGATTCGTATATGGTTCTCGGAACAAATATAGTTATTGAATTTTTTGTCAAGCAGTACTCGATAGCAACCCAAAGTCTAGTACAGTACTGTCTGCACCATATGGCCATAGGCTTGTTCTTTATAATGTGAGGTCTACGGCCGTACCACGCAAGCCGCGACCATGCTCTAAGAGATGGTCTCTTAGAGCATGGTCGTGGCTTGCGTTAGAACGAGACACAGCTATATACAACTGTAACTCGTTGTCTCACTCTCGCTACTACATATATCAACTCTTTGGTAATAAAGGTAATAAAGGCTCGCTTACAATAGTTAGACTAGCCCTAAAAATGGTCGACTTCGATGTCGCCTCTGTATAAGAAACGTTTAGACCAGACTTCGTTGAAACAAAGTCGTTTGGCACGACGAAGTCGGTAATGTGAGCAGCTCAACATAACTAATGAAATTTTGATTCAATCATCTCTTTTTAGCCCGTCTGTGTGTCCATATACATACGTCAGTCTGATAATCGGTACTGTTACTAGGTTTCGCCTGCTAAATGAAAGTTCCAGAGACTAAGGACTTGTACTACCACCTTCAGATAGCATTTATCTATTAGATAAAAGTCTCGCCATCTCACTTCTTTAACCTAACATGAGTGAGACAGCATGCGATTTATCTTTCGAATAACTGTTACTTGTTAGACTGGCCATTAAATACCAACCTCTTCCATAACCTTCCTTCTCCCCTCTCATATTTTCTTTGGGGTCGACAACGTGCGAGTGATATCTGCTAAGATCATAGACTTCGGTTGCCACCATCAAAAAGGCCGTATGCTGGTTTCCTGTCATTGCTGTATAAAAACATCATAAAGGCAACCGCCCCTATATTCCAGCATAATAAAATTTCAATTAAATTATCAAAGCACACATAAAATATTATGTTATCTTTCGATGAAAGTAGATTTTTGAACAAGTTCCGTATTTGGTGTCGGTTTGTCGCCACTTCCTTGTATTCAAATTGATATTGATCTATTAGAAACTAGACTTATATCACTATAATGTAAAATGCATAACTATATACATAGATTATTTTATCAAATATATTTTGAGTTAGGAAATCCGACTGCTCAGTCCGCCAAATATTGGGTTTTCACTTAAGAATTTTTTACGAACAATACTGTGCCTGGATCTGTCTCCGGTAGATGCCAATAGGCTTGCAACCTATGACACAGGACCCAAAAGCATAGCTGGCAAAATATGGTTGGTATACACCTCTGCCTCTCCGTGGAGGATAATATTGGAAGGAGATGCAGGCATTTACTCATACGCTTCATCATGATATGTCGGGTCAGGTAAAGTATTATTGAGTGTTTCAGAAAAGAAATTCTATTTATAATCGTAAAGTCTAGAAGGAGGTTTATCATAGGTACACTAAGGTTATCACTCACTTTGTACACCTAGCATCAATTTAAGCCATTGGTTCTTTCTCAGTCAATAAGAACTGGATTTCATATTGTCAAAACCATTTTAAATAATCAGCTTTATCATAATGCTTATGCTAAGAGACTTATTGGCATCGTCAAAATGTTGTATTTTTGTTAAAGACGACTTTCGCAAGAGGTCACTGAACAGCGAGGAACTTATTAAAAAAATGATATTTGTGGCTTACACATTTCTCTGTGTCCTTGTGGATATCAAACCCACAACAGCGCACTAGTAAAGGGAAGATGACCACTTAAACAGCCTACTACTTTATCCGAGAAGTCAATGTCAAAAATTATTTATTCATCTAGGACACAAGACAACATTTACGGACGTCAAAGTTTTGTGGTTAGTAAAGTTACTGAAGTTAAACTCTGGCACACGGTTATCTATTAACCATACCATAAATAAGGTGGAAGACCTTTACACCGGCGAGTAGGTACCGCACTCTAAAAGTTAGTCGAGAAGGCGGACTTTATTTATGTCTTTGAGACAAACATCTCGAGGTGGAAACATTAAAATGATTAAGGTGAAAAGTTACATATTCTAATATATGTATATTGTACAAGACAGTAGATATACGTATATATATATGTATACATTTATAGATATGTGGTTCCCTGACATCTGCTTGCACTTATATTTGCAGACGAACGTGAAACTCCGGGTTTGATTTTTATGTCGAGAAAAGTGTGATTACGATGTTCTTTAAGGAAATTTTAAGGAGGAGCACGGCGTCTGCATTTATTTCGAGTCCATGGTAACAAACTCGCCGTCTGTTACATGGGTTTCAAAATATAAATGGCGATATGTGACCTGGGCGGGTAACACAGCTCTCTCTACCCTCTACGTACATAAGCGTGAGTCTAAATATATGAAATATCTTAAAGGTTCACAGAGTAACTAAAGCTCAAGCATCAGCTTATGTTGGTAAATCCAATTCTGACAAGTAATATATTCGATACATAATTAAAAGTATTATAATTTAATGGCAATTCAAAAGAATGGCTGATCTATACAAGTATCTTCTCATAGGCTCAATCCTTCGCCTGAACCTAGCAATTTATTAAAATGTTAATTTAATTATTTCTATAGTTACTAACTCATTAACATTGGTGCTTTTTTTAAAGAGTAGGTACTTGCAATTTTTTTGTGCTATCATGCTACCATGCAGCCTTACTTCTTCTCCCTTAGCCTTTATTATTCCTAAGTCACTTGGGGTCGGCTTTTCTAGTCTAACCGGATTTGACTGGATATCAGTTTTTACACGGAGCGGCTGCCACCTGACCTCCGCAACCCGAAGGCTAACGATACCCTAAGGCTAGACCAGTGTCAGGATATTAGAGGGCACTGACTTTCCCAATAACGACTGCCATAGATGTTCATGGCAGCCGGGATCGACGGCTTAACGTGCTCTCCGAGGCACAGAGCAGGCGATAATTGTTAATCAAGCACATAATTTCGAAAAGTCATATAACTTCCAAAAGTCAGAGGTGCGCGACGTGGGTTCGAACCCGAGACCTTCCGCATTGCAGTCTGTTGGTCTCCCCACTGAGCTATCGCTGCACCATGCAGCCTTACTTATAACTGTCAAATATTTAAGAAGGAGCTACTTAGTTTGCTTTTTATACTTACACTGGCATTAGTTAATACCTACTTATTAACTAGTGCTTCATCAGGAATCTCATCTAATTAGAATCTGACCTATAAACATTACTCAAAGTATAAGTTAAATAATGGTTCAGTAACAAGGGCGGGCCGTTGATCAAAGTGAATGATTGATCAATGATTTAAGAGCTATTCAGTAAAGAAGTAGCTAATTATTAGTTAGCGAAATTTTTATGATAAAGGTTGTACACGCTCAAACACTAACACAAAATCTTTATTTGCATAATAAAGTACAATTATGTCTTGGATACGTTAACGAATTTAATTCATTATTTACATTACAAAAAAGGGAAATAAATATTTGGTATTGAAAACAGCCTGTTTGAGGAGTAGTGCTCTCAAGAGAAGAAGCAGGCAAGAAACTCATAATCACTCTTTTGAATTGCCAGTGGTTTACAATATTTCTAACAATCCATTTATTTTATTATATGACTTAATAAATAAGTCATTTTAAGAAATGAGCAATTGATTTTGGTTTGAAGTTTGACATCATAAGAATAGCTCGGAAAATGCGATTCCCTTCTATCATTAAACAATAGTATTTCTTTATTTATTCATACTATACAAATAATATTTCCTCATAAGAGATTGTTTATGTTAGCAAATAATACCTTTTTATTTGAATGTGACGCAAAGCAACATTTTATGGAATTGTTCGAACAGCCAATATTGTAAATGCGTAATGCGTAATATTGTAAATGCGTAATGCATGTTTGGATACTAGTTACCGATTTATGCGAATTAAGCAATTACGCATTAACCGATGAACGGTTTACATTGTGTTATTTGTGTCTATTGTCCTTTATCTGTAAAGTTCCTTGTGACACTGAAATCATACTAGATACGATGATGAGAATGATGAGATGCCTTTAAAATAATAATAATGGTGGAATATACGCAGGCGCAGCCATGACCAGAAGGTAGTTAAGTTACTCATATAGGTAAGTTTCACTTCTTGCGCGTGTACACACGCACCTCTTTATCGATAGAAAGTAATAATACTACTGCAATTATTAAAGTTATATTGAAATACTCTTGCATTATTAATTTCTTATTATAAATAAATCCTTCCAAAACAGTTGTGAAGATAGTCCACGTTCTCGAGGTCAACCAGTTTTATTTCTCAACATTGTTATCACCACACATAGTTAGTTATGCACTGCCTCGGTGACGTAGCATTAGTGAAACTTCCACCGTTGCATGAGGTATCGAGTTCGATTTCTGCTAATGGAGAATAAAAATTGATAGATAACTATTCATTATCATCCATAAGCTTTACTACTCGACCGATTATCATGAAATTCGCATACAGGTTGTTGTAGAAAAGCATATAGGGTACTTTTAATCCAGCAAAGCACTGTTCTCGAGCGAGTGAAGCCGCGGGCAAAAGCTTGTTTCATATATTTGATAGTTGCCTCGTTGCATAGGCTTACGTTTGCAACCATCTTTAATTCTAAAGCTGCGTTATTTCATTTTTGTATTGCGGAATACTTAGTAGCGTACACGTACTCTGGAACACGCCAATAGGCTTGTTCTCTATTAGGAGCTAAAACCATGACAATATGGCACTACCTCTTCAGGGATATAAGCCTGGGGAGGGCTATTTTGATGTGCTCTTCTTGTAAATTGAATAGTACCTCCTAACGACAGTTATAAATGCGAATATGTGTTTGATATTTTGTTACGCTTTCACGCCCATGCTTGACCGATCATCATAAAATTTCGCATTCACGTTGTCAGGACACAGAAAAGGACATAGGGTACGTTTCATCCAGAAATAAGTACTGTTCCCGAGGGATACAAATTTACACAACCTACATTTATGCGAGCGGAGCCGCAGTCAAATTCTAGTATCCAATAAGCTCTTTCTTATTCTACAAACAATAATAATAGGTTTATTTAGTTCATAAACAAGTGAGAAACGGCAATGAATTGCCGTAAATCTTAGAGTTCGAAAAACAATATATGCAAAGGTCACGTAATGTCACGTGACCACGTGACACCTGATCGAGGTCAGAGGTCAAAGATCATAGTCATTTCGGGGGTATATTGACTATGCTGAGTCGAATGGCGTTGACCGCGAGTCTCTAGCTCTTACGGTTTTTGAGTTAATAGTTGTGCAACAGACGGACGAACAAAGCCGTTGTATAAGAGTTTTTTCGAACTCTAAAAAGATACAAGTTACACAAATTAGATGTGACACTGAATACCGCACTAGGATACCCTGTGTTGTAAAATACTTTAGCAAATAATTAGTCACATCCTAATTTTAATAGAGAAGATGGTTGGAATGTATCACCAGCTTGGGATCCAGTAATAAAAATAGTCAAACCCAAGGAGAAGCAAACCACAGCTAGACTTCATGATACTTTGAGCTCATTCTGCGTAAATAGAAACACCAATGATTAAATTATGTTCGGGTACTTTGAAATAACTACACTGGAACATTGAGACAACTACCATCTTAGTCTCCCCGTGACCATGGCTGCTGAAAAGCAACCGAAACGTCGGGGAAAGAGTAAACTTAAATATAAATAGTTTAAATAATTAATTTAGCTTAAAAAATAGTAAAGTTTAATAGTAGTAGTAGTAGTAGTGAAACAGTTTCTAAATTATGTAATAAAGTGTCAAATAAACAACGCGGTAAAATCCGTATATAGTAGTATAATTTTAATAAATAATTAGTATTGTATTACTCGTAGCAATGATACTGATATATTAATTGTAATGGCTATGATTGGTAATGGCGGACTAAACAGATTGGAATTAAAACAAAGCGGCTGACTGTATTGTATAAACACGGACAGAGGCCGCGATGAAACGAACTTGATATGAAAAGAGTTATAATTAAAGAGAGTTTGGTACCTTTGTAAACACGCTAACCTATATATTTTCATGTTCATAAGTGTTAATTTGTGACCAAAATGCAATGAATAAATGATATTTGACTTTGACTAGAATTCGAGAGTTTTCTACTAAAGTAACTACAGTTAAATATCCAGGTAAGGTAACTGCTCAAGCAATATAGTCTATGAATGCTTGCAATATAAGGGCTTGTTCTACCATCTCAAGATAGCAATTATCTATAAGATAAAAGTCTCGCCATCTCTCTTCTTTAACCTAACAAGTGTGAGACAACATGCGATTTATCTTTCAGATAACTTTTATTTGTTAGTTGTGGGACTGGCCATAAAGGTATCACTCACGCGTTACTGATTGAAGGGAAAGTATTAAAAGGTACATTTTCTTAGACCTGTCCATTGTTGGAATGTCAGACATAATTGAAAACTTATTGTATCTGACGGCCGGTATACCGCGCAATAGGTCGAAGATGTGATATGAAAGGAATGAAAGAAGTGGTAGGTTTCGGCACTGTTGTAAGTAGGTATGCTAGATTGCAGTTGTGTAAAGTTAATTTTATTTAGTCTATCCCACCACTGAAAAGGCTTTTTGTTCGTGAGAAGGTTTGGAACGTAATCCACTCACTGGTTCAGGGCTAGGTGGTGGATCTCATACATCTTCGAGAATATCATGGAAAACTTTCAGACATGCAGATTTCCTTACGATGGTTTTCTTCACTTTTAAAACGAACGATAATAACCTACTCATTTAATATGCACATACCTTAAAAATTCCAGAAGTGCATGACGTACCTTCGAACTTGAGAGCTCACCGTTAAAACCGCCTTCAATCTGACCTCACCGTCACCTATGGTCGATTATACCGCTGGACCCGGTAGTTTGTAAATATAAAACAATCACATTATTACATAAATACATAGCCTCAAATCACAGGAGTGGGCAGTTGTGTTTAAGCTCCTTCATCTCAAGGCTACCTACTGCTACAGAAATTTCCTAATTGAAAAAATTCAATACCACCTTGTCTGATCCTGGAAACGAAAACGGCTAATCACGATAGTCCAATCATAAACGAAAGACTTATCCTCTGGAACCAACAAGACAGACTATTATAAGAGATTATATTTTTTAGTTACAAAGGATAAGATGTACAATTTACCTACTATCTCCCTTTCTATCTGCATAACTGTAGGTATCTACTTTGCAAAACGGCAATGATATATCGCCACTACAAACATATCAGTTCTAAGCTCTATAAAAACATCAACAGAAGAATGAACATATAACCAAGAATTTGTTTCGCATAAAATTGTGTGATTGGCTGAAACTTATGCTCTACGATGAAACCAAACAACATATGGTATCATAAATTACATATCGACACAAACCACTACTACTTAAATTTATATGCAATGTGTTATAATTGTATTGAAAATAGTGTAAGTGTTTTAATAAGATTTTCGTATCTTTTTTAAATAGATTATTTGTGTATTCCTTGTAGAGTTTCGGACATAACTCGTATACTATTCCTGAAATTAGGCGCTGATAGCTGTACCACAGTTTTTAAAACTTATAGTTATCAACGTTTCTATTGTTAAATTGGTGGAAACTTAACTAGTTCCAAATAAACGTTATTAATATTACCTAGCGTTAACTTCTTTTATTTGATCCACATAAAGATCAAGAGGGCATGGTACAAGAACAAATATATAATTATTATTTTCTACCTTCAATCCTTGAAAGACACATTAGTCTACTGTCGCGACGAACAGCCAAAGCCACTCCAAATACGTCAACTCTGACGATGGAGGCGACGATTACTTCACAAAAAAACGTAACTACAGAAGGCCAACAATACAATGTGCCACCAAAAATACGTACAGTGATCTTAGTGGAAAACATAACTGCATTCAACCGACAAGAAACGAAATCGCTTGGATTATGTGCTCCTGTGTTTTGTGGTTATACGAAGCTTGAAGATATCTCTGCTTTTCAGTATCGATTCTTTCGATTCGGTCTATTTCCACGTGTAGGTACGTACTTTTGATTGTAAGGTATCTATGTAATGCTTAGTTGCTATCTTGCTATATGCTATGTTCCTAATATATTTAAGACTGCACCGATGTCGCAGCGAGACAGCACCACTGTCGGCGCACTGGGTGTTAAGGATTACACACGAAACAATTATTAGTGTGATCCACAATTTATATGAATCTGGCTGTATTTTTGAAGGGCCGCCGCGACACAGGGCTTATGTTACTTACGGGAATTGTTTTAAGAAAAGAGGAAGGGCAATATTTAATTATTGCAGTTGTAGTAGGTACCTTTGTTTATATAAGCCCTACAGCCAGGCTTGCCTAATACCTGATATAGTAATGCGATTAGTCTATTTGGTAAATCGACGACACGCTTGCTTCATTACTAAGGTAGAGTCGTGATTATTGTAGTCGGTAAGTAAATATCAAACAAGAAAATATTTCAAAACACATCGCTAAAAGAAAGCTCTAGCATTTAGAGATTGGCTTTGAACCAGCTAAGTGCGACGTTCCTTATCAACGGTATTTTCCAATATTTTTGTTCTATGTTTAAGAATAGTTTTACTTTTATTTACACTTACTAGTGGTAACCTGTAACCCTGTGGACGAACTTCGACTGTATTTTTTTATATAACTTCCTGCCCTCCTTTTCTATACATATACATTTTAACTAAGCCAAATCCCGCACGCCTGCACTAGGATTAAACGTGCGCGCAATATGTTTAAAAAGGGTTAAAACTTTTCTGTTCACGTTTTAATACCTATTCATAGATAGGTATAATGTAGATATATGATATATACCTAAATAAAACTCAACCCACTTCTGGGAGGTAGGAATCGATGTTCACAAGTTCAATCCTAAAGGTCGAGCCTACTGCACTGTGTAACCTGCAATGTATCAAATACTAGATATTTTCCACAGCTTTGCTCACGTTAATATAAATTTAGACAATTAATTTCTGTGGCTGATGATGATGACTATTCCACGGGCACAGTCCTTTTTTCTGGATAAAAGGTACCCAAAGCCTTTTCTGTATAGCTGACAATGTGTATGCGAAATTGCATCATGAGCGGTGGAGTAGTTAAAGCGTGGAAGCATAACAAACAAACAAACTTACATTCGCATTTATAATATTAGTTAGGATAACAACTAGCTGGCTAGTTCTAGGTGTCTGGAGAATTCGTCAAATTAGTCTCAGTTACAATCCGACTACCTTTTAACTAGATACAGTGTATACAATTTGAATGCGAAAGACCGATGAGATTGTAGTGCAGTCACGCTAATCCGGTTATCATAAAGTGTAGCTTAGGTACACAGCTACTTACCTAATGTTGGTATTTATTTGTTCAAGTTCTTTTGATACTTATTCCATAGAAAATAAAAAAGAGAATGATCCCTAATAAACGACATTGCCTTTAACTTTCTACAGCTACTGATGTAAAAATAGTGGAAAGTCTGATGGCTCAGATTGGAGCTTGAAGGCACCCTTATCATGACGGTGTCACTTAAGTATCAAAGGTTAATAGAATTATCGCTCGCTTTAGAAGGGAAAGCAAATTATCTTAAGTAACCTGTAGAGTTAAAATCTTTACAGTTTTCTTACACGTACCATCTTACATGTTTTCTCGGAGATGATGAGAAGATGCCTCGATGATGATGATGTCGTGACGATGACGTGATGATGATGATGTCCCGGCTGCCATGAACATCTATGGCAGTCGTTATTGGAAGAGTGTCGACACAAAAGATCCCACTGGGTCGAAGTGTCGCCGGTCTACACTGACTGGCCTCCACATAACATACATACATACATACATACATGTTTTCTAGTTCTGCCAAGTAATTGGAATCAACTCGACTCTTGGAGATTTAAAGTTTATAGAATGAACATTACCTATTATTATATTGTATACTGTAACCTAAACCTTAGATTCCTTAAATCTTTTTCCTTTTACTTTTATTAAAAAGACAACCGGGAGTTGTTTTCTCTCTTCACTAGGAATAATTCCTGTGTCGCGGGGAATTTTACAAACATTTAAACAACGGACACAAAGAAAACCAAAACTTGGAGCAACTAATTGTGGATCACACAAATTTTTGTCCCGTGTAGGATTCGAACTCACAACTCTTGGCGCGGCGGCAGTGGCGAGAAAAATATATTTGTATGCCTGTTTATCCCATTTTGACATATTTCTTGTCACACATCATCCCTCTCCAAATGTTTCTAACTGACTAGACTAGCGAGCTCAGATACATAATTATAGGCCCGGTTCCTATTTCAATAAAGGAGTCGGTTTACCAACGTATAATTTTTGAGATATATTCTAAAACCACTCGTTTGTTGATGTTTTTTATTTTTTATATATAGTATAATAGGTTTGCGTTTGACCGCGATCTCACTTGATCTTAAGTGAAGATGCAGTCGACGATGCAGCACGCTTGCCTAGAAGATACCTATTCACTCGCGACTTGAAGACACCCAGATTGTACTCATCGGGAAACACAGACTTAGGTAGCGAATTCCACTCCTTAGCAGTACGCATTATAAAATTGGAAGCAAAGCGCTTCGTGCGTAAATGTGGTATATCCACCATGTACCTATGTCGCTGGTCTGATTGTCTGGTCGTCCGATGATAGAATGGGGCAGGAGCCTCTGCACGCTTTCCGAAATGTATCCGGTATAAAACCGAGAGACTAGCAACTGGCCCTTAATGATTTCTCTAAAGGCTTAGGTACTATAAAAAAAGTTTACGAAGTAATCACTTCAGTAATCATTAAATGTCTCAATTACATTTCCATACTTATTGAAAACTTCCCGTCCTTGAGATATAAACAACAAATATCAGCACGTAGGTACGTATAGTTCGCCAGACGGGTAAATAAAGAGCGCTCGATGCTGTCACCCTTCGCCAGGGGCGGCGCGGCGTAGTCAGCCGTTAGACGGCAGCCATAACGCGCCATAATTGCTTGGTAACGGAAGTCACACCAATAAATATGTACTCCGCATATTGAAAAACTATCACAAATACTGTTTCAGGCCTACGCTACGGTGACTTTAATACTTTACAAGAACATGCAGTTGCTACTTTGTTTTTTATAAAAATGGTTTTCGTTTTCTCCTAAGTCTTGTGGATGAAAACATGGATACCATAGATATTATTATAGAGGATCTGTAGAATGTGGCTAAGGATAATCAACTCTTTCAAAATCATTTACTCGTATATATTACAAAGTATCTATTTTTTTTTTAATCTTTGTTTATTTAAAGGCTTTTATTACAGAGTAATATGTTAGCCACATCGTGGCTTATTCTAAGATACTAACTTACTATTTCATAATAGGCAACAGAGGAAGTCGTTGTTGTACATATATCTCAAATAGGTCTAACGCCGCATTTGAAGTAGGGTCACTTAGGATATTAATGAAAAGTCCTACATCGTACACGTTAAGGTTATATTTGAACATCAACGAGTTCCTTTGGTTCTGATATTTGACACAATCCATCAGTAAGTGTTGGACATCATCAAGGACTCCGCAAGTACCACAATCAGGCGTATCGACTTTTTTCATGAGATGTCCAAACTTTCTAGATGGATAGTGACCTGAGCGCAGCCTATGCGCTATAACAATAATATTCCTATTAAAATTACTATTAATAAACCAGGGTATCCTAGCAGGCTGATGTTGAATGGTTTTATACCAAATGCCCTTTTCTTTACTCCTCTCGTCAAAATATTCTGTAAGTATCTACGTAATACTTATCTGTCGAACACTTACGAAAGTCAAAGTTTAACAATCTACGAGTTTACAGTATGGTTCACGAAATTAGCAGGGTGTCTAAAAATGTGCTTACAGACAGGCAATAGATGCCTGCAATGTAACAACGGTGAAAATATTTCGGATTCACGATTTATTTATTTATTACTTGGTCTGGGTGTTTCTATGTATAATATGTATGTATTTACAACAAAAAAAGTATATATGTATGTTTATCCATTGTCTAGTACCCATAGTACAAGCTCTGCTTAGTTTGGGCTAGATGGTGTAGTGTGTATGTGGTAGAATATTATTATTATTTAATACATGTAGAATCAAAGTTAAACAATAATTAAGTTTAATTACATGGTAGGTACGACGTCGCTAGGTGATCTAACATTTTAAAGCGATTACTGTATGTGTACAGTAAACAACTGAGAGAGCAATTTTAGGTATGTCAGAAAGATTATAACAAGGTGCCTCTAAGAAACGAAAGACTAGATGTAAAAGGGCGAAGGTTGGGTATTGTGGCCCAATTTGGTAGAGGTGTATATTTAGCAGTAGGTAAACTGCTATAAGGTTATTGATTGACTGGATTGAAATACATTTTCCAAAAATTGCTCATCTGCGAAGTAAGGTTACTGGTAACTTTACGTTATCTAACTAAATTAAAGATAACAATGTTTTTTGCCAATCTCTAGTAACCTAATAAATGAAAATATTTTTTTTTTTTATAAATTAATGTTATTTTCTACATAGAGATCTTTATCATAGACAGATTCTTCCCTTTTAAACAAGTACATTACAATAAATATGATAACGGATATCAATTTCTCAAATATTTATAGATAGAAATATATGTAAAATTTAAACAACCTCTGATCACGAGCGGTGTCTTTAGTAGTCACCCCTGTAGCTATATCCCTAAAGAGATAACTGGTGTATTACACATATTTTGCCAGCTGCTTTAGGTCCCACGTAATAACGAGTGAGCTTATTGCTGTCTGTCAGCAAATTTTGAAACTCGTGTCCGCAACTAAAAATTAATACTACATGGAAAACCGACTCGAATTTGAGACCTCATGATCACACGCCAACTTATGCCGCTTTACCAGCTAAGCTTAGTCTATATCTACAGGTACTAATATTATAACGAGGAAATAATGGATACTTCGTTTGTTTGTTTGAAATGTTTTAATTTAAAAAATGATTACAACCGATTTAAAAGTCTTTCTCCATTGGAAAGCTAATTATTATCACCGAGTAACATAGGCTATATATTATTTAAAAACGCGAGCGAAGCCTCGAGCAATAGCTAGTTTATTATAAGTATTCAAAACACCTATGTGTGCACTAAAACTGTTTTGAAATCCTTGACTACGCGAATTAAGTGTGACCTAATTATGCTCTTACAAAACCTTGTGACGTAGTCATCGAAATATTTTTGTCGTTGCGTAATTTAACTACTTACTTTTTCATTCATACCTACATTTATACAGTCTCACATTTCAGCAAGTTTGGATAGATGGCGAGCCTTTTGCCATCTATCGGCCATATAAAGGCAGGAAAAACAAATAATCATTTTTCCGACCCGGAAATGTAACCCGAGTCATGCAAGACAGTCGCGTTTACTACGATGTTCTTTATTTTATTTTTATACTACTATGGTGGCAAACAAGCATACGGCCCACCTGATGGTAAATCGTCACCGTAGCCTGACCCTGCCGCTGCAACATCATAGGCATCACTTGCACGTTGCCGACCCTTTAGGAATGGAAGAAGAGAAACAGAAACTGGGTAGGAAAAGGAGCGAAAATGGGGAAAGAGGGCCTCCGTTACTCTCACTCACCGAACGAAACACAACAGTAGGGATACAGCTATTTCATGTCGATATTCTGTGAGAGTGTGGCGCACTAAAAATGCATTGTTCACATTGTATTTAATAAAGATAATACATTTGGTATTTATTCCTGTACGCTAGATACAGACACCAAGGCCATTTCAATGGTCTTGGTATCTATATTACGCTTCTGCTTATGAATATTGCACTTAAACGTATCGCCTGTCTCAGATTAGGTGAATTAGAGAAGATGTACTCAAACTTGTTGTAAAATATTACTTGAGATGACTCCTCTAGTACGTGCTTTAACTTGGGTAATGATTCGACGTATATATTTATGGTAGTCGTAGGTGATACTAATGTGAATACTTAAACGCCTTCGCCAAAATACCTATTAAAAACAAATCATTGTATATAGACTATTTTAACAACCTTCCATACCACGTAACCTTGCCATCGAGCATGAATGACTATCCTTTGATTCATGGTTAACGTAGTGGTTTAAGTGTCAGTGCGCCGAAGGTTTGGGTTCGATCACCAGACAGGATTAAACTATGATCCACAAATAGTTGTTCCGAGTCTGGGTGGACCCTCTACTGGAACTATTTTAACTCCTCTCTGTATCAATGATTTTAAAGTCTGCCGCGATACAGAAATGATTTCTTGTGCGGGTGTTATCTTTTTTTAAAGACAAATGGAAAACATACAATATAGCAGAACTGTTCCACGGAACGAATGCACTCATCAATCAAATAGACATACATACATAGCCTGACGGATATAAATCAATATGTAGGCAATGATGTGTAACATCTACATTCCGATAACTATCTTTTACGTAAGAGTGGGCGTTCCAGAAGTGGGCTACATACTAATACTAAAATGTTAACCTTGTATTACTGCTCGAACCGGGATTTGGCTGATCTTGCCACAAAAATAAACCGCATGATTATGCCACGTGGCTACAAGGTACTAAGTCAGTGCAGAGGATCTCGGGTTCGAACCCACGTCGCGCACCTCTGACTATCGGAAGTTATATGACTTTTTGAAATTATGTGCGTATTGATTGATAATTATCGCCCGCTCCGTGCCTCGGAGAGCACGTTAAGCCGTCGGTCCCGGCTGCCATGAACATCTATGGCAGTCGTTATTGGGAGAGTGTCGACACAAAAGATCCCACTGGGTCGAAGTGTCGCCGGTCTGCACTGACTGGCCCCTAACATAAGATACATACTAAGTAAGTATGAACAGCTGCTATTCATGTTGGATTAGTGCCTTATTAGGAAAAAAGAAACTGATAGCCTAGCGGAAGACTGTTAGATCCCAAGCCGCTCATCTGTGAACTTTCCGAAGTTGTGAGCGTATTAAAGCGGCGGTAGCCCAATGGATAAGGCATTGGACTTGCGATCGAGAGGTCGTGGGTTCGAATCCCACCCATTGCACCACTGATGTGAACCCACTCCTACTAGCTTAGCCGGAGGGGTTAACAAGAATACTAGTAAATTGAAACCCAAACGGTTAGCAATCTTTAAAAAAAAATATCCGTCGTTTTAACGGTATAGGAAGACAGATAAATATCCTCCAGGTCTCAGAGTTCTCCATAATGTTATCAAAGATGTGTGAAGTTAGCCATCCCCCACTGGGCCAGCGTGGTGGACTATGGCGTAATCCTTCTTACACTGAGAAGGGGCCCGTGCCCGGCAGTACCAGTTTAATACAGGGCTGTTGTTGTATTGTTATCTATATATATAACTCTGCCGTTACTGAGTGACTGACAGACAACGCGCAAAAGGAAACTACTGAACGCAAGAAGCTGAAATTTGGCATGTATGTTCCTTGAAGAGTGTAGGGGAGCACTAAGAGAGGATTTTTGGAAATTCCACCCTGAAGGGGGTGAAACCCGATATTCACACGGGAACGAAACATACGCGGGTGAAACCGCGGGAAAACTACTAGTATGATATATTTCTATAGTGGCTTCATAAATTCATAAGTTGACAATTTTAAAAGGTACAATATTTTTAAATCCCTGCTTTACACTGATAATCTAGGAATCTTTAGTAGATTCCTATACATTATTTAAAAGGCTGACAAGAAAAACCACCATAAACTTTATAATATAATTATTTTATTGAACACCTCATTTCTGTTTTTTCAAATAAATCTACAACTAATACATCTGTCTCACGTATTGTTCGAATATCACAATTTTTTATAGTTTTGTCTGTCGTCATGCTTATTATAATACTGCTGGGGAGAAGGAGCCGCATCCGTCAGGAGTCTTGTGTGAGCGCCCATATCTTCACAGTCTTATCTTCACTGGCCGTGATAAGAGTTTTGGAGGCCTCGTCGAAATACACGTTGTTGATAGAAACTGAAACAAAACATAGGTTACTTTAATTATACTAGACTTTGCCCGCGTTTTTGCTCGCGTAAATGTAGGTTAGGGTACATTACCTTTTTCTGAATTAAAAAGGTACACTATATTCTTTTCTGTTCCTCTGACAACGTGTCTGCGAAATTTCACGATGTTCGGTCGAGTAGTCAAGACGTGAACAGGTAGCGAACTCACATTCGCATTTATAATATTAAGTTAGGATGAGGCAGAACGGGTCACCTGAACCTGAGATTTTACGGTAGATCGAGATTGGTCTAGCCTGGAATTTAACTGGGACAAACTAGGAACTACCTTCCTACAGAACAACACTGTCGCCAACAGCTGTGGCTAGGCGACACCAACGTGCAATCTATGAAGACTTCCATTATTTTTAAATGCCTACGTCTTCTATCAATGTCCGGTAATGAGTAAAAGTGAATAATTACAGTCATGACCGATTTGCGAAGACTTTACAATCATCAATACAACGGGCACAAATAACACCTAGACTTGAAACGACAATGACGAATCACACAATTTTTTATACTGTGGGGTCCGAGCTCATAACTCTCGCACTGCCTAGGCGGTCATTCAAACTAAATTGCATTTAAACAGTCAAATGCTAATGTCTTTTAGCAGACTTCACGCATGGCGGAGTGGTTTACGTGGTCGCCTCGCCACTGCTACTACGCCGAGTGTTGTGGGTTCGAATCCCATACGGTACAAAAAATGGTGAGTTCCACAATTTGTTATTTCGAGTCTGGATGTTTTTTGTGTCCGTATTTTGAATGTTTGTAAAGTCCCCAGCGACACAGAAGTTATACCTACTGCAGGAATTGTCATTTTTTAAAAGCAAATTAAAACATGAGTAGGTTATGTTATCGCTTCCACGCTGACTTCACATGTCTTCAAGAACTTGATGCAGAACTCTCAGATATGTTTTATCTCACGATGTTTTCCTTCACCGTTAATATAACATACTAACTTATACCCCGCGGATTCGCTTGCGTAAAAGTAGGGTAGGTTAGGCTATGTTAGAAACAGTACTTTTAAAAATTAAAATATTGCCATGTTACTCGGTGATAATATAGCTTTCTAAGGGTGTCAGAATTATTAAAATCGGTTCAGTTGTTTTTAAGTTAAACCCTTACAAACAAATAAACAAAGCTTTCCTTTGTATAATATTAATATAGACTACGTAGGTACCTAACAAGGTTATTTTTAGTATAGTGAAATCTTCTCAGGGGGTGATTATACTTGTTACTATGAATAACTTTTGTTCTGGGACATTGCCGAAATCGCAGGGAAAACAGTTGTTCCGTACAAAATTGGACTTTAACCTCGACAAAATGTATGGAGCAGCTGATATTTTTTTACAGTTACAGTCGTGAACAACAACAAAACAACGAACACAAATAACACCCAAACTGTGCACAACTATTTGCGAAGCACACCATGTTTTATAACGTGGAGATCAAACCTACAAAACTCAACGCCTCGGTGGCTAAGAGACCACTTAAACCTTCAAGCATACTTATAACACAAATTGTGTGTTAAAATATAGCCAGGCTATAATGTGTATATAGTTACAGTCGTGTGCGATGTGCGAGCCGGTCTGCGTGACGGCGAGCATGTTCCACTGCAGCAGCGAGCCGTCCGCGCCGCCCAGCCACAGCGCGCCGCGCCCGTCCCAGCACAGCGAGCGCACCGCCTCCGGCAGGCGCTTCTGGTACACCTGCACACAGCACAGCCACATACAACACCATCACCACATGTAAATACAAATGACTACTGATAAATATTATTGCAAACCTGAAATGCTTCTTACATAATATTATTTACATATCCTTTAGAACAGCGATAGCTCAGTGGGGAGACCAACAGACTGCAATGCAGAGAGTCTCGGGTTCGAACCCACGTCGCGCACCTCTGACTTTCGAAAGTTATATGACTTTTCGAAATTATGTGCGTATTGATTGACAATTATCGCCTGCTCCGTGCCTCGGAGAGCACGTTAAGCCGTCGATACCGGCTGCCATGAACATCTATGGCAGTCGTTATTGGGAGAGTGTCGACACAAAAGATCCCACTGGGTCGAAGTGTCGCCGGTCTGCACTGACTGGCCCCCACATAAGATACATACATACATATCCTTTATTTTTAGAATTATTTAGTTTTATATGGAAAGCAGTGACATGGCATAATGACTGCAACACCTGGTACATAAATGAGTTGTAAAATACTGAAATTATAATTTGAAGGCGATTTAAAAGAGTGGCCTTGAGTTTCTTGCAGGTATATTCTCATAGGCGCAACCTTTTGCCTGAACCTTGCAACTAACATAAATGTTCAGTAAATGTAATAAACTTACTAACCCCTTTGACATTCATAAGTGTTACTTGGTGACCTAATGGAATACATGATTTTTGACTTTCACTACATTCTAGAAATATGCATGATTGTTTAAACGCACAACAAGTGTATTCGAATACACTTGCGCCCAACGCGATTGATATGGTCTGGATGTTCAAAGCCACGCAATTATACAATTACAATATTGTTATTACATCCGAATATAATTCGAATACAACTGACCACATTATTAATAAATTCTTCTGTTATATTTTTATTTATTGCTCAAAGCTCAAATGTTTGTAAGATAGGATCATTCTTGAATTTAACTAAAATTAACCCATACATACACACATGGTCTCATGCCTTGTCTATATCGCCGATAGGTTGAGCAGAGGTACACCTCTACTCTAATGTAATACATCGATATTCCTTCAGAGTTAGTTTTTGGTCCCACGTGAAGCGTCAAGCATCTTTATGCTACTAAGACATCTGTCTCTTGACAGTTAATACTTTGCTCGACCCCAGATTTGAACCCGAGCCTTATGCACAGCAGCGGCTGTGCTAGTGAATTCGCATTTACTACGCCGCTATTTAGAAATACAGAATATATATTAAAATATTTTAATTATAAAAATCGTGAGGAAGGATTCGTAAACACGAATCTTTCGTCACGATTTTTTACAATCAGTCACATAATTAGCTAAACAGCTACTTATGTGACTGATTGCAAAATTATCATGGGACAAAATGCTAGTGTACGTACTTCTGCTTCCCCTTCGGGCAAAAAATCATGACACAAAGTATTTTCACCAAATGTAATAAATACAAATAATATTTCTTTAAATTATAGAATTTTTTGCTCATGTATATCGACTTTGTAGTTAATACTATAGGTAGGTAATTTCTCTTGTCTTATTTATTAAACACCTATGGCGTACAAATAGATAAGGACCGTACTGTATAAACCTACATACATATTATGTTTATTAAATGTCTTTATTTTATTGGCATCACTATTAGAATACAAAAATCAGTAACTGAATGGGTTTAAAATGAGTGAGTCGGAAGAATTAAGAAAAGTAAGACGGAATGTCATATAGAATCACGGCTTTGTATAAATGTTGTGATTCTATATTATGACTAGCTGTGCCCAGCGGCTTGACGCTTATGATTGCTGCTTCATTCTCCTGACTCGTAGTAATTTGCTGCTTCATTCTCATGACTCGTAGCAATATGTTATATAACATATAACCTTCCTCAAAAATTCAACTATTAAATACTAAAGAATATCCAATTCCGACTAGCAATGCCAGAAATATTAGCGCATTCAAACATAAAACAAAATTAATCTTCAGCCTTATTATATACTAAGTATATATGTAAGTTAAAATAGGTATTGTCGTGCCATCCGCAGCATGAATACTGCGCATTAGCAGATAATTACACCTGAACCATTCAGAAAAGTTCACAGACCGTAAAATTATATTTGATTTCAACCAAAATTGTTAACAAAAAGAGAATTAGATGTGTTTATAATTATTGTGTATATTTCTATTTCCAACGTGACGAGAAATAAAGTAAATAGTAAATTATATTAGTATAATAAATCTGTCAAGTCTTAGAATATCAGACATAATTAAAAACCTATTGTGTCTGGCCAACGCGACGGTGCAATTCAATAGGTTAAATAAGACGAATATTGAATTATATACATGTTATGTGTATGCACATGAAACTGGTATACCTAAATACATCTATATATTAATACGTGAAGCATAAACTTTGTACCCCTTTTTACGAAATTGCGCGGACGGAGGAGTATGAAATTTGGCTCAGTTAAAGTTTATATGGAGAAGGAGTGGCGAATCCTATTATTTATATAAAATATGTATTAGAAATACATTAAATTAATGAAAAAACACTACACGCACACAACCATGCATTTGACACACGCAGTCGAAGTGCATAACAATGGTTACATATATCAATATATAATGACATATATCAGCAATATCTTACAGGCAAACTGGTCGAATTTCGAGCACTCGGCGACCGCTAGTATAAATAAATAGGTAACCACAGTTACAAAGAATTGTACGACGTCAGACGAACAATGCCGAAATACTACGCGACTCGACTGCGTGTGTCAAATGCATGGTTATGTGCGTGTAGTGCTTTTTCATTAATTTAATGTATATCTAATGCATATTTTATACAAATATTAGAATTCGCCCCTCCTTCTCCATATAAACTTTAACTGTGCCAAATTTCATTCTTCTCCGTTCGCGCAATTTCGTAAAAAGGGGTACAAAGTTTATGCTTCACGTATTAATATATAGATGTATTTAGGTATACCAGTTTCATGTGCATACACATAACATGTGTTTCTGATACAACAAAACCCTTTGTTGTATAAAAAAATAACTGTTCGTAAGTAAAACAACGTGTTTCTTGAAAATAGGAACTGTGCCTTAAATGCCACTTCAATAGGAACTCTTTATAACTACTTTTACCATTCCATTCCATTTATCCCATGTTTAATTTCTCTCAAGTTTTCTAGAAACGGTAACACGGTGCTTGTTTATGGAAATAAACAACCACCGTGTTACCGTTTCTAGAGAGTTCTCTTGCTTCTCTCGCTTACAATACTAAGTAAGTATTTATCACTCACATGTTACCGTTCCTAGGGAACTTGAGAGATTCTATAGAAGTGGCCTGTAAGGCACGGTTCCTATATTCAAGAAACGAGATATTTTATCTACGGATAGTTAATATTTGACACATATTTTATAAAAATATGTTAATATTAAACTGACCGCAGCTAAAACAACTCGTTTCTTGAATATAGGAACTGGACTTAAGAGAGTTTCAGTTTTTTTGGGAAACGGGATTAATCGTACCCTTCACGAATAATTTATACGCGACAGTCTTCTTTGAAAAATCATATTAAGATTGCTACTAAATAAACCTGTGTTATAATTTTAAAGAAAGTACGGCTTTAGAAGAGTCAGCTCTTTAGATGGAATGCTACCAGCAGAAAGGCCCACGTGAACTTCACCACCATGCGCTTGCAATACAACGACTGAAGCTTATGATCATAACCACTTACCATCAGCCAGTATGCTTGTTTAGCGACTTGAGAGTATAATAACACTAATTTATATGTATACGATTAACCACCATATCCAAAAACTCTTAAAGTTCTTAGTAAAGACTCACTATGTACTATCGACTTGAGCGACGGATGACCACTCCTAAGGTTAAAATCGCATAGCAGGCCATCACTTGGTCGGGCGGAGGGCGGAGTCACTTAAAGTCAACATGTGCAAGCGAAAAGTTTTCTGATATGGTCAACCGTCGCCCAAGTCGATAGTACCTAAAATCTTTAATAGCCTGTAAATTAGTGAAATATTAAACATAATTAAAAACATATTGCACCTGACCGCCGGTATACCGCTGCTTAAATTACTTAAGTAATCATCAAATGTCTCTAAACGACGCAAGTTAATACTAAACATTAAATTATCGTTATGCATCTTGGCCCAGAACTCTCGTTCCGGAAACACTGAAACAATACCTTGACATCATCCCTATAGACTACAAAATAACTTACGGAATGCAGAACGCTTAAGTCCGTAACACTGAAGTCCCCATTGTCGCTGGACGTGACCACTCTGTCCCCAGACAACACGAAGCACACTCCGCTGACCGGCGCCGTGTGGACACAAATCTTGTTGACGAGGTCCTTCGTCGTGTAGTTCCAGATGAACACCTCGCCATCACTCGTGGCAGTGATGACTTCGATCTCGTGCCGACGACGCCTGTGTGACCAAGAGTCATTATATTTAAGAGAATCGCTACGGGCGCTTTTCACATTTAAATTTAAAAAAAGCGCTCTAGATCTATGTCAAACGGCGTTTTTCTTAAATTTAAATCAGTATTACATACTTATTGATAATATTATACTCCGGAGAGCACGTTAAGCCGTCGGTTCCGGCTGCCATGAACATCTATGGCAGTCGTTATTGGGAGAGTGTCGACACAAAAGATCTCACTGGGTCGAAGTGTCGCCGGTCTGCACTGACTGGCACCATATAAAATACATTGATAATACTATTGAGATGTGGTAATTTAAATTCTTAATTCTAGAAAACAATTTATTTAATTCTAAGTAATCGCTCAATAATACTTAGCCTACTTTGGGAATCGAACGCGAGATTTAAAAAGAGACTCAAAGCTAAGAACACGTTTTTGTTACGGTAATATCGAGACAATGTATGATGAACTAATTTGCTACACGCGTCTGCAGCAACGATAACAAGATGGCGTATTAGTTTAAGTGTTAACTTCGTCACACAGACGTACCGGAGATTGTGGGTTCAATTTAAAAGCGGGACATATTATAGCTTTTTTAACAACTATTAGAAAAAAATCCTGTGTCGCGGGGCACTGTACACACGATCAACCAACGGACACAAAGAACAACAGGTACAAATGTGTATGGTAGTGTATTCTCTGTATTAGTTGTTTCAATGTTTAAAACTCCGTGACATAGCAATTACTAACACCAACTTATCGGCGACAATGACAATTTCCTTTTATCGTCTCTCGTGCAAAGTCTCTCGAGCAAAGTTATAGACTCTATTCTGCTATTAAAGATTTTACGACAATAAAAGCCAACGCATATCTCGGGCGACCCACCGAGCGTCGTCCGGTGGGTCGCCCAAGGTACCGCTGGAAAGATGACCCGAAAAAGAGATCAATGTGCTCGATTGGTCTGACTTGGCGCAAAATAGGAAAGAAAAAGAAATTTAATATCGGAGGCCAAGATCCACTTTGGATCGCTGAGCCAGCGAAGTAAGTAAGTAAAAGCCAACGCCACGTCATCAATTTTATTTATTGAAATATACATGTGTTTAGATCGGTTTTATGTACATACACATTATTCGTTAATACAGGTTAATAACTAACATATTAAGAGTAACAAAACTTCACCCACTGGATTACACGTAAAATAGAAAATAGTTCTAAGACCCATGTATTATTTTCACTTTGTACTACAATCACTGTTTCGTAAATAAAACAATGATTATTTGTTTTGTGTTTTTATACTTAGCTCATAGCCGGTGTTTTAATGACTTTTACCGGTAGAAACCAAGTAATCGTCATCTTAGATAGAGTTGGCAGGTTTTGCTCTATATTAAGACTGAGCCGAGCGTGAGACAGATAATAACAGAGCTCGTGCGGCGCATATTCAAATCGGCGCGCGGCCGCCATAGTAAAATGGAGGATTTGAAGTGCTTTTTGATAAATATGTGTCTTTATTGTCAACCAATAACTTAAATATTTGGGACGGACAAATTGTAATATAACTATTTATGTTTCGTTTAAGCTGTAAAGTTGGATAGATTTCTACTATTATATTCTAAAAATCACGTAACACGACCTTATATTTTTGCATATTTCGTGCAAATTTACGTAATTTTGTAGGCGAAAATATTAATTATTTTAAGTTTTTTACACGGAGTAATTGTAAATACATTCATTGTTATGGTAAATGTATATTTTATATTTGTATTAAACAAAAAGTGTTGATTTTATTCACTTAACTGTGACCGCCTGTTTTGGCACATTTTGCTCGGCGCAGTCTCAAGTGTTTCACTTTCGTCACTCTGCATTCATTTTCGGACAATCCTACATGTATTTAGTATTGCTGCGTTTTATATGTATTTGATGATAGTTCAAGTAGTTTTATGCTATGGTGTAAATATTTTGGTATAGCTCCTGTGGTGGATACTAATTGGTACAATATAGCCTTTGTTGGTTTTCGAGATTCTTGTTATGTCTTATTTGATTATTTATTATTATACACATAGCATGTGCTGATGTGTTGTTATAAAAGATTTTGTGTCACAAAAAGCCAAAGGTACGACAAAAAAATGTTTGTTGGATTTTAAACAGAATCAGTACTATTGCATTATTTCGTAAAGCATTACGTTTTAGTAATCGGCATTACGTCGGCCATTGGCTTATCAGCGCGACGAAGGACTTATGACGCATGTATACACATTTCAAAACTAATGATTGTTTAGGAACGACTGTCTGCACGAATGAGGTAGTGGTTTGAGTGGTCGTCTGGACACACCGAGGGTTGTGGTTCGATTCCTTCGTGGGGCAATAATTTGTGTGTTCCGAGTGTTCCGTACTTCGTTATTTAAATGTTTGTAAAGTCCCCGACACAGGAATTATTTCTAGTGCGGGAGTTCTTTTAAATATAACGAGAGGGGTGTAAAAACCCAGGATTCAACCACTTCGTCTTCATGTGACTTTGTTTTTTTTTCTCAGAGCTTTGTAATATCCCACTACTGGACAAAAGCCTCTCCCTTGGACTTCCGAACCACTTTGTTGGTGGATATCCCTGACCTTACCTTATCCCCTATATCTCCGGGGTCTTTTGACTCACAGGGCTCATATTCAAACTTGACAGAGGTATGACACAAGGTGTCTGCACACCAAGTTACAAGTCAATATTTTTCCATTTAAAATATGTGATCCCTGTATCTCGGGGTCTTTTGACCACCAGAGCTCATATTCAAACTCGACCGAGGGATGACCACCAAGCTGCACACCATGTTACAAGTTAATCGGTCCAGTGGTTCCGAAACTATGCCTGTCACTAATGAACTGTCGCAGACAGACACACAGACACACAGACCCACACAGTGTTGTCATTAACCTCTTCGAAGAAGACTCAGAGGTTAATAATAGTTTAAAAACTATAAATCACGCTTTAAATAATTAAAAATAATATAATTCAATAATTTTAATGTAAAAATGCGTGGGGTGGGGTAATCAAAATATCATAGAAAGTACCCTACGCTTTTATACATTAAAATATATTATTTTTTAATATTAAAGCGTGCTTTTAAGATTTTAAATTATTTTTTTGTTTTGTTTTTCTAAACTATTGTATTGTCACCGGACCTCGATAAGTGTGCAAAGTTTCAAATCAATCCGTCGGTTTGAAAGGGGTGAAAATCACGTTTAAAGATTCATAGATACATACATACCAAGCTAATAAAAGCGTGTTAACTTAAAACAACAACCGGACTCTGATCGAACGGTAGTGGGTTCCTGTCTTACTATCAGTAACAGTGACTTTTTGTTGTGGGAGCGCGGTATCTTCTTCTTTCGTGTGGTTAGTGGCCAACCTGTTGTCAAGATTTGTTCAAGCCGCCCGTAGGCCTCTGACATGGCTTAACGACTGCTGTCAATTTTGCAACAACCGGGACCGACATCTTACGTGCCCTCCGAAGCACGGAGACGCTCAGATGAAATACCACTAAGCGGTCACCCATCTATAGACTGACCGCACCCAACGTTGCTTAACCTCGCTAATCGTTTACCGATCAGTAAGTGCAACTGGCTATGAGCGCCCTACGCCCGTGGTATCACTACTTCAGAGAGTAATAGGTTCGTCCTAGGGAATGGATGAAACCTTTTGATCTCGTGGACCTAAAACATAGTTAGTTATAAACATAGATGAAATACAGCTCGGAGATAAAAACGTGAGTCTATGTATGTAATAAAGAAAGTCAATAAAATTCCTCTTAGTCCAACCGAGGAATCATACCAGAGACCTCATACACTACACTCGTTCGTTACCGCTGCGCCATCGAAGCAGGAACAATGGCGATTTATAATTAACGCGTTTTATTCGAACTTCAAACAATTCCACCGTGTCAATAACCTTTCACGCTGACGTAGGTACCTTGTTATCTTATCAACATTCTACATAATTATAGACTTAACGCAAAAATAACGTAATAAGCAAAAAGAGTAATAATAAAATATACTGCTTGAAGCATCACAGCCCTAGTTATAAAAAAACACTAAGTAATACTTAGCTGCCTCTCAACTGAATAGCTCGCAAATCTTTAATTATTTGATCAACTAAAATGATCAACAAGTTACTAACTATTATTTAAAATTTGACATTGAATAATGTTTAAAGGTATAATTTTTCTGATTAGCCGCTAGTTAATACTTAGCTACCTCTTTAATATTTAAGAGTAAACTTAAGTTTGACTTTTCATATTTAATTATTATAAGGACTAGGTTATAATAATTGAATACAAAAAATTTCAAAAACTTTATATTTTATTATTTTTTATCTAAGGTATCCTTTTGTATTGACAAAACGCTTTCCACATTTCCTCTTAATAGCATAGCGTTATGTAGCGTTGTCACACCGTTGCAGGGTGTGAGGGTGGTGGGCTTCGTGGGCCCGCCCGCCATCCGTTCAGCACCAGGTCCGAGAGGCGGCGTGCATGTTCCCACGCGCGCCTCTGTGTCGAGTCCGCGTCCCCTCTTGGGGGGAGACAGTAGGGTTTAAAGTGAGAAGTGCCTAGGGTAGGTCTCTTTGTGTAGTGGCCTGCCGTTTCATACGGCGGGCCGAAACCACGGCAGGGTCGCGACCGCATGTGCAAGTGATTCGCGCGACCCCGTCGATAGTGGTTTTATCGAGGAACACCGTGGTAGGTTTAGTCGGTATTCCGGGAGGTCCATTATCTTTTCAACATCTTTATTTTACCCCAGTGAGTCCGACACAACCCCTCCGCCCACCCCCGCGGAGGGGTATGCGTAAATGCATTATCCCACGAAAAAAAAACCGTTGCAGGGTGATCTCTTTCAGCGCGTTTGAACCTTTACGTGATGTACTAAGCTTATTGACTTATTTTTTTAACTTGGGGTAATGCATTGACGCTTACCTCTCCGCATGGTGGGTGGGTCGCTGGAACTGAAATGAAGCTTATTATCCTTGTCCAACGTACCTGTATGTAAGACTGGTGACCTTCTCATCATGGTCGAACTCCGCCTTGAGACCCCTCAGCGCCTGTCCCGTGCGCCCTACGTTGCCCCACACGCGAACCACGCCGTCCCACCCACCGGATATTAGGAGACGTTCTGGAACAACATCTTACTTTATATGACTGCACGGATGTCACAGTGGTTACAGTGGTCGCCTCGCCACCTACTAATCGCCGAGTGTTGCGGGTTTGAATCCCGCACTGGACAAAAATTTACGTGATCTGCAGATGGTTGTTCCCGAGTCTGGATGTTCTTTGTGTACGTTGTTTGAATCTTTGTAGTTCAACGCAACACATGATTTATTCCTAGTGCGCAAATTCTCTTTTTATAGAAAGAAGAAGAAAGAAATTGTATTCGAATGATATTTGAATACAGTTGTGCACAACTCGATATCCAAGTAACATGCTCAAAAATGCAACTCGTGCTATATACATATAAGTATCGAATTATTTAAATGTGATGACAATACTATAGTGTTATCAACACATTCAAATATAATAAGGAATATAGTAAGGAAGGAGTATTTTGAAAGTGTATTTGAAAGAGGAATGGCAAGGCCAAAATTTCGAAATCAATGATAATGATAGTGATGATGAAAGCCCTATTAGTATGGATGAAATAATAAAAGCATTGAAAAGCATGAAATTAGGAAAGGCTGGTGGTTATCACAGGATTACAGTTAAAATGCTGACAGCTGAACAGAGTCTCATAGTAACTCAATTGTGCCACCTTTATAACTTGTGCTGGAATAACGGCCGTGTACCAAGTGATTGGTGCAAGGCCATCATAGTACCTTTATATGTACAAGGAAAAAGACTCACAGCAAGATTGCAAAAGCTATAGAGGCATTAGCTTGCTCAGCGTCGTCGGTAAATTGTTTGCGAAAGTGTTAATTGAAAGGATTGTAAAAGTAACCGACGAGAAAATATGGGATGCACAAACGGGATTTCGAAAGGTCATGTGATGCACGGATCAGATCTTTTCCTTAAGGAGCATAGCCGAGAAAGTTTTGGCGAAAGGTCAAAAGGTCTATTGCGCATTCGTGGATCTGGAAAAGGCTTATGATAAAGTGGTGAGAAATGAACTTCGGTCGGTATTGTCCATGTATGGAGTGAATAGCAACCTCACGCGAGCTTTGAAATCTCTTTATGACGATTCCAACGCTTGTGTTAGGGTAAATGGCACTTACACAGAATGGTTTAGTATCAAAAAAGGTGTTAGACAAGGTTGTGTAGCGTCACCCTGGCTGTTTAATCTATACATGGACAATTGTGTGAAAGATTTAAAAGATCGTGAATGAGGATTAAGAATGAATGAGTAACTTGTCAAATGTCTTCTTTATGTTGACGACCAAGTAATAGTCATCGGCGGAAGAGTTGCAGGAAATGGTAACTATTATGCATGGTGCTTTTGAGAGTAAAGGAATGAAAATGAATGTAAGCAAGACGAAAGTAATGGTATTTGAAAAGGATGAGTGCATGACGATGTGTAATATTATTATTGATAGAGAACAAGTGGAGCAAGTTAAAGAGTTTGTATATTTGGGTACATTGTTTACAAGGGATGGTAATCATGGGGGAGATATTGAAAGGAGAACGATTGCCGGCAATCAAGTGAATGGCGCTCTACGCGCTTTTATGAACAGTTGAAATGTATCCGAAAAGGCACGTTTGGCTGTTCATAGAGGACTATTAGTGCCTACACTTATGCATGGAAGTGAAAGTTGGGTATGGCAAAAGAAGCATGAAAGCAGAATAAATGCTGTAGAAATGAGAGCGCTGAGAGACATATGTCGTGTGACTCTGAAAGATAGAATAAGGAATAGTGTGATTAGAGAGAGATGCGTCAATAAAGTGGATATAGTGACAAGGATAGAAAAGCGAAAAAAAATAAGCTGGTTTGGGCATGTAGAAAGAAACGTCAAGAAAGACTAAGAAAGTTTATAAGGCTAATGTGAATGGAACAGTGGCAAGAGGTAAACCTAAGCGAACGTTTCTTGATCAGATCGGAGACATTCTGGCCAGGTTAAGAACACCTTAAACGTGTATGAGGAATTTGATGAAAGTGAATGAAGCCATAGAAGTGTGTCAGGATCGTAGCAAATAGAAATCCATGGTCTCTGCCTACCCTTCTGGGAAACAGGCGTGAATCTATGTATGTATGTAGGATCAAATATAATTCGAATAGAATTGTACATATATTTAGATATTACTAGCCTGTACATCTCTGAAGAGGCAGTCAATTTTTAAATTCATTTGCTATATTTTAAATTCCATTTGAACGAGAAAATGCACATTACCGTCTCATTATCCAAACTGGCAATATGTCCATTACTAGCTTCGATTCTGCTGCTAAGAACAACCTAGCAACACACAACAACACTTATCTGGACATCGAACCCGGAACCTCACAATAAGCCAAATACGTTACGAGACTATAAGGAAGTCGTTGATATGTTGTGTAAAAAAATAGAAATATATTAAATATAAAACTAAAATATTTTAAAGACAAATCCCCTTCTATTCAAAATTTCTGTATCACGGGGAACTTTAAAAACATGAAGGCAACGGACACAAAGAACATCCAGACTCGGAACAACCATTTGTGAATCACACAAAGTTTTATCCCGTGTGGGATTCGAACCCACAAGTCCCACAACGCCAAGCGCAATTAAAAAAAAGATTTTTGTTTATACAAGTTGAGCTGATGTGAGCTGAGTGGTCACAGATTTAAATAATGACTATTTAAATCTGTGACCACTAGCAATACCAGTTACATCGCCCGTGCGTTATGTTACAATATACCCTATGTTACTCGGTGATAATATTGATTTCTAATGGTGAAAGAATTATTAAAATCAGATGAGCAGTTTTTGAGTGAAATCCTTGCAAACAAACAAAAAATCAAATCTTACCTGTTTATAATATTAGTATAGAAAAATATATAACACACTACACAAACATAAAAAATCCGTCAGCCTACTTTGCTAAGATAAGTAGCGTTAGTAAACAAGTATATTTTTATAACATGAACATTGAATACATACCTTTGTCCAGCCACAGTAGACAGCTGACGGAGTCATCGTGCGCGCGGAAACTTTCCACCACGCGCCCGTATTCCACATCGTATAAATATCTGTGAACGTATATACTCATTTTATACCTAATATATAGACTCACGACTGTGTTTTCGAAGGCCGAAGGGGTAAGCAAACCTGTATTAAACCCATATTTTGTCACAGTTTTAGGTGCTACGGATTAGGGCCCCAAAATTCTAGACTCCATGCTTCTATTCAAGATTTATCGAGAGAAAAAGCCGGCAATGCTGGAACCTGAGGCCTAGGGCACAACAGTCGCCTTCGCTACATATTATTTTATTTAAAAAGGTAATAATGCACTAGCATCTTTGATTTATCCCCTCCTCAGTGCCGGTGCTCAGTGTTATGGTGTCGATCCCCACATGGGACAATTTCTGTGATCTAACAAACAGTAGTCCCTGAGCACTGGAGTCTGTTTTAAAACAATTTTCTTTTTCTATTTATACGTATATTTGACGACTAATTACTGCACATAAAACATTAAATGTCGCTTTCCTCAAGAGGGAGGTTTCCGCGGTAGCCGTTGTTTTAATATTCGTAACTTAGCAATCTCCCTGGCGACACAAACATTATACGAAAGGCGAATCTCAAAACAGAGTGTAACTAATAATCTATACTAATATAAAATATTATAAAGCTGAAGAGTTTGTTTGTTTGGTTGAACGCGCTAATCTCAAGAACTACTTGTTCGAATTGAAAACTTATTTTAGCGTTGGAGAGCCTATTTATCGAGAAAGGTTATAGGTTATATAACATCACGCTACGACCCACGGGGGCGGCGCTGTAATCATAAACGCGGGTGAAACCGCGGGCACAGCTAATCTAAACATATGTATATACGATTGGCGTAGTGGTTTAGGTGATCGCATTGCCACAATGCTGCGAGCGTTTGAACCTTACAAGGGACAAAAATTTGTCTGATCGACAAATAACTATTGTTTCGGATCTGTGTCTATGACAATACAGTTTCGTTACGATGTTTTCCTTCACCGTTCAAGCGAGCGATAAAGTATATTAATACGCACATAATTTCGAAAAAAAAAGAAATGTCAGAGGTGTGTGCTTTGCCCTGCTATGCTATCAGCAGCTAATAGCTACTGGTACGATTAGACGTAAAAAAGAATCATATTTACATTTCGTTATCCCATGATCCAATCGCGACGGTATTATGATCGACCATCACGCACGAACTCAAAGGCGTCGAGCTAAGTATAACACTGCGAATCTGTTTCCTCAACACAGTATCATAAACTTTCAGAGTCCCATCTTTTCCCACAGATATTACTCTGTTGCCATGTCGGATAGCGCATTTGACAGCCTCTTTATGCAATTGTAGGACATCGATGCATTCCATTTTATAACTAATATTGTCTGAATATGATAATGATTTCGCGATTCTTGGTGTTATTTTTCTGACGTGTGGTTTTGTGAATAGTTGTTTGGGCACTTGGCCAAATTCCATTATTTGCACTTCCAATGCATGTCTGTCGTTCATGTCGTAAACACGGTCGAGGTTGACTGCGCCTTCGTAGCACACGTGGTGGAACACTGGAAATGGAATGTTGTGTTAGGTACACGTCTGATTATTGAGGGATAGGCAGAGTTTGTTCACCTTGCAATATTGCGAGCATATTAATGTATAATATCGACACGTTTGAATTTTGTACATTTATACATAACTGCATATATAATGCCCCGCGAAAAAGAAACGAAAATCTATTAAAAAAATCGATAAAAAAATACGAAAACCGATTTGCAGAGGTGTATTGCCCATTCCTCTATGATTTTAGGTTCTACGTAATAAGGAGGGCTCCTTTACTACGTACTGGGTTACATATTGCCGTCTATCAGGCACAGTTCCGTTCTGCTACTGAGTATTTAGTGACAGTAAATCTCACAAAAATTTTGCCTGCTACGTAAAACGAACCCAAGACCACTCATGCATAGGACGCTCACAACCGCTGCATAACCCAGGAAGTTTTAAATAAACTGTACTTTTAAATAATAGTGTATAAGCCTCAAGCCTATTGGCGTCTACCTATTATATTGCCAGATTAGGTATATGCTGCTATTGCGAATAATTACTCATAAAAGCCTAATAATGCTTGCCTTGCACCCTACGATCGTCCTCAAATATAAGAGCAAACTTATACTACGAGACAAATAACGCAGTCATTTGTGTTGATTAATAAAAAAACAAGTGAGAATCGGCAATTAATTGCCGTAAATCTTAGAGTTCGAAAAAATGGGTCAAGTAATATGCAAAGGTCACGTGATACCACGTGACCATGAGGTCAGAGCTCAAAGGTCATAGTAATTTCGGGGTATATCGACTATGCTGAGTCGAATGGCGTTGACCGCGAGTCTCTAGCTCTTACGGTTCTCGAGTTGAAAGTTGTATAACAGACAGACGGACGGACGGACGGACAAAGCTGTTGTATAATAGATTTTTCGAACTATAAAAGTCTATTTTTGTGGCATATTTACAAACACCGTGCTGCTACATCCTAGCCGAAAAATCCAATAACACTTAACCCGACAAGAGAATGCAAGCTAAGATCGCACAACTGCGCAAGCGCATACTTATACCATTGAGCCGATAAATCCAATTAAATTGTTAACACTTATTTATTCGCACCTAATTTCGACATTGTTTATAGTAATTGGCCCGCAGTGTGAGAACACTCGCGGAAGACAAATCTCGATATATTTAAAACCGCTCTCGTGTTACGCATTCAACTATTCGAGTAAACTAATTAAGGCGACGAATGCTGCGAACCTCCTTGAAGCGACTGACATCGAATATAATATCAATTAATTCGAAAAATGTACAATTCGAATTACAATTTAAGCATTTTTGTTACATAATTATTATTCAAATGATAATTGCATCAAATCCTATTCGAATAATCAATTATCATTCGAATGATAATTTAATGTTCGAATAGGATTCGATAACACGTTGATAAGACTTTTGTTTTGTAGAACACTAACCGTGTTTATGCTTTATTTTTGACATGCCATCACTGATATATTTTATATTCTATGTTGTATCGTTTATGCGCAAGCTCTTTAAAACTGTATACGACTGCACACTATTAACTTAGATTTAAAAACATAATTACTAAAATATGTACGCTATATATTAAATAGCCTACCGCTTCGATAATACATAATCGTAATCAATGTATATCTTCAAAGTGCTTTCTACGAGAACATACAACGGATGTTTTTCTAAAGAGCGTATTAAAAACATTCCGCAGCTACTAACGCCTTAACACGTGTCTGTCACATTTACACATCCGACAATTCGCGTAAATATACTCAATAAACGTTACGCATACTATTTACATAACACACGCTACACATTATTTATACTTCACGTTCTAAAACAGCACTCTGTTACATATCTTTTGAAAGAATTCGCGAATCGAACAATCGTTGTCACAAGTCTTAACACAAGGTCATTTAATTATCGCCTCTCGCTTGTAGCGTTGCCAGGCATCCGGATAAAGCCGGACACAGCCAGGCTTTTTGGTTACGAGTGCAGCCGAATTAGACGGTGTCCGGATTGTCCGGCTTTTGTTAGGCTTTCTAAATTCATTTTTACATTTGTCAAGTGTTTGTTGTGGTTTCCGCTCCGCCCGATTCACTTTGTATCGATAGGACTAGCGAGGAATTTGTCATGTAATACCATGACAAAAAAAAAAGGGCGACCGGTATTATTACCCAAATACCCGGCTAAGCTGATGGTCTGTCCGGCTTTTCGGCTTTTAGACCTGGCAACCCTATCCATATGCAAATGAGATATTAATATACGTACCATTATCAGCCTTAACAGCGTCTTCGCCTCTCTGCTTATAACCAAATATGAGGTCGATCCATAAATGTAGATGTCTGCAAACGTACTCTGACTCCAAGGCCTCTCTGAGTTTGCACACGAAGTCATCCGGCGACTTCGCCCAAGGAGGCAAGGTTACGTCGTTTACTTTAGAACCATCGTGACGCTCGCCGAAATTTATTTCGTATTTGTTAACCAGAAAATCGCCTGTGCCTTCAGTGTCGTAGAATTCAGGAACTAGTTCCTACAACAATTATTACAATTAAAGTATTAAACATTATAGGCATTGACTTAGGAATTCATCAGACACCAGATCGTTAACAAAGTTTGAACATATAAATATGGCGCGAACGTAAAGTATTGAGTCAATAAATAATTTGGTAATTATTACCTACGTATTTTAGTAATCATTACGTATCTGTTCTAATATTATAAAGCTGAAGAGTTTGTTTGTTTCGTTAAACGCGCTAATCTCAGGAACGACCGGTTCGAATTGAAAAACTATTTTAGTATTGTATAGCCCATTTATCGAGGAAGGCTATATAACATCAGGCTACGACCAATAGGAGCGGAGCATCAATAAAAATATTATATATGTGAAGCATACGAAATTACGCAGGTCAGCTTGTTTCGTAATAAAAACAATCAATAATGGACTTTAATGCGTAAGTCTGCCTACTTTTTTTTTACAGTTTAAAAGTGACCTTGTTCTCATAATGATGCCGTCGTATCGCAGAGTCGACTATTCAGCCAACTGCAGTTGTGTAAGTGTGTACGTACGAGCGGTCCAGTCGATATGATAAGAGGGATCATTTTCTAGGCTTTACTAAAATGTATATTTTTTGGCCGATTCCTATGATTATGAACGCCGATTAGATTTAAAACTAATCGCAAACTCGAATAATATATTTGAGCTAGAACCGTAAGTATCGATTACAAATAGAACATTAGCAAGTAATATCACCGAAATTCAGTAAATTCTTCTTTATTTTGGCGTTATTATTACCAGAGTATGCCACTATTTATGTGTATTGGGTTTACACAGTTTGAATATTGACTTTTTTTTTTGTTGTAATAGGCTTGCGTTTGACCGCGATCTCATCTGATGTTAAGTGAAGATGCAGTCGACGATGGAGCACGCTTGCCTAGAAGACACATATTCCACACCCAGATTGTACTCATCGGGAAACACAGACATCTAATCAGCCAGACTTTGTGAGCGGTCTCGTGACCAAATAAACTAATACAACCAAATAAGTTAATTATGTCGTATTGAAATTATGAAGTTTTTATAATCTGTTTACTATATCAATATAACTTTAATATTTCATTAATGTTTACTTCAAATAAGAGTTACCTTTGAAGTGACGACATGTACAGATCGCGCAATCTATGATGGCCGGACTGAACTAGCGTCTCCGAATTGTTGCGCATGTACAGTCTGTCAGTCAGTACGGATTGTATCCCGCCCCCGCCCCCTGTCACCAAAGAGACCTAAAACTTACAACTGCGACGCCACTCGCGCAATGTTCAGCCCGGCCATCGTACGGTGCGCGATCTGTACCTACATATGTAATCTAATTAATATAATTCAACCAACGTCACTTTCAGATGTAAATCCTAAGCAATATTATAAATATGAATGTGAGTTTGTTTGTTGCGCTTTCACTCCTTACATACTCAATCGATCATCTTGAACTTTTGCATACACGTTGTCAGAGGTACAGAAAAATATACTATGAAGGATACGGAAAGGTACACTACCTTTCATCCAGAAAGAAAGGGGGAAACTGTTCCCGAGGGATATAAATTTATTGACGAAATCAACATTAACGCAAGCAAAGCCGCAGGCAACATATAGCAATAATATAAAGAATTTTATATTTACCTTAAAATCCGACATATTTCTTAGACAGTTATTGTAAACATCTTTAACTGAATTGAACATCCTGTCTGGATGGTCGAATCTGCCGTTTTGTAAACACAGCATGTATTTAGGATATTTGCGAACCTGAAAATAAATCTTATAAATCAAAAGTAATTAAAGTAAATATCCTGGGTAATCTGTCTGAATAGTCGCTTTTAAATTATCAGCATGTAATGTAAAAGGTGCTCATAGCCAGTTGCACTCACTGATCGGTAAACGATTAGCGAGGTTAAGCAACGTTGGGTGCGGTCAGTCTATAGATGGGTGACCGCTTAGTGGTATTTCATCTGAGCGTCTCCGTGCTTCGGAGGGCACGTAAAAAGTCGGTCCCGGTTGTTGTAAAATTGACAGCAGTCGTTAAGACATGTCAGAGGCTTACGGGCGGCTTGAACAACTCTTGACAACAGGTTGGCCACTAACCACACGAAAAGAAGAAGAATTATCAGCATGTAATGGGTTAGGCCAAATCCACCATGCTGGTCCAACGCGGGTTGCCAGACTTCATACATTTTCTGACTCTCTGTTACTTAGTTTCCTGACAATGTATTCTTATATACAGGATGTCCCAGAAGTCGACGTGAAGCCGGAATCAGGTAACAGGCTAAATTATAATAGCTATCATAAAAATATTTAAAAAATCTAAGATACCTACGTATTTTAAAATTATAGGCATTTAAAAAAACTAAAATCTATATGCTACTACGGTATTTTCAACTCCGTTACTAAAGATTTTTTTGTTTTGTTCGTAATCGCGGATAAAGCTTCTTTAAGCTCTCGATTTTTTTAGATTATTTGGTCTTTTAATTCCGTAAACGTGAGGTAAGATTCACGTCTACGAAATTGCGCCCATAAGCAGAGAAGTAGAAACTAATTATTACGGGTGCACTGAAAGTTGAATAACGCAAATAATTGCGTACATTTAAATGTTAGTGTGTGCGTCTCGGTGAAATATACGTTTGTAATTTGTATCTTTCTCATACTCCGGAAGTCAAAATTGTACTGTAGTGCATGAAGTGCGTTTGTTATAACAAGATAACAATTTTAATGCTGATTGTCGTGATAACAGCGGTATATAAATGATAGTACATAGGCTCACGCTGGTACCTCTCCAAGAGGCTTAGCTATATTACGCCACAATTTCATCGGCTACGATTTAGATGCCATGAAATAGGAGTTACTTAAAACAATTTATAATAGAAGGCGTGTCTATAGCTTTTTATCTAGACTAATATTATAAAGAGAATAGATTAGATTTTTTGTTTGTTTGTTTATTGTTTGTTTGTAAGAGTTTAACTCAAAAACAACACAATCCATAAAATTCTTCCACTATTAGAAAGCTGTATAATTACTGAGTACATATAGTGCATGTATATACATGTGCAACAGGGGACCAACCACTACCTGAGATTTGACTAACCACAGATTCTCGCTAAAGAACACAGATTCCTACCAAGGATGCTTCGCGAGGCTATTGAAATCAAAAAACATGACATGTGCAACAGACGGACGGACAAAGCCGTTGTATAAGAGTTTTTTCGAACTCTAAAAAGATACAAGTTACACAAATTAGATGTGACACTGAATACCGCACTAGGATACCCTGTATTGTAAAATACTTTAGCAAATAATTAGTCACATCCTAATTTTAATAGAGAAGATGGTTGTAATGTACCACCAGCTTGGGATCCAATAATTCAAATAGTCAAACCCAAGAAGAAGCAAATCACAGCTAGACTTCATGATACTTTTGAGCTCATTCTGCGTAAATAGAAACACCAATAATTAAATTATGTTCGGGTACTTTGAAATAACTACACTGGAACATTGAGACAACTACCATCTTAGTCTCCCCGTGACCATGGCTGCTGAAAAGCAACCGAAACGTCGGGGAAAGTGTAAAATTAAATTAAATCTAAATAGTTTTAATAGTTTTAATAATAATTTAATTAGCTTAAAAATTAGTAAAGTTTAATAGTAGTAGTAGTGGAACAGTTTCTAAATTATGTAATAAAGTGTCAAATAAACAACGCGATAAAAGCCGTATATAGTAGTTTTATTTCAATATACATAGTCTACATTTTATTTTTAAAAAGTACTGTTACTAAAAAGCCGACCCCAAGTGACTTGGGAATAATAAAGGCTAAGAGAGAAGACTGTTACTAACATAACCTTTTTATCGTGGGATAATGTATTGACGCATACCTCTCCGCTGAAGAAGTTGTTTTACTACCATAACCTAACCTACTTTTAGGCAAGCGAAACCGCGGGCAAAAGCTAGTCATATTGTCAACAACTTTGTTGTAAATCTTAACAGTAAAACTACAATATTACTTCGATCCAACCGAGAATCGAGACGAAGGTCCTTACCACCATTCTTAAAGTATTGTGATTGTAATCGCGAGAATGAGACGAAGCAACATGTAATGCGCTATCTCATTCTCGTGCTGGCAATGACAATGATTCATGAAATGGTGGTAGGACTTTGTGATCGCTGACAAAAATATGCGCGGATTTATTATTTATTTATTTATATGCTTACCGCTTCGGTCTACAGTTTATGCATATATGAAACTAGACTTTGTTGCTTTTTGTTCTATCCAAAGAGAATACCGAAAATATCTGATCGTAGATATTATAATTACTTAACCATAGTACTCTTTAATTTGCCTTTTACATGAAAAACAATGGCATATTAGAATACTACTAAGATCTCTACTACTAGAACTAAGATGCTCTTTCAAAATATATAATTTATATATTGTAAATATAATAAGCATGTGTGTTTATGGTTGTGAGACGTGGACACTTACACAAAGGGATAGAGAAATTTTAGAGGCGTTCGAGATGTGGTGCTGGAGACGAATGGAAAAGATTAGCTGGACAGAAATGGTTAGGAACGAGGACGTCTTGGTAAAGATCAATGAAACCAGAACGCTACTTAACTCTATTGCAGCTAGAAGACATAAAATGGCTGGCCATCTCTTACGACGTGACACTTTTATTAAAAACATTGAGGCAAAGGTAGAAGGACAGCGCGGAAGAGGAAGGCCAAGAATAAGTTACATTAGTCAGATCAGGGAAAAGTTAGGTGTCATGTCGTACAGAGAAATGCAAGAAATGGCACTAGACAGACAGATATGGAGAGACGAGCTACACCGACAAGTCACTTAGACTTCAATAAGAAGAAGAAGAAGAAGTGTGTTTAAAATGTACGAATTTCTTGGATTTAGTTTAATTTTATCTCACTACCATACTTAAGCATTACATAGAATGTAGGTATTAAATAAACTGTTTTCTTTTTATCACTTAGTCATATCCCTATTTAGCAGAACTAGGGGTATTCCTAATTAAACATTGTATGATACCTACATCAATAATATCACCAATTCAATGATAACAGTTTCCATAGAATTCACCGATAGCTTGATGTGTTGGGGTTTTTAGGGTTTAAAGTATGAAATTGCCGATTTGTACTGAAAAATGGAATCGGTTTTTTTTTAAGTTGTAATGTCTATTTAATCGAAATATTATCTATACATTGCTGCCATCTAAACGGAAGTTCATTTATACCTTTACGATAGAACTCCGAGATCTAGATTCGACAAACTGTGTGAAAGCATTATGTACTGCCTCCTGGGAAGAAACATTTTTATCACTTAGAAAATTGTCCAAATCACGAAAATATGGTAGTCCCTTAGAGCAAGGTCTGGCGAGTACGGAGAATGACGTATGGTTTCTAACTGCAGGTCCTGTAGAGTTATAACGGTTTCTCGTACAGTGTAAGGTCTTGCGTTATCATGGAGCAATAATGGTGAAAATCGATTTACGAGTCGGGCTGTTTCACTGCCAGTTTCGCCATCATTGTTCGAAGTTCGGCACAGTAAACATCTGCTGTTACTGCTTGACCAGACCTGAGAAAGCTATGGTGAATAACACCATGAAGAGACCACCAAACAGTTACCATTACCTTTTTACTGGTAAGCTTTGCTTTAGGGCACTGTTGTGGCATTTGACCTAGGGCCAGCCATTGCATTTTTCGCGTAAGGTCTAGAATAGAATAGAAATTAAATAGAATAGAATCCACTTTTCGTCACATGTCACAATTCGATCTAATATTCCTTCATTTCTGTACCGATTCAACAAGGCAACACAAACTTCAACACGCAATTCTTTCTGCAGATCAGTCAAATCATGAGGCACTCATTTTTCATACTTTTTATCTTATTGACATGATGCAAATGAGCCAATATTGTAGGTAGGGTAACGTTAAACCATGCCGCTAATTTCTAGGTAGTTTGACTCGGGCTTCCACCATCTCCTTCAACTCAGTGTTATTTATCTGTGTGGGCGGTCTTCCACATGATTCGTTCTTCAAGACGAAGTTTCCATTATGAAAGCATTTAAACCAAAAACACACGGAGTGTTCATTAGCAGTCTCCTCTCCAAACGCAGCGTTGATATTGCAAGCCGTTTCTGCTGCATTAGTACCGCGTCGGAACTCGTATTCAAAAATAACTCGAATTTTCTAAGTATCTATCTTTCTCGTCTAAGCTGATTAAAAAAAGCAATTGAAAGTCGAAAATAGAAAGTTGCACATTTTTTTAAAGAAGAATCTTTTTGGTATTATGTGAAAAAAGTTTCACTCGACAATCTCACACCATAAAGGATTTATGTCTATTCAAAGTATCTATTACTATACAACGACAACTTCATACTTTAACCCCTATTATTATACAGCGAGTACCGGAAAGATGCGGTGTCTGAAGATGTTTAACAATCGTAAAGTGCTAAATAGCATAATAAGCTTAAAATATGTTGTATTTGCATAAAATATTCTTCAGGATATGATAGATATAGTATATTATATTTATTTTTATGATTATATCATTTATGATATATATATATATAATTATTTAATTCTATACAAAGTTGAGAGGCATATTAGTAATGTTAGTTTGAACGGGTTCCATCATTGAATACAATTCTTTGCAAGTAAATTCCGAATGGTATTACAAGGATTAGAATAGAACAGAAGAAGAAAAAAAGATAAAAAGAATAACTTTAATACTAACGCTTCTCATGTGGCACAGTTATAAACAGGTCTAATATAGTTACAGGATATAGTAGTTCTAATATACCCTAAGTAAATACGTTAAAAAGTCCATTCAAAGGCCAGTGAAAGGTCAGGAAACTCGGATTTCAAGGTCAGCTATTTACCACCAGGCCCGGATTGAATAGTGAGTAACACAAAAAGTGGCCTAAAGGTAAAATTTTACTAAAATTACTTCGAGACTTGGATTCTGTTCTGTTTTCATTTGATTCTATTTCCCCACATCCGCGTTGACGACGCTATCCAAGCCTGTAAATTCGAGCCTGTTTGCTACAAACGTAAAGAAGAAAGAAAAGATAGTACTTACTAAATAAAATAATACAAGGCCAGGCGCCGAATAATGCGATCCATACAAAAACTTCGGATCACTCATTTCGAGGTACCTTTCCTTTAGCTTCTCCAATCTATCAGGATTCAGTGCCCCCATTGGTTTCGATAGGTCCCTAAAGGTCTCCGATTTGGTAAGGTCCAAAGTTTCAGATGTATAGTCCGCTACTACCCAAGGGAATACTGGATATTGAGTGAGATCATTTTTGCTCCTGTCTGCAAGGCTGAAAAAATATAAATTATTATAAGTAATTTGCAATGGCATCCTCAGTTGACCCTGAATCAATCCGACCAGGAAAGTACTTTCTACACTACAGAAGATCTCAGCTAAATAGTATTTTTTACTTTGGCTTACTCATCCAGGGAACACAACTTGCATTGGACTTGAGAGGAGAAGTCGTGTGTTGGATTCCCACCTTTAACACTACCGACGTAAACGTACATCTGACACAAACATTCCTGCTTAGATAGTAAGGTTGACTTAAAAACTAGTAATTAAAAACCGCATTTTAAACCTTACAAAACGAACTTCGTTCATCTTTGATGTACACATTGAGTTAATATGGTCTACATGTTAGAGGAGATACTCAATTGTTTGTAACACGCGTTCGAGCACATTCGTGCACTAGCTGTCACGACAAGCATCAGTGCGAAGTTAATAAAACAACACCACAACACATAGAAGGCGATTTTGTATCCTAAAATTTTGCATTTGTTGCAGTAATCGCACGGCAGCCTAATGACAGAGATAACATGCACTCTAACCCTTGTAACAGACTATCTAACCGAATTGCCTCCTCTAGCACGCTCACTCATTTGAATGAATAAGCCAAAGCTCTATAAGGAAGTACAGTGATGATAGCCAGTTGACTACTGCATCAGAATTTTTTTTATTATACATCTTACATACATAGATTCACGCCTGTTTCCCAGAGGGGTAGGCAGAGACTACGGATTTCCATTTGCTACGATCCTGACACACTTCTCTGGCTTCCTTCACTTTCATCACATTCCTCATACACGCCCGTCGGTTCAAGGTGCTCTTAACCCGGCCTTTGTCCAGAACGCCTCCGATCTGATCAAGAAACGTTCGCCTAGCTCTTCATCTTGCGACTGTTCCATTTACACTAGCCTTATAAACTTTCTTAGTCAGTCTTTCCTCGTCCATTCTTTCTACATGCCCAAACAGCTTAACATACCCTTTTCTATTCTTGTCACTATATCCACTTTTTTATTATGTATATTAACCTTTTGAACGTCAACGTCGTCTATACTCGACATGCGCAAGCGTGCCCTGTGCGCCAACGTCGTCTATACTCGATAAAACTGTTTTTTGTCGGTTCACAGAAAAATACAAAATAAACATATTAAATCATTAGTTTTCTGTGTTTTAGTGATACAACTTAAAAATTGAATCCCCAATTATTACTTAATTGTATACAGCAAACAAAATTGTTATTAGTTATTGAAATATTTGATCATAAAAAACAATATATAATATATCGATTTTCGGGCTTGGCGTACAGGACATGGAGGTGCCGTTATGGCGTGGCGTTCAAAAGGTTAAAAATAAAGTTAAATGAAATCCATATGTTCCTTCTTTATCCTCTAAATTCACATGCATTTGAACTTATATAGAAAACCGCATTACACAGTCGGCTAGGGACGTCAAACAATTCATATAAAATATGAGTTTTGTACCAACTAAGCTTTGGGTGGTAGAAGAAAATAAAACTAATAAAACGGCGATTTCAAGCACTTTTTTGTAGCAGGCAACAAGGTACAATTGATTCTCCCGGTGTTTCAAATCTCTAAATATCATGATATTTAGAGGTTTGAAACAACAACGGTTACCATGGTAACCGCTTGACTTCAGACGAGTCATCTGTTATAATAAAAAAACGTAAAAGATCTGTCCTTGCTATAAACGGCATTTAAGGTCAGAACCAACAGATGCGCATGACATCACACCGTCACGCGTCACCCTGAATCCAACGAATGTAACGATATTGATCTCGAATATATACATACAAGGCGATAATCGATAAAATGTAAGTGTAGCTCAATTAACTTATTGAGTCGCAGCGGTCGCCAGACAAAGATTTTTATTTATATCTCATATGCTAAGATTTTACAGATTAATATGTATAATTTCGATAGTAATACGCTTACGCTACTTTTTGTTACGTCCTGGTTAAGCTAACACTTTAGGTGTTACGCATAGAAAGTGACATGAAAACCACGTCATCGGTGTGACGCGGATTTCGCGGGACTGCAATACTTTTTATCAAGTGCCTATCACTTCCCCAATAAGGATGATGCCTGTTTGCGAGCAACGGTAGTAAATATACATAATATCTTGGGGTCGATTGCAGAGTGTGACAAAATGTTATTAGAGATTTCTGTCAAAACATTTTCAGCTACAGCAGAAGTTAGTTATTTAGAAATATGTGCGGTAAACAAGAGCAGAAATCCGAAATAAGAGAAGAATATTTATTTGCAAAGCGATAACTGGTGAAAAGTGGGTGTAATACAGCCCTGCCTACCGCGTTGGAGAGTCTATGTATGATACTTTGTCACCGTGACTAAGCACAAATTCTCGGCAGCTCTTCTGCATATATAACAAAAATATCAGGCATCATATCTGTATATATATATACACTGGACGGCAAAGAAAAAGGGTCGGTTAGAAAATCTTCAATATCTTCAAAAGTACCTGACCTAGCTTTGAGAAATAAAGACTAAATTAAATAATATTTAATGCCACATAAAACAATATATAAAACGTTTTAATTTATTTTTAATAATTGTATAAAAAACTGAAAATGTAAAATAATTAATTGGTCGTTTTTGAATTTAGTACCAAAAAATTCAAATCAATTGTTTCGCGTTTGTTTCTGTTTTGCAATAAAAAAGATATAAATATGGTGTCTCTGCCTTATAAATTTTATTATTCTGAAGTCATCATGTCGTTTACCCCTGAAGAATGTACCAGGATCCTGACAATGCTTGCAGATGGGCACAGTCAGCGAAATACAGCGAGAACTGTTGGTGTGACTCTTTCTACAGTTCAGCGAGTACTCGAGCGTTTCCATGAAACTGGACCCAATCTTCGAAGACCAGGAACAGGCCGAACAAGGTGCACGACGGCGCGGGAGGATCGCTATATGGTGTCAACAATTTTGAGAAATCGCTTTCTTATGGCTGTTGAAGCAAAGAATCATCATTTACGAGCTGGAGAAAACAATCTGAGTACGGATACAGTAAGGCGGCGTCTGGCTGAAGCAAATTTAAAGTCATTAAGACCTGCAAATTATAATAATCCGTATATTAAGCCCCAAAACTAGAAAGACACCTCAGAAACTCAAGAACATTGGACTCTGAATGACTGGTCAAGAGTTATGTTTTCAGACGAGTCTAAATTCTGTTTATACAAGCACGACGGGAGCAAAAGAGTGTAGCGAAGCCCGGAGAGCGCTATAACCAAGCCTGTATAGAAGAAAAAGTACCATACGGCGGTGGCTCTGTTCACGTGTAGGCTGGGATTTCTTCCGAAAGCCGCACTGAGCTAGTGGTGATAGAAAATGGAACTTTAACTGCAGAAAGATAGCTATGTCACTGAAATTCTGAATGACTACGTTAGTCCATTTTCAGTGGACATGGGCGAAAATGCCGTTTTTATGCAAGACAATGCCCGCCCGCATATTACCGCGGATTATTTCGGGGGTATATCGACTACGCTGAGTCGAATGGCGTCGACTGCGAGTCTCTAGCGCTTACGGTTCTTGAGTTGAGAGTTGTATAACAGACGGACGGACGAACGGACAAAGCTGTTGTATAAGAGCTTTTTCGAACTCTATAAGGGTTATGGAGACATTTATTGCGAACTATGTTTAAAACCTATGTCGCATGCAGAGAGTCTATTACAGTATACAGGTAGATATAAAGACTATGCTACTACTGAACATTTCTTAACTTGTCTTGCAATACCAGACATAATTAAAAACCTATTCTGTCTGGCCGCCGGTGTGCCGCTGCAACTCAGTTTAAAGTAATCACATTTTTACTCGATCCTTTCTTGAGCCTGCAGTGTGCAAACAACATTATTATTATTATAGCCATGGGCAGTTATGGCTTACTTTCACTTTTCATACCAAGTACGAAACTCACCTTATAGGCAGGAGTTCTGACCATGTCACCTGTTTTTGGAACTACATGGCCGTTTGACATGTTTATTGATGATTCAGTTCAAAAGTTTATGATAGATAACCATCTTTAGAAATGCTGACAAAATTTTAGAAATCGTATAATAATGCAAATTGTTTATTTATGAGTGAATGCATTTTTTATTGATGTGTGTGACTAATTCAAAGATTATTTATTAGTTTGACAGAAGCTAGTTGGTTATTAACTATTATACTGAAATTAACTTATTCGATTAAAGATTATATGATCTTTTGAGCGACAAGTTATTTTCTATTAGCAAAAATTTTATTGGTAGAATTTATTTTATATACATTGACTCACGTTTACGTAAATGGCACACATTGTAAACAACGCAATTGATTTTGCGTTTCCCTTTGTTCACAAATCGTATAACTATATTTACAATTATACTTCAAAATTATTATTTACTTTTATACTAATGATTTGATTTTTGTTTGTTTGTAAGGATTTAACTCAAAAATGAAACAACCGATTTTAAATATTCTTTCACCATTAGAAAGCTATATTATCACCGAGTAACATGGGCTATATTTTATAACTAACGTACTTTTACGCGAGCTAAGCAGCGGGCAAAACCTAGCCATCTATAAAGCTGTATATTATTACGATAGTTAGATATAGATACGATACGATAGAAGTGGATATAGTGACATGAATAGAAAATGGTATGTTAAGCTGGTTTGGGCATGTAGAAAGAATGGACGAGGAAAGACTGACTAAGAAAGTTTATAAGGCTAGTGTGAATGGAACAGTCGCAAGAGGAAGACCTAGGCGAACGTTTCTTGATCAGATCGGAGGCGTTCTGGACAAAGGCCAGGTTAAGAGCACCTTGAACCGATGGGCGTGTATGAGGAATGTGATGAAAGTGAATGAAGCCAGAGAAGTGTGTCAGGATCGTAGCAAATGGAAATCCGTAGTCTCTGCCTACCCCTCTGGGAAACAGGCTTGAATCTATGTATGTATGTATTATTACGATACGTTTTTCATCGGATAAAAGAAAGTGTGTTCGCTACTATTCCAGTGGCGCTACCTAAGGTTTTATTGACCGTGGCTCGAAACCTATACCTTACTATCGCCAGCGCTTACGCACAGGATCAATGAAAAGTTATCTCCTACATAATCTTTCCAAACTACTAGCTACCCAGTTATCGTTTCCATCCTGTATACTTACATAAGTACAATAATCAAACCGTTATCGCTACTTTAGATTATCTTTATATTACGAGTATCCTCAATCATTCATTAAGTATTCGCTATATGATGCAACTTTACAATATACTTACCAATTTAAATACATCAAATAGTCGTAGTTAGACACAATGCCATTCTGCCATTGCAATGTCATTTCTTCAGTGTGAACGCTCTCTAAATGAACATTTGGTGATTTATCCAATATGTTGTATATTCGATCTCTGTCTCTCTCTGATTGGAACGTTAGATATATATGAGGCACTGAACTTTCTTCTGCGCTATAGATTTCCAGACCCTAAAACAAAACAGAACTTTAAAAAAAACAATTTCATATTTCGAATCATGTATAGCCATTCATAAAAAAAAAGAAACGAAAATACTGCAAGTAAAGAGTAAGTAAAACACAGATACATACAACTTGCCTTAGTAAAAATCTTCTTTTGTACATCCGTCTTAAATGTCCGAGTTTCAGTTTTAAAACGGGGCTCTGAAAAAGTTAAGCATGACGTCATTTAATATATATCTTGACATAGCTCAGACCTTAATCTACGTGCACAATGGAAGACGTAATCTACTGAGTACATATGTGTATTGTATAAGTAAATAAACATAGATAGCAACAGCTGTGCAAATAATTCTAAACGTATGTATATTCGTATGACTAATGATGGCTAAATGATGTAATAGCATAATATTTGTAGGTATTTTCTGGCGTCGGCTTAGAAAGACTAAGGGAGCCCAGGAGGCAAGCTGGAGAAAAATTCATAGATTAAATGCAACGATGTCGTAGTCACGTAAGAGGTCGCTTCGCCACTGCGTCAAGTGTTATGCGATCAATCTCGAGACAAAAGTTTATATCAATCATAAAAGTTTTGTCGCAAGATTATATTACAAATAGTTATGCGGGATCTGGGTTTCTTTGTCTGCCGTATGTTTTAAATACATATGGCGGGAGATGTCAGATGGCTTTTTAAAATAATGTGCGAGTCGTACTCGCTCACCAAGGGACCACCAAGAAGAAAAGAAATGAAGTAGGTATTGAATGTTCCATAACATACACATAATGTTACACGTGTATCCCCAAAAGATTAGGCAGAATATGTCCTGCGCATGCCTATTACCGTCTACCGGGTACCTATAGTTTCCAATTCAGCAACGGAGAATTTCTTTAAGAGTCTTAAATAATTTGCTATACCAACGACCACATAGCAGCGATAGCTCAGTGGTGAGACCAACTGACTGCAATGCAGAGGATCTCGGGTTCGAACCCACGTCGCGCACCTCTGACTTTAGGAAGTTATATGACTTTTCGGAATTATGTGCGTATTGATTGACAATTATCGCCTGCTCTGTGCCTCGGAGAGCACGTTAAGCCGTCGGTCCCGGCTGCCATGAACATCTATGGCAGTCGTTATTGGGAAAGTTAGCACCCTCTAATATCCTGACACTGGTCTAGCCTTAGGTTATCGTTAGCCTTCGGGTTGCGGAGGTCAAGTGGCAGCCGCTCCGTGTAAAAAACTGATATCCAGTCAAATCCGGTTAGACTAGAAAAGCCGACCCCAAGTGACCTGGGAATAATAAAGGCTAAGGGAGAAGAAGACCAACGACCACATATTAGACAATTTGTCTGAATGTATGTTTATGCCAGTATCGCAATCTAATATTATAAGTGAGTTTGTTTGTTACACTTCCGCCTTAACTACTCAACCGATCATCATGAAATTTTGCATATACGTTTTCTGGGGCACAGAAAAGAAAAAAGAAAGTAGGAATTTGATGAGAAAATCTACATTAAGGCGCGCGAAACCGCGGTAAAAATATAGAAAACTATAAAAGAGCTTTTGATGCAGTTTTCCCAGTTTAGTATCATAGTTACAACTTAAAATGTAAGCCATGTTTAAGCTAATTTTATTCACTAGAACCGAAGATATGATCCTTTGTTTCAAACGCGGGCGAACTGCACTCCAGAAGTGACACGATAGCATTTATACCTTAGCTGCATAGAACGCTAGTAGAACTCGTTAAGACTGTGTCGCACGCATTTTTCCATGAATAATGTAAAGCTTATTTAAATATTGTAACAAGTCACTAATGAAGCTATTGTAATGGTTTTCATAAGGTAAATATTATAAAATACTATTTGTTATCACTTAACCTAAACTTCTGCTCTTTTTCCTCTTAAATAACTAATTGTTCCATACCAGATAAGGCTGATTAGGAAGCTAGGGACATAAATTCATAGCAAACGAAATGTGGATGTAATACGTGTCCGCCTAACTCTTCAGTGCATAAGGAGGCTTGAGCCTATGTATGTATGTAGATAACAGATCCAATTGTATATATTATAAGTGCATATGGAATGGCAAGCACAACAGTAACTAATATTGATCATCAACCATATAAATATTTTAACACAAACAAATAAAAGAAATCAATCATTATTATGTATTGTCTATAAGATACAGGATATAAAACACTTTTATATCTTTAAGATGTCTTTTATGAGATAAGATATTAATTGTCAATATTAATGAATAAATCGAACAGATAAAAATTATTTTCTATATCCTCTCAATGAATGATTAATTCTATGACTAAATACACAAATTAATATAAACTGTAACAGTGAGTCATTTAGTACAAATTACTCACAAACGGGTAATAATAAAATAACAAATTATTAATAATAATAATTTGTATCAATAGTGATGCAAAATTGTGTTTACTGACGAAAGAAATTAGTAATTATTATCAACATTAATCCTGAATAATATTGGTTACTCATAGCCACATATAAATATGATACTGTCAGCAATACATGACAACACTGCTGACTTAAGCACAATGCCAAATGTGATATACTATAATTTTAACATAAAACCAACACCTAGTGTCAGCACTAACATACATACATACATATACAAACTTTGCCTTTGATGTCAGCATTAAATAGATTTGCAAAATAACATCTGCCTAAGGTTTACATGCAAGGATTCCATGGATATGCATGTGGGGATAAAAAGTGTTCTGTGTTAACCCATTTAAAGCCAAATGAAAATTACAAAAGATATTCCATAAATTATTTTATTAGTAGACAATTTAGAGGTAAATTAATAAACGAAACATGGAAAATTACAGTATAAAAAATTTTTAGATAGTTACAGATGTGTTTTCTCATACTGGTAAAATGGCTCATTATGAGTGAAAATGTACAAAGTATTAATTTTCAATGCAAAGTGTTTCTTTGCAATTTTACAGTCCCAGCGGCTTCTAATATGACATATCTATATATATAAAACTTCCGTTACTGAGTGACTGACAGACAACGCACAGCCGAAAATACTGAACTCGAGAAGCTGAAATTTGGCATGTATGTTCCTTGGAGAGTGTAGGGGAGCACTAAGAGAGGATTTTTGGAAATTCCACCCCGAAGGGGGTGAAAGGGGTGAAACCCGATATTAACACGGGAACGGGACTTACGCGGGTGAAACCGCGGGAAATCTACTAGTATGACATATAAAAGACTCACTTGTGTTGGGAGCTTTTCAGGTACGTGATCAACACTATCTAATCGAAATGTATATAATGAAATACGATATAATGAAAATCGAGATATATTTTCCTGAAGTGGTTGTCTGGCATAATATCTGGCGACGCTTCTTCGAAAAAGCTGTGGATCCATCAGTTCTTCTTAGGCGATCACAGTTTGCCATAGCTACGACAATTTTTTTTTACTTGGTGTTGTGCATTGACGCATACCCCTCCGCGGGGGCGGGCGGAGGGGTTATGTCGGACTCACCGGGATAAAAGAAAGATGTTGATACGATAAAAATGGACCTCCCGGAATACCGACTAAACCTACCACGGTGTTCCTCGACAAAATCGCTATCGTCGGGGCCGCGTGAATCACTTGCACATGCGGTCGCGACCCCGCCGAGGTTTCGGCCCGCCGCCGTATGAAACGGCAGACCACTACACAAAGAGACCTACCCTATAGGCACTCACACAACCCTACTGTCCCCCCCTAGAGGGGAGACGGACTCGACGCAAAGGCGCGAGTGGGAACACGCACGCCGCCTCTTGGACCTGGTACTGATCGACTGGCGGGCAGACCCATGAAGCCCACCACCCCCAGGTCAAACCTCAGGGCGGTTAGAGGTCGTCATGCGCCCTTCGGCGCCCGGCTCTGGGGTTGGGGAGAGGGTTTAAGCGAAACCTCTCCCGCTCCGCCGCCTCCTTGATGGAAATCACTTCTTATAGCCATGACAAACATGTAAGTGAATAGTACCCACCACCACTTCTTGCCGTTAATGCTAACCCTATAGAGTGATATGTATTTACTTTTATTATTATTTTGAAATGCGTGCGGAATATGCACATCAACCTTTTTTTTTTGTTCATCATCTTTTTATAATTCCTAAAGGTTCATGAGAGTCATGGTTGGTTGCTATTGCACAAATATCTTTCCAACGTACCAACATAATCTCATTATTTTTATCATATCTATAATCAAATTCAGCCCTTGGTTTTTCTTCATTTCGTTCGTGTTTCCTAAAGGACACTTTTAAGTTTGATTACCACGAGTAGTGTCAGTGGCACTGAATCCTAATTGTCGTAAAACGTATAGAAGATCACAGCTGCTAAATGGAATGAATGTTGGCGAACAGAGACAGTAGACAGCACTGATTGGATCGAACTGATTCGTTATCTTTTAGCAGACAAAGGTTCATCATCACTGCTATCTTCGGATGACGAAAGTATACCAATATCACGAACAAATACCTCAATATTTCCAGGGACGTCGTTAAGTAAACAGCGAGGCGCCATATCATCGTCACCCTATTCTTCATCAGTAACAATGCTTGGCTCAGGTGGAATTATGGTCAAATCATATTCTAAATCGTCATCACTATCTTTGGCTAAGGTTTCTATACGTCGTTTAAACCCTTAAAGCTATTGCTACTACTAAAATATTGTTTGCAACTCATTTTGATTCCGTAAAAAAGCAAATATATTTAGTACACTTGTAGCCAATGTGCCCATATTGGTACATCTATGTTAAGGTAAATAGCTATTTTTTCTAATGAAGGAAAAAACTAACTGCATCAAAATACTTTTATGTGCTAGGTAATTTAGTAATATTATAATAATGTAAGCAATAATAAAATAATTAATTACCCATGTTATCAAATAGTAAAAAGAGTATACTTACCTCCACTGTCGTAACAATAATAAACTTTAACACTTTAATAAGAGTATTTATAAATATATACTCAGTCATTGATTATTATGCGAAACCAACATAGTCTTAACTGCACAACAAAATAATAAGTGGTTGGCTAAACATACGTTTTTTTTTCAAATTGACCCACATATCATAACTGTGCCCAAATCGGCACAGTGGTCAAGAATAGGTTTATCCAGGGTATGTTCTATCTATATGCAAGTTTCAGAATAATTCAACTGTTTACACATGATTGAATACTAAACAAATATCTTCATAAGCTTTCACAATCATAATACTGGTGTTATATTTCAATGTTTGTTTAACAAAACATAATTTCTAAATAGAACAAATAAATTCAATACTTACACTTTCCACATTGCTGAATGGCTGGAAATATATTGTAGTGGGTGTGAGAGCCAGTTTGCCTTGATGCCGTACAAGTGGTGATATCTTTTCAGCCTGTAGCTCACACACTATCTGCTCTGTGAAGTCGTCCATCATTACTGGGTCAAATTCCATCCTCATATATCTTGAATGAAGGATAGTAGCTACCATACTATTGTGCTCAGGTGCATGGAGAGTAGAGGCTCTCTGTAGCTGTTGCATCTGACACAAACACTCCTCAGCTGATGCAAAGTCAAAGAACACATAGAAATCTTTATCTTCATAAACAAATTTGTAAGGTGCCAGGATGTTTTCTTCAAGCATTTCAGCATACATTTTGATCTTTACTTTAATAACATTATTGTTCTTGTCCGAAGACTCAACTATGCTTATGTCCGTACAATCCTTGAATTGCATCTTTATCAGAGGATATACCCAATCCCTTGGCTCAAAGACAAGAGACTTTGAACATAGTTTCAACCTGCCTTGTTTAGGGTGCTCATTTTTTGTGGCATTATCGTTAAGTGTACACGAATAATCTTCAAAATAAATTTCTCCCGGCTCAAGGAGCAACATTGAAAATCTGAAATGTAAGTTGTAGGAGGTTTGTTATGTATTTACAAATGCTGAAGTGATTGATACAGAAATGAAGATAAGTAATACACAGCTAGTAAATAAATAAATTGACAAGTACCTACTTTAAGTGATTGATATATATACCAAATTTTAAAATAATAAAATATATATATTTCTTGTAATTCAAATACTTAAAATGAAATAAGACAGTTAAATACCTGCAAAACTGAAAAGTATCTGGATTTCCTATCAACATATCAAGCAAAAAATATCGTCGGCGTCAGATGATAACTATACAGATCTCGTAGAAGGTTAAATAAAAATTGAATTGTCTCGAGGTAGTGTTTCTAACTGTCCAAGACAATAAGTACGTTAAAAGAAACAGCGAGAGCAACAAAGAGATTTATTACCGTCCCCTTTTAATTCATGAGAAATTGAGCAGTGTAAATAAATCACTAACATTTGCATTGCGACCGTTATACAGTTGCACAATGCTAAATGAGTCACTTTGTGCACTGTATTGTGCTGAAAGCCGTGAGCGTAAAAGTATAAGTAATATTTTCAGTACTTACCTCGCTTTATCCATAGTAACAACGGTTAACATTAATAGCAACCTTCATAAATAAAAATTATATTAATAGAACTTTCTATCCTTATTTATAATCCGCTTAATATAAACAGGCAGACAAGTTCAACTGCGAATTAAAACTTTCACCTTCTTGTTTGTTGTTTACCGCTTCGTGCCGTAGCTGCTTTGTTAAATTCAATGTCAAAAATGACGCTGTCACACTGATAGTTGTTTTCGTAATGTTGGCAAATATGATTATACGTCTGTTTAAAATTTTACTAATAACAATACTATGGATTAATGACGTGGGTGTCTTTAGCCCATTAAATATATTAAAAATAATATGACAAAGTTTAACTGAAGTCAAGCATATAAAATCTTGGAATAATGTAACCCTAATAAATCAAGTGATATAAAAATTACTAATGTAACATCATTATGGCTTCAACAAATTAATATTATCGAAAGCACCTATTCCAATCGAGTGAAAAAGAAGCAGGCGCATCTCTATTTTAAAAGTATTCAAAATAATGACATGACATTGCAACTTGTATTGGCGCCACTTTTCAATTCTTGTGTCAATTTGATTTGCAATTTTCTGTAGACAATTTTCATTTATTACAAAAGAGTAAAGAGTGTTGCACCTTCATTAAAATGCAGGAAGATAAAAATGCAATATTTCAAATGCGTTTCCCACAAAAATTGTGGTATTTACTCAATTTGCGCACCGATGCTATCTTATGGGGCGGTACGGGAAGAACAATTTTATTGAATTATCGGGTTCTCCATAACTATTTGCAATGTGATCATTCAATTTTCAAAACAACAAATATTTCGAGCTTTGTAAGACAGCTTAATTTATATGGTTTCCGTAAAGTTACTTCACATTTGCAAGATCCTTTATGTAACTCAAGTAACCCATACATGCACGAGTATGTTCATGACTACTTTCAATACGGCAGACCTGAATTACTATACAAAATAACTCGAAAAGCGTTGGCTATGAAACGAAGTTTCAAACCCAAGGTGAGTATTACTATTTTTATAAATTCGATACCCTGAAATTTAAATAATAAAAATAATTACGCTACATTTGTAGAATCTATACAGTAATGTTGAGCAATTGTTGTATTTGACACCGTTGCAAAAAGCTCGGCGGGCGTTACACATGGCACTGGAGAAAGTTGCTCAAGATTTGTATGCACAAAATTCACCAAAGCACTTCTGTAACCTCAAGTTTGAATGTGAAGGTAACATTTGTGAAAATTATATTTTGATATTACTTGTAAATACAATTAGTGTGAAAATATTCTATATTTCAGACTCTCAAGATGATTACTGTGAGGAAGAAGAGAATATTGAATTTGACTGGTTAATGACTAACAGTAATACAAGCCTAGCCAAACCCCTTCCTGAAACAGGTTTACTATCCTTATTCTTACACCTATTGCTATCCTACCAAGATATCCTTGCAATTATTTCCTTTCCACAGCCAATGACCCTGTTCCTAAAATTGAGAGTCCTGTCCCTATGAAAGAAGAGACTCATGCATACAGGTAAGAGATATACTTCAAATTTATAGAAACTCTTAACATTAAATTAATTTCTAATATATTTTTCAGGGATACATCTCAAGATACTCTGATGAATTTCACTGATGATACATGTCAGCAGAATAATGATAATTTCCCAGCTCAGTTTCTGAGCATGCCAGAACTTGATCCAGAGCCTTCTGCTGAGAACTCTGGTGTGGAGCTGCTGGCTGAGTTTAATATTGACAATGATGCTGATCAAGAAATAGATAGAAAGATGGGAGATAAGGAAGTAGATCATAACTTCTTGAATTGTGTACTTCCTTCAATCAGTAATGATCATATTGATGATGTTTCCATGGCTGAGGTATTTTATTCATTTCTTTGTGTTAAGTAAAATCTATACTAAATCTATTATGTATGTATCTATGAATATTATATGTAAGTATTTACAAAAAAATGTATTAATGTATGTATGTTTATACATTGTCTAGTACCATAGTACAAGCTTGGGCTAGATGGTGTTGTGTGTATGTGATAGAATATTATATTATTATTTTTTTGTAAACTCATACATATTATGCATAGAAACACCCAGACCAAGACAAACATACATGTTCATACACACAAATGTTTGACTTGTGCGGGAATCGAACCCACAACCTCAGGCGTGGCAGTCGGTTACACTAAACACTATGCTATTGATGCCCACATATACATATGTAGATGTTTCATAGCATATTGCATTGTCTTGTTTGACATATGCAATAAAAAGACAATAAATATGGTGGAGGCTACTAAGTACAAACCTCATTACTTTTTCCAGAAAAACAATGACAGCTCAGACCATTATCATGGAGAATGGGATCAAATGTTCAATGATATCATGACTAACAAAGGTCCTAATCAAGAATGTGGATCTGATTTGAAGGAGCTGTACTCTCAAATATCAAAGACTATAGATTTACTTAATTCTTAATTTAAATATTTAGTTTAAATAATAATACTAATTTCCTTATAAACTTGTATTAGTGATATAAAATAAATGTGTAACAATAATTATTACTTCTTCTGCTTTTTCTTCTCTGCTTCTTCTTCCTTCTCTTTTTCAATTATAGATACATAGGAGTTAATAGTATCAGAGTCGAGCATCTGCATCGGCTGACCACGTCTCATGACTGCTATCTCCAGGTTTTTCTGACCTGACTGCACTACTTCTAGGAGAGCACGGATGGCAAGCTAAAATTCATAAAATAACAAATTAGTTCTGGTACATATTTATAGAAGTCTGCCTATTTGGCACAAAGCAAGATATGAATCCTCCTGAATCCTAGGATTTAGTGAGTGATTTAATAATTTTCTATTAAGAAATATTATGTAAGTATCAAGTTTAAGAATGTGTCTAGTGGATAAAAATAGGTAGGAGGACAAACCTATTGCTGTAATACAAACATTTAGATCAATCAAGATAGATCTATCTATAAAGCACATTCAGAAAAATATCCAACACTATTAGTGGTATCGTTAGGAATGTCAAATAAATAATTTGTTACCAACGACACCAGTGGGGTGTCGTTCAGCGGTGTTGTTGGTAACAAACATTCATATCTCTTACATGGGATCTAAAAGTTGACAAAATAATAACTTAGCTGTCTTAACTTGGGAATGTCTTTTGTACCATGGTGAGTACTGTAAAGAATTCATTGAACTTATTAAACGTCAAATTGCATGAAGACTACAAATCATTGCAGGGCTGCCTTTTCCACATTCTGATGATGTCAAGACAATGATAAAAGTACCATGTCTGCAAGTTAGCATCCATACACAGATAGACAAATTAAAGTAACAGTAATCCTTTGATAGTGTTCTCAAATCCCATGTTTTGAGTCCTCTCTATAATTTATTAATATAATAATAATATAAAATATATTAATGGCTTTTATATCAACATTGTAAAATGTTGTTAAATAAATATTTGATATTTGGATCAACTTTTTTATAGGTACATTTGGATAAAATTTACAAAAGAACAATTAAAATTGTATGGATATTAGTTCAATAACATAGTACTAGTGTCTAACCAAATCACAGACCTGTCTGTACTGTCATAGTAATTTGCATCACTTTCAGAGACCCTACCAAATTGGTAAAAATAAATTGCTTATAACTTTATCCATGTGTCCATCCATCTATTTGTCACAGCACCTCATCTTCAATTGTAAAACATCATTAGATTGAATTTTGGAATAGTTACAAATAATGCAAGCTAGTTTAAAAAAGTAATTTGAACAATGAATTATCATTGCACATAATTATTTGCTAATAATGTCTCTACTACCAAGTGGTTTTACTTATGTGAATCCTAACAGAATGCATATCAGAAAGTTGTTATACTATGTTAATCCAAGGCATAGTCTATCTGTGTACTGTAACTACAATAGTGAATGAATATTATCATCATCATCTCAGCCGAAAGACGTCCACTGCTGGACATAGGCCTCCCCCAAGGTTTTCCACACAGACCGGTCTTGGGCCACCCGCACCCAACCGCTTCCCGTGACCCTTACCAGGTCGTCGGTCCACCTTGTGGGGGGCCTACCCCTGCTGTGTGTTCCGGTGTGTGGCCGCCACGAATTGAATGAATATATTTAATGGTAAACCAAGCGGGTGGCCCAAGACCAGTCTGTGTGGAAAACCTTGGGGGAGGCCTATGTCCAGCAGTGGACGTCTTTCGGCTGAGATGATGAAACCATATGGAAAAAGAAATTGTTACACATTCATGCATTTACACAAGTATTTATGTATATGCACAATTGTGATACAAACAACTTAGAAGGATTAATAAAACAATTTACCTTGACAGCACCATTCTCCGTTGCAACTTCCTCAGCTGTATAGTTCTTTTCCAAGAACTCTCGGACTGTCTTGGCAGATCTACCAGTTGCATTGGCTTTCCACTCATAATAAATGCCAGATGGCTCAGTTTGGAATAAATGAGGGAAACCGTCATAATCGAAGCCACCAATCAAGCAAGATATACCGAAAGGCCGGCGTCCATTGCTCTGAGTGTACTTCTGCTTTAGGCCAGCTATGTATCTGGTGATGTACTCCAATGTCACTGGGTCCTCAACAGTTAGTTTATGTGATTGACACTCAATTTGAGCTCTGTTGATGAGGATTCTAGCATCTGCCGTCAGCCCGGCAAATGCCATTACGACATGGTCGTCAAGGAGACATATTTTTCTGACAGTTCTTTCTTCTTGCAGTTTTGCAACTGACTTCTTTTCTACTCCTAGTACGACCACATCGGCACCCCTCACACCAACCTGTAATAAGTTAAACATAAAAAACAGTTAACTTGAGTCGGCGATTTGGCGAAACTAACCAAGAATAACTAAAGTGCTTACAGCGGTTGAGCCTTTGCGAACAGCTTCCTGAGCATATTCTACTTGCAATAAATGACCGTCTGGTGAAAATACTGTGATAGCTCTATCGTATCTAGCCGACATTTTTAGTTTTGTTTGAACTCAAATAATTCACAAATCACTCCGTAAACTGTCTACTAATGCCTACCACAGATAATCATTCATTTTACTACAAACTGCTTAGTGATGTAGGATATATAAATATGGTGTCACATCTAATCGATCCTTTTCGATTAGATTATTTACGGCCAACTGATTAAATGTAATATTAAAGAATTATAAATAAGATAAAATGAAAACAGAGTTTCCAATGCTATATACAATTAGTGCTTATATTTGCATTCAATCTTACTGTTAAGGTACTCAACGTTGAGTTCAATTCCCGAATCAAGCAGTTTTCAATAAGAAGAAGATTTTATGCCAAAATATTGGTCTGAAACTGAAACCATTAAGCGGGAATAGGCTCGTCCAAATAACATCATGCCTCTTTGCCATTATTTATCTACGGCGCTATGCATATTACAAAGTAATGGAATTTTTTCTCGTAACTTTAAGTCTACTCTTATGTAGAAATTATTTTGCTATGAGTTCATAGTTAAGTTCGAGTGTTTGGTTACTACGAATATGGTTAAATATATTTTGTCAGACATTATGGCAGCTTTATAATCTAATAGTATCTTAGTTACAATATATTACGTAATTATGTAGGTCAAAGGTAAATAGCTTAATTTAAAAGTTTGTAAACATCACTATTATCGCAATGACAACGAAATCTTTGATAATAATTTTAGTTAGTAGTTAATTCGTTCAGAAATAGCTGACTAAGAAAATTATTAAATAATAAAATTTATGAGAATAAATTTGTACGTTAATAGGTCGTGACTAAATCTTGGAATCAACCACTTCATGATTCAAATTTAAATTCAAATCTTTATTGCTTTGCCACAATGTAGTAGGTATATAATAATAGATGGTAGACATATAGCTAAGAATCAATTGTGAACCCTGACGGGCACAGCAAACTAAATATATTAGGAGAGAGGAAGAGGACTTGTCTCTTAATATTTTAATTATATTAATAAATTATAATTAAAAATTATTATGCTATTTATTAGTGTTTGAAAATATTTTATTACTTGCCTTTATTTATTTATTTATATAATTAAACTTATTGCGCCAATTCAAATTTTTTTGGGAATATAGTATATATATAATATAGAATATAGAATATAGTATATTTAGTAAATTTAATTACTGCATTATCTATTTATTATATTTAATATGATTCTCTAAAACAAATTTTATTTATTGTTACTAATTATTATAATATTTGGAATAGCTTATTGTTGCGCTGTTTAGATTTAAACGCCTTCTACACGGTCGGGTCAGGCGCTCAACTCAACTACGGTCACGTCAAATTTGGTTGAGTTGACGCCGACGCCGTTTAAATGTAATCCAAATTATAATATGACCTTCATCGTCCTTGGAGGACGGGCGTGTATTCCCATCCGCAGTTGGAGCGCCTGGATTACATCCGTTTAGCCGGCGGATTACATCTAACCAAGGACAGTTGCGCTGTGACAGGCAGCGGGTGTGCACGTATGCGAGTGCGAAATGTCTTCCGAAGACCAGAGCCGCGAACGCAAAATTATAAGCGAATTAATCGATCTCTATAAAGATTTGCCATGCCTATGGATGCCTATGGATATAACGTCCTAAATTTATAAAGACGCTCGTCAGAAAAAAACGGCTTGGGAGATATTACTGGAAAAGTACAAGGAGGTGCACCAAAACGCAAACGAAGCAAATGTTAAAAACAAAATTGACGCTTTAAAATTTGGTTACCAGCGAGAAGCCAAAAAGGTAAGTTGGTATACCATTTGACCACTTTTGTATGAACACAATTTTAGTTAAGTTTCTACACTTTTTTGCCAAGCTGTAGGTATACATCTAGCCTTTCGACGATCTACCACATGTGGTAGCCGCCGAGCCATCAGGTTTAAAATATGTTAATTATTTTTTAAATTTATTCTTTAGTGAAGGCGTCGAAATTTCGCACAGGTTTGGCTGCCAGCAACATCCATAAACCTAATTTATGGTATTATGAACAGATGCACTTTTTGGAAAAGAAAACAGAAGCGAACAGAAGTGGAGTAGTAATCTGATAAGCGACGACGAAAACGTAAGTTTATATAATTATGTATACCATATTTCTATAGAACTTCTGAACTATGTTAACAGAGTGTCATAGTATTGACAGTTGGCAATATGGCGCTTTGTTTACATAGTTCAGGAGTTCTATAGAAATATGGTACAGATAAGTACTTCTATTTTGAGTTTTTGACTACCTGTTTATTTAGTCTAGTGGGTAGTGACCGTACCAATGAAGATAGAGGTTTGTGCCTGAGTCTTGGATGTTTTCTATGTATTTAAGTATGTATATCTTGGTCTCTTACGGGGTGTCCCAGGGCAGTGCTCTATCTTCGACGTTATTCCTGGTGTACGTCAATTATCTCTGCAATATTAATATCTATAATGCTAAAGTGTTCTCCTACGCAGATGACACTAACACTTCCTGCCCTTCAAATCCGCAGGTCTAGATGGAATCTTCCCCGGCCTACTAAGATCGAGCGGCGATCTCCTAGCAGACCATCTTGTTAATATATACAGAGCATGCGTCGCTCACCGAAATGGAGGCAAGTGAAAGTGGTATTCATTTCAAAACCAGGAAGGAGCGACTACACTTTAGCGAAATCGTTTCGGCCAATAAGTCTCATGTCGTTCCTTTTCAAAACACTAGAGAGGCTATGTTATAAAGAAATAAGAAGAAACACTCTAGCTCACAAACCTCTACATCCACACCAACACGCCTACAGCCAAGGCAAATCTACAGAGTCGGCGCTCCACAGCGTTGTATCGCGAATTGGAGACGGACTAACCGCAAAATAACCGACGCTGGGCGCCTTTATACATAAATATAGTTATAGAAGGAACTTTTGACAAAACCAACTTTAACAGCATAACCAAAGCACTAGAAGCATATGGGGTCGCTCTAACGCTATCAGAGTGGATAAACAATATGCTGAAATACAGAGCGATACAACTCTCAGTTAACACGGCAACCAGGGGTATTGTGGCCAAAGGCTGCCCACAAGGTGATGTCCTTTCGCCACTCCTATGGAACATAGTGGTAGACGACTTAATACGAAAACTGAACGGCAGAGGGCTCTTCACAGTGGGATATGCAGATGACCTTGCAATTCTCGCGACCGGATGCTTCGAGGACATACTATGTGACCTCATGAGATCTGCCTTCAGAATAATCGAAGAAAAGAATGGTGCATGACCCATGGTCTATCGGTCAACCCGACAAAAACAGAACTCATAATGTTCACTCCAAAGAGTAACTCAAACAACCTCAGACTACCGAAACTATTCAACAGCGAAATAAAACCTACCAACGAAGTCAAGTATCTAGGGGTCATACTAGACAGCAAATTACTGTGGAACAAACACCTTGACTACAAACTACAACGAGCATGCGCAGCAATGCAGCAGAATGCTTGGAAAGACATCCACACCTTCCCCAAAAATACCACTGTGGCTATACACCGCCATAATCAGACCAACAATAACATACAGTGCTATCGTATGGTGGACCCGGACTGAACTCAATACCGTCATCACCAAAATTCCAGAGCATGGCATGCTCAGCAATAACAGGATGTATGAGAACAGCACCGACAGCCGCCCTCGAAGTCATTCTAGGGCTGGCCCGCTTAGATATCTATTTTTATTTTTTTTTATCTTGGGGTAATGCTTTGACGCATACCTCTCCGCTGAAAAGGGGAGCGGAGAGGTTATGTCGGGCTCACCCGGGAAAAGATGGAACGTCCCAGGTACTACCGACTAAACCTACCACGGTGTGCCAACTCGCTGCCTTGAATGGTGGGTGAGTCGCTGGAACTGAAACTATATTAGCGACCCACCCAGCAGTGTCCAACACAACACGGACGACGACTTCTGGGTGACACCCCGGCACGACAAAGGGGGTCACTCCGACTCAATGGCTGGCGGACGGGAGATCCCCTTTCTTCCGCCCGCGGCCCTCGCTATGGCGGCATCAGGCGCGCATAGGAGCGCCTGCGCCGCCCTGTCCGCCGGCGGCGGCTCGGATCCGCAAGGATACTCTCCTCACGGATCCGCTCCGCCGCCTCCTTCCGCGAGATAACGTCCTTGCAGAAGGATGCGACCGCTATCCAGTTCCTCTCGCTGTCGACCATGGCTTTGATCACGGCCAGCAGCAAGAGGTCGACTCCCACAACGCCTACAAGTTCACGGCGTTGCACCGCCCAGGCAGGATCCGAAACACCACCTGCTCAACCTACAAAGATTGGACCTTCGGACCATCGTGGGGATCCTGACAGGACACTGTCCCCTGAACAAACATCTCTACGACATCGGAGCAACAGACAGCCCACTCTGTAGGAGATGTCTGACCGAAGAAGAATCTGCTGCCCATGTAGTCCTGGAATGTGTGGGATTAACAGCACAACGTTAGGAAATCCTCAACAACCTGAGGTCACTCCGCGAAGCCTGCGAAGACCCCAGGAACTTCTGTGCTTCTGGGCGGAGTTGGGCTGGCTATCTCTATAACCGGCCGACTCTCACGCATAATGGACCAACTTAGAGTTCAAATGCGGAAAAGGGAGCCCAATTACATTACATTAGTGTACGTAAAGGATTTAAAATATTTTTAGGTAATACTGTGTAAAACACTAAACGCATTTAATGTTGTGCGTCAGGCAGGTTAGCGGCCAAAGACGTAGGTACCTATGCTTAGTGTTGTAAAGATATTCGAATATAAATTATTCGGTTGCAATTAAATTTTTTGTCAATAAAATAAAATAAAAATTAAATGTTGGCCTCGATGGCGTAGTGGTTAGTGTAACCGACTGCCACGCCTGAGGTCGCGGGTTCGATTCCCACACAAGTCAAACATTTGTGTGCATGAACATGGATGTTTGTCTTGGTCTGGGTATTTCTATGTATATTATGTATGTATTTACAAAAAAAAAGTATATAATATATATGTTTATCCATTGTCTAGTATCCATAGTACAAGCTCTGCTTAGTTTGGGCTAGGCGGTGTTGTGTGTGTGTGATAGAACATTATTATTATTATGTATGTCGTATCATTGCTTGTTATTATTCGGCAGTGTGATGTAAATTTGTCTTGAGGGGGAAAGATTTGCTACCTTTAGCTCAACTTATAAAATAGATAGGTATGTATTTACTAAACGCATGCATGCATCGCTTGATTTGTTTATTCAGTGGAATGCCAAGTGCATCGCCTAAGTTATTTTCTGTCATAGACGGGTGATAACAAAACATATTCCATTCCAAAGGCGTGTCCCTTGATATGGAGTGTTATCATCCGTGATATAAACAATAGCTGATGTCTGGTTTCTATAGGCCAAAAACTAGTACACACGAATAAATATTTATTTAAACTAATATGAATATACCTACATAAAGTATGTTTACAGACTATTATTAATAACATATCTTCGGGCAATACCTAAAGGGTAGGTACAGCTGAATCCTCTTTTGCATCCTGACGGTTAGAAGCGAGAAGAAACGCTGTATCATAAACATGGATAATATTAGTTTTAGTATATCAGTTTTTTTTATTAGTGAGTTTGTTGTTGGTCGTGGACTATGGGTGAGCACAGAAGGCTCCTAACCCTTCATAGAGGGAGTAGGTTAAACGGTATAATTAGAACCCTCTTATCCCGATGAAATATGCCTCAAGTTATTTTCAAAATCGTGCTATACCTACTGTTAAACTTTTATTTTTCGGTCTTCTCGCGCCCTCCGGCTCACGGTTCTGCGGTTGGGGTGAGCGTTTAAGCGCTCCCTCTCCCGCTCCGCCGCCACCTTCATGGATATTACTTCCTCACAAAAGAAGGCGACGGCGTTCCACGATCTCTCACTTCGGACCATAGACTGAACCACGGCCGGAAGTGAGAGGGCAACCAGTCCGACTGCCGCGATCAACTCACGGCGCTGCGATGCCCAGGCGAGGTATTCCGCCAAAGTGTGCAGCGCCGTGTCCACAACAACATCGCGGCAGTCGCCGCAGTGATGACATCCGAGCGTCTCTTGCGGGCGTATACGACGCAAGAACTGGCCAAAACAACCGTGGCAAGTCATTACCTGTGTCAGCCGGAAGGTGAGGGTGCCATGCAGTCTTTTCAGCCACTCCTCAAAAACGGGACTTACCGCCACGATCGTGGCGTGCCTGACCTACTGATAAACTTGTACTTTGTTGTATTAAAAAGCTAACACGGTCATGACCAACAGAATCCTATACCTTTACGATAACAATAAGCATGTTGACAGGGTTAAAAAAGTGTTTCTAATTAGTCTGTTAGATTAGGAAAACTATTGGACACCTATTTTTTGTTTTAAAAATAAAATTTGACTAACATAATTATACTTAACGCAAGCTCTCCGGATTGTGACGACACTGTCTTATAAAATTTGTACCGACATGTGACGTAACACGAAATTTAAACACGTTTCATCTTTGTTGTTAAGACTGCGCCGAGCGTAAGACGCGGTTGGACTGAATGACAGAGCTCGAAATTCAAATCAGCGCGCGGCCGCCATAGTAAAATTGTATGAAGGATTTGAAGTGCTTTTTTGATAAATATGTATCTTTATTGTCAACCAATAACTTAAATATTTGGGACGGACAAATTGTAATATAACTATTTATGTTTCGTTTAAGCTGTAAAATAGGATAGATTTCTACTGTTATAATCTAAAAATCACGTAACACGAGCTTACGTTTTTGCATTTTTCGTGCAAATTTAAGTAATTTTGTAGGCGAAAATATTTATTATTTTAAGTTGTTTACACGGAGTAATTGTAAACACATCATTGTTATGGTAAATGTATATTTTATATTAGTATTAAATAAGAAGTGTTGATTTTATTCACTTAACTGTGACCGCCTGTTTTTTTGCTAATCTAAAAGACGGACTAAAACTTTTTTAGTCGTCATGCCTGTTGCACAGATGTAGGTATATACATATATAGTGCTGTCGCACCGTATCGCTATCGTATGCGTTTCATAGCACTTAACAGTTAACGTCCTTTTAGTTAGTGAAGTGGAACCATATAGGTACTGACTGAACACTTGACGCAGTGGTTGTGGTGGTCACTTCTGTCTGTCTATTGTCAGTGCGCTAAGTGTTATTAGTTCAATGTACACGAGGCACGCGGCACAAATAATCGTGTGATCTAATAAAACTTGTACTGAATCTGGGTGTTCCTTACGTCCTTAGTTAAATTATTGTGAGGTACCGTGTTACATAGGAATTATATACCTACCTAGTGTATTATGGAATTGAATGTTCAGAGATAGAACATATTGTTGATATTTGTTACAGATGATGTGTGTGAGATGCAGTTTCTTTCTCACACTGAGAAGAGGCCCGTGCCCAGCAGTGGGGCGCAGTTTAATACACGGCTGATATTATAGGTAAGTTGGTATGTATTACAAACATTTTTATACTAGGTATCTGGGTATTGTTCTATATCTTGCACTATGCCACAAAACTTATCTTTTCTGGTAGGTATTGTATATTTACCTCCTAAGAAAAATACTGTGTTGAACATTGTGGTAATAGCTTTATAAATGAGATTTCTCCAGTTGCACTTATTTTCCGATGTCAATCTTAACAAATGAGCTTGCCTGGCCATGGGTGTCGATCCACGTACACCTAATATACGCAGCCGTGCGTCTGTGACTATAAAAATGTAGATACTTACGTTTAGTCAGTGCTGTTTAAGCATCCTTTGTGAATATTACGTGTTGTATTTTCCTACAGTGATATTTGTATCAATCAGTCAACAGATATTTGTATAGGTGTGATAACATCTCTCTTAAAGCGATAATTGAACATTTTGATAAAAGGTAATACTGCACAGGCAATTAAATATTCTATCAATGAAGCTTTTATTTGTTGCCCAAGTGCTCATTTATATAAATAAACACAATAGTCGATAAATGAATGCAATTGTACCGCACATTGATAACTTCAATCACAATAAAATATAAAACTAGCAGTTAATCTTTTTATCGGAAATAAATTACTTTTATATTTGTTGCGCCTACTGCATTAAAGAGCCAATTCTGTCGTTTTAAATCAATTATTGCAATAAACAATAAGTTAACTGTTTTTATGGGTTCATTGCCGGAGATAATGTTAATTATAGTATTTATTTAATTCATAACTGGAGGCAGACGTTGCAATCTAAGCTGTATAACATAGCGCCTTATCTCAGGAACAGCGGTATATAAGCAACGAAGCTAAGGATTTTTATCATTATTGTAACATATCTTCGTTAGGTCTGTGCAACTGCGATTTTGGGTGCTACTTCTTCATTTAACATAAGGTAAAATGAACACATTAGGCCTAGCGCGCGTTGCCTTGCGTTTTTTTAACGCATAATCTGTGAAGTATATAGTGTCATAGAAGTGCGCGCATTGCGGTGAAATAAACGCAATGGTCACTGTGGTTTATTAATAATTGCTTACTAAAATATATCATTGGCATATAAGTTGCTTGCTATTATTCTTGAAGTCTCGAAAACAATATATGTACCTAGTTACTGGATGACGTAAAAGCCTTAATGTTGGATTAAATTATATTATATATGGCCTATATCGCAATTTATTAGGTACCTTTAACGAGACATGTCCTTTGTTTTTAACATGTACCATATTATGTGTATTGTATGCGTAATTTAGACGCCACAGAATCCTTCTGCTTAATATCCCTACATTTTAGGCCTTGATTGATGTAAAATGGTAACCACCTCTCTTGGACATAATTCCTCTTAATTCCTTGGCGTTGCAGAAAGCACTGCCTACTGTTAGGGAACGCAGCGACAGTATTTTGCGATTGTTTAATATCAATTTAACATTTACTCATTTTCTTTGTTTAGCATGGCAAAAGACTTGCAGCCAATGTCAGCCCAGAGTTACATAGCTTTGGAAACCAAGTTTGGATGCCGTAATTACGAACCTCTTCCAGTAGTACTGAACCGCGGAGAGGGTAAGTTGAATTTGTTTAGGTAGATTGCATAAATAGTAAGTATAGTGGGTTAAGTGGTTCCTTCACCTCAGCCACAACATCGATTGTTATGGATTCGAATCCTACACGGGATAATTTTTTTTGCGCCTTCTATGGCAAACAAGCATACGGCCCACCTGATGTTAAGTGGTCACCGTAGCCTATGGACGCCTGCAACACCAGAGGCATCATTTGCGCGTTGCCGACCCTTTAGGAATAAAAGGAAGTGGGAAGGAGAAGGAACGGAAAGGTGGAAAGAGAGTGATTGGGCCTCCGGCACTCGTTCACGGAACGAAACACAACAGTAGGAATACTGCTATTTCACGTCGATATTCTGTGAGAGGGTAGTTCTTCCCCGGTCGAGCCAGCCCATTCATGCTGAAATCAGCGAGGCTCTACTACTCATAAAATATATAATATAATAATATATATATACATATGTATATATATATATATATATACACATATATATATATATATATATATATATATATATATATATATATAATATAAAATATATAAATGGTTATTTCGAGTCTGGGTATTCTTTATGTCCGATGTTTAAATATTTGTTAAGTCCCCCGCGATACAGGAATTATAACTAGTGCGGGAGTTGTCTTTTTAAAAAGAAAACAACGTGATAGTTTTTACTAACCGTCAAGCCAGATTAGGGTTATTATAATGTGCGAAACGGAACAAAAAAACGGAACAAAGTAATTTTCCTTACCGTGCTAGTATGTTAATCTGGTGCTCTTCTAAGACTGACGTTCTTGAGACGTGTATGGCATTACAGCTAAAGTAAGCTTGTTATCACGAAACACTAGCTTGACATGTCAACATGGAGAGTAGCGCAGCGGGTAAAAAGTGGCCTCGTTGATGGCCTAAGTGTTATGAATTCGAAACCTACACGGGACAATAATTATTTGTGTAGTCTATGAAAGTGTAACGTAGGTACGTAAAGTGTACATAGTTAAACGGCCTCGATGGCATAGTGGTTAGTGTAACCGACTGTCACGCCTAAGGTCGCGGGTTCGATTCCCGCACAAGTCAAACATTTGTGCGCATGGGCATGGATGTTTGTCTTAGTCTGGGTGTTTCTATGTATAATATGTATGTATTTGCAAAAAAAAAGTGTATGTATGTTTATCCATTGTCTAGTACCCATAGGACAAGCTCTGCTTAGTTTGGGCTAGATGGTGTTGTGTGTATGTGACAGAATATTATTTAATACATAGCATACAAACAATCTTATCTGTATATTTTAATAAGTAATTAAAAAAAATTATGTCATTAAAATCAATGCCATTGTTTTCTCTGTCGATGTCATCAATGATCTGTTTGTGTCCTTCGCCAAGTCAGACATTTTTATGGTTTTATAAAAAAGCATACATTTAAATGAATCACGAAGATAACGTTTTATCTTTTTAAACTGCAAGACCATCTCAGCACACTTGTTTATTTACTCACAAGACAGACAAGTGCTTATTATTTAGGTAATTATCTTTTATGACTGCGTGTTGTAAATCCAGATACAATGACATTGCATTGTCTGGATATTTGCTTGACAATAAACTAATAAAGATAATTTTATTAGCTGCTTACTGATCTGAGTTACTTTCTGAGAATATGTCTAGGATTGAAATTAAACTACTATATACGGATTTTATCGCGTTGTTTATTTGACACTTTATTACATAATTTTGAAAACTGTTATACTACTACTTCTATCAAACTTTACTAATTTTTAAGCTTATTAAATTATTATGATTGAGGCAGCTACCATTTTAGTCTCCCCGTGACCATGGCTGCTGAAAAGCAACCGAAACTTTGGGGAAAGTGTAAAATTAAATTAAATCTAAATAGTTTTAATAATAATTTAAATAGCTTAAAATTTAGTAAAGTTTAATAGTAGTAGTAGTGTAACAGTTTTCAAAATTATGTAATAAAGTGTCAAATAAACAACGCGATAAAATCCGTATATATTAGTTTTAATCTCAATTAATAATATTCACGTAAACGGAAGACAATATTATGTAAATATGTCTAGGACATTTAAATTGGTAATATAATGAGATCCCTTATTACACGACGTGTAGCTTGCCTCACGGTCGTCTATCTCTGAAAGGTCAGACAGAAATGTGATCTAAACATAATATACTACTGAACCGACAGGTTTTTATTATTGCTGGAGGGTCAAATAAGCATAATATAGACTGCCTGATAGCAACGGTTACCGCGGTCTATGGACTAATTTGTTGGCATATATAAGGAAGGGCTAGGAAGACTATGCCCATCCCGAAATATTTTGGTATCGACCCTAGGATGTTAGGTTTCAACTCAAAACTCTAGCGTTGTATTTAGGCCATTGCTAATAGGATTTACGCTGAAAATAGCCTTAAATACGCCTTGCCCCGCGTTGCACTCCATTCTTATCGTAGAGTACATTGGAGACCTCCAAGTTATGCACGTAAAGCGCAGGGATTTTTAGGTCACCTCATTATTGCCTTCGCCCCGAGCGTTCAATCCCCACACGAAATTATAAATCTATTTTTTTTACAGGCGTATTTGTTTGGGATGTTGAAGGAAAGAAGTACTATGACTTCCTGAGCGCGTACTCTGCAGTCAATCAGGGACACTGCCACCCAAGGATTGTGGCTGCACTCAAGAAGCAGGCAGAGAAACTTACACTCATATCCAGGTAGGTAACTCATACACTTACGGCGCGGTGGTAAGTTCTTAAGTTTTTTAAGGGGGGTAACTCAGAACTACGCTTCACAAACAATAGAGATTAAAGTCATCGCCTCGCCGCTGCTACTGCGCCGAGTGTTGTGGGTTCAATTCCGCATGAGACAAACAATTCACAAATATTTGTTTGGGTCTGGGTGTACTCTAGTTGAATTTTTATATAGTTTTCCGTGATACAGAATTTATTTCTAGTACGAGAGATGTCTTTCCCGACTAGGAACGGAATACACCTGTAAAAATTGCAGTAAAATCGTATTCCTAGTTTTGAAAGATACCATCCATATGCTATATAACCACTTACCAACAGACTGCAATGCAGAGGGTCTCGGGTTCGAACCCACGTCGCGCACCTCTGACTTTCGGAAGTTATATGACTTTTCGAAATTATATGCGTATTGATTGACAATTATCGCCTGCTCCGTGCCTCGGAGAGCACGTTAAGCCGTCGGTCCCGGCTGCCATGAACATCTATGGCAGTCGTTATTGGGAGAGTGTCGACACAAAAGATCCCACTGGGTCGAAGTGTCGCCGGTCTGTACTGATTGGCCTCTTCATAAGATACATACATACATACCAGATTGATTATATTCTTGTAGGCTGCTGTGCTTTTCAAGTTTGATTCCTAGTGCCGCCAAAGTATTACTGGGTCTTTTGGTAAAAAAAGCCTTAGTATACGGAGTTTGAAACTGTGCCTGGTAAACTACAATAGGCTTGCTACTTTTACGTAGGACCTAAAGCCATTTCTGGCGATATTTGTGTTTAATACACCTCGGTCTTGGGAATTCAGCTTGTGTGCACGTACAACTTTAATAATTAGTTTGGTACCCAATGCTCTGCAATTATTTTCTTTAATATCGTTTTGCAGAGCTTTCTATTCAGATCAACTAGGAAAGTTAGAGGAGATGATGTCAAAAATCTTCGGCTACGATCGAGTATTAACTATGAACACTGGCGTGGAAGGTGGCGAGAGCGCCATTAAAATCGCGCGCAAATGGGGCTACGATGTAAAGAAGATTCCTGAAGGGCAGGCTAAGGTTGTTTACCATTTTTTTATGTATATGTCATAAAAATAAGGTACATGCGCCGATGATGGCCCGCTTAATATTTGAAAGCATTTAAAAACATTCGGTTAAGGTAAATAATTAAAAACCATTGATAAAAGTGTAATGTATTTATTCGAGAACCAAAATAATATATAAAATATACGCCTCTTCTAGCATTATACATAAAAACTAACTACTTTAAAAAACTTTGCAAGTGGGCCATCTTAAGAAGTGGGTCTCTCATGAAGGCCCGTAAAATAACAAATAAAATATCTGGTTTAGTGATGTATGAAAACGATTATTTTCTTGTATTTATCATTAAATACAGTATTATATAAACTCCATAAAAAAAAAGTTGAAAACTAACTCAAAAATTGGCGTCGGGCCATCTTAAATCTATTAAAACATAAAATTGCTATAAAAGAAACAAAATCCTCTATATTATCAAAAATCACAATTCTAGAGATTAAGTGAAAGAATTTGTAACAAACTAAAAATAAATCAGTTCTTTTTTCTGCCATATCTTTCTTTACAATCTTATAGGTGGGCTTTCTTAGGGATACTGAAAAATAACATTAATTTTCTTATTTCGATTAGCAACTAAATCAGTCTTCTGCATTAATTATTTGTACGCATTTTTACACTAGTATTAAACATATATATTCTTATGAAATAATAACTATAAAGGTCAACAATCAACATTATAAAATTATTAATTTACTTAATCAAACTTCGTTTTATTGATGAGATCTTTAATTGCAATCTGGGCACATAAATAGTTCCCGGTCCTTTTTAGTTAAGCCAACGCAGTCCTCATGGTACCATTTAAGACATTCTTTACATTGACGCATGTCAGCAACTGTATCCAACTTGCACCCATGACAATACCAACTGTGGTCTATAGAATTTACTTTCTTCTTTTCTACATCTGTCTGTCGATTTTTCTTTGTTATATTTTTAACTATTTTTTCTTTCTTACTTTTATTTATGCTGTCTGGTTGTCTTTCATTCTTATTTGGTTTCTTGTTTGTTGTGTTTTTTATGATAACCTTCGATTTATTTTTATTCTTGTTAATTTTTAAATGATCAGTGTTATCTCGTATTTCTTCAGTTTTCGTACTTGTATTTGTTTTTTTGGTATTTTTCGTTAGTTTGTCCTTAGCAGCATCAAACAAATCTTTGGTAATTTTTTGGCCTATGTAATTTATAGCTTTTCGTCTCGGTTTATCCTTAATAACTGCAAAATTTGGTGTGGGGATTTGTTTATGAAAAGGCGATTTTTCAATGTCTTTTTTTAAATTCGATAGCGGCACATTATCTTCAAAATCGTCAGATTGAACATGACTTTGCTGTGAGATTAGTGAAAGTTTTCTGGAGTCCGGATCTAAGTTTTCTTCATCTGATTCCGAAGATGACGTATAAATATTTAAAAAATTGGTGGGATATATATTTCTTAAACAAGTAGCAAAGTCTTTATCGGATAATTCAGGTGTAGAAGAATTAAAGCGCTGGCGATTGACGCCAGAGGTACTTGGAACCGGTGAACAAATATCATTTCTGTCCGAAAGAGGCAGCTTCTGTAGTTGTCTTTGGTTTTCCACATATTCTTCATTGGAACATTCAGAAGAGGAACTATACTCAACTAATTTAACTAAAGTTGGATATTCAAGATTTTCTGCTGTTTCGGTTTGGCTTAAAATTGATGGCGAACAATTTCTACTGTCTTCTTCGTAATTGTGTCTCCTTGGACTTGTTATGTCTGGAGTTGAATTTGACATTCTGGAGACACATGGAACATGCGGATCGGGCAGTTGCGTAAGTACTGAGGGCGCATATGCTTCATCAGGAATTACACTCGGATCATAAGGATAAAGACCGGTCGCTCTGAACCCACTAATTATGTTTTCTTTGGTCATACACTTAGACCAAACTTTTGTAAAAATCTTAGTAAATCGCGATTTTGTTAGTTTACGATCTGGGTGTTGATAAGAATACAGTAAGACTTCTTCATCCCAGAAATGTTCGTACGATTTATTGACGGATTTGTCGAGTGGCTGAAGCTCATGAGTCGTATTAGACGGTAAACAATATAGCAATATGTCATAGCCATCAGCTGCATCAACGATTCTGGCATCTAAATGAGAAGAAGCGCCGTCAAAAATCAATAAGCATTTTCCTGGACATTTATTCTGGCCCAGGTGGTGTATGAAATCCACAAACAGCTCAGTTGTCATACTGCCCTTTGGGGCCATCTTGACTAAGCTACCAGGCGGTAAGTTGTCACAAAATTCAGGCCTCAATCTCTTTCCTTTAAATAATATCATAGGAGGCACAGTATTGCCAGTTGCACTCACACACATAGCGATGGTAACATTCTCGGCATGTTCTTGACTGACAAAATGCACCCTTTTAGCCCCCTTAGCTGCAAACACCTTCTGTTGGTGGTGGAGTGTTAACCTACATCCCTTTTCATCCATGTTATAGAGTCGTTCTGGATGAGCAGAAATATTTAATTCATCATATATTACCTTTAGGGCTTCAAAATGTTTTTGTACGATGGGTTTATTGAGCTTTTGTGCCCTCGCTGGGTTTAAAATTTGAGCTCTTCGAAGAGATATGGCTGGATTACGTTTGATGTAATTTCTAAGCCATTTTTTTCCCGCAATACTCTTACTATCATTAAAAGGATTTGGTATACTATTGGCTTTGCAAAATTCATAAGCCTGTTTGCGTACAATTTTAGGTGTTAATGGCATACCTATTTGTGCAAGCCTCATTATCCTTTTACATAAATCACTTTCCTGCAATTTAGTTAGTACCGGCAGGCGACCAGTTATCTTTTGCGTCGATCCTGACTTGAGGTGGTTCCTCAAAGTGCGCCTTGGTACACTATATTTGATCGATGCTTGTCGTTGTGACATCTTTTGGCTCTTAATTGTTGCGAGAGCTGCCTGTAGTTGTGATTCAGTCCAATGTCCTCGTTTTTTTTTGTCTGGTGCCTCCATTTTGATGTCAAATACCTACGTTAACCAACATACCAAAATAAATAAGAATGACACAAAAATCTTTACCAGAACAATTTTGAACCAAAAATATATTAAAACAGTCAATAATACATAAAAGTGTAACAGTGTTGATGTATTTTATCGCCAAAACAATTCAATGAGTGTTTTAATGTTGAGAAATATATAATTCAATAGTCGTAAGAAGGCCCGGGCCATGTTAAGCTATTATGTAGTGGGCTATGATAGGATAATTATCTAAGTTCGGTGAAAACTAGTTAAATACAAAGAACATGTATAAAGTAATAAAACTTACCCGTAAATCAATGTAACATAAGTTTATTAAGAACTCTCACTATTAAAAACAAACGTATTTGCTCGAAATTCAACTATATTTTAAAAAGATTACTCGTTTGAGGTTATAACACTGCTGCAGTCTTGTCGGGATACTTTACGAGTGTGCCTCTTTTAAAAATGGCGTCGCGCTTACAATAAAAAACACGTGCACTTTTTTCTATGGTCAATGTTACATATACCCGCCAAATTTGAAATGTTTTGGATGAGGTTATCTGTCATTTTTAAAAAGTGGGCTATCTTGGGAAACGGGCCATCTTCGGGCACACTACCTTAGCTTATGTTAACCCAGTGATAGTGAAACTATGTATTAAATGAAATAATATTTAGAATCGGCACGACAGTTTCCGTAATTACACCTGAAGGGAAGCGGTCGTCTTGCCGTTGTCACTGCGCTGAGTGTAGTGAGGTCAAATCTCACACGGTACAAGTACTATTGTGATTTACAAATGTTTTGAGTTTGAGTGAACTTTCTATCCGTAGGTAGTATGTTTGTTATGTCCTCCGCAAGTCGCGACACAACCTATTTTATAAGTAGTTTTAAATTTGCATTTTAAAATTGCCTTCGTTGGCGTGAAATATTCAGTATCTTAGACCACGTGTTCTATTTGCGAGCGACTTATGTTGAATAGTTTCAGTTTCCAAATAAATATATAGGCATTATAATGTAGGTATATTTTATTTTTATTATTGCAGATAATTTTTGCTGAAGGCAACTTTTGGGGACGTACGCTTTCTGCTGTGTCGGCTTCCTCAGACCCGATGTGTTACTCAGGCTTTGGACCTTACATGCCCGGATTCAAGCTAATACCCTACAACAACACAGCTGCTTTAGAGGTGGGTTCTTTATCTATTTATTATTTTTATTGCTGCTACTAGCAGATACGTCAGTAACTCGAATCTCAGTCTGGAAATCTTTAGCAGCAGTATGGTGCTGCTCAAGATGTCTTGAGGAAAAATCTTATACAAATTAAATTATTCACATGAACATAGGTACTAAAACAGATTCACGCCTTTACTCTGCCTGTTTCATCACATATTAGGTAAACTTATGTCCTATTTACAAAGCGGCAAACCACATGCATTCTTAAACTCTATGTTTGCACTGAGAAATTTGTACCTTAAAACCCGTACAACACTGTCCAGCTCAAACATCAAAACCGTTAATTCGTCATCACTTCATAAATAATTCAGAGAAAGAAATTAAGCCTAATAAAGTTATTTCTATAATAATAATAATAATAATAATAATATTCTATCACATACACACAACACCATCTAGCCCAAACTAAGCAGAGCTTGTACTATGGGTACTAGACAATGGATAAACATACTTATATACTTTTTTTTTTTTTGTAAATATATACATATTATATATAGAAACACCCAGACCAAGACAAACATCCATGTTCATGCACACAAATGTTTGACTTGTGCGGGAATCGAACCCACGACCTCAGGCGTGGCAGTCGGTTACACTAACCACTACGCCATCGAGTCGTTTTTTTTCATTAAAAAGCAGCATTTAAAAAAACAGACGCACTGTGTTATTAAATTAAACGCATGTTATTCCAAGCGAGAGACCCTTCGAAAAACATGCGTTTAATATCTTTAAATCACCACCTAAACTTATAACTAAGATATGGAGAAGGTTACGGTTCTTTGGAATTCAGGTTATTACTTAGTCCAGGGAACAGGAGGTACCACATTATGGAGTATTATGATACATGATTGATGCAAAAAATAAATAAACTTCATTACCCTTGGCATAACATGCGTTTGAACTGTTATTAAATCACATTATTGTCACCACAGGAGGTACTTAAAGACCCAACCGTGGCTGCATTCATGGTTGAGCCGATCCAAGGTGAGGCGGGTACTGTGATCCCTGATGATGGGTACTTGAAGAAGGTACGAGAGCTATGCACCAAGTATAACGTATTGTGGATTGCTGACGAAGTACAAACTGGTTTGGGTAAGTGAAGTTATTTCAATATCCTACTAATATTTTTAGTGTTAAGGTTTGTGAAGGTGAAGTATGTTAGCAGATATGGATGTTTATTGTTCAAATACGAGGCGCTCATAGCCAGTTGCACTCACTGATCAGTGAACGGTTAGCGAGGTTAAGCATCGTTGGGTGCGGTCAGTCTATAGATAGGTGACCGCTTAGTGATATTTCATCTGAGCGTCTCCGTGCTTTGGAGGGCACATAAAAAGTCGGTCCCGGTTGTTGTCAAATTGACAGCAGTCGTTAAGCCATGTCAGAGGCCTACGGGCGGCTAGAACAACTCTTGACAACAGGTTGGCCACTAACCACACGAAAAGAAGAAAGAAGAAGACGACCACCTTTACATAGATTTAGATTATTTTATTTTATTTGTCTCTAAATATATAAATCTTCTGTACGTGTTTGTAATTAAAGTCCTCCTAAACGGCTGGACCGATTTCGATGAAATTTTTTGTGTGTGTTCAAGTGGATTCGAATGGTTTAGACTTTTTTTTTTTATTTTTTTTTTCGTTTGTACAGAACAACGTCTTTCGGGACATCTAGTTTATATATAAAATACTACTCCCGCACTAGCACACACACGTTACAAACATTCGAACAACGAACACAGAAAACCCAGACTCGGAACAATCATTTGTGGATCACACAAATTTTTGTCCAGCGAACCCATAACAGTCGGCGCAGTAGCAGCGGCGAGGCGACCACACCGTGCAGTCAGTCATAATGACCTGTCTGTGTCCTGGATAAACACATATATAATATATGTACACACATATTTATAAATACTATATGTTCTTACGTGGGATTCGTAGATTCACGACTACATATCCCTGAAGGGCTATGCAGTACTATATTACACTCAAATTTCGCCGGCAACAATTTAAGGTTCATAACTAGCTTGTTGTCGTCTATTAGGCACTGTTTCAGAATCCGTAGTACTACGGAGAATTGTCTAACAGAATCTCTAATTAAGTGTCATCGTTAATGCCCGCACCAGGAATCGGACAAGAGACCTCTAGACCGGCCACGCACAAACTTGCCACAGAACTAACGAGACAGTATATAAAACAAATTTACATATTGTATGTATTTATTTTTAGCACAATATTATACGAATGTATATTTCTGAAAATTAAGTAGCCATAATAGCATATACTTATTGTATCTGTAAACCTGAATACAAGCAACATCCTTTAAAACAAAATAGACTTCTACTTACTTCAAAAGTTCGTCTATTCATTGCAGGTCGTACAGGGAAATTATTAGCCGTAGACCACGAAGGTGTGAGACCAGATATCCTCATTCTGGGTAAGGCTCTCAGCGGTGGAATGTTACCGGTATCCGCAATTTTGAGCAACAGCGATGTCATGGATGTAAGAAACAATCATTATTAACACTTATTATATGATGCCATTCACGAACCAGCAATTTTGTAATGTTTGCCATTTTAGGTGATAAAGCCTGGCACTCACGGATCGACGTATGGTGGAAATCCTTTAGCTTGTGCAATCACTATGGAAGCACTCAAGGTACGGTACCGAATAATATTATTCTTATTAACCAAATATATATTTATTCTAGATGCTAGATGTAGTTAGAGTCACAAATTATATCATATATAATTTATTGTCCTAACTTTAATAAATTTTTTTAAATATGAAATGACCATATGCCTTTGAAATTGGTCGAAGTGGCTTAGATACTTTGTAAGTTATTATTTCGACTTTTAAATCGTTTCTATTTTGTATTGCAAGTAAATAATAAGGTATATTAGCATAAAATTTTGTCATCTTTAATTAATTAAACACATGCTGCATTGCACTACATTTAACTACAGAACGATTTCAAAATTAGTACTTATTATAATCTGTGTATAATAACGACAATAACTATGTACCTATGAGGAATGGATGATATTAAGCAAATTACAAATAATTTTGGTGTTAATACAGGTGTTAATCGAAGAGAAATTGCCTGAAAATGCATATGCATTAGGCAAACTGATGCATAGCGAGCTTATGAAAATACCCAAGACCAAGGTTGTTGCTGTTAGATGCCGAGGACTCATGTGCGCAATTGACATACACAAAAGTGAGTATAGATTGTGATTACAACCGATGTAATCAATTGAACACTGTGAAGGTTTCAAGAGTTGCTATTCGGATATCTTTGTTTGCGACACATATTCGCTAGGGGTATATAAGGGAAATTGCATTGGAACTACTTGGAGAGCTGTATTATATCCCGACTAGTTCAAACATTATGCGAGTTCTCCATTCTTTGTTTTTAAAACCCTTCATTTTGAACCGGGCTCTGACATTAATCAAAATGGCTAAATTCGCGCAAATATATAATTATGACTAATCATAACTAGGTACTTAGGTACTACTATTTTACTGTGCTTTTAATATGAAAAAGCCGTTTAAAAACCAAGTTATCGTTAATATTTTCTGATGCTTTAAGGTTATTTATATTGGTTAAGTGTTTTGGTACAGGTATTCCCGGCAAAGAAGTGTTATTAAGGTTCCGTGACGCCGGTCTGATCACCAAATCGACTCACGAACATACAATCCGCTTTGCGCCGCCGCTAGTCATCAACGAAGAACAACTCAGAGATGGCCTCAGCATCATCCATAAAGTGTTCGAAAGCTTCAACAATTAATACGTTACAAGTTACGATTTTGCAGACCTATCGATATACTGTATCTATTCAAAATTACAATTACGTGTAGACACCTGTTTGTAAATTATTTATAATGAAATATAAATTAAAGATGATGAGAAATTTATTTTAAATGTATAAACAGATTAATTAGCAATATATCAAATAAATACACCGAAATCATAGGAATAAAACTTTTATTAAGAAATATGTGTTCCCTTACTTTTTATTTTGGTATCAGATTCAAGCTACACGCAAAAGACTATCAGATATTGTTATTTTTCTAAGATAATAATTATCATTGATTCTATGCTCGGCAACGTTACTTTAGGACTCTACATTCAACTACCGCTTTGTTTTATCGTCTAACTGTTGTTGCACGCTGTTCAAAAATGACTTCGATGATGAATAATAATTAGCAAATAGCGATCAAAGCGCTATATACAGTGTGAGTCTTTATAATGTGCACATATCGAAAAGAGGAAATTTATGCTTAATTTTAACGACGGGATTTTTACCCCATCAACATTGAGGCCGATTTGCGTGACCGCATAATTAACTGTGCGAAAGATATTCGCAATGATCCCGAAATGATAAGGAGAACGACTCAACAAATTTTATTGCGCGCGGGTTTGCGCCTACAGCAACAAGGTGGATATTTTGAGAGCCTGATGCATTAAATTTTGTGTATAATAATAAATGGTTTTAATTGAACTCTTTTGTATTGATTTATCATCCCAAATAAACCATCCTTAAGAGAACAATAAATGGCGCGTTTGGAGTGCCATCTTTTAACACTTAATAGAAAATGATATGATTGAGTTAAAACATGCAATTTTTGCCATTAGATGGCTAATACGATGGAGAATAACATAAAATAATAAAAAAGGTACGTAAAAAAATAAATAATTATTGAGAAATTATACGTTTATTGTAAAAATTGATGAAAATAAAACATGTTTATTTTCATTTTTTGAGGACGCCTAATTACTTCCAATAATTATGGAGTTGTATATAAGTTTGTCTCACCACGATAGATCATTTAGTTTAAAGTTACACCTTTTGTTTACACTTGGGTTACAGTAACAAACAATCCGTAAAGAATATTAAAAAAAAATAGATTTTTAAATATTTTTCCGTCGATAAAATTAAGCATAAATTCCCTAATTTCGATATGTGCACATTATGAAGACTAGCATTGCATATACATAAGTGCGTTAACAATCTTAGTCATCGTAGCGAATTAAGACATGAGCACAGATAATATAATACTATACTAGACATGAGTATCATTGGATTTTAAAGTTCTTAAATGCTGTTCACAATAGAAGCGAAGGACCTCACCAACCAATTATCTGAAGGGAGCAGTGGTGGATGACCTACAAAAGCTGGCAGGCTAATGTAAGTAACTATCTCTTGTTTTAAGTAACAACGATAAAACAGATTGTATTTTTTTTTAGAACTGATGCATGTTTTAGTTCGCACTCGTACATTTTACAACACTAGAACTATTTCTACCTACGCCTTATCACGTAATGTTAGAAAGTATTAATGTGAAACGGTGTTTAAAGCGGGACAAAAAATATTTAAAGTCCTGCGTAAAATTGATAAAATAATGATTTATTAGAATTATTCCAACAATAATTACAGTTTTATTATTAGATTAGTACCTGACTACTAAACTTGTCATAGGACCAAATGATCATCGGGCACGCCACGATCGTGGCGGTAAGTCCCGTGTTTGAGGAGTGGCTGGAGAGGCGCCATGGCGCCCTCACCTTCCGGCTGACACAGGTAATGACTGGCCACGGTTGTTTTGGCCAGTTCCTGTGTCGTATACGCCGGCAAGAGACGCCCGGTTGTCACCACTGCGGCGACTGCCGCGACGTAGTTGAGGACACGGCGCTGCACACTTTGGCGGTTTGCCCCGCCTGGGCATCGCAGCGCCGTGAATTGATCGCGGCAGTCGAATTGGTTGCCCTCTCGCTCCCGGCCGTAGTTCAGTCTATGGTCCGGAGTGAGAGGTCGTGGAACGCCGTCGCCTCCTTTTGTGAGGAAGTCATTTCCATCAAGGAGGCGGCGGAGCGGGAGAGGGAGCGTTTGAACCCTCTCCCCAACCGCAGAGCCGGGCGCCGGAGGGCGCGAGACGACCTCCAGCCACCCTGAGGTTTGACCTGGGGGTGACGGGCTTTGTGGGCCTGCCCGCCATCCGTTCAGCACCAGGTCCGAGAGGCGGCGTGCGTGTTCCCACGCGCGCCTCTGTTGTTTCGAGTCCGTCTCCCCTCTAGGGGGGACAGTAGGGATAATTTGTGAGGAGTGCCTTTGGGTAGGTCTTTTGTGTAGTGGCCTGCCGTTTCATACGGCGGGCCGAAACCTCGGCGGGGTCGCGACCGCATGCGAAAGTGATTCGCGCGGCCCCGTCGATAGTGGTTTTGTCGAGGAACACCGTGGTAGGTTTAGTCGGTATTCCGGGAGGTACATTTTCTTCTTAACATCTTCTTTTACCCCGGCGAGTCCGACATAACCCCTCCGCCCGCCCCCGCGGAGGGGTATGCGTCATATATTCCCCAAGGTAAAAAAAAAAAAAAAAAAAAGGACCAAATGATCATATTGGTTTTCAATAAAACTTTTCTAAAATTTTCTAATTTATTGAATCATAGCAATATTCAACCAAAAATATAATACATAACGTGACTTACAGGCAACAGCAAAATGATAAGCTACGTTTGGTCTGGTATTGAGCTGGTTACTCAACTATAATTTAGTCTGTTAACCCCGGTATAATTTATGAATGGACTGCAGGGGGTGGGGACTTCAAAAACTTGGCAATATGGCGACGGCAACGAGTGACTTTGAGCCGTGGCTTACTGAGAAATTAAGATCTTTAAAAACTGACGAAGGAGTTTTCGGCTCCTACATATCTGGTATTTTAGAAAGCGAAGAAAGTGTCGACGAGAAAAAAGATGCACTAGAAGGCATACTTTCGGAGATAGTTGTAAGTGTTACTCGGTTATAGGCATGAATCAATTTGTTATTTTTCATGAAAAATTACATGCCGTTATTTCTACAGGAAAAAGACATTACTATCCACGTAGAAGAAATCATTGAAAAATGGGACTCATGTCGACCGAAGGAGGAAACGCCGAAGCCTGTTGCAGATGTCGATATTCAGTTAGCCAAATTGCTAGAATCTCAAGCACCGGCTACAACAACAAGACGAGAATATACAGATGAGGAAAAAAAAATTCGCGAAGCAATATTATCCCAGTATAGTCAGCTGTCGGACACTGAGGTTAATATCTTGACAAATTAGCAAACAAGTGAGGTTATGTTATATGTTACAGTAAATTTTATAAATTGTGTAGGTAATGTGTGATATTACATGAATTGCAGAATGACGAAGTACACGAGGAAGTTCCAGAAAATGGAGATCTAGTTAAAAATACAAATGCCTCGGACGTAGCGGCGGCAGCTAGAGAACGCCGCGAACAGGCCAGACTTGACGCTCAGAAGAAGAAGGAAAAGGATAAAGAAGACAGGTAACAACCTTAAGATAATAATCGTAAAGTAGTTATCAAGTGATGGTACCCGCCAACGACTGATTTGCCTTTAGATATATAAATTTAGTATGCATGTGTACTATCAAAATCAACTAGTAGCCAAAATGAACAGCACCTACCTGAAATAATCAAAGATTGTGTTTAATTATACTCTCTTGTCAATGAAACTTTGGCCACAATTTTCTATAATTACCAAAACAATTATATGTTAAGGTCCTACCTATGTTTAATCTCTCATACATTTAAATCCGTTTTATGGTATTTACAAAATACTAATTTATAATAATTATATTGTAGTCAAAAGTTGGGCATGTTTGCTTAGTATTATTGTGGTTTGAGTGACTATTTGCCTATAGTAACTGTAAATCAAAATATATATCACTGGTTTACTAACTATATGATTATGTATTGACTCTTGACTTGACACTACTTATATGCTATGTATGAGTGATGTTAAATATATATTTATGCTGATTCTATTCCATTCCACTTCAACATATTAATATAATTAATTTGAACTTTGATTATATTAAAGTTTGTGGTTGTAATCTGAATATTTTGCACATAATTATATGTATTTCACATGATCATGTTTAATACTGAATTGAATAAGATTTGAAATAATATAACATCTACAATAATAAAAATAAAATGTTTTATACAAAAATATGTATCTGGTGTTTACTGTGTTTACAGAGAAAAGCAAAAACAACTAAAAGAAGAGAAAAAAGAGAAACGCAAGACACAAAAAGGCGAAAGGAAAAGGTAGCAACCTTAATGAACATGGCTGTTCAACATTGCTTTGTGAATATCATATTAAAATCCTGGTAATATTGCTCAATATTGCACAAATGCAAGCTGGACATTCATATAATCCATGTGTCTTAGTAACATAGTCCATTTTTGTATGATTCATATAATAATTTGATTAAGTCAGTAGACCTTTAATAGATAACTGCAACTGTGAAAGCAATATAAAACTACTATAGTTAGTTTTAAAATGAATAAGATGTTTTAAATGAGTATAGATTAATCTTTTGAATGCCAGGCTATAATGGCACCTCCATGTCCTGTATGCCAAGCCCGAATATCGATATGTTATATATTGTTTTTTATGATTAAATATTTGAATAACTATTATGCAATTTTGTTTGCTGTCTACAATTAAGTAATAATGGTGATTCAATGTTTAGTCGTATCAATAAAACAGAAAAGTAATTATTTAATATGTTAATTTTGTATTTTTCTGTGAACTTTTTTTTTATCAAGTATAGACGACGTTGGCGCACAGGGCACGCTTGCGCATATCGAGTATAGTTGATGTTGGCGTTCAAAAGGTTAAACATAATGTTTACAGTTATAAAATATTTTAATTCTTTATTGAACCTGTTATATATTCTCAATGACCATAAAAAATGTTGTTTCATAAAAAAATTATATTTGTTGCTAACGTCTTGTGGGACAAAGCTTGTATGAAGCTCTGCAAATTTTACGCAATGCATGTCAATGCAACACTATTTTGTTAGTGTTGTAATTTCTAGTACCGTATAAACTATGAGTGTTCTAATATTAGGTAATTTTTTATTCCTATACATTATGGTTATTCGTTTTATATCTATATGATTATGTTGCAGTTACTATTTCATGGTATGAAATTTAATGTTGAGCAAATTTTAATGGTTTGTATGCATAGTAGGAAGAGTCTGATATATTACATTTATGATTTCATTATGGAAATCTATAGAGAGTGAATATTCATATAATTATACAACTGTTAAATTACTTTCAGTTTAAACCACCTGAAAACACATTCAAATAAAATGGAAGCATTAAAATACAATGTTTTAGTTTTATGGGGTGACTAAGGCAAACATAATATATTGAGTATAATTATGTAATTTCACATGGTGTATTTGTGCAAATGTTGGTATTCCAACATAAAACTGATTTTATGCATACTTTTATATACAAATATAATATCAGATTCTTCTTATTTAAGCATACATGATCATACAAAATTAAATAAGCACCATTGTGGCTACATTTGTTACTAATTGTAAAAATTATTTGATAAGTGATGTAAAAATAATTGAATTTGTTGAATTATTGTTACTCATTAATTTGTACAAAATTAAAAATGGAATTTTGTAATAGTAATGCGAAATTATTAGTTTCAAGAACACCATCTTGTCATCATACAGCTAATGCTGTAACTGCAGTATTTTATACCTCTGTATTGAAAATAGAAGTGTGCAGTGAAATATGGATTCATATTATATTATATATTACAACTAGTACCAGCGCTTTAACTTTGTTTAGTATATAAATACTATAATATATTTTCAGATTTCACTGTACACAGATTTAATATGCTTTTAGTCATTATTATAGTTGTTATTTATTATGATACAGTACATGTGTAATATTTCAATAAAATCACATGTGTATGTACTATGTTTGTTTTAATTTATATCTACACAATTTTAGTTATCACAGTGAATTAAACAAAAGTAAAACGGAACCATAAATTATTTAGGATAATTTCGATGAAAATTAAACTCTACTTAAGTAAAAAAAGGTTTTATATAAATGAAACAATATTAGTTAAAAACTGTAAAAAATAATGTGTTAACATAATTAAGTATCACTATATGTAACAATAATCACAAAAATCAAGCCCTACCTATGGAGTATGTACTTTAAACAGAATGCCACTATGACATCATACATTGATTCATTCTTATTAAAATATAATGGTGATATATTGCTATGCATTACATACACATGATTTAAACATTGTTTATAATGTACAAAATATTGACATCACTAAGTACCTAGATATCCTTGGGATACAAAACAGTAGGTTATACCTATAACACTTTATTATATTGCACCTCACTTTAAACAGATTTTAGAACACAGTGCTATAAATTGCCATTATTTTCATTGCTATTTGTTTCAACCCTCTCTGATTTCTCTATGACAATGAAATTGTGTGCACTACCTGAATATATCTGTGTAATAACTGAATTATTTGTTAACTCTACGGGCACTTGTGTTGGCTTCAGTATGTTGTCTGTAGAAGTGATTCCTGTATTACAGTGCTCATTCCATCCCCAGGCCCATAGTGTATTGTCAGTTGCCAAGCATATAGTGTGCTCTGAGCCTAATGCCACATCCTTGACTTGTCTGCCATCTGAAATATAGAGTAAATTCAAATGAGTAATTGTTTTTGAGTACTGGTTTTCTATTTCTAGTACTATACTATACTATACTTCATAGTAACACATTAAACCAGTATTACAAAACAATACATTGTCACTACCTCTAAAGTTCGATGGTATTTTTAAAGGACAGTATTTTCTTATACATTGCTTTCAAAACATTTAGGCATGCTGGCATAAATAAAGTCAAGTATGATCACAATTAAGTTGTAAAATAAAATAGGTTAATTTTTCGAAAGAATAGAGTAGATTTTTTAGATCAGTGTAGTTTAATTTTATTGTACACAGAAAATCCCAATCAATATAGGTTTAAAATTCCAAACTATGTAATGTCCTTTTCAAGTAATTTCTAAAATGAAGTACATACATATTCATTGAAATTAAACTGCTATATACCGGGAGTCTCCCCGTGACCATGGCTGCTGAAAAGCAACCGAAACGTCGGGGAAAGTGTAAAAGTAAATGAAATCTAAATAATTTAATTAGCTTAAAAATTAGTAAAGTTTAATAGTAGTAGTAGTATAACAATTTTCAAAATGTTGTAATAAAGTGTCAAATAAACAACGCGATAAAATCCGTATATAGCAGTTTAATTTCAATGAATAATATTCGCGTAAATAGAAGACAATATTAAGTACATACATACTTTTAAAAGGTCAAAGCAGTGTAATCATAAGGTAACAATTTAAAATGCAGTACATATATTTAAGGTGGTTAAGGCAAAGCAGTGTGATCTTGCTGAACAGCAAACAATAAACTCAGGTCAAGAGAGGCCTACGTGGGTAAGGACAGTAAGGACTACCCTATCACTATAGATGAAAGCAGTAAAAAACTTGTAATCTATAGATTAGCAGTGATTCCAGTTGAAAGCCTGACTCACCATCCATAAATAACCTTAATATTGCAAATATCTATAAGCTATAAGAACCTACCAAGTAAGGCATAAATACATAATCTACTCTATATTGAAAATTACAGACCTGGCAAATGAATATGTGCAAAACGCCCAACAGTAACAGTGTCCTCTGTACCAAGTTGTCCAAAATTATTTCGGCCCCAAGCTAACATTGTGCCATTCTCCAACCATAAAAGAACATTTGTCCAACCACTCAATAGTTTCTTCACTTGTTGCTTAACATCTATATCTATTTTATTTGGTCTATACAATTTTCTGTATTTTTCTGAGCACAGCAGTAACTGGCCAAACTTATTGTCACCCCACACATATAGAGCTTTTTCTTCAGAGCACCATGCTACTGTATGATTCTGGCCACAGGCAATATGTGATATCTTGCCGACACCATCCACTTGCTGAAACCGGTCTGATGATAAGACATCATCGCCTAATCCAAGTTGACCGTGTTTACCACAACCGGTAGTCCACACTTGACCTTTAGAATTCACTACAGCTGTGTGTCTTAGTCCCATTGAGACAGCACTTGCCTTTACTTCAAGTCTTATGGGTCTCATTGATTCAGCAAAGTGTTCTTTTGGTAATCCCAGTTGGCCATGGCTATTAGATCCCCAAACAAATAAGAATTGGTCATCTGTTACTCCACAGCTAAAGTCCCACCCACAATCAATATTTGTAAACTTTATGCCACTTAGTTTCCAAGTTCTTTGTAATGTGTTACATGCCTCATTGGAGGCTAATTGTAACTTATTATTCCACCCGCAGCAGTACAGCTTTCCATCATTGTCTAGTAATAGAGTATGTCCACCTCCACAGGCAATTTGTTCAATTTTATTATCATACAAATGTATATCAGTTATTTTTGTGGGTTTTTCTACTTGTTCATTTTCAAGGCCTAAGCCTAACTGCCCATGAGAGTTAGCACCCTGAAAGAATAAATAAATTTGAAATACACACCTACGTTTGCTTCTTTTGTTATTTCTATTATCTAAGCTAACGTCCGTAGTATAAATAATATTATAATAACATCATATTAACCACCTGCTAGCAAAATCTTAACAAATACTAAAACAATGGACATGAATACGCATACATTTACGTTAATTGCTAGATTGAAATCCACAACAGCCTGCGCATTATTAGTCTAGAACCGCAATAGTACAAATAAAATAATAATACTTATTTATTAAACCGTATTAAATTATAATCCATACCCAAGACCATAACGACATGTTTTTAGAAGAAAAATGTATGAAATCAGTTGTCCAAATAACTCAGATCTCTTTTAGAGACCTTAAAATGTTCATGAACACATTTTGTATGTAATGATAACTTTTCGGTTGGATATACAATAAATAAAAAATATATCGTTTAATTTTAGGTTGTGATGTCAATTTGACACACAGCTGATAACAGTCATAGACATAGATTATACACTTATAGATACTGGAAGTCATAGATAACAGCTGGTGCTACCAATATTAACATGCACGTAATAGTCAATGCTACCAACCATTTTATGCAAAGTAAAAAACTACACACTACACACTCTCAGTATGAAATTTTTTGAAGCAGTAACTTAACTCCATACAAACCGTCGCTCGTCGAGTGCGTCGAAAAATTGGTCTGGTTGACTGGATTATTTATTGCTTTTTTATGTGTAAATGGACAAATTTCTTCATAATCTGTGGCTGGTATATATTTGGTTCCTGGTTGGTTTATTTTTCTGAATCAACCGTCACTGTCAAGTGTCAATGGAATCAATGGGTAAATTGACACTAGCAGAAAATTGTTACTTGATTGACAAATAAAAATATGTGACTATCAATACTGCAAAAAAAAAATTTAAAACATTGTTACATACCCATTTTTGTTTTGTATTAGTTATATATTTTAATGTGATGGATACAGTTAAGAAACATGTATCTGCGACTCAAGTTACAGCTTTGATGGATTTTATGCAGGAACATTCAGATATTGCCAAAGGTTTTATAAATTCAGGCTTAGACAAAGAAGATTTAGAGGCACAATGGCAAGATCTCACGACTACTCTTAATTCTATGGGTGGAGCAGTTAAATCTATTGAAAAATGGAAAAAGGTGTTTATCAAGAAACTAACTTTTTAGACAGATAAATGACTATTAGGCTAGCCAAAGTATACTTAATAAAGAATCCTAGACTTATTCCTGACGAGAATATGACAATTCATACATACATAGATCACAATAAAAATATTGAATAAAATTTATGATAATATCAGCCCTGTATTAAACTTTCCCACTGCTGGGCCTGGGCCTCTTCTCCACCATGCTGGGCTAGTGTGGGTTGGCAGACTTCACAGAAAAGACAGAGATGCCTGCCTTGGAATCAAACTTGAGACATTTGAGTAGCAGTGTGATGGTCTCCCACTGGGCTATACCTGGTAGTAAAACCAAAATAAATGAAAATCAAAATGCAGTCTACCTAATAAATTATTAAATTAACATTTATACAATCCTAATCATGGTATACTTTTAAATATAAACTTAGGGACTTATTTGATCCTGAAAGATTCATTAGACTTTTTTAATACAACTATGTCTCATTTGGTAGTAAGCAGTACCTTATGGTTTCTTTGGTAACAAACCAATAAAATCCTAAATATTCAATAAATACTTGGACAGAAATATTATGTAATTGTAACTATAAACAATATTTAGTTTTTAGTAACTCTTACATTTAATAGTGTTATAAAAAATATTATCTGCATTAGTAATGATATCCTGACAATTTTGATTCACAGACATGGCAGTATTTAAAATCAAATACAAAGAAAAGGACATATAAACAGCAACAAGGCGACACTAGCATAGGTATGAGTTCAGATGGCAGTGGTGACCCTGGACAGAACTTCCCTAATGACAGCGAGGTGCCCGCTAAAAGAAGATATGGTAACTATTGAGAGAGTCCTGCTTAAACCATCAAAGATATATGACAAATCTTCTTTATATTTAATTTTTGATATAAATTGTGGATGTTTGCTATTAATATATTATGTAATTTGAAGAAAGTCTGTTTTAAAATATTATTTGGCATAAAGGGATAAGCCCGCAGCCATAATGTTAGCCTAGTGTTGCAATTTTATTTTCAAAACTTTCATAGGTAATAGTATAGACTAAGCTCCACCTACTAACAGCATAGCACTTACTCCTAAGAACCTATGGCAGTCTTTCTTCCAGTAGAAACATCCCAGAAGATAATTTGGCTGAGATCTTCTCTAGGATGAAGGTGCTTCTTATTTCCTAAGCTTGATATATTATTGATAGCTGAATTAAAATCTTTGTAGTGAAGGATCTTTAACATGACTGCCATTTACTTTTCCAGTATCCTTTGATGAAGAAATTGTTAAAATAGAAAGAGAGAAATTGGAATTGGAGAGGCAATATAAGATACAAAAGATTGAAGTGCTGTCCAGGTAAAGTTTAACTGTATTTATGAATATATACTTCATAGCTATTTTGGCCTGTTGTATACTGCATTATTCAATACATTCATATGCAGGTGCATTGCTTTCTTAGAAAGTAAGAAATGTTATTACACTCGCATTTCGTTAGTTATTTTAGGTTTTAATTTCATATGTTAAAGAGGGCTTGTATATAAAAGTCTGCAGTATGGAGACTGGTAATACCCTACAGATGCATTGGCATCTATAGGGTATTCCCTTTTTGCAGGGTTTCTAATAGGAACGAAAATTCTTGCATATGTTGGAGTTTGTAAAAGTGATTGCCCTCATTACGTGACACACAACATAGTGGTATGTAGGTTGAATACAGCACAGCCTTGGATTTTTTACCTTTATCTGACACATGAATAAATAGAGAGAATAGTAAGAGATATAGGCTAGGATAAATATTTTAAAGACTAGGCCACAAAGGGAGAACGAAAGAAAACTAGATTCTGCCGCTTTTTACAAAATATTTAGATATTCAACAAGAATGAGGCGCCTTAAAATAACGCCATCTATTGCGCATTAAAGTGTTACTATGTACCTAGTACATGTGAACATTGTTAGATGGCGCTACTTGTTTCTTAATATAAAATATGATTTGTTTCAGGATAGCGGCAGCGTTAGAAGAATTGTCCAATAAATAAATAAATATAGTCATTTATAATCTTTGGTATTAATTTGTTCATCTCATAATCATGTTTTCGTAAAAATAACGATGCCAAATTTATGTTTAACAATTTCTTTAGAACTTGTCTTGCCTGCGTGACTTGTAAAAACAAAAACAATAGGATTTTTCAAACATTTTAATAGGAATTTCGTACTCAAAACGTATCAACGGGATTCTATTACTAAGCCCATGCATGTATCTTCTACCTTTATAAAACTAACTTTGAACCGTAATAGGCATTGGCATATCTAGGCTTATATTCCATAAAAGGTCTAAGCTGCATTGGCCTACTAAAACTAGAATTTTTAGTTGAAACATAGTATCCCCGTATCAGACAATTCTGGGGTGGGCAGGGCTCACCTGGCCCGTCTTATATACTCCAATAGTAATAGGAATTACCGAGACCTTTATACGGTGGATATCGTCTAATATATAAATAAACTGTTTTTATGTGACAGTGTTTCGATTTATCGTTTGAAAAAAATTACCCGGGTCCTCCCATCTTTGTATAATCATATTGTATAAAGCAACATTAAACTAAAACACACAGACAAAAATTCGTGAAGCCGTTATTTAGGGTTTAAATCTCTTTAAATAGGCGATTCCAACTAGTTTTCCAAAATCATCTTTCATTTACCGACAGCTTCGATGCAGTTTTATAATTGTATAGAAAATTAGGTAAATATGTTGACATGACATAATTAATGTATATGCCTGTGAGTACCCAATTATATTATTAGGCAGCGATAGCTCAGTGGGGAGACCAACCGACTGCAATGCAAAGGGTCTCGGGTTCGAACCCTTGTCGCGCACCTCTGACTTTCGGAAGTTATATGACTTTTCGAAATTATGTGCGTATTGATTGACAATTATCGCCTGCTCCGTGCCTCGGAGAGCACGTTAAGGCGTCGGTCCCAGCTACCATGAACATCTATAGCAGTCGTTATTGGGAGAGTGTCGACACAAAAGATCCCACTGGGTTGAAGTGTCGCCGGTCTGCACTGACTGGCTCCCACATAACATAAGATAAGTACCCAATTATCTGCAAAAAGTTATGTCACAAGTCATCTTCAATGAGATGTAGGTATACGAAACAATGTAATAATCAAGTTACCTCACGCTGTTTTCCTTTACCAATAAAGCGAGGATAATTAACTATTTGATACGCAGTTACTGAAAAGTCACAGACGCGCGTCTTGGGATCGAACACGAGACATCTGTGTGGCAGTCAAACGGTCTCCCAATAAACTATCGCTGTTATTATAACAAATAAAGTACCATTAAAATGTACATACAATATGCTAAAATATCCTATAGGATATTTATTAGTATATATATTTATTACCTATCATTGTTTTGCCGCAATAGAATATATTCTATTGTGGCAAAACAATGCTAGGTATTTATTTTAACTAGTCAATTGTAAGTAGGTAAAGATTTGTTCCAAAATTTTTGTAAACGTGGTTGCTTACGTGTATACAAATATTTTAATAACAAAGTGAATGCAATAGATTTAACATTCTGGCATATTGGATGTAGACATTTTAATGGCAGTTTCTTTCGAATACATCTTATTAAGGGTTGATGTAGGTATTTGGGGATCTTCCACCCGCCAGCCATTGAGTCGGTCCGACGCCCTCTGTAGTGCCGGGGCGTCGTCCAGGAGTCGTAGTCGCTGAGGTAGTTTATTTACCAGCGGCCCATCCACTATACAAGGCAGCGATGGGGCACACCGTGGGGTTTTAGTCCGTATGCCCGAAATACGGGAGAGCCGGACATAACCCTCTCGCCTCCCCTTGTGGCGGAGGGGGGGTATGAATCAGGTGAATTGCCCCACGGGAAAAAAAAAGTATTGTGTAGGAACATAGGAGAAGAGAGTTAGATTTGTAACAAACATGTACTTACCTACATTTAAGTTACAAATCCAACCCCCTTCTCCTTCAAGTATGGCTATCTATTAAGTCCGTATGTGCGCAAATATATCGTTATGCGATGCTATAGCTGTGATTAATCACGTCTCATCCGCATCTGTTGAGTTACAAACTTCGTGCTTGTTTGTGGAATTTCGAAGCCGCCAACTTGTGAAAGTTTATTTCGTAAATTACTCATTGCTATAAATGACGAGTGTTATTATAGGGCTGTGAAATAACGATACATACGTTCGCATTGTCGATAGTCGTATTGTTTAGCGAACTTTTTAATCATATTAATACCTATTTTTTTTTAGTACAGAGGTGGTATATACACGGTTCGAGGCGGGATTTAGGATTGAGGAAGATTTAATTTTGGCGCCCACCTATAAACAGATTTTTTTTACCACCATTTTGCGATTAGCGCTCTTGGGTCTTGGTGTCTGAAGCTAAGTCGCTCTTTTTGCTTTAAGGCATGGCTGGCAATAACCTTCGGGTAAAGGAGTTAAGGATGCGATAAAAGGAAAGAAATACGAGTGGAGAGGTAGAGTCTCCGAAACTTTCACTCACCGCGCGAAACGTAGCAGTCATATTACCTTCTATCGTTATGCTTGTTTATTGTTCCTACAAGATGGTGCTTTCCTGCATGAGTCGGCTCATTCGTTTCGCCATCAAGTTACTAGCTACAGCGTGCTCTTCTACTAGTTAGCGTAGTCTATGGAGATTTGAAACATGTGGGCTATCAGTCAGGTGTTGCCAACCCTATAGTAAGGATCCGATACTTTTCTAGCAAAAGGACAGCTGCCTACTGATTACCAAGATTAGGTATTATTTATTATATTGGATTTTGTAATCGCATTATAGTTCAAACAAACTATGAATGTATAAAAAATTACAGAGAAATTGCTGATAAGTAGCTTTTGGTATTTTGTGAAGTGAATATTAAATAGGTAATTTACCGTATAGCGGAGTAGCAACAAAACAGATTTACGGCCGCTCTCTATATGCTAGAGTTAGAATTTTAACATATTTTCTATGGAAGATCTGTCAACATTTTAACTCAGATAGCAAAATTTCGATTGAGATTGGATATAGAAAGCGGCCGTTACTCGCATCAGCGGTGGCGGCAACGACCTGTAATTTTATTACGACGGTCACCGGTGTCGCCACAAATAAGTATAATTATTTCCAAATAACAATGGTGAATTTAAATTAGAAATAATTGTTGTATGAAATTTATGCTCGATAATGTTTATTTTGGTATTCAACATTGCTGGATTAATTGCGCCAATGGCATAATTTCGTATTTGGTTTTTCCAAAGTAATTCCATTGCATTATTTTTTTGACTGCATAGATAAGTTTTAGGTACCTACTATATTAATATTCAGTATTCTTCTATTACGAATTCTTTGCTGCCTGTGCTTCTGAAAGCGCCTTAGGCCTTTATTGATGCGCTTGATGTTTCTCTTATCGTGTAACCTCTTATTTTACCTTCTTTTCGGACTACGAGTATGAGGGTATCGACGTCGTACCTAATTGTATTTGAGCAGACTCTTCTGCATTAAGAATAGGTATCTCCTGCGAAACTAGCTAGTCTTTATTGTGATAAGTTGCAGACAGGACCGTGACCTGTGGGAATTTGTTTAGTAGATATTAGCCTGTGCTATGTAGTGGGGACGCAATACGCGGAGTAATTAATTAATTATTTAACCTTTTGAGCCGTAGTGGCACATCGGTAGTCGGATACAATTGATTTTAAATTATGTATGGCATTGCAAGAACTGACAGGTTTCAAACAGTTAATTGCAATTACCCAATGATAAATTCAAATGAAACTTCATAAAGACTGGTATTTCTTAAAGAATTTAATATCTTGACATTACCATTTGTCTTGAATTTCCATCGCCTTTGTAGGAGTAACAACAAAGTTGAACTGTCGAAATAATGTAGGTATGTACTCATTCAAACACGTAAGTTCACCAGTTGAAGCCGTTCATACAAACTGATTCCGTTCAGCGTCTAGTATCGCAATTAGCACAACAACATCCTCTGTAGTTTGTATCGTCGTCTACAATTAGTAGTTATATGTATTAACCGCTCCGTAGGTCGTAGCCAACGCAAATTGCATGTTCACCGAGACGTTATGTCACTGCTGTGGGCTGTGGATACATAACTACCTAATATAACTACTTGTTGAAACTTAGACTATTTCTGTGCTGATTTGTATTTATTACTACATTGTAGGTGTTTTGCCTTTGATGTAGGTACCTAGGTGAGATGTTAAGAAGTAGATTTAATCTATGTGATAATATGAGCCCTGTTTATAGGTAAACTGTCTACCACTATGTCTTAGTTTACCCCCTGCTGGCTCAGTGCGGGTTGGCAGACTTCACACAAATCTTCGAGATTATTACGGAGAAGTTTTAGACGCCCGGTTTCCTCAAGATGTTTTCCTTCACTGTACTGGACCTGGATTCAAAAAGATAGAGAGTGGAGAGAGAGAACTTTAACGAATTTTGTCGTGTTTTATTTTGTTTACAACTTTTTACATTTAGCTACTGTTTCACCGACGTTTCGGATAGTTTTCAGCGGCAGATCGCGAGAAAACTCCATCTCACCGTGAAAGAAAATAAAACGAAAAATAAGTACATAAAAATTGTTTTTAGAATCAAATAATATTAAATTTCTCAAAACATATTTTTTAAAGCAATCATAGAATCATATAATATTGGATTTCAACAACATATTTTTTTAATCAATTAATTAATTAATTTTTTTTTTAATATTAAATTTCTCAAAACATATTTTTTAAAGCAATCATAGAATCATATAATATTGGATTTCAACAACATATTTTTTTAAGCAATCATATTCTAATTAAGCCATTTTTAATTGTTGGGCCATGCTTTCCAATTTAAGTAAGTACTAATTATTTGTATAACAATAATACTACATTGTTGCAAAACTTTGGTTTATAATATTATAAGAAGTACCTATCCAACTTTTTTTAAATATAGCGCTTTTGTTTTCTCTTCTGATGAAGAACTTTACGAACTTTGAAACAACGGACAGAAAACAAACATTTGCATATCACATACATTTTTGTATCGAACCCACTACACTACACTTGGCACATGTCATTGTCTAGAATCATTAAACTCCTACCGACAGACAGACAGAAATTATAAAATCCATCCATTTATATTCTTTTTTTAAATATCTCTTAAACAGACTTCAAACAGTTACAATTTTATATTACAGTCTTGCAGTTGTATTTGATTACAAAAGCAAACGAAGTTATTAGGTATAGTATTGTTTGCCAACTGCAAACTAACATCTAGCATTAGGTTACCGAATGAGTAGAAGCTAGAGTTAAATGCAATTACGTTAGCACACGGTTCGTAAGGAAGTAGTGGCAATGCCGAGGTGCACGTACTAAGTACATATTGTTCACGTTCTAGAAAATTCCAATTTGTTTGACAGCCAGTATTGAACTTTACACATTTAAAAGTTTCAGAGGAAAAGTTGGCTATGTGATTTTGTTTATTCTTTTAACCTGTTGTATGCCAGAATACCAGAAATAATAGAAAAAGCATTGTGTCTCGCGCAGATCCACGTTCCGGCATACCAGAGGTTAAAGGTAAAAGTTGTACGGGTTGCGACCTCGTAAGCTGCTTTGTGATACTTTTAGTTGAAATACGCGCCAATAATGTGCACAGCTCGTTTAAACTTGACCTGGTTTAATCTGCTATTAAACGAACATTTTAATTTAAAGCGGGCGACTCAAATTAATGTTTGTTTTATTTATTTTACCTATTAATTATGCAACTTTGAAAAGGCTTTCAACTAAGTGTAGTTGCCGTTTTAAACTCTTTTCATCCTGTGGAATGAAGAGTGTTTGTTTATTTTCTAATCGACTACATACATAACCCCACGCTTTTATCTCCGAGAAGGTAAGCAGCGGTGTATAACATTAACATTTCGCAAACTAAGATTTTATTTTATTTTTATTTAATTTATTTTTAATTATCCAATAAGGTATGCATGACAATTGAATAATAATTTCACAAATTGAGACTTTACTACACAATTATACAGTGCTATTAGTTAAATTAAAAATAATAATGAAAAGATACCTAAAGTATACTAAATTAAATTAATTTTGGTCCCAATTGAATGGATATTGTCATTACCGGGCATAGTTTAAGACTGAGAGTGCTGAGAATTTCTGTACAGAAAAAATAAATAAAATTGCACGGTCCGGTAATCGCACCTATGGTCTCATGCACCTGATTTTAAGCATACACTTCCGCAGTGCTACCGGCAATCGTAGTCAATAAAGATTATTTTATTGCCTTAGTGCATCTAACCTAACGGGGTACCCGCCGCTGGATATGGCAATGTTACATCGCTAGTGTTTGCAGAAGCAAGCTGAAGGGAACGCAACCAACCCGCCGTCAATCGTTGAAGAATTGAAATAAAAGATGGCTATTTTCGACCCCCAGTTGGAATGAAAATCTGTTGGTGATTTAAATATACAGAATGTGGTTTGTGGTACCAACTTGTATATCAGTCTCAGAAAGAAAGAGAAAAGAGTGATCGCTTATACAGAGAGAAACAATAGAATAAACCAAAAAATAATTGCAAAACGACCGACTTATGAACTTAAGATAAAATAACTAAATTTAACAAAGTCCCACGGTTGTTGCAAGAGGTATCTGGTTCAGCAAGACCGCTGAGGCGGGAGCTGGTTTCAACTGGACCAATTCCCGATTATATTTGAGGTACTTTATAAGTATTATACCTAGTTTTGGGTTCCAATTTTTGTTATCTTGTGGCTTCGCCGTGAACCGGAGGGCGAGGCCGCAAGATAACAAAACAAAGTATGACAAAAGCTTACTTTACTTAAGTCGTACTTAAGAAGAAAGTGGTTTGTGTAAACTTAGTCGGCCACGACATCCGCCGGCTTGTGACTCGCTCGAAGTGAATGCTGTGTGTTCGCCTAGCGGTAAATACTGTTATGCAGCCGAAAAGTTGTTTTGAGAAAGCAAAGTTTTTATTTCTTACTTATACACTAAGACAGCTCGCAGGACGATAGGTGAGTAGCTATTTACTACTACTAGGACAACCTTGTTGCCGTAGTAATAAGTTTGCCTTAACGTAAAGCGAATTGCTAGGAGTTTGACTACTATTCATGGTTGTCAACAATGCGTATTTTGTATAAAATGTCTCCCAGTGTAAAGCAAAACGTCGGGTTAAGTTAACTCCCCAGCCAAGCTTACGAGGGTGCATAATGTAAGCGTTATTTGATTGTCATCGAAAAAAGTAATAAACTACTGAATAATCGAATGACGATTAAAATTCGAATGAAGATTTAATGACACGTTGCCAGGTTACCCACGATCACGACTGGATAAGCATCTGATATATAAGAATTCACAACTGTTATGTGCTAGGTTCATTTGGGGTAGTAGTAGCGATGCTGTAAAGAGACCAATTGATATTCCTTATAATCTTAGAGGGAGAGGGCGACTCCTGGATACAGGGTGGATCAACTTCGATAAGAAAGTGAAGAACCGGACCGTGACAACACAGGATTGAATACGCACCGCATTACGAGTAGGTAGGCCCAATATATCGCAAGTCCTATGCAATTGGAGAATAGCTGCCATTTCAGGTTAAAATGTATTTATTCTCAAAAAGAACAGGTACAGTTCACTTATATTGAGATTCTATATAATTTAAGTATGTTCTATAAAATACAGTTTGAGTTACGATAGCTCATTGGGGAGACCAACAGACTGCAATGCAGAGGGTCTCGGATTCGAACCCACGTCGCGCACCTCTGACTTTCGGAAGTTATGTGACTTTTTGAAACTATGTGCGTATTGATTGACAATTATCGCCTGCTCCGTGCATCGGAGAGCACGTTAAGCCGTCAGTCCCGGCTGCCATGAACATCTATGGCAGTCGTTATTGGGAGAGTGTCGACACAAAAGATCCCACTGGGTCGAAGTGTCACCGGTCTGCACTGACTGGCCCCCACATAAGATACATACGTTAAGGTAAGAGATGGTAAATTAATAATGTTTTTTGACATAATCTAGTAAGCGTTTTTTATACAATGGGTTTTAGTGTTTCTTATTTCATCTGGTAATTTGTTGTACAGTTGTGCTTCTTCGTATAATATGTTCTTTTTCCCATAGTCAGTTCTGGGTGTTGGTAGTTGTAGTTTGTGTCATCGTCGTATTTCGTCGTCGTCATTTCCAGGTACCTTATGTAGTACAACTATGTGCATAAAAACCTTAAATCTTCCTTGCAAAAAATATAATTACATTTACCCTCATGTGAAAATTATACTCGAGACCGCATGATCGAACGTAGGTTTTAACGCAAACTTATTTTGAACTCGAGCTATAAATAAATAGGTTCATATGTGTTTATGTTTCGAGTTCTTGTTAAACAATAGGGTATCGTTTACACTCACGCTATATTCAATATCTCACAATGTTGGAGACGTGGCTATTTCTGTCTACCGGGCATATTTTCAAATACCGTAAGTTCTGCCACTAAAATCATCTTACAGAAAAATTCAATAAGGCTCGATCCAGCAATAGCACTTGAGATATTACAATCAAAGGCGAATTTATATTTTAACTCGTATCGAATCTTTCATTTAAAAATGATATGCCCACAATTCACTATATAAATACACCTGTACTATTTGCTCTCCTTTGACGGTGCATCCCGGTACTATATTTGCACACACGTATGGTATCACGTATGTATACATACACAATATGGCCGCTTGTATCAGTCTCGGTTAAATCGACAACCAATTTGCTAATAAACTTGTATCATGTGCGTACCTATATTAAGCTTGTGGACAGGATGGGCAGGTGTAAATATACCGTCCGTGCCCGCAGCGAGGCTTATTGGGATCGAAGGTGGAGCCACCCCATTTAACAACATTATTTTGATACTTCTACTCATGTTCGTATTTGCACAGCGATTATATATTGCGAATAATTTTGGATATCGCGATACAGTGTGTTGGATTTCAGTTTATTAGCGTTGTGAATTATGTAGATTTGATACTGTTGTTTAAGGTCTGTGGTCCTGATTTCGTTATTCGAGTCAAGATTCAAGATATATGTATATTTCTACAAAATACTTACAAATATTTCCAGATTCGTCATTCAATAGCAAATGCGGTGTTATTGGGTTTAATGTTTGGAAATTATCATTAGCAACGCGGTGTCCTGTAATGTGCTTGGTAGATTATTGTGTGGGATTTAAAACGTAGCTTTAGTGTAATATCATGCTATATAATAGCCAACATCGTCTGGGATACCGGAAATCCTTATCGTACACGTAACACGTTCTTTGTTAAAGTTAATTAATTATTAAGCAGCTGCGAAACGAAACCAGATAAGTAACTTTAACCAAGTTGCTTTATGACACAGTTGTGTAATAGGAGAATAATGTTTTTCGTAACCTAAACGATGACGTTAAGATAAGCTAGACTCCTTCAAAATGATTGGACTGCAGCGGCTTTGGATAGAGAAGATAGGAAGGTGACTGAGGAGGTCTTTGCCCTGCAGTAAGAAAGAAAGAAAGAAAGAAAAGATTATTTATTTGCACACAATACAATAAATTTTCCACATTGAAAGCAGTTGTTATATACATTAATGTCCATAGTTTAAAGCCAAAAAGATGTTGGATATAAATAATGTCAGGCCTATTTGATTTTCATACTGTAACAACTAATTGTTACAGTATGAAAATCAAATAGGTCTTCTTCTCTCTTAGCCTTTATTATTCCCAAGTCACTTAGGGTCGGCTTTTCTGATCTAACTGGATTTGACTGGATATCAGTTTTTACACGGAGCGGTTGCCACCTGACCTCTGTAACCCGAAGGCTAACAATATCCTAAGGCTAGGCCAGTGTCAGGATATTATAGAGCACTGACTTCCCAATAACGACTGCCATAGATGTTCATGGCAGCCGGGACCGACGGCTTAACGTCCTCTCGGAACAGGCGATGATTGTCAGTCAATACGCACATAAATTCGAAAAGTCATGTAACTTCTGAAAATCAGAGGTGCGCGACGTGGGTTCGAACCCGAGACCCTCTGCATTGCAGTGCAGTCTGTTGGTCTCCCCACTGAGCTATTAGTATACTTATTATGTATTAGACAGGCACATAATCTTAAAATTGACAATGCATTTGTTTTTACAGCTTAAGTGACGACGTTGCCGACACAGTAGTACATCCGAGCTTGTTATGCCTTCTTAAGCAATAAATTGTATAATGACTCATTCACTCACTGACTCATCAATGCCTAGACTAGACCCTTGAACCCAGCAACCGGAATTTTGCCGAAGTAACATTATCATGTAAAATGAGAAATAAGGCCGGTTTTGTCGTAATTCCCATGGGATAGAATAAAGAGATCTTTTGTTTGCAAATGCTTTGTTATTATCCTTAGTTATATTTTCAATTTCAATGTGGGTTTTTGGTTGATGTTTACGTTTTCACGTCTTAAGAGCTTAACCGATCATTATAAAACTTAGCAGACACGTTGTCAGGTATACAGAAAAGGATATAGGGTGTTTTCATTTTGGAAACATTACTGTTTTCAACGAACAAATCCGATGGCAAGCTAGTATTGTATAATTTAACTAGAGACTTCAATTTTGGCATTTAGTTAGATAATTATAATTACTAATAACCTCGAAAAATATCGAAATTCTCTCTGGGTACGAAAACAAGCACTTCACGACTAAAATCTATGCAGACGGAGTCACAGGCGAAAGCTAGTAATATATAACCTGGTTTGTCTTAAAATAGCCTGCATATTGCGTCTGTAGCCTTGTTTAGTTACCTTACTAGAGCGTAACGGTTCATGATGAATTTGCCGAAACAGCGCCCGCCTCGTAAAATGTAATACTGGCCGGCCATCAGTCGATATGCACTGGGCACGCTGTTATTTAATGAAATCCACCGTATGGTACGATACTGGATGCATTTTTCATTGCACATTCCGTCGCTACGTGGGTCAAATTGTTCATAAAATCTCTCTACAGAGTTCATGAGATATTTGGGAAATATGATGTTATTTTTTTGTACGATCGATGTGTTTTACAATTTATTTCTGGTTTACGTAGTAGGTGCTAAACTATTCGACTGGTTGGCTGGTTTCGTGTTGATTTAATGTAATATTTGCAAACTCTTGAGCAACTGCTGATTGTTTTAACCCAAGTTGGATAGCTATAAGTTTAAGAGAAAATTATTAAGAGCTGCAGCAGGAACTTGAGTAGGAGATTGCTCTCCTATTGCCAGAATAAAGGATTTCGGCGCTCCAAAAATGATGAAATATCCAGTTCAGATGGTTTGCGACTACTGAGCACTTGCTTGCGTGCTTAGCCGGAGGTGCACAGATTCACAAGTATTGAGAGATGGACTTGGTAAACTAAAATTAATTTATAATTTTCATCTTGGTTCCTTTGTAGATCTAGGAATCTATAATCAGATATATGAATCTAATATCTTACTTTATTTTTATTTCGAGGTTCTGTCAGAAGTAGGGTAAGAGTTGTTGATCTAAATCAAGATGTCTTCCTGACAAAACTCCTGAATTAAAATAATAGAAACTATGTCGACCAACTGTGGCAAACAAAAGTAACGAAGAAGACAACATAGGTAGCGGAGGTTGTACTTGTATGTACACGAATTATGCGCCGAACACCACTCCACATGACTACTTTTAACATCAACATCACCTAAAACTAAACGAGCGAAAGCTGTTAGAAGTCCAAAATTAACATTTCAATGAAAACATTTCTGATAAACCAATAAGATTTGGTAAAACTTAGGTTTTACTGGTCAATCTTAAGCTTTACAGTGGTTCGTTCTTTTAACGTATATGATACTTAGAAATATATACAGTAATTGTCGGCCTCGATGGCGTAGTGGTTAGTGTAACTGACTGTCACGCCTGAGGTCGCGGGTTCGATTCCCGCACAAGTCAAACATTTGTGTGCATGAACATGGATGTTTGTCTTGGTCTGGGTGTTTCTATGTATAATATGTATGGATATACAAAAAAAAAGTATCAATGTATGTTTATCCATTGTCTAGAACGATTTTCGATATAAAATTCATTCGATAAAAGCTAAAAAAAGTTTTAAAATAAGATGGTAACAAATATTGAAGGGGCTCGTAAGTTAACCCAAGATGGGTTTCTTAGTCGAGCGGCTTAGCTGTGGTCACCATAGTCCCCAGATTAACCGTAATGTGAATAATTTGTACGCATAATGTTTGGTGCACGGATCGCGCAAAGGTCTTTTGTCATTAATTAACATAAGCACGAACTTTCCTTTTGGATATAGAGACAATCCCGCCGGGATTCAGACTCCCGAGTCACTTTGCAGTTTTTGCTGAACTCAGTTTGGAAACTAATTTAAGATAGCGAGAAAATTGTAAATTAGAATGTGTTATATTTTTTATATAAAAATATTAAAGGTTTGTTAATATTTTGGTTCTAATAACAGATATATAAGCATACGGCGTATGTGCGTTGTATTTTAGAATGATTTATGTTTTTAAAAGAAACATATTAAAGGTTTGTTAATATTTTCTTTATATTTAAAGAAGATAATCGTTATAGAATATTTGTATGCAAAACAAATTAAAATGGAAAGGCATCAAAATATTAACATATATGCGGTTTAGGCAACGTTGCAAAATGCCTCAGCTTCGTTGTCGACTGGAAAAGTGCGCAAAAGACTGGCAGCATTGAATGGCAATGCTAATTCTTTGAGCCAAGTAAGGTCCAGCCTCCTGATCACGCGAATCGTCAATTAGGCGTTTAATAGGTACATATACATATTTACTACTTTTGTTGTACACAAACGTCATTTCAAGGATCGATTCGAACGTCCAAACAGCTTCACCACATATACATTTATAATTTTAGTAGGAATATTCCTAACCATATTAATTCAAGCTTTGATAGTTTTAACTATTCAACGGTGAAGCAATGTCTGTCCGATTAAATGGTTGTAGGAATTAATTGGTCTATTGAAGGATGAATAGCTTTGCCTACAAGTTCAACGATGAATTATTTTGGTAGCAGTATGTCAAATAAATCAAATTTACTGTCTATTTTTTAGCTTTTCAAAGGAATGTTAGGATTTTTATTACTTCTTGAACTTTGTAAGTCGTTGGACGAATTTGATGCAACTGGGCACACAAGCCGTGTCACTTTTTATCCCGATACGGATTCTACGCAGGCGAACCCGCACGCTAGCTATTATTTTATGTAGATATTATGTTATTACACTGACTCGGTAGCGCTGCGGTATTAAATACGACTGCTGGTCGTGAGGCCTAAAGATCGATTTCCAGGCGAAATGTTATTTCTTTTCTGTCAAGACACTCTAAGAAGCACGGAGTCTGGAAACGTGTCCGGTGGACGACAATAGGTTTGCCCTACTGCCCCCTATTACTTAGCATCTAAAAAAATTAAATTTAGCGTAATGTAGGTAAAAATATCTGCCTACTTCTCGGGGAACAAATTATTGTTGTGATGTGATGCATGCATGAACATGAGTCATCTCATTTTTCACCAGTAATAACCGTTAAGTTAAGCAGAAGGTGTGGTGTTGCCAGTGAGCAGAAACGAAATGAAATTATAGCGTTTGATATTTGAATTATTTTTCTAGTTTAATTACATATTGTTCCGCTTTTTATTTTGTATTTCTTTATTTTTATTTTATTTTGATTTTATTTCCTCATGTTTTTTTTAATGGCTGAATCGGCAAACTAGCTGACGGATCGCCTGATGGTAAACGATTACCGCCGCCCATGGACACCCGCAACACCAAAGGAGTCACAAGTGCGTTGCCAGCCTTTTAAATCCTCCCCACCCCCAGGAGAGGGGAGGGTTGGGCCTCCGGTACCCTCACTCACTCAACGAAACACAACGCAATTGCTATTTCACACCGGTTTTCTGTGAGGCCGTGGTATCACTTCGGTCGAGCCGGCCCATTCGTGCCGAAGCGTGGCTCTCCCATGTTTTGGGTGTGCTCTTTTGTGTGCTAGAATAAAACAAACTTTCTTTCTTCTTCTTTCTATTATATAAGTACGCTGTTGGTATGCCTATTTCATCCTAATTTCCTTACTACGCTTTCACGCTTTAAATACTCGACCGATCATTATGAAACTTGGCATACAGGTAGTGAGGAATACAAAAAAAAAAATCTTAACTTTTCTTTTTTTAAATGTTTTTTCTCTTGCACTAGGAACCAATCTTGTGTCGGTAGGGACTTTACAAACATTCAAACAACGGATACAAAAACACTCAGACTAAGAACAACTATTTGTGGATCACACATAGATGTCAACGTAGTGTAGGACGCCCTCCGACCAGGTAGGATGACGATCTGCGAAAGACTGCAGGCAGATGCTGGATGCGGCAAGCCGAAGACAGGGCGCTATGGCGCTCATTAGGGGAGGGCTATGTCCAGCAGTGGACTATTATAGCCTGATGATGATGATGATGACATAGATGTTCTAAGTCTGGGTCACAATTTTTGTTCCGTGTGGGGATCGAAACCAGAATACTCGACGCAGTGGCAGCGAGACGACCATTTAAACCATTACGCCATACGTGCAGTGAATCCATGTTCTCGAAGGATAGGTAGTCAATAACTAAACGCTCCATTTTCCTTTATATCTATATCTTATATATAAAATTCTCGTGTCACAATGTTAGTTACCATACTCCTCCGAAACGGCTTGACCGATTTTTTATGAAATTTTATATGCATATTTAGTAGGTCTGAGAATCGGCTACTATCTATTTTTCATACTCCTTAGTGATAAAGTAAACATAAAAAAAAGAAAAATTATTTTTGACAGAACGAAGTCTGTCCGGGCAGCTAGTTAATAATATAAAGCTGAAGAGTTTGTTTGGTTGATCGCGATAATTTTAGGAAGTACTGGTTCGAATTGAATAATTATTTTAGTGTTGGATAGCTTATTTATCGAGGAAGGCTATAAAATATCACGCTACGACCCATGAGAGTGGCGCAGTAACCATAAACGCTGGTGTAACCGCGGGCATAGCTAGTATATAATAAAAGCGATGCAGAAACAGCTTCTTACTTTAGTGTCGGTGTAGCAGAGACGCGTTAGCGACAGGTCGTCGCCCAATAACGCGCATGATTGAGTTTAGGCATCCGCTCCGCTGTGTCGCTCGCCACCCTAGCGCACCACTTTTTACCCTCCCCCCTCTAATTGCTAATGAAATTGTCTGTAACGTGAGTCCGTATTTACCTACGTTAGCATATATGTAACAGATGTTCGCGATTGTGAGAAGATTGTGCTAAAAGGGCTTCTAAATGGGATATATTTTTACTATAAAATATAGCTAGGTTAATGTTTTCAACTGTAATGCGTCTAGTTCAAAATCATTTGAATTTATCGGTATATGTAAAATAATGATGTGTGTTCTATAATATGGCTCTTATTGCTAGCCAGTATATAGTAGTGAAAGTAATATATACATACATACATAGATTCACGCCTGTTTCCCAGAGGGGTAGGCAGAGACTACGGATTTCCATTTGCTACGATCCTGACACACTTCTCTGGCTTCATTCACTTTCATCACATTCCTCATACACGCCCGTCGGTTCAAGGTGCTCTTAACCTGGCCTTTGTCCAGAACGCCTCCGATCTGATCAAGAAACGTTCGCCTAGGTCTTCCTCTTGCGACTGAGTGAAAGTAATACCCATTTAAAAGTCCCTTTAGATAAATGTTAATAGAATAACCTATTACTTTAGTTTTGATACATTAATAAAATGAAAACCGACTTCAAAAAAGAATATTCTAAAACGAAGCTAGCACTAAAAAGGTTAAAAAATAACTGCGTATTCTTGTGAATAATTAAATTATTGTTATTAATGGAGTATGTGATTGTAGCAATCACGGCAGATTTGCCGTCATTTATTAAATAATGCCTTGTATAAAACCGAAGATCGTTATCAGAACATCACCAATTAGAATAGGGTTACCTCGAAATACTACGAGGGGCTTCCAATCCATCCTACAAAGTTGTTTATTCTGTTGTTGCCAAAAATGAGAACATTATCAATGTAGCCGAAGTCAACCAAATACGTATTATTAAGAATAACTAATGGTCAGATCTTGATCAAAATTAAATGGGACCAAATGGACAGCACCAGCTTACAAATAAAATAATCATCAAAATCGGTTCACTTAGAAAAAGTTATGAGGTAACACACATAATAAAAAAAACATACAGTCGAATTGAGATCCTCCTCCTTTTTAGAAGTCGGTTAAAAATATATCTTGTATTTCTTGAAGTTTTGTGATTGCACATTCTTATATAATTGATAGGCTGCTTCTTTGTTCCCGTGGCATAAGTTAATAACAATCGCGAAGACCTAGTGACGGCTCACGAAACAGACAAATGGTCCTTGAATCTTATTCAACTAAAAAATCTAAGTAGCAGTACACACTGGCAATGTGCTTAGTAGACAGCAGTAAGCTCGCCCCTATGAAGTTAGACTTAAAAGATGGTTGTCGAAATATGCATGCTTACCTCTTTGCAGATATACGAGTGTAGGCATGGGTTTTTATAATTATATTTTTTATATATCAGAGGTGCGTGCCGAAGGTTAGAACCGAGACCTTTGAGCTTTCCAAGAATCACTTCTCATCACTGTGGTTTGTGTGTGTGTGTTATGCTTAAGTAAACCGACTCGTCACTACACATAATTAACTACGCCTATGCTACGCGGCGAACTCCGCTATGAATATCTCATATAGTTTAGACCTCTACGAGTATGCTACGTGCCACGGCGTGGCTACGACATGCATGTTGTAATGGTTGTGTAGCTGTTTTGTTAGTAGCCATTTCGTAGGCCGTTTTAATGAGACATCTGTGGTGTGGCGGCCATTACTATTATAATTATGCAGATGTGGCCATTAGTGCTCGTTGTTGTGTTTGCTAGCTTTTCATGGCATAGGTTTAGGCTTATGTTTGCGATTATGAGGTCCCAAGTTCGATGTCGTGCGAAGTGCTCTATGGCCTTTTTTTGCATTGGCAATTATTATTGACAAAATGGAGTCCGAAAAAGTGACCGGTAAATGATAATAAATTTGTCTACTATGTATTATGTGGAAACTATAATGTAATTAGCGGAATGTGTGTGTAATACACTTCTGCCTATATCTTTGAAATATACAGTCTATATAAGTTCATATAGTATATGGCTATTGATATAATCAGGTATAGGCGTAGGTGCATAGCAAGGCAGGTTTTTTTCTACGTGGGGGAATGCTTTGTCGCATACCTCTCCGCGGGGTGACAAAGAGGTTATGTCGTGCTCACCGGGGAAAAGATACCCCGGTAATACCGACTAAACCTACCACGGTGTTCCGCGACATAACGATAGATGGCGAGGCCGCGAGAATTGCTTTGCACATGCATCCGCGACCCCGCCGAAGTTTCGGCCCGCCGTGGGAAACGGCAGGCCACTACATAAAAACACTTCCTCTATTGTATCCTTGAACGAACGAACGAAGACACGACACAGAGGCGCTCGTGAAAACAACAACTGCCTCTTGGACCTAGTGCTGATCGAGTGGCGAGCAGGCCCACGCAGTCCACCACCCCCAGCTCAAACCTCAGGGTGGGCATTGAAGGGCTTGTGTTCTAACATTAAGAGTTACAGTTTTAGTAGTTGATTCTATACAAATAAAATATTTAATATCGATAAGCATATCAGTTATGTATTTAAATTCTGCATTAAAATAGCAACATACCTACTAACTAAATCTGGGTGTTTTGTATCAATTTAGTAACATTATTTCACCTACGTTCTGCTGATCTGGTGTATGTGGTTTTGTCTAGTAGTGTCTCAGTATAATGATACTTAATAAATCAGAATCAGTAATACGTCTTATTTAGTTATTAGCCTGAGGATTAGAGTCTAGTATAATTATAATCAATGGTCTTTTTTGAAGCGTAGAGTTTGTTCAAGCAAACTATTTACTGTTGTAACATTTTTGATGTAGTTAAAACGAGTTATTTGCTTTTATTTCAATACGATTCTGCCATTCATTATCAGTTTCAATGTTCACAGAATACGCCGATACGAAATATGCTATCATATTATGAATATTTTGTTCAAGAAAAAAGGTGGTTGCTGTTTATATACAGTACTAAAGAAATACGAGCGTATATAAGTCAGCTGATGTTTTAACTTTACCAATAATATCATCAAAACAAGCAGTTAAACATGAAAATAAATTTTCTCATATAAAACTTGGTGTTCAAATTTCTCTCGTATATATATTATGACGTTTGCGGGTTATATTAGCATTTTATATACAGACACACGTCGTAAATACCAGTTGAAAACCACAAAGTAGCCCATTTGGGTAACATTCGTTTTACGTCCTTCATAAGCATACAGAGAACGATCTTGCATCTTTTATTGACTTTAAAACGAAAATACGTAACTTATCGACAGAAAAGCAATAAAATAGCAACATCGATTAAAGATAATTGAGCTATAAAACATGGAATTTTAATGTGATTAGGTAGAGCATAGCTACTTCTTCTTGGAGTTTTATTGTTGCGGATAAATGTACTACTCAAAGGCCTTACGAAGAACTCAAAGGCGTGGTGGTCTAGAGAATCGTGTTTCTATTCCCAATTTTTAAATAATTCATATATTCATTTCGCGCCCAGGATACTTCTGGATGGGGTAGGCAGAGCTGTCACAAATTATTTTGCCATTTATGTTTTAGCTCCCACATAAAAGAGAGCGTGTCTATTGCCGTCTACTGGTTTCGGTTTCAACTCCATACTGTTATTGAGAATTTTTTGACGACAATATCTATTAACTCTAGCCGGTGCGGCAATTGAACTCGAAACCTTTGGCACAGCACTCGCTACCACTGCTCTACTCCGTATTCGATTATTATTGTTAGATATTTAGCTATTTTATCCATCAAAGTTACAAAGTCACTTCTATGAATGTTTAAGATATGTTTATAAAGTTAAAATAATATTATTATGAAGGATTTTAATAGTTGAAAAAGACATGCATATAAAAATCCTTTTAAAAATATATTTTCATGTCACGGACAGCGTTTAAGCCCAGGGCCCAGTGACAAAATGCTTTTTAATTTGCCGGTTTCGAATTAATTGATGAGATAAAAGGATAACTTTTGTATAAGGAATAAGCCTGTACCGTGGGGGCACTGACCTTTATCGCACTAGAACGCTGAACTGGTTACGGCCACCAAACAGATGATACCATTTGAATATCAACATTTTGGCGCTGAAAGCGGCGGTGAGTGAACTTGGAACTAATATTAGTGGTGCATAATAATTGAGTTTTGATATATGTAGACAAAAATCAAATTAATATTTGATATCAATAACGAGTCAATATAGCAATATTGGCTGATATGGTGAAAATGTTAATTATTATTATATTTATACAGCCATAGAAGCTGTAATATATAATTACTAATTAATTATCATAATGTTCATATAGTATTTGTTCTAGATAATTACCAACTAATTACTAATTAATTATCATTTCGAAAGACCACAAATAATTTAGAATGATAAAATTAAATGTAGTATGTTTGTATAATATAAATACTATTTCTCATTTTGAAAGGTCGTAAAAAGCTTCCTTTACAATTCTATCGGCTGATTAAACAATTAGAATAGGAAAGAGAACTTTACGTTTTTTCGAAAGTTCTAGAACAAAAGTTGTTCTTTTAGTTTAGTACTCATAAAGAGCAACGTCGTGTTTTGTTTTTAATGTATATTGTTCGAAGAACTGCCAGTAACAAAACTTCGCTACTTTTTACTTTGCGATAACATCTCAAAAAGTTTATATAAAAATATACATGAGTATGAGTATGCCTAGTTGGTGGCGTGAAGTACCTACTTTTGTTTATGGCGTCTAGGATGCGATTCCCTGGTCGCTCATATATTTTGATATTCAGCATAGCTGACAAAAAGGGTTTGTGATCCATTCTGCGTATTTCTTCGGTCATAAACGTCATGATATTATTTATGTTTGTGTATATTAATTACTCCCTCTAGATTAGAGTTACTTTGTTATTTAGATAAATGATTGATAGTATCCAAAAAAAGTAAGTATCCAAAAGATAATAAGACGAATTCGAACTTCGATTTGTAGTTACATAATATTCGTACATCAACTATACAACCAGCTGCTTTGCTTGCTACTTTCGAAGACAACTAAACTTTGCCGCTTAAAATAATAGGACCAGCAACTTCGAAATCTGTTTTCATTCGATTCGACCGTCATATTCGAATTATTCGAATGCCTTTAAAAGCAATCGCGCACCACTACAGTCAATGCACTGTTTATATATAAACACAATATATAAACGACATAATACTGGTGTTATTCCGAGTAAATCTTTGCACAATAGTGGTAATGTTAGAGGCGTGTTTTCTAAGAAATGTCACCTTGACTAAAGCGGTGTCATGCAGTCTGCGTTGTACAAAGAAAGGTAACGCTTCGCCTCAATGGTCGTTACTAAATATTTGAACGGGCCGCACTGCGCACTGCTTTAAATAAAACATTCCTGCCGGCCGAACTGAATTTTTCACGCGCGCTGGTTGTCCCGTACCCTTGGAGACTCCTCGTGTAGTGCACTAGATATGTGGATTATTTATCTGTTGTAAGTCGAATGCGCTCGACAACTATTTGGCGCAGATTTTAAGAGGCAGTTTTGTTGTACCGCACTTTGAGTGAGAAACGATGTTATAAGGTCGCTCTTGTATACTTTTTTGAGTTGCTTTGTTAAACAGTTTAATTTTGTATGGCAAGGAGTTAATATTGATGCGTATGAATACGAAATTATACGCAATAATTTAAACTAGCGGTCGCCTAGTGGTCAAAATTCGACCAAAATTCCTAAGCTTGCTACTTTGTTTTCTGTTTTTCTCAATTACATATAAATAACAATAGTTACAAAGAGTTGTACGACGTCAGATGAACAATGTCGAAATACTACGAACGCAAGTCGACTGCGTGTGTCAAATGCATGGTTGTGTGCGTGTAGTGCTTTTTCATTAATTTATTGTATTTCTAATGCATATTTTATAAAAACATTAGGATTCGCTCCTCCTTCTCCATATAAACTTTAACTGTGCCAAATTTAAACAGTCAAAAAAACTGTCAATATCAAAATATTTTTATTTATTAAGGTCACAAAATAACACTTATGAGCGTCATAGTTACACTAACTAAACAATAATATGAATTTACATTTACCTGTTGCCACATTCAGCAAAGCAAGGGCGTAGAACCAATGAGAAGAACGGGCAAGAAACTCCCGGCCACTTTTTTTAATTTTTTATTTTACAATGCTGTTTATTTTAATAAAGCGAAATCAAGGCTTGGATTTTAAAGTCATAATACGTAACTTTACTTGTCAAGTTGAGGCACAATTATGCTCGATTTACAAACAACATATGAAATAGTATCAAATCCCATATGTTCGCGTTGTCTTTTGTTGTAGTTAGGTTATGAAGTATACCAACGTGAGTATATATATTATTATTATTATTATTATTATTATCTGATATGAGGTGTAAGCTACACTCATACTGTGGGGAAATCAGGACCCAGTAGTGGGCAGTTTATAAATAGGGTAGATGTATAATTTAAGAGGGTCGAATGAATAGGTCCTCGTTGGAGCCACGTTCTGGGTATTTTTTGCATACAGTCAGGGGCATGCAAAAAGGAAAATATGTATTGATATAATATATTTTTCTATTATATCATTATGTTTAGTGACGATAAAACTAGCACATATAAGAAATGCACTACACATACCTATGAACTTACATTATAAACTATCAAAGCTATGTTGTATGTTAATCGTATTTTAGTAAAGTTCTTCGCAACAAAGCTAAATTTGATTTGATTTGTAATGACAATACCACTTTTATGGGTTATATTACTAGATTTTGATTGGAAGTCATTTTGAACGCGATAATGTTCCTTTGATAATATAAATATTTCAAATGTTTGTTCCTATATATTATAATTAAAATAAGATTGTAGAAAAATGTATGTAGGTTATAAATATAAAATATAATTTTAATACGGAACTTAAGTTGCGTGACCTGACTCTATGGTTTGGGTTTGACTTTGATTGAGAGCTTTAGGATCTTTAGAACATTACTCGTTTAATATTCTGATAGAATCTAGTAGAATGATTAAACGGTAGTGTTTCGTGGTATTTGATATGACGTTTTAGCCAAGCGCTGAGTGTCATCTCCGCGAACTCATTAAAATGTAAGAAGGTAGCTTTATCCAGTATTTACATAAGCGCACAATACCAAAAGAATTTGTCCGCTGTTGTGCTGTGCCACAGAGATTTTCTAAAAGGTGATTTGCATTATTTTTCACCAAGTTAAAATAAAGACTCTTATCTGCGTAAAAATGTAAATTTGGGGCTCTCCTGAATGTAAAGTTCACGGCTGATTTTATTTTCATGGCGCGAACGCGGACTGAATTTTAAAATCACAGTGGCGCAAATGAAAGATTATATTATTAATAATTCTTTTCTTTTGAGTTCTGCTGTTAGATTACCCGCAAAAACTTTGAAAGACTTCTTGTAATTTAGTATAATGGTACCTGTTATATTAATGTTAGCTACTGTTTTAGGTATTTAAAAAGAGAAAAGCTTTAAGTCTATGTATTTTTTAGTTTACCATTCTCCTCAGCTGTACATTTTCTTATTTCTTATGTATACATATACAAGGTATACTGAAGATAGTATTTAATAGTAGATCCGGTTTAGCTAGTTGTTCAAGTTTATACAGCCCTTGCTGTTCAACTGGTATAAATGATAGCAACACTGATCGTAATATCGGGAGTTTATTTGCAGATCGGTCAAGCAAGTATTATAAGGAGTCCTATACACATAAAAGTGCGTTGCTGATAGTTCTTAAGTAATCATGTCATATTATTATCTACTATCTGTAATTTTAAAAGGAAATAAATAATAATTATGTGCTTATAAGTTGTCTGTATTATATATATGTATGTCGGAGAGTAGGACGGCAACTGGCTATTGACATGATAAATCAACAAAATATAGGCGTGGTATTATAACTTCGTATGTATACCACTGATAGGAAAATACAAGAGAAATAAAACAATAAAGGTTGACTGTGATTATCTCTGATTTGATCCGTAACGCAGCGAGTTCGTCACCCGAATGTGTCCACGCACGATTCTCCGGCGATTATATAACGTCAATATGACACTGACAGTTATAACTGTCACTCCAACTGACACATTGGCTCTATGGCGACTTCACTCAAGCTTACGCTTGACGTTCCGAAACAAACCAATAGATGGCGCTTTATTCAACTCCAATTACAGAAATAAATTGCAATCCAATAATTATTTTCTTGACGCTCCGACATGTATAATAGTGTGGTCCCCTTTCTCGTGATACCAACATACTGGCTGAAAAGAGTGTGTAATAAATTTATTGGTGACGAACTTTAACGAACTTTTTATAGTTATTACTAGCTATACCCGTGATTCTATTATCTTTATTGCGTCTAGTGGCTGGCGAGTCATCGGCTCGCAGCTGTAGCATCGCATAACATATATAGCAGCATGTATTATCTACATATTCTATTAGGCTCTTACATTGATATATCGATTTATTAATCGTCGATTATCTGTCTGCCAAGAAGATACTCAACCGTCACGATGTCGGCATCCGCCCCGGGCTGCCCCATGAAGTTCCCTTACACCTTCAGTGCAAAGGTGGCGCAATTCCCATGAAATTCTACGTCCAAAATCAGTGTATCTGGAAGTACTGGATGATCAGAATCGCCGTCTCTGTTCCACAAGATCCACAAACTGGCTAACTCACCCGGCAGTGTGAGCAAATGGGCTGAGATCAGAAGGTAAGAGGCGGCTGAACACCACTAACTTAGTTGTAGGTGCAACACTTCTGGGTTTGATTCGAAGTCATCTTGGGTGATTTATTTATGTTGTAAGCGAAATATTAAATCATTAAATAATTGACAGACGGTGGCGTTATTTGCATACAAGGCCTTCACTATACTTACTTTTATTATGTGACACCTTTTACGCAATATATCTCTTTCATATAGGTATAAATTATTATGTAATACCGTCCGAACTTTTAGGTTTCATTACTTGTTAATATAAACGGCAACATGTGACCAACAAAGTTGAATTTCGTTTGTACAGAATCTCATACTTAGCTGATATTGATGGAACAGAAGTATTTACGAGGTTCAGAAATTATTTTGTTATTTATTTTTGACGTGATTTACGAACATCGAATGCGTGACTTACATTTTATTACAAGATATGTAGATTTGTCATTAAATAAAAAAAGAGAAATCATATCCAAATTAGTTCAGAGATTGTAAACATTAGCATACACGAATACATAGACCAACCATTAAAAGTTTATATACGTCTATGTTATAGTTATTCTATAGATGTCCTTGTCTTAAACATATATACAAACACATCAACATATAAAATGTATTGTTATCATAAGAATGATAACAATATATGTATATTATCTATTGTATCACGGGACAACAAAATTGTTAATATAATACTTCATCTACATGGATATAACCAAGAATTTCATAGACTAACAAAAAGAAAACTGATATCTGAAACCATAAGAAACCGATCACTTTTTAAAATGAGGTCTTCTCAAAATATTCATTCTTTGCGTTTAATAACATTTCATTATTTATGAATCGGCCAGTCTTCCTTTGACTTATTTTAATATCTCTGAATAGAGCTAAGGGATTCTCTTGAGCCGTAAGTCAAATTAAACTTTTTCTAGTCTTTTATGAAAGTTTACTGAATACTTTTAATTATTTACTTCATTTATATTTTCAATTACTTTTATAGAATTCTTGTGTAAATGTTGGATAAGGGTCTTATATTTATTAAATGCTTTTCCTAAAATAGGTACCTACTTTAGTAAAAGCATGGCCGTGGTGTTTGCAGCGCCACAGGTTAACACCTGTTAATGTTGAGGTTACGGGTTTCATATTCCGATGGTTAGCTGTATTGGCTTTCTAGCATTAATTTAATTAACGGGAATAAGACGTGCCTTTTTAATGCTGATTTCGGGGATATCCGTAGCAGTTAGATTTAAAGAGAAAAGAATAGAGAATAGAGTTAGATTATATTAATATATAAAGGCGCAGGCGTTGCACTAAAAGCCCAAGGCTTTTTGTGTGTCAATGGACACAGGTATAATTGTTTGTTCGTTACATTACTACTGCTCATCGACTTGATTTCTGAAAAGTAATTTATGTGATCACGTGTTTATCCTAAATTATTCTTGGAACCACGTAATAGGGGTGAGTTTATTGAAGTGCTGGTCGATATAGAATATAATATGTATAGGCGCCGCGTTGCATATGCTTGCTAAATTTTAGAGAGAAAACTAAGCAACACTTTCACTGTGGTATCGAATGCGGCACCTCATAATCAATAAGTAAACATAAGCTAAAACTAAGCTATTAACATGTGTTAATAGCTGCTAATAATGCTAATAATGTATGTACATTATGTCACACAACAGCCTTCGCAGACAGTGAACTTCAACTGTTAATAATACGGTTGGTAATTCAAGAGCATGTAATATCTATGTAGTCACAGTGTTGGAATATATCAGTTGCCCTCGTTGTCATACCAGCGGTGTCATAAAACTTACAACTAAGTTGAAAGTTATGTTTATCAAAAGGGTGTCTCTAACTTAACTCAACCACGCGTACTTTAGGAGCGGTTCGTCGAACTATATGCATATGGTATACATACATACATAGTACTACGCCTGTAACACCGAAGGGGTTAGCACTGTTAGCAGATGTCTATAACACCCACGCTTGGTAGAGGATAGTTTTTAGGACCCAGGTAGCGGACAAGCGAGCCTATTTTTATATAACTAAGGTGGCAAACAGGCATACGGCCCACCTGATGGCAAGTGGTCATCTGCAACACCAGAGGCATCACTTTCGCGTTGCCGACCGTTTAGGAAAGAAAGAAGAGAAAAAGGAAGTGGGAAGGCAAAGGAACGGGATGGGGGAAAGGCACTCTCACTCACCGAAAGAAACCCAACAGAAGGAATACTGCAATTTCACGTCGATATTCTGTGAGAGGGTAGTCCTTCCCTGGTCGAGCCGGCCCATTCATGTTGAAATCAGCGAGGCTCTACTACTCAAAATAATATCTATTGATGTTTGCCGGGGCTCAGTTCCAGACTACGTGCTGTTACTGAAAATCACTTGTTAGAAAAAGAGAAATCTATTCTCTATAATACATATTGTTTATATTTTAAAAAAGATAAGTCTCGCACTAGGTATAAAACCTGCAGCGCGGGGTATATCACAATCATTTAAACAACAGAATACCCAGACTCGAAACGACCATTTGAGGATCACACAGGAATTTTTGACTCGTGCAGGTTTTTATTAGGGATCCTAATACTGAACCATATTTTTAAAACCGGAGTTTTCGGTAGTGACCTGTGATAATTACCGGTATACCGGTATATTCGATATGACCGAGATCTAAAGCATTAGTAGATACGAATTTCAGTGAGTAATTAAATATCTACTATTTAATGACACTTTATTGGCTAGTAAAGAGTTAGTGGATTTCAGATGAGTGATTATATTAAGAATATTCTGTAGAAAAACAATTTAAAATCAAAATAACAAAATAAATAATAATAAATATAAATAATATAATAATAATAATAATAATAATATAATAATAAATAATGTAATATAAGTGGCACTGAGACACCTTTTCCCTGAGAGTCTCAGGGCGGGTACTCAGTACACCGAGCCAAAGCTCAAAAAGATGAAACATTCTAAACAAATATTAATAATATTTTTATATAAAAACGAATCCTCGAACTTTTCTTTTTATTTCTGTTTTATAACATTTTAGGTATAAGTTAGTTTTAAAGAATTGTGTTTATATGTACATAGTTAATAATTTAAATAAACACATACTTTTCTGTTAATAAAAAATAAATTGAAACTATATATAGAACACTAGAGATCAATATTAAAATACTCATCGACGAAAACTTACATCACATCGATACTCTACTATTTTTCAAGTCTAGTCTCAGTCAGCTATCACAGTAAGTTGGACTGGCAGTTATACAAAACGCGCACCTGCTCGTCAGTCGTCAGCGTGACTGTTAGTCGCGGAACACGCTAATCGCTACGTATCGTGAAACGTGAAACGTGATTGGTCGTATGAAATCAAAACTTCGTGAGTGGGTACTCACTGACGGGTGTCATACACGTTTCATACAAAAATCACGTGTGAGTGTGACGTGTGTCGCAATAAAATTTAATTTTGGAATTGCACCCTGTTTTATTTTGCTTAAACTCGTTAATTTATTTACGAAAATCTATTTATTTATTGAAACAGTTAGAAACTAAATTTTTGAGCCGTTTGGGGTGGTAACCCTAGGTTCTTGGGGCTAGAGCGCTCGTATTTTGTACAGGGAGATCGCAAAATGCCTGCTCGACGTTTCGCGTGATCAATAGGCAAAGGCCAAAGAATCAGCATTGCCATTCAACGTGGCAATGCTGCCAGTCTTCTGGGCACGTTACCAGTTGACAGCGATACTGAAGAATTCTACGATGCCTAAACCATTTTTGTAAATATTATAATTATTTGAGTTTTGGAAATTATGTTATCTTTTTTAATACGTTTGTAAATATAGGTTATTAGATTATTTCATTTTAAAATTAATTATGTAAATATAAGTAAATAAATTTATTTATTTACACATACAAATTACTAGCTATGCCCGCGGTTTCACTCGCGTTTATGGTTACTGCGCCGCTCCCGTGGGTCGTAGCGTGATGCTATAGCCTTCCTCGATAAATAGGCTCCCCAACACTAAAATATCTTTTCATTTCGAACCAGTAGTTGCTGAGATTATCGCTTTCAACCAAACAAACAAATATAAGTATAGATTAGCCCTGCTGCTCCACTGCTGGGCACGGACCTGTTCTCAGTATAAGGAAGTTAGGCCACCACGATGGCCCATTGCAGATTGGCATACTTCACACATCTTCACAGAACATTTAGTAGGGTTCTCAGACATGCGGGTTTCCCCGCGATGTTTTTCTTCACCGCTTTAGCGAACAATAATAGGGTAGTTGCTTATGTTTGATTTTGTACATTATTTTACACACAAGACCAAATAACAATCAAGTAATATATTTTATTATCGTATTTTAATATCCGCAAACGAGTATTAAAATTGATTGCAAAATAAGTATATAATATTTGAAACTTAGGCTAAAGAAAAGTAGGATCGTAAAAATATAAATTGAATAATTATTGGGAAGAGAGAAACCCGCCATGCACTCTTGGATTGCCCACCCCAACTATTGCAATAGAAAACTATTAACAATCAAATCCTCTGTATAGGGTCGTGGCATCCGTACTCCAACTTGCAGTATTCCGCTTCGAGCACAAAATATGCGTCGACATGTTTTTCGCCTCAGCACGAGGCATCTTCAAGACCGTTTGGCAACGAATGAATGGCTCATTTTTCTATTGCAACTGTTGGGGTGGGCAATCCGAGGGTGCGTTCTGGGTTTTAATTTTCCCAATAGTTTTATTACTATGGATTTACGCCATGTAATGTATACGTCAGTTAGTATAACGTACACGCAATTTAGACACAGCCTACATTAATACGTAGGTGCCCGTATCATGTGAGTGCTACTACGCTAAATTGCTCCGTAGTAGGCGACTGTTTTGCTAATTAGCGTTCGTAATTGGTGTCTATAGGCTACTAATTCTATGTTAATGAGAATAATAAACATTGGCGTTGGTACGCCATAAGTACATAATACATAAGTAATTGCTAAAGTAGGCACTTACTACAAATGTAATCAAATAACGAATAAAACTTTACAATGATGCGTAGAAGAGCGGAGAGGAGAGCGTGGCACTGCCATTCAGAGGTCTCGAAATTTATCGAGGCACGCATCTCTGACTTTTCAAAGGTCTGTCGGTCGGCTTAGCGGCGATGGAAAACATCATGAGGAATATGGCATGTAAGACTTTTCCATATTGTTCACAAAGATACGTGAAGTTTGCCAACCCGTACTGGACCAGCATGGTAGACTTCCTTTATCTTTCTCACATTGAAGAGAAGAGAAAAGAGAAGCCCGTATTCAGCAGTGGGACAGTTTATATGGAGGACTGATATTGTCATTATTTATTCCTTATACAACAGTATGATTCAGCAATGAAGCAGCGATAGCTCAGTGGGGAGACCAACAGACTGCAATGCAGAGGGTCTCGGGTTCGAACCCACGTCGCGCACCTCTGACTTTCGGAAGTTATGTGACTTTTTGTAACTATGTGCGTATTAATTGACAATTATCGCCTGCTCCGTGCCTCGGAGAGCACGTTAAGCCGTCGGTCCCGGCTGCCATGAACATCTATGGCAGTCGTTATTGGGAAGTCAGTGCCCTATAATATCCTGACACTGGTCTAGCCTTAGGGTATCGTTAGCCTTCGGGTTGCGGAGGTCAGGTGGCAGCCGCTCCGTGTAAAAACTGATATCCAGTCAAATTTGGTTAGACTAGAAAAGCCGACCCCAAGTGACTTGGGAATAATAAAGGCTAGGGAGAAGAAGAAGAAGACAACAGTATGATTCACACATAAAATAATTTTCTAAAATACATTCCTAGCTGGACGAAACGGGCGTTTGTGATATAACCGAATTCCTCGCAGACAAAATCGCGGGCAACAGCTCGTTCGTTTTATAAATGGTATTTGGAATATGGCAACTTTATCGAATGTACTGTTAATCAACGACTTGGCTTAATCTCCGAATGTTTGCCAAAGCGGTATTAAGTTTGTCACTATAATTAGTTAAGCATGATAGATTCAGGAATCTATCACGCTTATCTGTAGCTTCTAAAAATACTATGTAAGACATGCCCTGGCATGTCTTACATAGCCAAATATAAACATATGCTTATACAGAATACAAGTGAAACCGACTCATGCTTCGCCGTGGCTCAGCTTCATATAAATATTTATTAGAAAAGTAATTCAGGTTTCTATGGGAACTTAGGGATAAAAAGTATATAAATACAAGTTAATCCATTAACAACTTTTCGAGCTTTTTGGACACAAACGAAAGCTGCATTTATATATATAAAGAAGATGACATCCGGGGCGTCTCTAGTAGGTTCTAGGTACTTCTTCTCTTTCCTTCTAGCTCTTCTTCTATGATGTTTTTTATGAAGTCGTCATGCCTTATAAGGCGGACAAACATCTTTCATCTTCTTCTATCCTGTTCCCAATTGTCGTCAAAATGCTGTATTTTTCTTGGACAAGGCTTTGTCTGTACTTCCACTTTACTTTTCTGTCAAGCTAATTATTTCCAATCGCCTTCAGCACTACGTTTCAAATGCTGTATGTTTTTAAAGTAAGGCGTCGTTGTTAACCCAATTAATCTTCATCATTAATAGATTTAAAATATACATACATAATTGCCTAGAAAATAAGTAGGTTTATCGAAATTCTTATATGTTAACTTATCTTATTAATCTCTGTATCGTAAATATGTTTTAGTAACCTACATGAATTAATAAAGCTATCTTACATTACTTAATAGACATTAGAACAATTATAAAATTTTACGTTGACTTACAAAATTTATTGATACATTTAGATTTTATATATTACTACCTGCCCGGACAGAATTCGTTCTGTCAAAAGTAATTTTTCTTTTTTTTATGTTTACTTTATCACTAAGGGGTATGAAAAATAGATAGTAGCCGATTCTCAGACCTACTAAATATGCATATAAAATTTCATAGAAATCGGTCAAGCCGTTTCGGAGGAGTATGGTAACTAACATTGTGACACGAGAATTTGATATATAAGATTATTAATTAGCTGCCATAAAGTCAAATGTCACACAATTATTTATTAGATATTTTGACGTATATAAGCTTTGTTTCTTAACAATTCAAAGCAGGGTCGGCCTCGAAGTTGCAGCGGTAGCATATTTGACTACTTGTGCATGAGGTCACCCCAACCGTATCTACACTTCTGCCTGACCCGTGGATAAACGTGACTGATTGCAATGTTGGCGTAGTGGTTTAAGTAGGTCTCGCCACTGCCATTGCGCTGAGTGTTATGGGTTTGAATCCCGCACTGGACAAAACTTTGTGTGATCCACAAATGATTGGTTCAAGTCTGGGTGTTCTTTGTGTCCGTTGTTTGAATGTTTGTAGAATCCCCCGCGACATAGGAAATATGCCTAGTGCAGAAGAGGTCTTTAAAAAAACAAACCTGACTTGTATACGAGTACATGAAACTTTCCATATGTTTTCCTTTATCCATCACTGAGCGAGTACGACTCGCACACGACCATATACATTACTTAGTCGGGATATTTTTTATATCTTTTTATACAACTATGCTGGCAAACAAGCATACGGCCCACCTGATGGTAAGTGGTCACCGTAGTCTATGGACGCCTGCAACACCAGAGCCTTCACTTGCGCGTTGGCGACCTAAAGGGTCGGAAAGGAAGTGGGAAGGAGAAGGAGTGGGAAGAGGGAAAGGGGGTGATTGGGCCTTCGGCACTCTCACTCACCGAACGAAACAACAATAGGAATACTGCTATTTCACGTCGATATTCTGTGAGTGGGTAGTTCTTCCCCGGTCGAGCCGGCCCATTCATGCTGTTTAATATTAAAGGACTTATTCGAAAAATACTCTATAGAGTTATTAGTTATGTTTATTTTGTAAAGCCCGTGCATATGAGCGATGTATTAATAAAACATACTTATCAGGTAATGGATGACTAATTGCTTCCCACCGCAGAGCCCATTGATTGTGACAATATACAGTTTATTTACGAAACATAAATGTCAGCCATTTATAATAATATTAGGATTGGCAATTTGATCCATATTTAGATATATTTTTAAGCTTAAATAAATATCTATAGTTTATCTATATCTGACTTATGTCGTAAGCAATTGCGTACTGGCAGATAATAATAAGAGGTAAATGATAGGCGATATATATATATATATATATATATATATAAATATATATATATATATATATCGCCTATCATTTTGGTTATCTCTAGGTATTAGAAAACCACAAATATGGTTTGAAAGCCGTAAGGCCACAGCAGACGTGCTTCTTTTAGCATCGGCGATCGGCGATTTTGCGACTGTATCCATGCTGCATTGCGTTTTGGCTACTCTCTGTGTTCGATCGCAGTATCAAAATCGCGCGTTTTAAAGATTCTATCGATGCTGCATCGCGATTTCGCGACTTATTCGCGTTTTGGGATCGCGCATTTTGGCGACTGCTCCGATACTCGATCGGGTCGACTATAGTCTTGCCGGTCAATAGTCGACTATCGATAGTTTGCCGATTTGCAATGGTATTGTTTACAAATTATAAATTACAAATTGTAGTAGTAACACAGATCGGCAGCAATATAAAAAATGTACTAGTATAACTGAATGGTTTTCGTTTAAGTGGATGAAATTACAAATGTAGTGTACTTCAAGTCAAAATGTTAAAAAAATTGCCGATCGTCTCTTCGTAATATATGAAATAATGAATGATACTCGCCGAAAGTAAGACGTGAACTGGTTATTGGACGTAACCAATACCGCCTTCGGCGCGATTGATATTTTCGCTTTATCAATAAAGCAAGCAGCAGTGCAGCTTCATTAGAATCCATCGTAAGGGTGTAGCTTCGTCAAAATCTAGTGCAACACTGAGTCGTGTTCCGCAGATGCCAAATTGATGCGACCGGCATCCGAATGTGTACGCAGTGTAGTGTTCAGTCGGTGTGTCGAGCTTCCGAAAAGCTACTCAATCGCGACGTTTGGCGTTTTTAAGTGTGCGGTGTGGAAAGTTTGGACGTTGCATTTAGCTTCTAAAAAGAGACTAAGTCGCCGATCACCGATGCTAAAAGTAGCATGTCGGATGTGGCCCTAACTGAATGGTATTATGATAAGTTTGCTTCTTTATTAAATAAGACAAGTAAAAATCATTACTGTAAATTATTTAATATAAGTATCTTTAAAACATGTTCTAGTAGTTTATAGTTTTATTGCCTCCTTATTAAGATTCGATTCTATATCACGGGGGACTTCACAAATACCTATTGAAACAACGGTCACAATGAATACCTGAATATTCTTTGTGTCCGTTGTTTGAATGTTAAGAGGGATTAGAAAAAAAAAAAAAACGATCCCACAACACTAGGCGTGGCAATGCGAGGTGGCTACTTAAAACCACTACGCCATCTGTCAAAACTGCGATAATACCAAAAGATTAATCGTTAAGTTTATTTTGTATTTATATAATAAAACGGTGTTTTCACGTCGTGAGTAAATCTTCGCCGGCAGTAAGTTGAAGTAAGCTCAGTTTGAGTACAGCCCTCGAACACGAGAGGGTCTGAGTGGCAATATATTTTTGCGGGTGTGCAGGGGTGCGCCGACAAAAATATACCGACGTTATTTTTATTTATTTGCTTACAAATAACAGCTCTATTTTAACTCATTTAGGTGACAATTTAGTTTGGTTAAATATAGAAGGATTTATATCTCACGTCTGTATATCTTTGAAGCTTTAGGTTGAGACGTATTGCATCCACATTTCGGAACTTTTTCCTCTTTCTAAAGACAACTCTCCCGCTAGGAATAAACCATTACCCCTTCCGTGCAGTCTATGGACGTTTAAGTTTCTAAGAACGAGCTTATTGCTGTCTATCGGTTACAGATGCAGACAAGGTGCTGTTACTGAGAATTTTTCCACAGAAAACGCAATAAGACAGTTCCTCAAAATGCTTCTTTTATTTGAGATCTGGAATAATCAACTACAGTTTGATATAATTTAATTTGCATATTATTATAAACTTTATTATATACTTACTTTATTTTTCTTTTTATATATATTATTTTCAATTTATTATATTATAACTAGTTGAAACCTTGTTCTGATATAATCAATTTCTAATTTTAATATAAAAAATTAAATTCTTATCCAATGCCATTAATTTCTTAATTATATTATTTTATTAAGTACTATTTTAATATAGCGTTAAAACTTGACAATCTATCTTACTAGTTCTCATTTTATTTCTCTATTGTGCTTATATGTTGTCTCCATATTTGTATTGAAACACACATTTCACATTGTATTATTAATTATAAAATATGTTGCTTATGTTGTTGTTATTATGATATTTTTATTATTTTATTTCTTGTTTTGACATTTTTATGAATTTATGTATATTTGTATTTCTTTTTGTTAATTATTTATGTTAGTAATCTAATGCTATTTTTTAATAATCATTATAATTTATGGAAACTGTTATTAGCATCCGTGCAGTCACCAAAGGGATCTAGTTGAAAACCAGCGCCAGGCTTCCTTAGTTTTTTTCTTTTTTTTTTACTTCGTGGAATGCATTAACGCATACCCGTCCGCGGGGGCGGGCAGAGGGGTTATGTCGGACTCACCGGGATAAAAGAAAGATGTTGAAATGATAATGGACCTCCCGGAATACCGGAACCGGTTTTGTCGAGGAACACCGTGGTTAAGTACCACGGTGTTCCTCGACAAAACCACTATCGACGGGGCCGCGCGAATCACTTGCACATGCGGTCGCGACCCCGCCGAGGTTTGGCCACTACACGAAGGGACCTACCCTTTGGCACTGGCACTTCCCACTCATAAAACCCTACTGTCCCCCCCAAGAGTGGAAACGGACTCGACACAGAGGCGCGCGTGGGAACACGCACGCCGCCTCTCGGACCTGGTGCTGAACAGGTGGTGGACAGGCCTAAGAAGCCCACCACCCCCAGGTCAAACCTCAGGGTGGCTGGAAGTCGTCTCGCGCCCTCCGGCGCCCGGCTCTGCGGTTGGGAGAGGGTTTAAGCGTTCCCTCTCTCGCTCCACCGCCTCCTTGATGGAAATCACTTCTTCACAGAAGGATGCGACGGCGTTCCACGACTTCTCACTCCGGACTGACTACGGCCGGGAGCGAGAGGGCAACCATCGGGCGTCGCTTCCAGGTCCCATGGCATCGATCCGGCAAAGAGGCTCGCAGCCTCGAACGAGATCGTGCGGTAACCTCTTATCAACCTGACGGCCATGGCGCGCTGTGGCGCACGAAGCGCCGAAATGTTACGGGCCGTCAGGTTGTCCGCCCAAACTGGGGCCCGTACAGGGCCATGGACCGCACGACCACCTCGTAGAGCCTCCGGCAGGAGGTGTTTGGCCCCTCCAAGGTTGGGTAGCAGGCGCGAGAGTGCGCCTGCAGCGTCCCGGAGAATGGGGCCAAACGACGAAAATGGGCTATGAAGTCCCATCGGCTGTCGAGCAAGAGTCCTAAATACTTCAGGGTTGACACGACGCCGCTGCGGACCCCTCCTACCATAATATGGGCTCCTGGAGGTGGCCGCTTCCGAGGGCCGTAAAATTAAAACAAACGGCCTCGGACTTGGACAGGGCCACCTCGAGGCCTAACCGCCGGATGCGATTGGCGACTTGTGCGGCCCCAGCGGTCGCCAGTATGGCCGCCGCCCGGTGCGACTTACCCCTCGCCGTGACAAGTGTGTCGTCGGCGTAACAAATTACGCCGACGCCACGGAGGAGCGCACCTCGCAGCATCCAGTCGTAACCGATGGTCCACAGGAGCGGATCCAGAACCGATCCCTGCGGAACACCGCACGACATGTCTCGCCGACTCCAACCATCGTGACCCGGATAGTCTACTACCCTCTCCGATAAGTATGCCTCGACAATGCGGTGGAAGTAGGTCGGCACTCGATGGAAAATGAGTGCCTCCCTGATACAACTCCAGGGCAAGATGTTGAAGGCATTCGCGATGTCCAGAGACACCGCGAAGACGACCTCACGCAAGGACACCGCATCCTCCGCCAGGCTCCTCACACGCTGGACAGCGTCAATAGTGGAGTGCCCACGGCGGCAACCATATTGGTTCTCCGCTAGATCCGAACCCACTGAAGACAGACGCTGGACGAGGCGCTCCACGATAATAAATTCGAACATTTTCGCCACCTCGTCCAGCAACACGATGGGCCGGTAGGCGGACGGAATGTCCCCTCCTTCCTGATCAGGACTAGTTTCCCCACCTTCCACTGGCGCGGAAACCGGCTCTGCACCAAACACTCACTGAGGAGCCCTCTGAGCCAGGGCCAACGCAAGGCCTGGAATGCCGTCGGGCCCCTGGGGAGGCTTCCTTAGCCTGGCATACGTTGAATAATAATAAAATTTGCCGAATGGGACCTCCATTTGGCAATTTTAATTTTTTATTTAGCTTTTTATTATTGTATTCATTTTGTCAAATAAATTAATTGTCTTACTTTCTTTCTTTGTTTCTTTCAATAATTAAGCCATTTGCTGGTGTTTGACTTAATAATAATAATAATAAATTTATTTCCCAGAATAAGTACACAGCTTACAAAAGACATCAAAGTTAACACGATATAAGGTAAAGACAATAATTGTTCGAACACTGGTACCCAAAGTAAGATTTAACTTGTGTCATGGATACCAGGCTCCTCTCAATTTATTTTAGTAACATTTTGATCTTTATTTGTTTGGTTTAACTAATCGCTTAAAGTCTTCAAGTTATTTTGATTTTCTACATATTTACTGTCCTAGCGTGCGATTACGTAGCTTTGGCAATTCATCAGGCCGTGACATCTATTTTTGGGAAATGTTAAGGTTCGAAACCATCCAATCAACATTATTTACAAAACACAGCTACATAATATCTGACTTGTCCTAACATAAATGTATCGCGTGACATGTGCAAGCCATTGTTATATCAGCAAGGATGTTGAATCCTGACATATTATTATAAATGCGAATGTAAGCCACGCCTTATCTACTCGAACGACGGTTGTTAAGGCTACAGAAAAGGACAGAGTATACTTTCATCCAGTAAAAGCAAAAGCTGATTTATATTTGTAACTAGACGATCAAGGAGAGAGTTTTAATAATAATAGTAATAACGATATTAGTAATGCTTCACTTGCACTCTATTGTTGTGCGTTCATGTGGCACTTGTCCGCGGAAGCAACGGAACACCACACCCTTCGGACATGCAAACGTGTAGGTCATGTAAGGAAATTATAAATGGCAGATCATGCTTAAAAACGCTATACAAACAAAAGAAAATAACTAAACTACTTAATAAATATGAAATATATAATGTCACTGCAAATTACGCTAAACTGTTTCACACTCCTAAAGAAATTGTTTTCATTCACAATTTCATAAAACGGCAAGTTCTTAATTACTTTTACGCTGTTTGGATAAAAGTTATTGATACTAGGGTGTATTAATTAATCATCTATTTAGTTGTAAACTTGAGATAAAATTGTTTATTGATAGATCAGAATTGATAACATTTATACATCATCGAAATTAAACAAACTTTATACGGCTTTTATCGCGTTGTTTATTTTTTATAAAACACTATTATTATATAATTTTAAAACTTTAAACTACTATTTTGAAACACTTTTACTAGTTACTGTTTACCTATTTAGATTTAATTTTACACTTTCTCCGACGTTTCGGTTGCTTTTTAGCAGCCATGGTCACGGGGAGACTAAGATGGTAGTTGTCTCAATGTTCTAGTGTAGTTATTTCAAAGTACCCGAACATAATGTAATCATTGGTATTTCTATTTTGGCAGAATGAGCTCAAAGTATCATGAAGTCTAGCTGTGGTTGCTTCTTCTTGGGTTTGACTATTTGAATTACTGGATTCCAAGCTGGTTGTACATTCCAACCGTCTTCTCTATTAAAAGTAGGATTTTTTTAAAATTTTAATAGCCTCGTGAAGCATTCTTGGTAGGAATCGGTTTTGTTTAGCGAGAATCTGTGGTGTATCAAATCTCAGGTAGTGGTTGGTCCCCTGTTGCACATGTTCACACACACCAGACTTCAACGAGCGTTGTTGTTTTACATCACTATGTGTTCTTTTATGCGGGTGCTTATGCTTCTCTTGGTTCATCTAATGTATGAGAGTCCGCAGTCACAATCTTTTTTTATATACCCTCGCATCTTGTAAAGGTAGTTGGCACTTGACGGAAGGTAAAAATTTACTTATCTTCGTTGGTGGCTTGAAGTATGTGTTGATTGAAGCTCGCTTCAAGATGTAGCCAATCTTGTCAGTAACACCCCTTACATAAGGCAGTATAGCAGGCTGGCGCTCGACTGTGGCTGGTTTTTCTCGGGATCTGTGACAGCAGCGCGGCTGTTGGAGCTTGTTGTCTTGCAGTGCTTGCTCGACATGTTGAAGCTCGGCGTCCAGGTGTTTCTTGTCACAGATCCCGTGGGCTCTCTGAAACAAAGACATTCCCACGGTAGCTAACTGTTAGGGATGGTGGTGAGATTCACCGTTCAAGTACCTATTTGTATGGGTCTTTTATTTAAACGCATCGGACGTGACGGCTGTGTCACACGGTCTCAGATGACCTACTTTTGTATAGTGTTTAATTAATATTAAATTGTCTAAACAAATTACTATTCGGAATCCCGCTGGGGATTTCAATTTATATTCTACCTTTTGGGACCCTCGCTACGCGACCTTTCTCATCTGGCGGCGAGTGGAAGACCCAAGCACAACCTGGGAAGGAGCTGGGCCGCCCAGCAGAGCTGCACCACAGTTCAGGCCAGTGTTCTCAGTACTACCTACTACCTCAAAGTCTGGACGTGGTTAGGCAACAGTAGTTGGCATAAATAAAGACTCAATTCCTAAAGATTCGTGTTCTTTATTTAGCGAACCCCTACCTACCTGTCGGCCAGCCTGCTACCAGGATACCCAGGTGCCGCAGTGGCATACACAGTGTGGCTCAAAGTATGATCAGGATTCCTGATGACAAGTACATCTAAGAAATCTAATAAATTATTTGCCTCTAATTCTATAGTAAATTAGATGTTGTTATTTATGGAATTAAGATGTTCTAGGACACTTAGACTATTTGTTGGTAATATTGTAAAAGTATCATCTACAAACCTCTTATAAATCCTTGGTGTGATGGGGGCAGTCTGTAAAGCTCGAGCCTCGAAGTCCTTCATACATATGTCGGCAACAACAGGCGAAAATGGGGCTTAAATTGAAGTAATCAGTAACTAGTAAAAGTGTTTAACAATAGTAGTTTAAAGTTTCAAAATTATGTAATAATAGTGTTTTATAAAAAGTAAACAACGCGATAAAATCCGTATAAAGTTTGTTTAATTTCGATGTATAACATTCGCGTAAACATAAGACAATATTATTTATACATCAGAATAAATATAGATTTACAAAAATACGAATAGCAATTAAACAAAAACATTGCGTAATTTGAGTGATTTAGTAGAGTTAAATTCTCACGAGCATTTCAAAGGATCATAAAATAGCATTTTTACAAATGTAATTAAGAAACCGCACTCGGAATAATTACAACTTTGTGTTCATCAAATGTACTTAGAAATCGAGTCATTAATCGATTTTATAGAGGCTTTTGAAAAACAAACTGTAGAAGCGGTTCGGGTTTGATACTACGTAAAATATGCGACATCTAGGAATCTTTACTAGGTTTACAATGATAATTATACTGGGCATATGTTGCCACATTACTCTATTATGGTACACTTCATCAAATCCCTATGCGTATTTATATCGTTTTAAAATACCTAAAGACGGCCAGGAATATATTTGGTGTCGCAACTGCGGCCTTAGTGTGGGGCGTACCATACAACTCTTTACTAATCCAAGTCAAAATGCAGTCAAAGTTGAAATAAGAACTGTTTTCGGTAAAAACGTCACAGTACAAACTTTAGTCAATTCCCTTTCCTACCTCTATGACGTGGGGACCACTGAAAATGCATACTGTGATTATGTAGGAGACGGTCAGGACTCATTGACATGGTTTCCTGGGTACATAGCATGGGTATGTGTTTGTTCAAGTTGTAACACGGCGCTTGGATGGTCATTCGTAAGAAATTCTCATTATAAAAATAGAAACAAAACGGGCAAGTATACTTTTGAAGCACTAATACTGGCGAATCTATTGGAGATAGATCCTAAGGGACAGCTAATAGTCAGAAAACAATCGTCTACAATGTAAGTGTCATTTATTTATTACTAGATTTATTATTGAAATTAAACTACTATATACGGATTTTATCACGTTGTTTATTTGACACCTTATTACATAATTTTGAAAACTGTTACACTACTAATACTATTAAACTTTACTAATTTTTAAGCTAATTAAATTATTATTAAAACTATTAAACCTACATATTTAGATTTAATTTTACACTTTCCCGACGTTTCGGTTGCTTTTCAGCAGCACTAAGATGGTAGTTGTCTCAATGTTCCAGTGTAGTTATTTCAAAGTACCCGAACATAATTTAATCATTGGTGTTTCTATTTACGCAGAATGAGCTCAAAGTATCATGAAGTCTAGCTGTGATTTGCTTCTTCTTGGGTTTGACTATTTGAATTACTGGATCCCAAGCTGGTGGTACATTCCAACCATCTTCTCTATTAAAATTAGGATGTTTTTTGATTTTAATAGCCTCGCGAAGCATCCTTGATAGGAATCGGTGTTCTTTAGCGAGAATCTGTGGTTTGTCAAATCTCAGTTAGTGGTTGGTCCCCGGTTGCACATGTTCACACACAGCAGACTTCAACGAGCGTTGGTGTTTTACATCAGCTATGTGTTCTTTTATGCGGGTGCCTATGTTTCTCTTGGTTTGACCAATGTATGAGAGTCCGCAGTCACAATCTATTTTATAGACCCCTGATGACCTATTACTAGATATGTCCCGCCGTTTTACCCATTTCGCTCTTAAGGGCCGAAGCATGGTGTTAGATAAATTACAACCATCCTTTGGACGTTATTTACTGTTGCGTTTTTTGATTGTTTCGTCTAAAACTGACATTATTCAAGATAAAAGATTTAAAATATATTTAAATCAAGTCAAATCTGGAAGAAGGGGTACAATTGACAATTATCAAATAAGGACGCACATACCTCGTTGTGACGTTACTGCTATTTGAGCACATACACGCGAAGGAGTTAGCGAGATGCTTCCACTTTTCTCTTTGCACCGTTTCCATGGGTCGTAGCGTGATGTTATGTAGCCTATAACCTTCCTCGATAAATAAGCTATCCAACAATAAAATAAATTTTCAATTCGAACCAGTTGTTCCTAAGATTAGCGCGTTCAACCAAACAAACAAATGAACAGACAAACAAACAAACTCTTCAGCTTTATAATATTATTATAGTATAGTTTTTTAAGATGTTTCTTTTGATTGTTATGGGTTTTGTGTATAAAATAACTTAATTATCAAACATAGGTATCTGCCCTGTTATAGTTTACATTGAAGGCAGAGAGCTGTATAAAAAGAACCATCAATGCATACACATATTTATACATCAATAAAAATTTAAAACACCTGCGTGTTACAAAACATTCGATATTGACCAGTGAAAACAAATAATCAAAATTATAGCATGTTACATGTTACGCATTAAAACAAAATTATTTGGATTATACGAGTACATAAAAAAATAAATATAATTGAATCCTGATAAGAAGGTATGTTTCTAGAGTATTCATATATAATAAATAGTGTTTGAACGAAACAGGATTTGTAGCCGAAACCGTAACTGAAACCGATCAAACCGATCGATGTCAGTTCCGGCCCAAACCGAAACTAATTTAAATAAGTACAAAAAATTTATGCACTTAACTTAAACTCCTTTGTAATTAATTAAGTATTTTAACTGTGTTGATGATAAAACAATTATCTAATTATTATAAGTATGAATAAAAATAACAATGATTTGTATGACGGTCAAAAACTTAATTTAAAAAAGAGTTAATAAATTAAATGAACAAATAGGATTGCTAATTTTGGTATTTATAATTTAGAAGTTTGATTTTGTACGCTCAGAAAAGCAAATTATTTAAATATTGGTCTAAGTATTGTCTCAGCTATCAATGAACTAAGTCGGTAACCATGAGGCACAAACTCATCCGAACGAAGCCCGAATAATTCACGAACACTGAATTTCGGTGCGGCCGACCTTTCGGCTGTATTTGGCCGAAACTAGATTTTTGGCTGATACTGGCCGGAACCAAAACCGATACCGAATATTCGGTCAAACACAGCAAGCAATAAAATGACCTATTGGTGTAATTTGATGATTTAGTAAATTTAATTCCAGACAACCATTTCGAAGGATCATAAAATAGCAGTTCTTACAAATGTAATTAAGAAACCGCGCTCGAAATAATTAAAATTTTGTGCTTATCAAATATACTTTAAGATCGACTCATTAATAGATTTTGATTGTAGCATTTCGATAATCAATCGTTTGTTTGCAATTGTTGATTCGATCGTCTTGGTCAATTTAAAAGCGGTTCAATATGGGCGTCTTCTTGCCTTTTATTATATTTTGTTACATTTCGTCCCTCTTCTATACCTGTACTAGTGAAGTACTAATAACTGAGAAACATGAACACGATTTGCTTTGGTGTAGCCATTGTGGTGTTGGCGTGGGTAACACCATCTATTTGTTTAATAAACTGAGCCCTGGCGCTGTTAAAGCTGAAAATAGAACGGTTTTTGGCAGGAACGTCACAGTACAAACATTAATAAACCCGTTCCTCTTCATGTTTGATGTTGTAACTGTTAAACATGTAAGTTGTGCTGATATGGGTCGGCATAGTCGAGGGGATTCTTGGTTTCCTGGTTATTCCTGGCGTATCTGCACCTGTCCCAGTTGTGCCTCTCAACTCGGCTGGACATTCGAAAGAACGTTAAGCAATGATGTAGTGGACACAAATCAGAATGAAACTTTTCATGCGCTGATAGTGTCAAGTTTGTTAGAGAAAAATTCATATCAACAAGTAACTAATCTGTCGCCGATACTGTAAGTGTCATTTTTTTTTACAAATACTTTGTCTGTCGGTCTCTTCTGGCTAGTGCCGTTATTTATTAGGCAGTGGGAATAGGTGAAACATGGCTAAGATTATACCTTACCAAGTCTTTATGGTTTGGTATATTGTTTATCCTAATTTCATAAGTTATCATAAAATATATGAAACCGGCTAAAAAGAGAAATAACAATTCAAAAATTAATTTGATTTAAAAGTATAATAGTTTCCACTCGCGAATTCATATCAATATCAACAGTGTGAACTCATTCAAATTCGTGTAGTATTTGCGTGATGTGCGTACAAACATGTAAACAGATACCAATCACGTTTTAAAATTATTATTTGGCTTTACAGTTCCCTAAAAAGAACCCTTACAATATTTTTGAAACCGCTATATACAGACATAAATTATATATATAGATTCACGCCTGTTTACCAGAGGGGTAGGCAGAGACTACGGATTTCCATTTGCTACGATCCTGACATATTACTCTGGCTTCATTCACTTTCTTCACATTCCTCACACACGCTTGCCGGTTTAAGGTACTCTTTACCTGGCCTTTGTCCAGAACGTCTCCAATCTGATCAAGAAACGTTCGCCTAGGTCTGCCTGTTGCGACTGTTCCATTGACACTAGCCTTATAAACTTTCTTAGGCAGTATTTTCTCGTCCATTCTTTCTACATGCCTAAACCAGCTTAACATACCCTTTTCTATTCTTGTCACTATATCCACTTTCATGTCGCATCTCTCTCTAATCACACTATTCCTTATTTTATCTTTCATGGTCACACCATATATGTCTCTCAGCATTTATTCTAATCTCATACTTTTTTTGCCGTACCCAACTTTCACTTCCATGCATAAGTGTAGCCACTATACACAATAGTACATGTACAGACATTCGATTAATATCAGCCCTGTATTAAACTATCCTTCTCCCTCTTCATCCATCTTCTATCTACTCCCACCACGCTGGTCCAGTGCGGGTTAGCTGACTTCACATATCTTCGAGAACAATATAGAAATCTCATGGATATACAGGTTTCCTCCGGATATTTTTCCTTCACTGTTAAAGCGGACTATACTTTACTATTTAGTACGCACATAACTTCGAAAAGTCAGACATGCCTGCCCACCTTCGGATTGAACTCGAGACATCTGCGTATCAGTCCATCAATCGCCCACTAGAATATCGTTGTTTTTTAATGTATAGACATTGACCAGTTACAATTTTATTACATATATTATTTATTTTATGAATATTATCAATTTACACAATTATTTAAAACTAACTTATATCTAAAATATTATAAAAGAGAAATAAAAAAGTAAAGTAAACTAAAACCCCTTAATGGGCGTCATAGAATTCCTCCGCATCACAGTCGACTGGTAGTGTGCCCAGAAGACTGGCAGTCACAACAATAACAGTCAATTTTATTATATGTAACGTTGAATCCGTGTATTGTTATTTGTCTTTACTTATGATGATGCCATCTGTTGCACTTTATATATTGTCTGACTCAAATTGTTATTTTACAGTTTGGAAGAACTCTTTACCATCAAAAATATGCAGCCGACGGCTACCGAGGCAACAGTAGTATCGGTCAATAAGACCTCTACACTCATGTCACTATTCCAACTGAGGGCCAGTGAAGACACACCAGCATCTCCTACCAACATCGCCACTACCACGACAAATGACACAACCAATACTGTTACTGTGGAAAAGGATAAACTAATAATCACCACACCTGCTAATATCACCGGTGCAACAGTCGAAGCTACAACGAAAACTACAAACTAGTTGGGGTTTCTTATGTGTGTGCTGCTATAGTTTTACTTATTAATGTTGACTTTGAAAGTAAATATATCGCTTAAACATACTTTTTTTATCGGAGGCTTTCTACCGATCTATCGGAAAATTTTATTTCTTCTTGGCATTGATGAAGATAATGTCAAGGGCGTAAAACTTTCAGTGACTTTATTGTTTCCTTAGATTCTTTTAAAAAAGGGAAAAATTATGAATCTGAAATAAGTATCTTTAGTCGAACTTAATTAATTTCAATGAATGAAGGCGGAAGAAATTATTGCTGAAGGAAATGACCAAATTAAAACTAACTAACACTATACCTATCTACGAAAATTCCTTTTTATCTGTGATACAGATATCATAGTAGCAATAAAATCATTTTACATTTTATTCAGAATATAGGTTAGTATGTGCAGGATAGTCATAGTCATAGTTCTACTATAATATTTATTGACTTTTTTATTTATTTGTTCTACGGAAGAGTTACAGCTAAATTAACAGATTAGCAGTAGAATAGTGACAGAAAGCCAATTATAGGTTTTCGCTTATATAAAGTTGATTAATATTTAAGTGTGGCTGGTTTCAATTTACCGTACAGTACAGTCATTCACACAAATATATATATTATTTGGACTGTGTCGTGCAGAAATGATCCAAGGGTTATTTTTTAATTTATCTAAAAGTATGAAGAACTTTTGAATAAACATCAAGTAATGGAGAAATCTATATTAAATTCTTTATAAAACTATAATATGCATAACATGATGTAATAGGATAACAGTCACAAGAAAATGAACTTAATGTTTCAAATCAGCATAACTTTTATTAATGTTTTTGTGGATTGAATCATTTCTGCACAACACGGTCCATTTTTAACTGCCTAAAAATGTGATAAAATGATAAAACATAAGCTAAACCTATTATATCTAAAATAAACGTAAATAAACGTATGAAATTAAATCAAGAAAAAGTTAGGTTCAAACATCTTCTTGCTGCAGGTATAATAGTTGCAAATAGATTAAGATTATGCTGCTTACACAATTTATAAAAAAAATCTACTCGCTCGCACAGTAAAAGTGTTTTGTCTATAATTAGTATAATCATGTGGAACACTTATTGGGGGATTAAAACGTGATGATTTACAAGGAACGTTAAGGCAATATTGTATAACAGATTGAAGCAATTTATATGATTTTAATATTTTAATAAAAGTAAATAGTCGGCAATTTCTTTACGATTCTGTAGTGGCAACAGATGATACTAAGATTATTACAGTATTCAATGTAATTTTTGGAGTCGTACGGAATTCGCTGATGCAAGCATAAGAATTTAATAAGCGCCCCTGTATGCACTCTATTCAGTCTATATATTTTTTTAAACATAGGTTCTGTATTTGGGAAGCATATTTCAAATTGCTACGAACATAGGTACAATATAAAATTTTAAGAGTCTTAACTTACGTAAAGCATTTATAGAAACGCGTAACAAAATCTAATGCTTTTGAGGCTCTCTTAACAACAGTATCTATATGAGTGTCGAATAACAGTTTAGAGTCATGATGGACACCTAAGCCACGAATAGTGTTGCATCTGGATAAAGATTAGCCACACAATGTATAATTTGTAGTTATAGTGGAACGCTTCATTGAATATGTAGTTACCGATGATTTTGATGGATTCAAATCTAATTTATTAATGTGACAATATACTTCTAGTCGCTGTAGATCTTCCTGGACAGCATCCGTGTCAAGAGATTATAGTATATTTGAATAAATTTTCAAATCGTCAGCGAAGCATTAAAGTTTGGAAGATTGCAGGCACCGGGCGATGTCGTTCACATAGACGATAAATAATAAAGAACGTAGCAAAAATGCTTGGCTTAAGTAGGACTAGTTTTACTAACGTCACAGAAAGAAATAAAAATTAGAAGAACTTGACTCTAAAATTATTTTACTATATATGTATATGGTAAATATAACTATATCTAACTATAATACTTTTCGAAAAGGTTTACCAATTAGTATGAACTCTGAAAAGTGGATAAGCCCTTTTCTTTTATGGTGTATAGTTAAATTTAAGCGGTACTAGGTCTATTAAATAATCATATTTAAAATTGTAAGCTTGATTGTCAAAAACGTTACGCATTAGATAATCTTAATTAATCATATACGTTTGTACATAAGCTTTAAAACGTAATATACTACGTCGGGCTCTTGTCATCGCTGGCGTTTCAGCTCAGCTTGAACCACACGGCTTGGTACGCGACGATGGTAAAAGACCAGATGGTATGTCATTACTGCTATGGAAAATGGATAGGCCTTTGGTGTGGGATGCATCTTGTGTCGACACCTTTGCGCCATCACATCTTCCAAGCACAGCGGGTTGTGCTGGTGATGCTGCTGCATTACCGGAGACGCTCAAACGGCACAAATATCAAAACATATTTGTGAGTACATATTTGAGCCGTTTGGTGTCGAAACGCTGGGGCCATGGAGTCCAAGTGCTAGGTCTTTTTTTCGAGTGAGGGCTGGTATTTTCTTTGCACAAATCATAAGTTCATTTCATCTTTATATTTTAATTTTAGTTTGCATGCCTTGTGGTAGGATATGGCTAATGTACTGTTATATTTGATATAAGAACTTATTTGTACCCATATTCGCAGACAAATAAATGATTTATATTTATGATTTATGATTTAAGTATTGCCTTTCAACGTGGCAATGCTGCCAGTCTTCTTTCTTGTAAATAATTTGTGTATATTATGTTAATTACTTATTCATTGTCATTGTTTATTTGTAATAAAAGCTAAAACATGGCTTTATAACAGTTAGTCCAAAAATCAAAATTGCGATAAAACGACATATATTTAATAATTATTACTATATAGTTAATTTAATTTCAGACGAGCATTTTAAAGGATCATAAAATAGCAGTTCTAACAAATGTAATTAAGAAATCGCGCTCAAAATAATTACAAACATAGTGTTTATCAAATCGTATTTCAAGGTCGAATCATTAATTGATTTTCACTATCCACGCTAAAAGTCTAGTTATTTGTGCTTGATACTAACCATCGTCTATCAATTTAAATACAATCCAAGAATTTGTTTAACCAATACTATAATAATTTCTTATTTTTTCTAATTTCTATAAAGGGAATGTTTTCATATATTATTCTGTTTTGTTATGTTTCTGCCCGTATCACCACTTTCGCTGGTGAAGTGCAAATAAAGAAGCATAATAGCAAGTATATGTTTTGGTGTCGTCGTTGTGGTGTCAATGTGGGCGACACCTCATTTTTGTTTACAAAACCGAGCCCAGGTGCTGTCAAATCTGAAAATAGGACATTATTTGACAGGAATGTCACAGTACAAACATTAATAAACCCGATTGACATCTTGTTTGATGTTGTGACTACTAGTAAAGCAAGTTGTGTAGATTATGGTCGGAATACTCGCGGAGAGGCCTGGTTTCCCGGTTATTCCTGGCGCTTTTGCACTTGTCCTACTTGTGGCTCACAACTTGGCTGGACATTCGAAAGAACGTTAAGCAATGATGTTGTGGACACAAATCAGAATGAAACTTTCCATGTATTTATATTGTCGAGTTCGTTTGAGAAAATATCAAATACGCTATTAACCACTCTGCCGTTGACTACACCGTAAGTATCTAAAATATTTTAAACATATTTTAATTACCAGAAAATTATTGACGTTATTACAATTAACTTCAAACATAGTAAGAGATCAGCAATAAATAAAATATAGTAACATGATGTTAAAAGCCACAATTTCATTAATAGAATATTATAGTAAGTGGTGAATATAAAACGGACAAAAGCAATAATATGCTACCAAAAAAAATACATTACTAGTAACAATAAAAATATGCAATTGTCACACCGAAAAGACAGTTCGCGACCGTCGTCTGTATACATACATACCGTAATAAAAAGTCAAAGCAATTGTTGTCATCATTTTATGTAGATGAGCCATTATGTATACGCCAATTAGTTGTGTTAAGTGGATTATATTTATGATCGTCGAACAGACTCTTTGTATTACTAAAGCTACAGTCTACATATTATATCGCTGCTTTTAAACGAAAGGGCCACAAATCTAAATTACGTTTCTTCAGAAAAGCAATTAAAAAAATTCCATTTAATTTTCTTTCGAAAACTACTTACGATGCTTATGTGTTATATATCTTTCGATGCGTGTTTTAATTCCCTAGCTTTATGTTATTTTACGTTTTTACGTGGTGGAATGCATTGACGCCTACCCCTCCGCGGGGGCGGGTGGTGGGGTTATGTCGGACTCACCGCGGTAATAGACCGCCCGGAATACTGACTAAACCTACCACGGTGTTCCTTGATAAAACCGCTAACGACGGGGCCGCGCGCCGTGCCCCTAATTCACTCACAAATTTTCTGACTGTCGGGTAGTAACTAAAAAATATAGCCGCTTTCCTCTGAAGTTAGTCATCGATAGGTTAAAATGCCAAAAGGACGTATGCGTAAATTTGTGGTTAAGTGGCCGATTATGGCGAGTGTCTTCGTTAAATATGAAAATAAGGGTGATTTTGACCACAGTTTATATATAAAAGTGATTTTCGAAAATTTTGATTTCGTTTAATCGCAGCGATATTTATTAAAAAAAAATATTTCATCGTTCATTTATTTTTATTTGTCCTAATTTATGATCTTCACTGAAATAGCTTTCTGCTACACATATATAATCTGATTAAAGGAGAATGGGTAAATTTGTATGGAACTTGGGCCATGCGCGGCCAAACTTAAAATTGTTGTTTTTTGATGTAACTTAGTCCTATAATTACTGTGTAGAAGTTTCACTGCTGCAGTGTATTCTTATGACAAATAAAACACATTATTGTTTATGAGCACTTTTAATAGTTTTACTAGATATTCTGGCTTATAATTGGAGCAAAAATAAAAAATAAAGTGAATCAACAATTTTGGACGGTACCATTTATTAATTATAAAGCATTTTATAATATTACATTAATAATAATAAGTACCGACAATTATTGTACAATCATTTTTCTTTTAGTGGTCATTCTATGATGACACTTAATTCCGCTGCTAGTAATCTAATGTCTTCAGGTTGATTTCTTGGCCATCCTAGGTACCATACTATGCACATAACATGTGCGCAACATCCTATCGTGCGTTTACCACTCAGACATGAACAATAGTAATGAGCAATAGCTTCTCTTCCTTGTCTTTGTCGGTCAGTTACAACATAGGAATAATAAATTCTGGACCTAACATGTCTGGACTGTATTCGAACACGTAGCAAGCAAACATCTTGCTCTTCTATATATTCATGAAGACCACTTATTTGTGGCTCATCATACACTTCAATATTATATAAGCCCTGTCTTAAATGCTCAGCATAATAACTACGAGCTAACTCGATATGGTCCTACTCAGAGCGAAAAGGATAATATCATCATCTGACCGATTAAGAAAATCGTCGCAAATAGCCTGATCACCGGTGATGCTTTGAAATGTTGTTTTTGCCTATTTATATTGTTACGGACTACAAAGTCCGCTAGTTGATTAGGTCGATTCATGTGATTATTTATAATGTCCACAAATGCGGCTGCGTACACATTATTGTGGAATTGCTCCTGGAAAGCGTTAATAAGTGAAGCAGCTATTTTGAAGTCATGAAAAATTTGACTTAGAGACCGATTAAAATAACCTTGTCGGGACAACTTGAAGTCACGTTTGAATCGACTACTTATTACTTCTACAACCCAGCGGCATAGGGTATTCTAGATCTGTTCGGTTGTGAGCTGATCTGCACCACGGTCTTTAGTTTCAGGCATATATGCTAAGTAATCCCATTGTGCCAAATCCGGCAGGGCGTCTGTAAACCCACAATCTAAAATAAAAATATCGCCAGAACTAAACAACCAATGAAACGTGCTTTCTTCGTCATATATTATCCTTTGTAGAATTGCAGCATCCGAGTCGGTAGCTGAATATGGATAACAAACGTCTAATATATAACCATCGCAGCTTACAGTAATTAATGGTTTTAAAAGATTTGAATACTATATGTATGTATACTATGTTGCTCTTTATTCTTTATAATTGGAACTCTTCTGGATGTAAATATATGTTCCGTCCATTATTACTATGGCTTTTCTCTCGTCTAATGCTGAGTAAGGGTTTCCAAACAAAGCGTTCGGTATATAAAGGTTACGTTCAGCGACCATTCTTCTATTTATGTGGTTGAAACCCAGATGTCTAGGCACGAACTCAGCAAACAAACAATCTCTTGCTCTTTTTAGGTGCCTCTTTAGTGATCTTCTACTCACTTTAAAGAGCGCTGCTAACCTTTCGTTGCGTTCACCACTTCGCAACTTCATTAAATAAATAGCTAGTGCTGTTTTTGAATTTGAGCCTGCCAAAGAAGGCGACTATGTCAGGATCTCTGAGAATTGTTCTCAGTTAAAACCCAATCTAATATGTATTCATTGTCCATATCTTCAATATTTTCAAAATGCAAAATACCGCCCCTTGACACAGGTGCTTTCATTAAACTCATCATTTCTAAGAAATGAGTACCATTAAAATCATGTCTTAGATTCGGGCTAACGATAATTTCATCCCAGTCATTGTTTCTTAAATGTGTTTCACACGCTCTAGCTTCTTGTGGTATAAATATATTGGAATCCATCAAAAGTGACAGTCGTATATTTTAAGGAATCCGTTGACGAGAAATTCTTTTACATTGTTCAAACATGCAGCTCGCTGCGCTGTTAGCTACTCTAGAATCTGGCCGAAACGTAGACACAAATCTGATAGAGTTCGTATCCGATATAACAATAGCTCTGGATAAAAGACAAGAGATTGATGCTATCTATACAGATTTTTCAAGTGCGTTTGACAAAGTAGATCACCAATTACTATTGTCAAAGTTGCAGACTAATGGCATACATGGTTCCCTATTGAAATGGTTTTCGTCATACCTATTCCAAAGATCACAAGCTATTGTCATAAATGGACAGGAATCATACCCATATTACGCAAGTTCAGAGGTTCCTCAGGGACCTCATCTGGGACCAGTCCTATTCACTGTATTTATCAATGATATTACTAAAACAATCCACCATTGCAAAGCCTTGTTATTCGCAGACGATCTTAAAATCTACAAAACCGTTACTTGTCATGATGATATAATTCTTATACAAAGTGACATGGACCGAATTGTCGATTGGTGCTTTATAAATAGTATGATACTGAATGTCAAAAGTGTTGCCATATAAAATACACAAGAAAGAAACAGTCACAAATTTCGTCGTACAGCATAAATAACGTCATCCTTGACCAAGTAATAGAAGTTCGTGATTTGGGTGTGATTATTGATAGCAAAGTTACCTTTATCAATCATATCGACAGTATTGTTACAAAATCAGCCCAAATGCTCGGATTTATAAGGCGCAGTACCAAAGAGTTTCAACTGCCAAGAACCAAAATCATCCTCTATAATGCCTTAGTTCGCAATCGACTCGAATACGCTAGTATGGTTTGGAGTCCACACTATGCTGTACATTCTCAACGTGTTGAGGGAATCCAACATGCATTTACACGTAACCTCGCTTATCATTCCAGTGGTATCTCTCACAGAAGCCCCTATGATCAACGATTAGCTCATTTTAATATGTATTCCCTTAGCGAACGACAGCTGGTACAAGATCTAGCTTTTTTGCATAAACTAGCTAACGGCAAGTTGGACTGTGCTGAATTAGTCTCACGTATCGGCCTTCAAGTACCTCATAAAATGCCCAGATATCCTATATCTAATGTCTACTATATACCAACATACAGAACTAATATAGGTTACAGTTCACCTCTACACTGACTCTGCAGAGAGTACAATTCAGTAGCTAAATCCACACCTGCCATTGATATTTACAACGATTCGAGAAACAAGCTGAAACGTCACACATTCACCTCTTTTCGAAACTCCATCAATAACAATATGGTCACAACTTAAAAATTTTATCAGTTTATTCGTTTTCATATTTAATTTAGATTTGCAATCTCTGTTTACAATAATTAACCGATTATTATATTATTTTAAGATACTTATAATCATGTACAAGTATTTATTTACAAAAATTGCCTGTATGTAGTTTTAATTTAAATTTGTATGTACAGTACTGTCATTATGTGCATGTTGGTTTATCCGTAATTGGCAAGTGTATCAGCATAATTATTGTCGACTATATATATTCTTTTTAACCATGTATAATACATTTGCTGTGGATGAACCTAAATAAATAAATAAAATAAATAGAATACTCTTCAATCTGCAGTGTGCATTCGTGTGGGACAGGCTTTATATTACGTTGTACAGCACGTTGAGCCCGCTGCCAGCACGGTCGACAAAGATATTCCAGACCGTTGTATTCAAACTAGAACAAACATAATGACATTTTAGTAAACTAAATACAATAGGGACATTACATTAGTTATTATTTAGGGAGCTTACAGCCGCCAATAACAAGCTGCCACAGTTATACAGAAAACATTATTATAAGTATAATCGCAACTACCTATGTATATCATATATAGATCTTTATCAACGATTTCTACGTACTACGTACTAGACAGGGCGCTCCAAACAACAAATATGTTACGTCAAATACACTGCAATGTAATGAATATATCTTATTAAGCTCACTCATTGCTCAAGCATCAGTGTGACTGAATAAGAACATCCCATTAAACGCTCTTTGCTGGCCTCAGGCATCCACCATTAATAGAGGGAAGTTGACCGACTATAACTATATATACCAAAGATTATATTATTATAAAAGTACTTACTTGTTGTGGAGCAAAAGCATCAATAATATATTGACCGATTCCAACATTTGATTCGAACAAACCATGCGTTATTTCGAATCTTCTTCTATTAACCACTAGTCGATTGCACAAAACACAAACTGGTCGATTTTCTGCCATAGTCAACAAAATCCCAATCGCAAATAGAATCAAAAGTCCAAAAACGAAAGCCAAGTTATCAGGTTAAGAGTTAACAAAGTCCGAAATAAAAAGTGTAAAATTAAATTAAATCTAAATAGTTTTAATAATAATTTAATTAGCTTAAAAATTAGTAAAGTTTAATAGTAGTAGTAGTGTAACAATTTTCAAAATGATGTAATAAAGTGTCAAATAAACAACGCGATAAAATCCGTAATTAGTAGTTTAAGTTCAAAGTCCGAAATGCAAAATAAAAAATTAAAAGGCGTAAAGTAATCAATACAAATCGCACAGTACAGAACGACACGAGAGTAACCAAAGAACTGCGCGTACGCAACGCACGAAGCAAGCGCCGCCGGTATTTCGCGCGTATTAGGTGCTCGTAACTTGTTGGTCCGTCCCGAGCGCAGGTAAACCAACCGTTGCGAACCGGTTTTGTGTTGATCATTGTAATCGTTATCAAAAGGTGTTGTGGAGTTTCAGGAAAACGCATTACATGCACGAAATAATTGTTATGATGAACGTTTATATGTAAATTTGCTTTTTCCTAAACGGATTACAGTGAAACGTTTATAGTAAAAGTTGTTCCTAGTTATCACTACTTTCATTTGTGACTACTTTCATTAATAGTCGCCGATAGCCCAGAAGTGCCCATTCTCCTTAATTTTACAGTTCGAAAAATGTAATTACTACTGTCAACAATATAGAAGAATATCCGAAGGAAACAACAGCAAAATCCCTCAATAAATCCACCATCCGCATGCCACTATTCCACCCGAATGCCAGCAACACAGTAGAAACAACACTACGACTACCCCGAAAAATGATATAACCAGTACAGCTCCTGCAAAAAATAATGGCCAGTCCTTCCAACGTCACTAGTTAAACATTTAAAATAATAACTGAAAATTAGGCAGTTTGTGTTTTTATTTCGATTTTACTTTTTATTCTTGTTAGTAAATATAGTGGTGAAACAAACGTTTATGAATATTTTTTATTGGTATTAGACGTCCCAATGACCTATCTGAAGTTAAATGATAATTTCACTTAAACTAGGCAATCACTGCGTCAACGCCGACGATACACGGTAAGTGGACAATTTGAAGAAAGAAACGGCAATGACTATAATTATATTGTATATCTTTTGATGACTTACATAGTGTGAGCTTTTTAATGCTTATACGCATTAATAAGCTCACACTTTGTAAGTCAGAGATTGCTGGAATCATTAAGATAAAATTAGAGTATAGGAGTGTTCAATAGACCGCTACGCAAAGGCGAAAGTTTTCGTATAATGTAGTATAACACTTCATTCTTATAATTGAAAGTTGACAAAAGAATCCAGTGCATATATAGCGGTTGGTTTATTTTTAGATAGATCTTCAAAAATTATATCGACACTAAGCTCCTAAAATAAAGAGTAACTAGAAAAGCTTGTCTCGTACGGGGAGCAACATGAGAATATAATGATTACTGTGAAATACTGTTCGCGATATTTTCAGTTTTTGACCCCAACACCACTTTAGTGTATCGGTTTTCAAGATACAGCAGCTTTAGCGAACAAATTTTAGCTCGTTACAGTTGGCTATAATTAGTACCGTATTCTACATTAATTACTTTTTCCATTTTAATATGCAACCGTAGTAAAAGTAATTTCTATGTTACGTAAGACTTTACGAATGTTCAAGCAATGGACACAACGATCACCCAGAATCAGAGTAACTATTTTTTTTTATACCACTAGGGTGGCAAACGAGCATACGGCCCACCTGATGGTAATTATGTATGTATCTTTTGTGAGAGCCAGTCAGTGCAGACCGGCGACACTTCGACCCAGTGGGATATTTTGTGTCGACACTCTCCCAATGACGACTGCCATAGATGTTCATGGTAGCCAGGACCGCAGCTTAACGTGGCGATAATTGTCAATCGATGCACACATAATTTCGAAACGTCATATAACCTCCGAAAGTCAGAGGTGCGCGACGTGGGTTCGAAGCCAAGACCCTCTGCATTGCAGTCTGTTGGTCTCCCCACTGAGCTATCGCTGCTCATCACCTGATGGTAAGTAGTCACCGTAGCCTATGGACGCCTGCAACACCAGAGGCATCACTTGCGCGTTGCCGACCCTTTAGGAAAGGAAGTGGGAGGGAGAAGGAGCGGGAAGGGGGAAAGAGGGTGATTGGGCCTCCGGCACTCTCACTCACCAAATGAAACACAACAGTAGGAATACTGCTATTTCACGTCAATATTCTGTGAGAGGGTAGTCCTTCCCCGGTCGAGCCGGCCCATTCATGCTGAAATCAGTGAAGCTCTACTATTCTTAAACTATTTGTGAATCTTATTTTTTTATCCCGTGTGAAACCCACAACACGAGTCGCAGTGGCAGTGTCCATGTGTCCACTCGAACGACTGGGCCATTTATCCTTTCGTATTTTATTTATTTAGAGCAAGCTCGAATTTGAGACTACGATTTCACGACAAGACAAAAGTTCTTCTAAGTCTTAGTTTGTTCGTGCGATATGTGCAATATTCACTGTATTGCAAGTTCAAGCGTTTAAGTGTCACGCTTCAACTAAGACGCCTTTATCTCGTCCGTTCAAGTTAATATACCCGATGTGTACTCTGTCTGTATGTTAAGGAGTAACGACGACAGAATTCATCCCTATCTTTAGATCTATCAGATTTCGTCTTGAAATGCTATAAATTGTGGTACTTATTTTAAGCAAGGCTTTCCAGAGGCATACCTGAATGGCTATGTCAAATGCCTTTCTAAAATCGTCAAAACAAAGACAATAGTGGTGTATGGCATTCCTTAGCTTTTGGATTATCAGCTGCTCGTTGCGCATACCTCTTCCCTTGTTACTATGGTCTATAATGAATTATATTTTAAGTTGTAAGTTTGATTGATTAAGTAATTTAAAATAAGATAGTAACTGATAAATTTCGGTCAGTAAAATAAATATGGATTTATAGAAGTCAGTACAAAAATAATTAAACAGAAAATTTATTGTAATTTGAATACTTTAGTAGATTTAATTTCAGACGAGCATTTCAAAGGATCGTAAAATAGCAGTTCTCACAAACGTAATTAAGAAACCGCGCTCGGAATAATTACATCTTTCTGTTTATCAAATGTACTTAGAAATCGAGTCATTAATTGATTTTTATTGTAATCTGTTGACATTCAATCTACAATGGTTTGTGCTTGATACTAACCTTCATCTTTGTCAATGTAAAATACGTTCCAAGAGTTAAGTTAAAATATTTAATGAACGTTAATTAGTAGGTATCTATAATGGGAATAATTTTGTATGTTATTCTACTTTGTTACATTTTGTCCTATTCCTGCACTATTGGTGATGTTCAAACACATGAGAATCACAGTCACCATTTTCTGTGTTGTCGACACTGTGGTGCCAAGTTGGGAAACTCCACATTCATGTTTACCAAACCAAGCCCAGGTGCTGTAAAATCTGAACATAGAACGGAATTTGGCAAGAATGTCACAGTACAAACATTAATAAACCCCTTTCACACTGTATTTGAAGTTGTGACTACTAGTAAAGCAAGCTGTGATGATTATGGCCGAACTATTCGAGGAGACTCTTGGTTTCCTGGATATTCCTGGCGCGTCTGCTCCTGTCCCAAGTGTGCTGCACAACTTGGCTGGACATTCGAAAGAACGTTAAGCAATGATGTAGTGGACACAAACGAGAATGAAACTTTTCATGCTCTGATACTGTCAAGATTGTTTGAAAAGGAATCAGATCCACAAGTAACTAACCAGCCGACCACTTTACTGTAAGTTCTTTTTCAAATTATTTTGTATCGTTGCCATCATAATTAATTTAAAAAAGATTAAGCAAAAAAAAATAATTTTTTTTTTGAATAAGGCACTCTTTGTTACTAACAATTTATGGGACAAGAACCCGGAATAAATTAATATTATTATTATTTATTTATTTAAATGATATGTTGAAAAACGTAGTTTATGGTTAAGAAAAAAAAAAATTGTGAATTCAATAATATTATGAGCAATAACAGAATAATCATATTCTTGCAAAAGCCGAACGCGAACAAACTACGAAGTTCTGATAAAGTAATGTCGATACAAACGTTAATGTAGAATCATTGTAATTTGATTTTTATGTGTGGTAATATGTACACTATACTATATATGAATAGCATATATATTTTATAAGGATAGTAATATATATTTTGTATAATCCTCTATGTAGCATAGAGGATTTCTCTGACTTCTTAGATACGCTTAACAATTATTGTTTTAAATAGAGTTGCTTATGAGTAATATTTGTTCTCGCTTAAAACCAAAATCATTATAAACAGTAGCAAAATTAATATTCATTTTAGAATGTAACTTTTTCGCAAATTCTGGTTATTCTCAAAATATAGATGGTCTTCAACCTTCTCTACTTATTTTTTTTTATTTTTTCCGAACAGAACCATAATTATAATGTATAATAAATCATGATATGCTTCAAGTAGGTCATCGTAAATTTCCATCTTCTCGTGAATTTCACGATGTCATTAATTTTGATTGCGATCAATTATAATAAATTTCATTGCAGAAATTTTCATTATATTTATTATTTTTGTTTCTATCATAATTGTACGTCACGTTCACTCAAAGTGTTGCCGCTTAGTGCAATTATAGTAGTTCTTTATTATTTGTTTATAATATGTTCTAATATAATTATCCTATCTAATAAAAAATTTTAATTTTCCAGTTTGAAAGATCCTATTACTACCGTCACCAAACCCGCACGTCCCAGGGCCAGCGAGGCAACAGCAACATCCCTTCAGAAGACTACCACACTCATGGCGTTAGTTCACCCGAGGGCCGCTGAGGGCACACCAGCAGCTCTTACCAGCATCACTCCTATCACGAAGAATGTTATAACCAGCATTGCTACTACAGTTAGAGATAAACAAATAATCACCACTCCTTTTAACATCACCAGTGCAAAGGCTGTATAGCATAAAAAGTTGACATTTTAAGTTTATTTTTCTTTTGTGTTTATATGGTTTACTCATTATTGTTAGCTTGTTTTTGAAAAAAAAAAAATGAAAATAATAAAACCTTAAATATATTTAGTTCCCTTAATAAAAGAGAGTCGATCTGATGGTAAGTGAAAGCGTCTATGGAATTAAGCAATGTCAATATTATATACAGCCAAACCTTTGCGTTCCATAACAGTAGGTATGAACTTCCTATAGACTTCTTACAAAATGTCATAAATCTTAAGTATGATCGGAAATCGAAGACAAGCGCCTACTTCATTCAAGAGAATTATGTTCGTAGGAGATATGGTGTCTAAAACTTTTCGCGCTAGACGGGAACGTTTCTCTAAATAATGATGCATGTTCATGACTCGAACAATAAGTCAGATATATTTGTGGTTCATTGTAGTGCATGCTTATTGCATTGTTGGTTTAGTAGCGTAAGAACGATTTTGTAACAATATTTAGAACTCGGGTTCCATACCCAGGGTTCTGTAAAAAGTCCATACAATTTGACAATAAAGCTTTGTGTTTGGTAAACATAAAAAATAATCGACTTTACATGTGTTCTAAGTGTGGCTAGGGAAATATCCAGATCACCTTTGATGACACGTCCCCCGCAAAGTAATTTCTTAATTTTATCAGGATATCCAAGCGTTATTCTGCCTTAAATTATATCACTGAACAAAAGATCTGGCATATTTTAAAGCCAAGCCAAGAAAACTGCCAAGTCCGGTCAAATGTAAAATGGCCATCTGAAATTGACGACTGCCAAATTTTTCCTTCTAAGCCGGAGTTTGAATGCTTAAGTTCGAAATAGTTAGGTAGGTATAAATTTAACTTGCCCTCCCTTAATTAAGGCTCCGTTTATTTCAGTCCGTCTGAGTGCTGTATAATTTTCGGCCTCAACCGAAACTGCCTAATGTCTGCATTATTTTTTTACTTTCATCGTGATTTAGTGATCGGGGGCAAAATTAAAAGGTCAGCTGTTTTTTTTGGTAACGTTATGAAAATCGAGAAAGTAGAAGGGTTACTAGAGACTACAGACAATATTTTTCTTTAGTAAAACCGGGTATTATATTTGGATTTAAAAAAGAAAAGGTATTCTTTTTTCCTTAATGTAATTTTGAATGGAGTTTTAATGAGATTAAAACAAATATATTATATAGTTTATATACTATTACACAATGCCAAACATGTATTCACGCGCTAGATAATAAACGGTCACAGTACCCTATGCAGTCCTTGAATACCAGTGGCCATACTCATGCCTTATTGGTCCAGTCTGCTAACAGCATGCTGTCCTCCGTAGGAACACAACACAAGATTGAAGATGAACCCATCCCACTCGTGTCCCTTAAGGTTCCACGAAAGATTAGATTTAAGCTTCATCCTGCTGTGGCGGCAATTTATGATATTTGCGCATATTGTTTTTATACAATGATTTTGCAAATAAAACCTTCTTGCGTAATTACGATTATCCTAGCGTTTACGCTACGTGCATATGCCTGCAACATTAGATTATTTTCTTGCGAATGGCCGGTTCTGCAAAAATAACTCAACAACTGACAAGAAGCTGGGAAGAGGGATTAAACCGCAACACCTTATTGAGAATACCTAGGAATCATTGATGTGGCAACTAACCATATTTGACCTGTTCTATAGCTAAAGCTTAATGCTTTTTTATTAATTATGCCAATAGAATCGGTTTGCCCATGGAAGTACTAACCACAAACGAGAAAAGTAACACTACGCTTCCTTAGCGAAATTAGAGTACCGAATGCACACATACCTACCTATCCGATATCTTTCCTATCTTTAATCTTACTAAACACATTAGATTTTGGAAGAATAAAACCAATTACGAGAGAGGAAATGAAGTTCACTACTGAATGGCACAACTTAACCTACATGTAATCTAGTAATGGTTTACAAAATGCCAGGCCGCGCCAGCTGCCTACGAATAGGTAGTAAAGCGACCCATTTGGCTCAGCTGACACAGTTTACACAGAAAAACGTCTCGCAGCTGATACTTTGTACACTTTCATTTCCACAGAAAAGACAAAGACGTCGATTCGCTGCCTCACATACACATTGCTTGAAAAAATAAACGTTAGCAATTATGTTAGTAAATAATATTGACTGTATAGATGCGAAGTTTATGTGGTAACCAATATACCTATTCGCGTTCCTTGAATTGTTTGATACACACATAACTGTTCGAAGCTTGTGTACTAGCGATGGGTCGAAAATTTGATATAGTTTGTATGTATATTAGGGATTAAGGCTTATCGATTATATGATATTCGACAACTAGTGAAGTTGCGTTTTGTTTAAAAGCGAGTATCTTGTCAAGTTGAATTCATTAACTAGTTACATAGGGCTCGTCTAAGAAAGTTGATGTCATAAACAACGCAAAAAAACGCAATTATTTCCATTTACAAGAAAGGTGATGCCGCTAATGTTAGTAACAGCCACCCCATTTCAATCCAATCTTGTTTTTCAAAATATTTGAATCACTGGTATGACCCATTATATCACAACAGTTTAACTCATCGATTTCACCCAGTCAATACAGGGTTTAAAACAGGTCGAAGTGTAGACACAAACTTAACAGAATTTATATTTGATTTAACAATAGCCCTAGATAAGAAAGAAGAGATAGATGATGTGTATACTGATTTTTCAAGTGCTTTTGATAAAGTAGATCATCAACTACTGATATCAAAGCAGCAATTTAATGGTATCGATGGCTCTTTACTAAAGTGATTATCTTCATATATTTCCAAAAGATCACAACTAGTTGCTTTAAATGGATTTCAATCGTGTCCGTATTATGCTAGCTCAGGTGTTCCCCAGGGATCCCATCTTGGACCTGTTCTTTTCAGTGTTTATCAATGATATAACTGCTCAACTTCACCATTGTAAATCCTTGTTGTTTGCAGATGATTTAAAGATTTATAAGACCGTATTTTCTGATAATGACATTCAATTTGTGCAAAGCGACATAGACCGAGTTGTAGATTGGTGTTCTCACAATAATATGACTCTTAATGTTAAAAAATGTTACTTCATCAAGTACACCCGAAAAATACAATCATTTATGTCCTCATACAACATAAATAGTACCACGCTTGTTCGAGTCGAGTATTTTATAAAAATAAACAACGCGTAAAATCCGTATGTTTGTTTAATTTTAACGAGTCAATGAGATCATAATTTAGGCTTTATTATCGATAGCAAATTAAACTATAAGAGTCACATCGAGAATATTGTAACGAAATCTTTTCAAATGCTAGGATTCTTAATTCGTAGTACAGAAGGATTTCGATTACCACACACCATAATCACTCTTTACAATTCTCTAGTCCGTAGCCGATTAGAGTATGCGAGCATTATATGGAATCCGCCGTACGCGATACATTCTCATCGTGTTGAAGGTATACAACGCGCATTTACTCGACATCTGGCATACTCTTGCAATGGGATTTCTCATAGGTGTCCAATCAACAACGCCTGAAGCATTTTCATATGAACTTATTACGTGAACGACGTATAGTTATAGACATATCATTCTTACATAAGTTATTAGCTTTCAAGTACCCTGCAAATTACTTAGATATCCGACAAATATGATCTACCATACACCAAAATTCAAAACCAACATCGTATCCCACTTTACGCTATATAGACTTTGTCTAGAGTATAATATAATATCTAAGTCCGTACCTGACATTGACATTTACCGTGACTCTAAAACCAAACTAAAATATAAAATCTTTAAATCTCTTAAAATCATATATAATATAAGTTGTATTATGTTTTCCTTTATTCTTATTTTTATTTCTTATTTTGTTATATAAATTTAAGTTCTTTACATTAATATCACAACTATAGATGAATGCTGGTAAATCTACAATTGGCAAATGTTTCAGCCACCATACTTTCTTTGTTATCTATTTGATGTCAATTTATAAACATTTGCTGTTAATAAACCATAATAATAAATAAATAAATAAATAACCAGACAATTGTTTGACGGATTGTTCGCTACGGGTTTTCTTTACTTGTGAGACTCTAGGTATCTATTGATTTCGGTGGTTGTGATATTTTTTATTATGGAACGTTGGTTATGTGCCTTATGATATTTGTGGTCGTTTGGATGACTTGGGTGGCTTAGGATTACCGCGATGACCTTGGTTTAATTCGGTTTTTCTGTTAATAAGTTCTGTATAGTAACACGGTATCTGTAAATATGGTTAGTAGACGACAGTAGGCTCATCTCCTGTTATGTTGAACTTAAAATCTATACTAATATTATAAAGCTGAAGAGTTTGTTTGTTTGTTTGTTTGAACGCGCTAATCTCAGGAACTACTAGTTTGAATTAAAAAAGTCTTTCAGTGTTGGATAGCCCTTTTATCGAGGAAGGCTATAAGCTATATAACATCACGCTACGACCAATAGGAGCGCAGCAGCAATGAAAAATGTTGCAAGAACGGGGAAAATTCTCTTATATGAAGCAGACGAAGTTGCACGGGTCAGCTAGTAGACTTATAAACTTTGTAACCATTAAAAAATCGAACTCAAAGAGCACTCACACTCGAAACGTTTATGAGTGGACAACATTTTTGTCCCGCGACGGGATCAAACCTGACAATTGGCAAAACAACTGCGCCTGCATAGAAGGCACAATTGTTTCAGGTTAGATGTCTCTATATACACCGGGCAGTTTGTCCCACGACACCAGCATGGCGGAAAATTGTAAATGTCATCAACAGTAAAGGCCCATATCAATAGCGAAATATTTTATGTCCTTGATATCATAACGCCAATTAAAATGAAAAGCGTGCCTTATCTATTTAGCTTGTTTCCTGGCAACGTAAACAACGACTAAAGTATTAACGTTGCTAATTATAAAACGGTAATTTGCTTATCCGCGGAGTGAAATCGCATTATGGTACAGTAAACGACAAAGAGAATAGTAATTCTTTTATATTCTCATTAGTGTTCACGTTCATTCTTATTTAAATTTTATAATGAGCTAAAGCTTTTAGGTATATTTAATTGTATTAATTAGTTAGGGCTTATTACGCTCTGTTTTCTCGCCGCTACTAACACATCGTTAGTGATGTGTCGATAGTAGAGCCTCGCTGATTTCAGCATGAATGGGTCGGCTCGACCGGGGAAGGACTACCCTCTCACAGAATATCGACGTGAATAGCAGTATTCCTACTGTTGTGTTTCATTTGGTGAGTGAGAGTACCGGAGGCCCAATCACCCTCTTTCCCCCTTCCCGCTCCTTCTCCCTCCCACTTCCTTTCCTAAAGAGTCGGCAACGCGCAAGTGATGCCTCTGGTGTTGTAGGCGTCCATAGCCTACGGTGACCCCTTACCATCAGGTGTATGTGGTGCATGTAGTAGAAAAAAAAAATAGCTCATATACCTACATATCAACTTGTCAATTACATCGATGATTATTTAACAGTAAAATAATTGTTTATACAATTTTTTTTATCATGTTATTATATATTTAAGTACTATCCTTTGGCTGCACAGATGGCGCAGTGGTTAAAGTAGCTATCACCACTGCAACTGTGCCGAGTGTTCGAATCCCACACGGGATAAAAAATTGTGTGAACCACAAATGGTTGTTCCGAGTCTGGGTGTTCCTTGTGGCTGTTGTTTGAATGTATGTAAAGTCCCCACGACACAGAAATTATACCAAGAGACGTAGTTGACAAAAAGCTTCGGTCACGTTAATGTAATTTTCGTAAATAAATTTCTATGCCTCATAAATCCAATCCAATCCAATCCTATTTTGTATCTCTGACAACGTGTTTGCGATAATAATTGCATAATTATCGGTCAAGTAGTTAAGACGTGCAAGCGTAAAAAACAAACTCACATTCGCATTTATAATGTTATAGTTAGTATTACATTGTCACATTCCTTCCGTTGATATCAAAGCGTGTTTTTCCTAGGCAGACATTAAGCGAGTGATATGTTCACACATTACAATATCACTATCTCTTTTGTTTCGTAACATAAGTGATATATTTTCTAGCCATTCGTTTTTAAAATCATCTGTGGTAAAACCTCTGTATAAGAAAGGAGACAAAAAGACCATCAGCAATTATAGGCCTATTACAAATCTTTGATCTTTGATCTTTGATCTTTGAAAAGGTCATGCACGATAAGTTGTCTTCCTTTTTTAACGTCAATGACATAATTGTAAAAAATCAATATGGTTTTCAGAAAAATAAATCTACCAGGGATGCAGCTTTTTCTCTAGTGAACGATATCCTTCAGAGTGTAAATGAGAAAAAGTATGCAACAGTAATATTTCTAGATATGTCAAAGGCATTTGACTTTGTGTCACATAAACAGCTCCTTATGAAGCTCGAGCACTATGGTATCAGGGGACCAGCTTTAAACTGGCTCAAAACTTATTTAGAAAATAGGTATCAGTGTGTTGATGTGTCACAATTAAACTCAAAAAATTGTGTTGAAATAAATAGGTCTAATTATGCTATGAATAAATTCGGAGTCCCCCAAGGCAGTGTATTGGGTCCGCTTCTCTTCTTAGTATACATCAATGATTTACCTGATGCTACTCATCACAACACTATACTATTTGCGGACGATGTATCTGTCGTTGTGACTACAAACAAAAATAGTACAATAAAACAACACGAAACTGACATAAACAATACCTTGACATTAATAATAGAGTGGATGAATAATAATAAGTTACAAGTAAATATATCTAAGACACATATAATTAATTTCAATAATTTAAAAAATTATAACATTCATATAAATTATAACGGACGAAATCTATCGATGGCTAATAATAGTACATTTTTAGGTATAATAATTAACAATAAACTAAACTGGAAAGAGCAAATAGAAAAGGTAACAAATAAAATAAATGGGTTTTCTTTTGCCCTGTATAAACTGGCAAAAATTTCTGACCAAAATACGGCATGCACAGCCTACTATGCGTACGTCGAATCCATACTTCGATATGGGTTGTTACTCTGGGGAAACGGTACGGATATACAAAAGGCCTTTATTGCACAAAAAAGATGCATACGATCCATATGCGACATTGCCCCGGATGTATCATGCAGTCCATACTTTAAAAAGTTAAATATACTCACTTTGCCGAGTTTGTACATCCTAGAGGTTTGTAAATTTGTAAAGCAAAACCCCAACACATTTAAACAAGCAAAAGACGTTACTAACAGAAATAACATCAGAAATCCGAATAGATTAGTGTTGGGCTTAATACCTAGAACAAGCCGGCTACAGAAAAATAGTCTGTCGATGTGCGTTAAAGTTTTTAACAAAATTCCGGATTGTTTCAAAACATTGCCTATAAATAAATTTAATCAAGTGTTGAAAAAATGGCTGATAGGAAATGCGTTTTACTCGGTTCAAGAGTTTTTAAATCAAAACAGTACCTAGAAACGCTTATCCGAAGTAATCCATACACAGAAACCAGTAAAAATATTGTAATGATGTACTTAAAATATTATGCTTTTCCGCTTTAACATTTGTTAATATTTGCATGCTGTATTTATAGCTAAATAGGCTTGTTCTCTTGAATTGTTACAAACCACCTTATGTATCACCCTGTTTAAAGCAAATAAATAATTTCTATTTCTATTTCTATTTCTATTTCGGATCATCTAAAGTGGTCCAATATTTTAAGATTTGACACTCTCAAAAGCTGTACAAAGATTAGCAGTGTGACCAGAAAACGACATACATACATATATCAGTCCTTTTTAAGCGGGATATAGTACACCTCTATCTCACTACCCTTTTGGGACAAATACAGGTATGAGTTTACGTATATATTTTGTGATTTAATACTCAGATGCATAAAGATTTTCCTTTATTAGTTTACACTAGTCATGTTCACGTGTTGTATTTTTTGTAGTGCGGGCCTCGCAGCGTCATGTTCGCTAAAATTGCATACTCTGTCAACATCAATCAATTTGCTTTTAGCTTACGAAAAGCTTTCAGATTTTTTTACTTTATTGTAACAGATACTATTTTATTTTTATTGAAATTATCCGAGCTTCTGCTTTATGCAGAATAACATCTAACTTTAAAAATATTTTTTATCATTTGATGTTTTATTTGCTTTTAGCTTAGGAAAAGCTTTCCAATTTTCTTACTTTCTAGTAACAGATACTTTTTTATTTCGATTAAAATTATCCAAGCTTCTGTTTTCTGCAGCATAACGTCTAACTTTAAATATAATTATTAGCATTTTATGTATTTCTAAATAAAGTCTCAGTGATGTAGTTACAGTAAGTGGGACTGCAGCTGTGCATGAGTTCGATGCTGAGGTCAGGTAAAAAGGTAGTAAGCTTTCTTTTAATTAATTCTCAGTAGCAAAACGGAATCCGGAAGTTTGCCCCTTAGGAGGCAATAGATCCTTTTACTTAAAACCTGAGCTGGCAACATATGATGTAATTTAAAGCCCCTGCTTATGTAGGCTGGTTATAAACTTAACACTAAGTGTACAATAATGTAACGTTATTTAAATAATTTAGTTCCCACATAATAGGTTGTGAGTCTTTTTCCTTCCATTGGGCATAGTTCTAGGCTCTGCGCTGCCACTTAATTTTTTTGTCTGCAAAGTCTTTCAGGAATCGAACTTGAGACCTCGGACCCCAGTCGTATTTACTACCACTGCACAACCGTATTAGTGAAAGCGACTTTCACTTTATAAAGTGTATTAAAATAATTCGTTGTGATGTAAAATAAAATACTAATTAGTTTTAACACTAGATTTTTTTTTATGCTACTTAGGTGGCATAAAAAATGAGTATACGGCCCACCTGATGGTAAGTGGTCACCGTAGCCTATGGACGCCTGCAACACCAGAAGCATCACTTGCGTGTTGCCGACCCTTTAGGAGAAAAAGGAAGTGGTAAGGAGAAGGACCGGGAAGGGGGGAAGAGGGTGATTAGGCTTCCGGCACTCTCACTCACCGAACGAAACACAATAGTAGCAATACTGCTATTTGTCGATATGCTATGAGAGGGTAGTCCTTCCCCGGTCGAGCCGGCCCATTCATGCTGAAATCAGCGAGGCTCTACTACTCAGATTATGCCCGCGACTTCACTCGCGGATATGTAGATAATGTCAAATTTCCATCTTTTTGGAATAGTACTTTTTCTAGATGACGTGTACCCTATGGCCTTTTCTGTACTCCTGACAACGTGTATGCGAAGTTTAGGCGTGAAAACGTAACAAACAAAAACAAATAAACAAACTCACATTCGCATTATATTAGTATATATTATATGTACAGCAGCGATAGCTCAGTGGGGAGACCAACAGACTGCAATGCAGAGGTTCTCGGGTTCGAACGCACGTCGCGCACCTCTGACTCTCGAAAGTTATATGACTTTTCGAAATTATGTGCGTATTGATTGACAATTATCGCCTGCTCCGTGCCTCGGAGAGCACGTTAAGCCGTCGGTCCCGGCTGCCATGAACATCTATGGCAGTCGTTATTGGGAGAGTGTCGACACAAAAGATCCCACTGGGTCGAAGAGTCGCCGGTCTGCACTGACTGGCCCCCACATAAGATACATACATCCATACATATATTATATGTATTCTCATATTAGTTTAGATAATAAAATGACTGAGAAACAAACAGATTTTTCACGTATACATATATTATATTATTATGTATAAATAAGTAGCTTCCTTTCTAGAGAGACACGCGATCGCTGTCTACCTACTTTAACATTTTCAAATCTTTTAGTTATTCTATTATACCAAAGAAGGACACAGCTGACGACAAGCAAGATCAATAATACTGAATATAACATGCGTAGTACCTTTGATCACTTCCATACTTCGTCACTATCAAGGGGCTTGAATAAGACAATACGCAAGACGCCCATTTAAGTGTGAAACGAGGTACCAGATCTCTGGGGACACCTAAAAATGCTACCTAGACGTTTAGATGCCGAGGACATCTTCAGAACACAGGTTGGCTTTTTAGAAACCACATTTCGTTTTGGACGTTTTGCATATCTAAATTGAATTTGGGAAACCAGTATCTGTATCTAGATGAGGTTTTGTCGGTCTCGGCAATGATAGTGTTTGAGATTGCTGTGCCTGGGGTCTTCACCTTCGATTCCCGCGTGGAGTAAAGTGTAACTGGGATTTTTCAAGAAAATAACTTCTTGAAATATCGCAATACCACTTTGCTTTTTATTGAGGTCTCGAGTTCGATCCCAAGGCACACACCTCTGTCTTTTCGAAGTTATGTGCGTATTAAATATTTCATTATCGCTCGCTTTAACGTTGAAGGAAAACATCGTGACGAAACTTACAAGTTTGAGAATTCTCCATAATGGTCTCGAATATATGTGAAGTCTACCAACCCGCACTGGGCCAGCGTGGTGGATAGTCTAATCCTTTCCTCACTGATAAGAGCTCCTGCCCAGCAGTGGGACAGTTTAATTCAAGGCTGATGTTATTATACTTTGCTCGACCATAGATTTCCAGACTCCGTGCTGCAAGTAAGTGAGCAGCGATAGCTCAGTGGGGAGACCAACAGACTGCAATGCAGAGGCTCTTGAATTCGAACCCACGTCGCGCACCTCTGACTTTCGAAAGTTATATAACTTTTCGAAATTATGTGCGTATTGATTGACAATTATCGCCTGCTCCGAGCCTCGGAAAGCACGTTAAGCCGTCGGTCTTGGCTGCCATGAACATCTATGGCAGTCGTTATTGGGAGAGTGTCGACACAAAAGATCCCACTGGGTTGAAGTGTCGCCGGTCTGCACTGACTGGCCCCCACATAAGATAAGATAAGATAAGATAAGTAAGCAGTACGAAGCAGTAGTACCAGTAGGAGAACGGAGTCTGGAAATCTATAGACGGTTAAAGGCTTTATTATATGTGACCTATAATCGTACGTGGTTAAATGTCGGTAGACTTCACACCTCTGCCTACATTTTCAGGGTTATAGACGCGAGCCTGATGATTTGCATCAACTAAATTAGTTGCTAACTTAAGTGTCAAAACTATTAATTATATTAAGCTCAATCAAGATTTAAGGTTTAGTTTCGTGACCTACTGTCATGTAAACTAAGTCTGACATTGATTTAATAACTGAATTCTTAGTTAACTTAGCTTACAATGATCTTGGTTGCGGTAGCCGTCGGGAGAAATTGTCAAAAATATTGAGCTTTTCATATTCATAGTTCTGGCTAGTGGTATTTTAAAAACATCTTTGTACATAAGTGCGCTACGATCAGTATGCTATTTCGCGAGTAACACTGCATTGCGTTGCTGGTCATTAAAAAAGATATGTTGTTAGTGCAGGCAGCAAACGTTACTGGTCCTCTACCGATCAAATTCTTAAAGAACTCTGTGCATCATATTTAACACAGAACAAAATAAAAGGTTATTGGATGGTCATCTTCTATAGGATTGACGTGGTTTTTTAAAGTAAAGCTGATTTAACTTACGCGAATTCTCAAGATGACTCCGACTTCGTTCGTTTAATGTGTCACGAATTGTGATTTAATATCACAATTCTAAGTGGATGTTAGTCGGCTAAGTCGTTTAATATTATGTTATAGACTTATTGAAACAAATAATGTATTAAGCTCGCTTACATAAGATCTCTACATCTCTCATAATCTCAACAAAGCCTTTACAAGTACGGATCCATCACGTTTTGAATCATTATTTTATTGTGCAATTACACCAAGTAAACTAATAAAAATACAAACGCAAGCTTTGTAGTTTTCATCCAGAATTCCGACTGAATATATAAGTCAGATTCTTGTTTGCCTTTCACAAAATCTCTGCACGAAAATGTCTAACGTGATCTAAATAAATCAAAGTAGTGCGCTGGCAAGCACACGGATCCATGTTCCGTAAGTTAAATGTATGTAAATTTGCAAGTTAATACTTAACGATATAATCTGACATCGCACTGTTATCCAAACCTGACTAATGAAGTTTAGTTAGGCTGGCTCGTGCGATCCAATCTCCCACCAGGCCTAGCGCTATCGACATAAAGAATACTACTGGATGTGATTAATAGTTTGTAACGTATCTTGTTTAGTTTAGTTAGTAAACGAACTTGTGACAGTTTGTGGTAACTGTCGTTATGGACATGCCGATACTGCAACTGCTGTCCGTGATAATAGTGCCTTTTTGAACCTTGCTCGAAGGACCACTATTGCACGCACCATCTCTAGTTCATTTAAAAATGAATAGGTAATTGTTGGGCACAATACAGACATAAAGCAATGATGTATTATATGCAGAATAGACACGTATTCGGACTAATTTACTTACCTATGTATAGCGAGGGCAAATTAATCGCAATACGTGTGTTTAGGTAATACATAGTATGCTGCCAGAGTATAGTCTATGGCAGCATAATATGTTGAATTTCAGAATACATTTCTCTTTAAAATTATTTGGTTGTCCGCTTGTTTTTTTTTAAACTCCAAGATTTGTATAATCAGAATCATAATACAGAATTCAATTTAGATGCTGTATTAAGGGGAAAAAGAAGTGTTTTCTCTAGGATAATCAAATTCACAAACATTGCGTAACTTACGCTTTTATTAAAATGTGTTAAAGGCAAATAAAAATAACACTTACATTCTCTAATGTACTACGCCCTGAGCATAATAAAATACGGTAAAGCTTGTGGTACATTATAATATTATTGCGGAGAAAAATAAATTATCATAGTAGAAAGTCGTGCGTAATTTATTTTAAACAGAGCTGGAACAAAAGGCTTTTTGATAGATAAAAAATTGTATTGTGCTATGACGTATCTGGAGGAGTGCCGGTGTCGTTTCTAGTTATGAAGAGTGTCGGGTCTAATTCAGCTTGCTCGGATATTGCAATTTCCATCCAGCTCACGCTCACTGCGTCTCCCTTCCATTTCGTTTCATATTGCGCTGCACTAACAACACTTGACGTTTATATAAAGCAAATTTCGCAGGTAAACCATAATCGGGTTATGATACCGTCGGCGTTATTGCCAGCAAAACACTACGTCATGCCTGTTTCAAGTGCAGGTAATATTCCCCAAAGGTGATTGGCTACTTCTCATATTCACAATGTACATGTTGTTCGTTCTTTAGTTCAAACACGAACAGTATTTGTTTAGGTTTCATACAACATACGTTTTCATACAATATGTAGGTATACTCCAGGATCGCTTAACAAAAGATTTTCCTCAACAACAGACCAACGCCGACCCTTTTAATGAAAAAAATTAGACGCTTTGTAATATTTTTAATTTTATTCACAATCCGTGTATTGTTTTGTGGCGGTGAACGGTGAGGGTCGCTCGGCCGGGGGCACGCCACTGTTATAATATTCAGCTTCCATACCGCAATGTTTTATTTAACCATCTCGGCGGCTTCAATATTCATCACTGTACTCGCAGCCCTCTTAGCTCCTGAATAAAATACAGTAGGCATCTCCACTTCTACATTTAGACCTTTGGGCCGTTTTGAGTATAATTTGACGGACTTACATACGTGTATAAACTTAACAGGTTATTAATAGGTGGGTTACATTCTGAATATGTATGTACGATAAAGCTCTATGTGTAATTTGTACCATCTCTTTATATGAGCTAAGATAAATTTTTATACTAATATTATCTTCTCTTCTGCTTAGCCTTTATTATTCCCAAGTCACTTGGGGTCGGCTTTTCTAGTCTTACCGGGTTTGACTGGATATCAGTTTTTACACGGAGCGGCTGCCACCTGACCTCCGCAACCCGAAGGCTAACGATACCCTAAGGCTAGACTAGTGTCAGGATATTAGAGGGTTGGCTGACTTTCCCAATAACGACTGCCATAGATGTTCATGGCAGCCGGGACCGAGGCACGGAGCAGGCGATAATCGTCAATTAATACGCACATAATTTTGAAAAGTCATATGACTTCCGAAAGTCAGAGGTGCGCGACGTGGGTTCGAACCCGAGACCCTCTGCATTGCAGTCTGTTGGTCTCCCCACCGAGCTATCGCTGCTATTACTATACTAATATTATAAGGAGATTAAATTGTTTGGATAGGAATAAACAATTTAAGCAACAATAAATCATCTAAATTGAATTTCTTAAACTAATAACGAAAATTGTTTCATTAATAGAAAGCAACGTTCTGAGTAACATATGTAGGTTATAATGATAATCAACGTAAATGCAGCTATAGATAGACAATAGCTAGCTAGATATGAAATTGGGCTAAAGTATTTCCTTACAGTTTATCACCTTACCAAAATATTGTTTTATGCTACATATTGCGTTTATCCAGACCTGTTAATATACAGCTAAAACGAAATGGTTGTAGTGCCAGGTGAGTTCCGAGTACAAAATATCACTAATTGCAAGTCTGCTTACACGTTAAGCTTCTTATGAATGCCTCTCCAACTTTAAACGGAACATTAATGACTATTTAATACAAGCGCGCCTCGGGGGCCTTATCTTCCCAAAATCGTGTCCTACTAGCACTTTGTAAGACATTTCGTACGTAGCTTTAAAACACGATTTATAACGAAAACTTTACTGTATTTTCCACGATAGTGTAACGAGGTTAACGCGGGCAACAGTGTAACATTTTTAAGATAAAAATATTCAAGCAAACAGCCACCATTAAGTGACAGTAAGCGTGAAACTTATAAGAACAAAAGGCAGTAACTGAGCAAAATGGATATTTGTCGAGTCAGAAAGCTGTTGAGCGTTCACTGAGGACGTTTGCGGGCGAGGGACGTGACCGCACTTTTTAAATTATGGCTCGCTTACATCTTAACTGGCGAAACATTTGCGAAAACATTTATATTATCATATTTATAGACTTATTACTTAAATACAGCTCTATAACAGTCGACGCGGTTCCTGTTAAGAGAATATTCTTTCTATATTTTGTTGCTGAAATAATATTTCGAATACATTTAGGTAATACGCTTTTGGTAGGTTTAATGTAGCATGTATTTATATATTTTATATTATGGTGTATATACAGCAGCATGCAGTCTTCTACATATACCTATAAATATAACTCGTCAATTCGTAGCATCTGATTCCGGGTTCAATCGCCGGGTCATAAGGAGTCATCGAGATTTTCTATGAAGATTCTTTCTTCTTTCAAACTCCGTGTTGCTACCGAGAATTTTCATACAAAAAGCCTAACTTCATTAACTTGCCCTGGCATCAATCACGAAAACGATCTAAGGCTCATCGTGTTCGATAAATAAGCGCAAATCTATTCCACAAGACCTACAATGTAGTTTTTAACTATCATAATTCGGATTAAAAATGCGAATCGCGGCGGCTAATATCCTTTTAAGTAGGTACCAAAAAGTTTTAAAAGACTATCTTTTTTAAACATAAAGGTTGTATATCTATTCAGACTACCCCCGCCCACAATAAAAACGTTACATAACCCCTAAGGCTTGACCTGTTTAATAGCGATACTGTTACTTTATTATTCAGCACACGTTGTCTGTTAAGTACCCAAATTGTATTACGTTGGTGGTAATTCACTTTCGAATTGTTCTCTAGCACCGACATGTTACCTAAGAAAATGTACGTTTGATTCCAAACTGAGAGTCCAAAGTTCTCAGTATTCCTGTAGGATTTCGTTAAATGCTATTGGTATCAAAGTGTCAGCTCAACCGAACAACCGCAAGCCCCTTAGCGCGGGAGAAGTTAGTGTCGGTTCGGCTTGTATTCCGCTCCACATCGGTACTTGATTACTATTCCACTTCGAAGTTCGCTGCACGTTCTATCGCCTAATTTGATAAGATATTCCACAGTTAACGCACAGTGTATAGCGTTCTGCGTATGCTATAGTATTGCTTGTAATGTATAGGTATATAGGTTTAACCGCATACATCGTCTGGCGTAGCGAAGATGTGGCTTCGAGAATTGAGACCATTCGGTTGCTATCGACTATTTATCACCACAATAAAAAATATTTCGATATTTTTTATTGTGATAAATAGTAAATACATGAACACAGAAAATAATTTTGTACAATTTAAAAAATTATTGTCTGCCTGGCAAAAGATTGCGTCAGATCTCGAGATTGGTTCGATTCACTATTCGGGCATAGTTCGGTTTGCCTGTAACGCAATTCTTATTCTTTATGATGTGGGCTTAAAATATAGCTGGCAAAACATGGTACACGTACACCTCTGCCTGCCCCTTCAAAGATATTAAGCAGGCCTGAATCCATGAGTGTATGATATTTTCATATTCTTTCATAGTTACTTACTGTTTCATTAAATTAAGCTCCTTTGCATTATTGCCTCGAACTTCCTGGAGTTGTTTTAGTGCTTAATTATTATTTCCTGTTTAAACTTATTTTATTGTTTTATAATTAACTATGGAGCTTTTAACTGTAAATACATAGGTTTTACAGTTATAAGCTCCGTAACAATATAGTACGCAGTATTATAACCAGTTAAAGACATGCGTACTTACACAGTACGAACATGTGTATCCGTTAAGCTCAGTAACTGGCACATTTGTGCCATAAAGCGTCAAATACCCGACGAAATAAAGAAAACAAATGGTCAGAGGTAAAAGGAATTTGGAATAAGCGGCACCTATAGGCATAGATCAAAGAGCAAGATCACAAAGAGATTGAGGGACACGCGCGAAGCTTTGGTCGGAGGCTCTTTCAATCGGGATCCTTTAAAGTACGCCGGATGGTATTGGCCTGATCGACGCTTTTCGGATACCAATCACAGATTTGTAACAATTTTTTGTCAGCATATGTCGTCTCTTTGACGGATACAGCGTTTGAAATAAGCGTAATATTTTTGATTTCAATCATTTAACAGTAAGAAGGATTGCTAATGATGAGTGCAAAGATTTAAGTTGGTGAAGAATATAAAATTTTTAGACTTACGATCAATGTGTTATGAATATATATGTTACGGCTAATAGCCGAAGTACGGCTACACCTAGTTTTAGCAGGCTAATCTTAAGTTTATGTTCACACCCACCTTTAGCCGTAACATATATATATTGTATTTAGAGATATACCAGGATCGTAGTAAGTGTAAAACCGCAGTCCTGCCTACCATTCTGGACAATATATGCACACTAAACAATATGACGAGTCTATTGCTTTGTCAGCACAGTTTCTAACTTCTGCGTTCCTTAGTATGTTCTTACGCTTTACCCGATATCGGAATAGGGTGTTATGATTGGTAGTTGCGTAGCGCTCACATATTTATACTAGACAAAAAAACATCATGATCTTTCAGAAATCTCATTATCCTGCGCGGCATGTACTCCAAACACTAAAGACATTGATTGTTCCAGTTGGTCTAATTTGTCTGTCATAGTTTAATTACTACGCCCTAACACAATGACGTCAGAGGGTAACAGTGACGTAGCTATTGTACGTTCGTGACGGTGCGCTCCAAAATTTGGCAACCGCCGGCTGGGACGAAATCGCCATCAATCAAATTTTGACATTCGATTTTTCGCCAACCCCTCTGTGCCTACGGGATAATGCCGCCCAACTTTTGAAGTATTGTCGTTTCCATTATATGAAGTTCGTTTACGTTCAATTATGTCTACAACGGACAGGAGAAGTACCTAACTTTAAATAACAGGCAAGTTGAAGTTATTCAAAATTTATAGCGTATTCGTCAGAAACTCGAGTGTCAAGTAAAGTAAAATGTGTTCAACGAGGAAAATTATGAACATTTTACCTAAAATGTATAATATCGTTTGGATATTTTTATGAGATTAATGGTATGTAATTAGAAGTTATGTTCACATAACTGATTCAGTATTTAATAAAACGATAGCGGTGGTAATCAACAAACGGGCGGCCCGTAATCCCGGGTCGTCCCGGGCTCGGTCATGAATCACGGGCGCGCGACGCGATTTATCGCTCGGTCCCCGCATTCGCACACGCACTCGCATCGCTTTTTATTGCCACCATTTACTCGTATTTACGCATAGTAAATACCATTTACTAACCTTAAAAGACTTTTACAGTTCATTGAACTTCAATTAAACATTACTTAGAGTGCTACATTTATTTTCAATTCTCCCAGATTGGTAAGATTGTATACAGATTTGAATAACAAAAAAGTAAATAAATAAAACGTTTACATTTTGAGGAAACGGGCAGGAAGTACACAAATTATGGTCTAAAATGTAATACATTTCGGCCGCTTCAGTGTCGAGATGGAAAATAAAAAGAAAAATAAATTCTTACATCGTTTCGTAATGTATATTTTTGTGAGAAGACCCGTTATCTAAGGATTAAAAATGTGTATCCAAACGTTTACAAATACAATATTATTACACGACTTTTTGTCTGATTGTTCGACGTCGACGTTCGGTCGACGTTGTGTCGACGTTTCGAGAATTTAAATTCAATTCTCGAAACGTTGTTCTTAATAGTGGTCAACTTACTACAACTACAAAGTGAATTTCGAAAGTAGATGAGATAAGGTACTTCAGTTTTACACCCAATTGAATTTATAAATATGAAAGTACGTGAGAATATTTAAATATTTGTTACTTAATCAGGCGTAAACCATTGCACATACTTAGATGAAATATCATACCGATATATCCTCACCTTGTTTAAGACATAGAATCTTTTATATAATAAGGAATGCGATCATGCTGACAAGCATAGTCTACTTGTGACCACGGCTGAGGCTACCTAATCGAAACGTAAGCGTTTTAAGAAGGTATGTCAATACCTGGCATGATCTCGCTAATTTCTACTTTGTCGCGCGCTTTGTAACGCGATAGGATAACAGTAAACATGGGTTACTGTTATTCTACACACACATGTGTGTTACACTTTATCGAGATATGCGTAACCGTGAGATTAACCCGGGTGAAGCCGCGGACAGAAGTTTGTTATTTACATATTTTATTTGGTTTTCAGTAGCATTACGACTATGGAACGATCGGCAAACCCTAAGTTCATAAAACTGCATTTTATTATTTATCCTTTACATAAAATTTATTTATTTTATTGGCTATTTCAGCATTCGAAGGAGGCCGGCGGTTGAATGCACGGGTGCCTACTTATCACGTATTTTATATATCTGGAAACTACCGCGTGCCGAGGCTCCGAGGTCCGCAGTATGCATAAACAAACATTCAAACCTGGATTTACGAGCACAGACACCTCGGGGAGTTGTCCTAACCTCGGCCAGGAAACGGAAACGAATGCTTTGAATATTTGTAGCAACTGGATGAGCAAAATTTGCAACGTCTGAGCCGGAACAGAATGAAAAATAAACCTATCAAAAAGTTTGACTATGAATAAAGAGGCGAGCGGGCCACTCTAAACCATTTTTGGCATTTCGTTGTGTTTTTATAGCATTATTTTTTAAGCAGTGTTTTTGAAATACCACTGGCATCGAGATTTGTGGAAAACTATACTTGAATTCAAATCAAAGTTTGAACATTCTCACAGTTTGAAAATTATGCATGTTGTTTTTAATAATAAAATCTATGTTTTGATTTTAGACTGCCTAAATGGTGCAAAGGTTTAGGTGTCACGCCGCCACGCCATCTCGTTATTATGCGGCGTGGAATGCTGTGGGAACGATTCCCACACAGGACAGAAATTTTGTGATCCTTACAAGTAGATGTTTCGCGTCTAAATTATTTAGTGTCCTTTGTTTCAAGGTCTCTAGAGTCTCCTATAATACAAAATTAACTATGCAGACGGCGAGAGTCACCTTTTCTAAAAATGAAATAACTGCCTTTGTTCTCGAGGCGTACGTTTGCACTTATATTTATGTGCTATCCCGAATTAAAATGATACTCTTCTCTTAGTCACGAAGTTTGGAAATGTACCGGGTAATAAAATCACACACTATTACATGTGACTTGAAAACATAGTTGACGGAGCCTGGACGTTGTGTATAGTCTACACCCCTAGGGATATAAGCGTGAAACCATATATGTATACATATAGTTATGTATTATAACAACTGTTAAAACATTGCACCGAAATTCAACCTTCACGAAATATTGTGGCAATACCCAGTCACGTCTCACATTACGTGGATGTTTAGCTAAGTTCGAGGAGGCAGGTAACGTTCCCGAGTGAAATATGAGCCGGCGCTCCAGACCATGACGCGGCATACCATGTAGGAAATGAAACCGCTTCAATATAAACGTGAGCAACAAGTACTTCGGAATTTCACATATTGTTTGATACCAGATACGCGCTTGAAACTGATATTTGATCGCTTATAAGAACATATCACAAATACCACAATACTGTACTTTTGAGAGATATATACGTTTATTATATGTATCTTGTCATCTAATAATAATAATACATAGCATATTGATATAAAATTATTACATCTTCAAACGAAACCCAGATTCCTGAGGGAGATTATAATCTGTGTTAAGAGCATTTAGTGTCTTGTACCATATTATGTTGAATACATACAACGCTGCATACATGTGCATGTTTGTGCGTGCGTGCGTCCGTGTCTGTCTGTCTGTCGGTCTGTCGGTCTATCTGTCTGTCTGTCTGTCTGTCTGTGCGTGTGCGTGTGCGTGTGCGTGTGCGTGAGCGTGTGCGTGTCCGTGTGCGTGTGCGTGTGCGTGTGTGTGTGCGTGTATGTGTGTGTGTGAGAAACACGTAAATGACGTAATGCGGGTATCATAAACTCTATATTATGTCTATATGTATACGGAACTTTACTTGAAAGACATCAATATACGCTTTTTCTCTAGTCTCTTAGTATGTGCACTACTAGTTAGTAGCAGTTGCTAAGGCTGCACCCATGGTCTTCAAAACCTCTCTGTTAAAACTTATCTGGTGATAAAACAAAATGAAAAAACTTAAGGACGACATGGCTACTGCAAAAAATATGTGACAATGGGAGTGCTAAGAAAGGCGGTCTGAATTTATCGACCATAATAGTAACGTTGGATGTCACGGAAGGCAGATCCTGGACGGTATTCTTTATTATGATTAAAGTCAGTTAACTATCTTGCTTATCACTCAGAAGGTAGCGCATTACTCCAGAACGCTTATGTCAAGAGACCACACCCTTTGACATAAAATCGAAGGCACTCGGTGCCAGTAATAACTCTTTTACGGTTATTTTATAGCTTGCTTTCGTAATAATTTATGCGCTAAAGCTTCCTTGGGCTAACAATAGGTAAAAAGTTTTTTTAATATTAATCTTTTTTAGTTGAAGCTATCGTTAAGTAAAATTGTAGGGCATGGTAATGATATTGGATTTTACTCTGAATGCTTTGTAATCAGAGTTCGAGGTACAATGAGTTTATTTCTGTAAAAGACAACAGTACTAGGAATAATGTCTGTATCGCGGAGGCTTAACAAAATTGTAACTTGTAAATATGTACAGTTAGCGACATAAGTAGCTGTACTTTATTACTTTATTAGTATTTATGAATGAAAATTTACATATTATTGTTTTCTAGAAATGAATTGTGATTAAAATAGCTAACCTTTAACCGATCCTGCGGTAATAAGTGAGGAATTGCCATAATTGTGTATGATTAAGCACTTTAAAATCTCGGAAATGTTTATCGCCTTATATCACTGACTGTACAATTAGACGCAAAAAACATTCAGACTCAGAACAACAGTTTGTGGATCATACGTATTTTCTCCTGTTAGGTGATCGAATCCACAAATTAACGCTCGGCGCACTGACAGTGGCGAGACGAACATTTCAAACAAAACGTCATACGTGCATTTCAATTCATGTAAGAATAAAATCCATATTAAAATAAAACAAAATCCGTCATTCGCTCAATCATTAGTGATTGCAGCGACGTATGCCAGTGACATTCGTCGATACCGAGCGATGTGATGCGGATACAGCATTTGCACCGCATTGGATTCGCCGTATTAGGTTATAAATTGGCTGCATATATTTCGATTTTGCTTAGATAATATTCGCTTATAATCATCATTGACATTTCTTTCAGATTTGGCGCTAGTAAAACCTATATATTTCCTGTTTTACAAAACTTCACAAAAATGACAACAAACATACAAAAACATTGAGTTTTAGTAGATAGTAGTATGCACGGATCTCAAATGTTTATCCCGATTGGGAATTGAACCCACATCATAAGCTTTAGTGCGAAGTTGATGTGATCACATAAATAATTACACCTTTCATGCCGACAGGTCAGTAATATATGGATGTATATATTAATCTTGTGTAAGCTAGATATGTCTTTATGAATATATATAGCAAAGTATTGATAAATATTCGAAAAAAATAAAAATTCTTTGAACATTGATTTATATTTTTTTTAGAAAATTAGTTTTTCTGTAAAGATTTTCGTAGTTGTATCACGAAGTTTAGAACTGTGGCCGATAGACAGTAGTAGAACCCTGTATTATCTAAAACCTTAGTTGGCTTTGAGCACCACGGAATTTACAGTTTCAAACTGTGGGTGTAATGTAAATGTTGTGTTATATTGTTATTTAAATCTACATTTGCTCACCTATGGTTTTCCTATTTCCAACTCTATTACATTTAACCATTTGGGAATAAAGCCATTATATATGTACAGCCAATTTGCAACCTAGAACAAAACTAGGTACTTAGAAAGCCTGCCTAAACTTGCACCTGAGAAGTCAGTGTGTTCGTGAGTAACTTTATACAGGAACTTGGTATTCATAACTAAGCAAGGCGCCCTAGTTTTTGTCGTAGGTGTATCACAAGCGCATGTAGCGCGAGTGTGTTGACACTGCATAATAAATGCGGAAGCGCCAAGTTTACTCTACAAGTTTGAAAATGGAATTGAATTTGTATATGCAGATATTCATTTTTGGTACGGAGTAGAGAATATACTTCTGTTTTGTTTTCATGTGTAATGAGTTGAAGTGAAGCCTATAAACGTAAAGATTTAGGTAGAGCTGTTACGAGTTCGTATTTCGATTGGTTTTTTGTTAAGAGAGCAAGTTTGGTAGTGTCTAATTGGCATATTGTTACATATCGTATTTATTTATTTAATAAAGGTACACCAACAGCTTCTGTATATTAATTATAAAATAAAGTTGTAATAAGTAATAGGCTTATACAGTTGCCAATAACAGGTGAACCAACATTCACCAAAATAAGTGATAACTTAACCTAAAAACTAAAAACTAATTTACTAGATATTAATGTACTAGACATTAAATGGTTTTTTTTTTTTTTTAATATGTCTATTATATAAAATTAAACAAACATGAGATCAAAAATTAGACTAATAATACAATTCTATAGACAAGAGGTTGTAAAACTATCGTATCATTGTAAACCGTATGATAGGCATAAGAAATAACTTTTTCGTGATTGGTCATACACATAAGTATAAGTTTAGGCTATAAAGTAAATGAGAAAATTACGAGTATTCAAGTATGAATATATTGTAAGATTCATTTGTATCGCTCTAAGAAGAGTTAGTTTAATGACAGAAAATAAGTAGAATAGGCGTTTATACTAAACTATTTGCTTCCTAGATTCAATGGCGTCGGCCCTTGATTCAACTACCAGATTGGGTAGTGTATGTATATCTACTTAATATTTTTGACAGTTAGTAGCTCGAACACTTAAACTAACAGAAAATGTTTAGTAATCAAGCCTACATCCCTTACACCTTCATTTCTTTAGAAATACAAAAGAATAATAAGGTGAGAAGCAAAAAAAAAATATTTCATTCTTAAATTAGAACTTGCATTTCTACGTAAATATAGAAGCATGTTTAAAAATAACAAACGTGATATACAGGTGAAGCCTAAAAGTTTGAACAAGGCTGGCTCTCATCCGGAATTTTGTAATTGCCCACAGCGGCGGAAGCAAAAAATTGGGCCAACTCAAATGCACAGAGCGTGTGCTGCGAAAAATATTATGGTCTATATCATTCTACACGACCATCGTTACGATAATATACTTTCTTCCTTTCTCCATATTAAGAATATTAAAATGAGCAAACAAGAAGCCACGTATAGCCCACGAATATTCATGAGCCGAATGTAGGACAAGAACAGAAGTTTCTTACACTTTGAAATATGTATTTTAAATTCCTTATTAGCATAGCTGCAAAATGTATTATGCTTTAAACAGAAACTTGGAGAGTAAAGGTGGTTGCACACGACGCGAGTAGCGGCTGTGGGTTGCATGTGCGAGTTAACCATTTGGGTTTCATGCGCGAGTTAAACATTTGGGTTTCATGCGCAAGTTAGTCATTCAGATTACATGCGCTGGTGGTTCGTGTCGAATGTTTTGACATTGCAGAATTGTAAGAACCTTTAGTTTACAATAAAACTGACCGAATATTGTGAACAGACTATAAAATTAACTTTATGTATAACGTATTTAGCTTAGTTCGTTTGTAATTTTGCAATCTTCAGGTGTTAACTATCAACTATCATGCATTATAGACAATTTTCACTTAATTAGTCAATGTTGCCAGTACTTTTTAATAGTGTGTGTCATGGGACCTTAAGACTGCGCCGAGCGAAAAGTGCCAAAACAGGCGGTCACAGTTAAGTGAATACAATCAACACTTTGTGTTTAATACAAATATAAAATATACATTTACCATAACAATGAATGTGTTTACAATAACTCCGTGTAAACAACTTAAAATAATTAATATTTTTGCCTACAAAATTACGTAAATTTGCACGAAAAATGCAAAAACGTAAGCTCGTGTTACGTGATTTCTAGATTACAACAGTAGAAATAATAATATATACTATTTTACAGTTTAAACTAAACATAAATAGTTATATTACAATTTGTCTGTCCTAAATATTTAAGTTATTGGTTGTCAATAAAGATAAATATTTATCAAAAAAGCTCTTCAAATCCTCCATACAATTTTACTATGGCGGCCGCGCGCCGATTTGAATATGCGCCGTACGAGCTCTGTCATTATCTGTCTTACGCTCGGCGCAGTCTGAAAATATAGTTATGAAATGTGGGTGTTAGGCATACACACTCAATCTCAATATAGGTAGTAATAATAAAGGTTTATAATAATATGCACTCATCATGCTTAAAATCACACGAAGGCATAGTTGGCGTAGTGCTTTAAGTGTTTGCATCACCACTGCCACTACGCCGAGTGTTTGGGTTCGAATCCTACACGGGACAAAAATTTGTGTAATCAACAAATTATTGTTCCGAGCCTGGATGTTCTTTGTGTCCGTCGTTTAAATGTTTGTAAAGTCCTCTAAGACACAGGAATTACTATAAGAGCGGGTGCAGTTTTAAAAAAAAAGAAAATGATGTCGTGTTATTTACAGCACAAATTGTCATGCATCTTTCTACAGAGCTTCAATATTAAAGGAGACATTTGTCTTCTGTACCAAGAAACAAGAGCAAGTCTTGTAAATGATGCAATAACAGCATCGCTCGGTTAAACAAAACGTGTCTGTTTGGTGTAGTGCCGGCTTGCCTATGTAATTACAACTATAAGACTGTATAAAACTTTATTAACTTGTATTATTTACGCAGAATAATTAGCTTTTGTTATGTTTTGTGTTATTTAGAAGTGACATTGTGAAATGTATTAAAACCGGTGTTGGGAAAGATGGAGTTTCTCGTGGAGATTGGGTAAGAGATTTTGTGAAAGCGATAGTTATATAGGCAGTTTTACGAAACAAAGCGGGATATAAAGTTTCTTATATTATTTATAGCACCTAGGATTTTGACCAATTGGTACCAGATTTTAAATTATAACTACATATTATAAAACAAAGTCCTACGCCGCGTCTGTCTGTCTGTTTGCGATAATTTTTTTATTAATAGACAGAGTGATGCATGAGTATTGAAGAAGGTTCAGGTGTATAATTTGTTAAGGTTTTGTACTAACCATGCGAGGCCGGGGCGGGTCGCTTGTCAATTTATAAGTTGACTTATGTGACAAGAACAACGATAGATGTCTCCATCGTCCATTCAACAATACATACGGGTTATTCATGCCACCTCTCCAAAATTATGAATGATATAAATAAAATAGCAGTCTGCTTATTATTAGTATAAAGCCATTGGAATATAAGCAAGATCCTGTATATGGGTACGGGAAACTATATACCTACTATAACTGCGATTACAAGTAAACAATGTCCTAAGCTGCGCATAGCCCTACTGCTCTCTTATTGAGGATAGGCTCACGTTTGATCTCTCTCTTACTTATTGTTAAGCGACCATGATATAAGATGTAAGCATCATAGCTTACAAGATACATACATATTCATGACTAAAAGACATTCAGAATGACCTCAACAGAAAACAGATACAGGCGAGACGTTACTCTCTTTGATGACACGCTTTACAAAAGTTAACTTATCTAGATACAAAACTAGATTTTGCACGCGTTTACGCTTGCGTTAGTCTAGATTTGGTGAATAAATTATTATCCCTTGGGAACAGTACTTGCTCTGAATGAAAGTTACTCTATGTCCTTTTTGTGCCCCTGACAACGTAAATGCAAAATTGCATGACGATCGATCGAATAGTTAACGCTTGGAATCGTAAATAAAGAAATTAACAAACAAACTTACATTCGTATGTATAATATAAGTTAGGATTTTAATTAACGAAAGGCGTTCCTTTTATCCATTAGTACTATTACATCCATTCATACTAAAAATATAGCCATCAAAAACCCTCTGGATGGTACCCTGTCTTTTTCGTAACAAACAAACTACATTCGTATTTATAATATTAGTTTGGATTCAGATTGATGGGTTTAAGGTAACGCCTTTCTGTATTTAACATAATGTTTATACAAAAACCTCTTGGACTATTCGATTCTATTCGCCTTCACACATACCAACAAGTGTTCCACATTGTGTGTTCTCGTTTAGCATAAACATCGTGAAATATTGTATGAACACACGCTCGAATTGAGAATCTTTGCCCTTTTGTTTTCAAAGTCAGAAGAAAGGTCTGTTTGAACATATTTTTGTTATGAGAATTTGAATATAAAATAAGTTTTTGTTATTTTGTGCATTTAAGCGCAACATAGCATAGGCATGTTTGTTATTATACCAAACATAAGTCTGGCAGTTTTACAAATATAAAGTTACTAGCTTCTGCTCGTGGCTGTGTTCGCCCAGAAATAGTACTTTTTTCATGAAGATTGGTCGAGAAGTTAAAGTGTGAAAGCGCATCAAACGAACTAGCAAACTCACATTCACATTTTTAATATTAGTTAGGATAATTAAGGGAAACTAAGACCTGTCTCGTGTGTAAGTGCTGTTTCGTTCTCACGCAATACGTAAAATTCGCAATAGATTTAAGTAAGGAGGTAGTAGCACATCTATGCAAGGTTGGTACGATGTAAGATGTACAGAAGACCACAGCCAAATATTCTAGTGTTCTGTAACTGGTGAGTAAGCCTGCCAAAACATTACGTGGCGCTGTGTTAGAAGAGGGACTCCTTTCATCCCATACTTTGTCAAAGATACAGCTACATTTTGATACTTTTTCCATAGAAATTTTATTTCCAAAAGCTTTTATCTCGTTTAGCATCCGTCATACGAAAAAATTACTAAGAAAACCTAAAATCTATAACGTAATAAGAGATAATATGAGGAAGTTTCTAAGGTTATTCTCATGGAAGTAATACGTATTACAGTGGTCCGGCCTCCGCAAAACTCATATAATTCCATCCTTGACTTTAGGTCCCTTTACTTTAAGCCACGAGGAACGAGTATTAAAACGGCAGGTAGAAGGTTACAATAACAACATAGCTTTATAAAATATACAGCCTCGGTTTGATTTAGTGAAATTCCTTGAAACTATGTGATCGTGACGTGACGTTTATAGAATGAATCAAATTCTGTTCTGAAGTGTATACCTATATAATTATACTAGCTGGTGCCCGCGACTTCGTTCGCGTGGACTTCATGAAACAGATCATAGGATATCTTTATACACAACATTGGTTGTTTTTCTTTCAGGAGCCAATACAAACAAACCCGCAGCGCTACTGACCCGCGAAAACGCTACGTACAGTTGTCCGTGGGAAAAACAACCAAACCTCAAATCCACACCAATGGCTTTGAACATCTGTCCCTGTGACTTATTTATCGTCATGGCGAAGCAAGTAGTCACAGGGAACTGTGTGCGTTTGAATTAAAACGGAAAATTGTTTGGAATAAGTTTAACTTAACATAGCACAGCCAGTCAGAATCTCTGCTTCGATGATATTGCTCTGTAAAGCAGTGACCTTAAGCCGGGTCCCGTTGCATAACTTCGGTGGAGAAAGGTTTCTCATTAGCATTATGGGTACAGCGACTTTAAGGCTGATTCTGTGAGCTGGCAGACCACTTGCCGCAAGAGAGTTTAAAAATTCTATAGGGTAATTGGTGGCATCGTCTTGTTCAATTACGCTATTAAAAGAATTGTATACCACTTCATCCCCAACAATTTCCGCTAGAATTTTTTGATTAATTGCACCTGCTTGGTCATTGCGTGGCGTTAGTATCGTGCGCTCACATAACCAAACATTATCTTGGCTCGGTATGGAATTGAGGTGTCCGGATACTGACTGTATCAGTTCTGCCTCTGAAGCCACAACTTTACCCAGCACACCAGGAATCGCCACCCGACCATGATTTTCAGGGAAAGATCCTTGTCCAATTCTTAACAACACGCTGGAGAATTCTTGGGCATGTGAATCATGGCCAAGATGAACTCTCATATTTATATTTAGTCTCAGTTGTTGTACTTGTGGCCAGAGGTATGACTTTTTTATTGAGGCATTAATTTCGTCTGCTCTTGTCTCTTTATTTATCAGATTCGGGAAGAGTTTGCCGAAAGTCTCCGGCGAAAAGACAGGTGACGTGGCCCATTGGTCGATCATCCCGGCGAATATCTCGCAACGTTCTGTCCACGGCTTCGACGGCTTTTTAGTTGGCCATGGTACATTCATCCCAAACGATGAGACAGCAATCCTGTAACACTTTCGCTTTATCGCAATTTCGCGTTATAGAACATGTGGGTGTTTCGGTTCTGTTTAAATCGATTGGGATTTTGAACATGGTGTGAGCCGTTTTACCGCCGGGAAGTAACGTTGCAGCAATTCCTGAAGATGCTACTGCAACAGCAATCTTATTTTGTCGCCTAACTTCAGCCACGATTGCTCTTGTAACATGTGTTTTTCCAGTGCCCCCGGAGCATCCTAGAAATATAACGTTCCTTCCTCATTAGTGACGCTGTGGACAACTTTGTTATATATTTCCCTTTGTCAAATATTGAAATTTGAAATACTATCATTAACTATGGCAATTAACTCTGTAGAACTTGTTTTAGCAACATATTCTCGATTGTGATTGAATAATATTTTTATGCTGTTTAAGTAGCAACAGTCTACACCATCTATTGTACACGAAAAAAAAGTATTGTAAATAATATATAGTAAATAATGTAAAAAAAAAAAATATTGTACACTAAAAGCTTATAATCTGATAGCTTTGATTTCCACATCAAGTCAAATTATACATATAGCAATAGATAATGCTCATCAGACTGAACAATTTTGATCAGACGTCACTCTTGTATACCAGGTGTAAGGGAAACCGAAGCCGAAACTGTATTGTTGTATTACCCAAATACAATGTAATACCAACAGTCATTTACCTGAAAATTCTTGTTTTAGTGAGATAATTCGTTGCAAACCCACAATGTCATTGCTATTTATTACAACTTGGGGTCAGAAAATTCACGAACTCTAAGTGTGTATGTATAATATGCCCTTGCGTGACTGCAGAGGCATGGTGCACGTGGACCCCCAACGTCAGCTGCCATTTTTATTTTAATTACAATGTAGGTTTAATAAGATGGGAAGATTTTTATCGTTTGTAATATGATTTATTTATCTTCCCTGAAAAGATAATAAACAACGAACGAAAAAAAATTTTAGAAAACATTTTTTTTACACTTTTTTTTGTGGTATCGTATTAGTTATCATTAGTACTATTACCTGTCTTCGTTTTTGGAAGCGTTTTACTTACACCCAGTATGTTATAGTGTAACTGGGTCCTTAGAGCTCCACATCAGATGTTCCAGATCTTCGTTTTTTTGCGTCAACAGGAAATGCTCATCAAACTGGACAACTTTTGATAAGATGTCACTCCTTTTTATGTTATAGTGTAACTGGGTCCTTGAACCTCCACATCAGATGTTCCAGATCTTCGATTTTTTTACATCAACAGAAAATGCTCACCAGTGAGAACAACTTTTGTTAAGACGTCACTCCTGTATATGTTATAGTGTAACTGGGCCATATAGCTCCACATCAGATGTTCCAGATCTTCGATTTTTTTACGACAATAGAAAATACTCATTAGACAGAACAACTTTTGCTATGGCGTCATTTATGTATATGTTATAGTTAGGCTGGTCTGTTGCGTTTCTGCATCAGCTGTTCCAGTTTCCAAGATCAATTATAGCCCAGATGTTGCTCAGACATCATAGCTATATAACAAAAAATTTCATTCAAATCTATCCAGTAGTTCCGGAGATTAGCGTGTACAAACAGACAAACAGACAGACAGACAAACAGACAAACTTTTTTTTTCAGATTCTTGCACTATTATGTTTTCTAAACCCTCCTCAATTATTTTTTCTTTTTTTTGTTAATATCTTCAATGTACAGACACACTTTTTTTTACTCTTTTATTATAATTCGCACTCTTAATAAAACAGAGACTCATCTCAGTATTTTGGATTAAACAAATTTGAACTCTATTGCAATGATTTAACACAAATATAATATTTGAATTTAACATATACAATTGGAGTTCAAATTACCTTACTTTCAAATTTCGAGTTAAGTCGCTGTTTTATTAAGAGTGCGATATGTATTGATTGATTGATAATTAGTGTAGTGTACTAATAGTCTATCAAAAACAATTGCAGGCCTTCACAAAAGAAACATAACATATTGCCATATTCAGAGCTATTTAAATAGCATTTAAGGGACACCTTAGTAATGATTTTACATACTAAACCTTAAATAAGTGGTCAATTATATATTCATTATGTGTATGTGATAGAATATTATTATATTATTATTATTATTAAATGTTTCTAGCAGTTAGATTTTGGTATAGAAAAATATTCAAATGAATAACAGCTCTTATTTCAGTATGGTAGTTTGAGAATCACAGGCAAAAACATGAACTGGTTATAATGTACTTGTTGTAGATCTTATCTTATCTTATGTGGGGGCCAGTCTGTGCAAACCGGCGACACTTCGACCCAGTGGGATCTTTTGTGTCGACACTCCCCCAATAAAGACTGCCATATATGTTTATGGCAGCCGGGACCGACGGCTTAACGTGCTCTCCGAGGCACAGAGCAGGTGATAATTGTCAATGAATACGCACATAATTTCGAAAAGTCATATAACTTCCGAAAGTCAGAGGTGCGTGACGTGGGTTTGAACCCGAGACCCTCTGCATTGCAGTCTGTTGGTCTCCCCACTGAGCTATCGCTCCTCTACTTGTTGTAGATGCGCAGCGGTAGTGAATGCGACTGCTGTGCATGAGGTCTCGGGTTCGAATTGCGGGTGGGGTCAAGAAAAAGTTATTGGGTTTGTCTGTTAAGAAATCTCAATACGAGCCCGGGGTTAGGAAGTTGGCGGTGTTAGACACCCCCGTGTCTCGGGAAGCACGTTAGCCGTTGTGTCTGCGCCTGATCTCTCTCTGATCGTGTCGGATTATCCGTCCCAACTGATCATGAGGGTTAGGTTAGGTTACGGTTGTTAGAGTGCACTTGTGTTTGCGCACATACGTGCACTATAATATCTACTGCGCAGATGGCCAGTCTCCGTTAAGATTAGCCGCCGTGGCCGAAATTCGGTCTGGAGGACATTTAATAGAATTGGAGTAAATGTACTTGAAGATATTAAAGAAAGTAATACGAAATAGAGGCCATATCAATCCCTAAATGATGAGTTTCCACATGAGCAACACTGCGGTTGGAAACTTGATTTGGTAGTTTTATTAACTTATAATCTTGTGAAATATAAATAACTCAGTTTTGAAATACTTTGCTCTTAAATGTATAGTGGTATTAATATATTTCTTTTGTTACTCATAACTGATGTCTTTTAACATCTAAGGTAAACTTAAAAGTAAGGGTAACTGTTTTTAAAAGCGCATTTTCTAAAAATCTCGGAGCTTTTCGTAAATCATATTAATTTTCTTTAAAGTATTTATTATAGCCTATACAATGGGGTAACTTTCATCTTGGCACAAAAAATATTTATAGCAATACTAGCTGCCCGGACAGACTTCGTTCTGTCAAAAGTAATTTATCCTTTTTTTATGTTTACTTTATCACTAAGGGGTATGAAAACTAGATAGTAGCCGATTCTCAGACCTACTAAATATGCACATAAAATTTCATAAAAATCGGTCAAGCCGTGTCGGAGGAGTATGGTAACTAACATTGTGACACGAGAATTTTATATATCCCAGCGCGTTCTGCTTTCCCCGCGGCGTCTTTCACGTAAATGTATGTTAGGTTAGGTTGGTAAAAGTACTTTTTCTTGATGAAAGGTAAATCCTTTTTTTCCCAGACAACGTATATGCGAAAGTTCATGATCGGTCCAGTAGTTAGCCGTGATAGCGTAACATACAAACAAACAAACTCACATTCGCATTTATAATATTAGGATGTTTATGCCGTTGAGCGATGTCGAAATCACACTTACAAATACTGCAACTATTGGCAATGGATTGCCGACGAGGTGGGTGTAAAAACCCGAGATTCAACCTCTTCGTCTTCATTTGATTTTTATCCGTCAGCTTTTTGTAATGTCCCACTGCTGGGCAAAATCTCCCTTGGACTTCTAAATCACTCTGTTGGTGGGTATTCCCTGACCTTATGACCTTGTGACCCCTATATCTCGGAGGTCTTTTGACCCACAGGGCCCAAACTCGACCGAGGGATGACCCTAAGGTGTTTGCACACCAAGTTACAAGTCAATCGGTCCAGTGGTTCCGGAGCTATGCCTGTCACTAACAAACTGTCACAAACACACAGACCCACATAGTGTTTTCATTAACCTCTTCGAAGAAGACTCGGAGGTTAATAAGAGCGCTTTTGTTATGAATATCCCTGTGTTCAGTCTACACTCAGTGCCAGGTATTTGCTCAATTCTAGCTCCTGATGGTATGACCTCAGCCTGTATCGGACTTTATAAAAATAAAATTTACTGATACAAAGTACATCCAGACACATTGTCTCGTGTGAGTTTCGAACCCATAACACTCGGCGCGATGGCAGCAGCGAGGGCGAACACTTGCCCGCTTCGTCATCCGTGCACTGAAACAAAAACCCGTATGAGACGGATGACATGAGGTTGACGGTAAAGGAAAACATAATTAGGAAACTTGCTTGTCCGATGTTTCCATTATGATTGTGAAGTGTGAAGTGTGACAACGTTCACACGGCCAACGTGGCAAGCTATGGTCAAAACTTCTCTAATTCATAGAGCATGATTGTACTCATCTGTAGGATAGTTTCTAAGCAGGCTAGATATTATAGAATAGTTAATTATTGCCCACGACTTCGCCTGCCTTAAATTTTGCATTAGCTTCATTGGTTACAAATATTGAATAGTTAACCTTACCTGCATTCAAAGTTTTATTGTTGCGATTCAGCCATTCCAAAGATTAGCTTGAAAAGACAGTAAGTTTCTGTTGACAATAAACATTTTAGTAAAATTGTTGGGAAGAGAGGAACCCGCCACACACACCCTCGTGCCATGATTTCTTATTTGTTAATAATTGTGTTCAGGAGTTTTTATTTACCCAACGGGCAACACAGCCAACCGTCATTTTTAAATAGTGTGGGTTATTGTGGAAGGGTACAAAAGGTAACTCGACTCTCGACAAAAGATCGCTCAGTATTTAGGAACGAGCATTCAACCCTGTAAGACGTTCTCAATAGTCTGTAGCTCTGTATAATCGCTGTGAATTTGAAAATATAGTCACATAATCCGGGTGTACTCCAACTTGCAGTATTTCGCTTCGAACACAAAATATGAGTCGACACGTGTTCCGCCTCAGTGCGAGGCATCTTTATGACGGTTTGTCAACGAATGAGCATCTTAATATTACACACACATACTAGAATTTTATTTATTTTTATAGATATAGATTGGTAGATGGAAGTTATAAAATATGTTAAGAGTAATATAGTGGCCCGTCATTTGGGAAATCTATTCTATATATTTAATATTGACTTTCCTAGAACTACTTCGAGTCCGCTACAATGTGTTTGCAGTCTAGTATTAATGTTTTCAAAGCACACTTACTAAACAAACCGCGTCAATTCACATTTGCGACATACTAAATTATTTGCGCTTAGATATGTATGCCCTAACAATGAGCGCGCTCAGCCGTTCGCATTAGTACCCGATGTAAATACACAAAACTAAGCTGTGTATGCGATTTTAGATTTATTAATATTAAAGGGCATAGTGTATTTAGTCCACGGATTAAATACACTATGCCATTTGTTCACAAAAGCTTTTCTCATTTTTTGTTATTTGTAAATTGTATGCAGCTGGCTTGACGTCCATGCGTAACGGTGGTCTCCATTGAAAATCAGCGTTGCGATATCACGTCAGTTTTATCGCAACATCAATGCTGAATGGAGACCATTTGTTGCCACAATATCATAATATGTATCTATTTTTTACTTACGAACTATTTATTTAATTGTCTTTTTATTATGTTGTCGATATTTTGTAACAAAAATATGTAATCATATTTCTTTGTGGCAATAAATAATGATTTCTTTCTTCTTCTTTATATGCTTGTTAAATGTATTATATAAATTACTAAATATTCCCCGCAGCTTGACTTGTGATAATCTAGATTTTGTCAATACGTTTTTATTTTCTGGACAAAAGGTATACTGTGTCCTTTTCTGTATCCCTGACAACCTGTATGCAAAATTTCATGATAATTAGTCGAGTAATTAAGGCATGAAAGTGTAACAAACTAACAGACAAACTAGCATTCAATATTAATTTAGGAGTTAGGATTCCACGAACTATGTTTGTGAATTGTTCACAAAAGTTAAATGCTTGTTAGATTTATCATATAAATTATTAGCTGTAATATCAACAGAGCTTATATTGTATTTTCAAAATAATACAACGGAATGTCAAATATGTGGTTATATTTGACGGGTAAGCCGAGAATAATGACCATCAAACAATAAAGCCGCAAATATCTCTTTAAAAAATTACTAGCATTAACTCTCTATCCCACAGTTTCTAGTATAGATGTCCTCGCTCTTTTTGTACTCGACATAGTGATATAATTAAAACGCGTCAGTGTCTCTTAAATTTGTCGACCTTTTTTTATGTTGCTCGTCAAAATGACCACACTCCGCCTGATGGGATGGTCAGCAGTCATGTGGTCTAAGAACAGTAGCCACACCGTCCTCATAGCAGCTGAAGCGATGTTGAGGTGTATACTTTGACGGCCTGAGAATGTGCTTTTTCACGCCCCGCTTAAAGGACCCAGGATTGAAGGATGTAGAAAACACGAACTGACGGTCCTAGTTACGCTCGACTCCACCCATAAATATGATAACTACTTTCGTCTCTATTACTATAAGCGCGGAATGCAACATTCCGTATTTCTATATCTATACTTAAAGTGGAAAGTTATGGTTTTTTGTTAGTTTGTAAGGATTTAACTCCAAAAATAATCAACAGATTTTAAAAACTCTTACACCATTAGAAATCTATATTATCACCTAGTAACAAAGGCGATAAATTATTTAAAAAAAAAATGTATAACCCAAGGTATCATAATGTATATGAACATTTTGATACCTTGGGTTATACAAATTTTGCAAAAGTCATTATTTGCGTGCGCTGCGGAAATTATTGATGATACATAACATAGTGTACTATATGCTTATAGTGCTCATCATTACTTACAAAAAAGACCACGGTAGTAAATGCCTAACTATTATAGCTAAGCCACGATAAACAGTTTTTGTTCAAATGATCTGCGCCGAGCGTATGACAGATAATGACAGAGCTCGTGCGGCGCATATTCAAATCGGCACGCGGCTGCCATAGTAAAATTGTATGGAGGATTTGAAGTGCTTTTTTGATAAATATGTATCTTTATTATCAACCAATAACTTAAATATTTGGACGGACAAATTATAATATAGCTATTTATGTTTCGTTTAAGCTGTAAAATAGGATAAATTTCTACTGTTATAATCTAAAAATCACTTAACACGAGCAAATTTACGTAATTTTGTAGGCAAAAATATAAATTATTTTAAGTATTTTACACGGAGTAATTGTAAACACATTCATTGTTATGGTAAATGTATATTTTATATTTGTATTAAACAAAAATTTTTGATTTTATTCACTTAACCGTGACCGTCTGTTTTGGCACATTTTGCTCGGCGCAGTCTTAAGTGCAAACAAAGCAAAGCTAGCAAACACTATATATATATATACATATATAAAAATGTTAATACTCCATACTCTAATCATATAAATAAAGTTGAAATCAAAGTTAAATTACAATTTATTACGTACGAGCTTTGCACGGGGCTTCACTCGCTCCGAAATAGTACTTTCTCCGGGATGAAAAATACCATATAAAGTCCTTTTCAGTACCTTGACAACGTGTATGCGAAATTACATGATGATCGGCCGAGCAGTTAAGGCTTGAAAGCTCAATAAACTCACATTCGCGTTTATAATGTTAGTTAGGATTACACGTACCTTTATTTGAATATCACCACACTTTTCAACTACACGCTGCATAATCCAACTAAATCCAACAACCGGAGAAACCGGTTGCTTGAATTACAGACCTCGGCGCACACACAGTTATTTTAATATTTAATCTCGTGGAAGGTGTATTTGTATTTCTTATTAATTAGCAGCTGCGAGCAAAAGCCTCTTTTCCCATTTTACATTGCCCCTGGGCAGGATACAGGTCTTTTAAAAAGTAATTTTATTAGGCTTACATGAAAAATTCAGACAACTTTTCCGAGTTAAAACGGGCCACCAATGTTTTCACTCACACACTAATGAATAGCCGTTTTCTTTTACCCACCACCCTTTTCGAGGTAAATTAAAAATTCGCTTTTAGAATTCCGCACAATATTATTAAGTCTGACCAAAAATGTGTTATGAATGGCTAACCATCTTATTAAAAGGGTTTGTGTTAATCTGGTAATTGAAATATGAATATGGGAGTAATATATTCTATGAGGAAAACGATCAAGATACTAAATTCTAGAGCTCCTAAGGGAGGGAAACTAGAGGTGATTCTTTTGGGACTCTTTTTTTAAATAGCTCATTAGACAACTGTAACTGATAATGCACAGACGGCCGGTATGCTGTTTTCCAACTTTGTAGTATAACAAAAAGTATTTATATATTAATCACTTAACATAAATATTTGCAAAAATGATTTGGTAGTAGAAGCAGTTTTAATATAAGCCTACGCAACATCAGAAGGAAGTTAAACAAATACCCGCATCGGAAAATAATAAGGAAAGATTTTTGTGTACGTAGCAAATGTCCATAAAATGTTTCATTGGAATCAGTCACCGCTGATGGATCCCGGATATTGGGCACCGAACAAACTTTGACGTCTATACATTTATGTGCCCGACCTTATAAACATATATATATTAAATGTCTTTTCCTAGCAATGTTGCTTTTTCGTTAGTATATAGTAAAGTGAGAAAAACGTAAAAGTGTTTCGCTATTTGTCATTGTTACTGGAGTCGTCAACGCCTGACGTCTGTCAGGTAGTGTTTTGGGTCTGATTAAGTCTAGGAAAGATCAAGAAATCGTTTACAATCTTCAGTGAATAACGTTCTTGGATGCCTTAAGCTGTCTTGTTGGATATTACATAGCGTGATCATTTTATCAGAATTCGGATAATTCTATAAGCTTGCGGTCTATCTTTGTCATACAGTTGATAACTCTGGCACAGATCATGATACCTGTGACCTGCGGCAGAGAACCTAAGCTTTCTATTAATATATATTTGTTGTATTATGTAATAAAGTGTTAAATAAACAACACGTTAAAATGCAAATACAGTAGTATAATTTCAATTAATAATAGTTTATTATATTAAAAGTAAAGTCCAATACTGTTATAAAATGTTCAAAAAAGAGTTCAGATTAAATCTCATTATAATAAATATTACATAGTACATAGTATTCTTTTAAATTAAAATAATGTTATATGTGAATATAATTTCTGTTCTCATTTGACGTTTATTAGACTACTATTTACTTTAAACAGCTTTGCCACGGGAATTGGACCTACAGCATGCATGGCCGCAGATTTAAAGAATTAATAGAATATTAAATGGGCTTCAGAAGATGAGATATATTATCGGGTCATATAGTTATTTTGCGCAACTAACGCATATATAGAATAAACAACATGCTGTTGTATGAGTGGTAGGGCACGAAGATAGAGCCTTCCTATTAAAACCAGGAGTAAATGACGAAGTACCTCTCTCTACTCTGCGAACCACAGAAGTTTGTGCTGCCAACACAAAAACACATTTAAAAGAGACCATCATCTAAGAACTTAATACGTATTCGTATTCCTAGTATTGCCAGCTTTAGTCATGGTAACTATAGCGGGTCCCATTCTCTTTGGCTTTTTTAGTATTTTCTATATAAAACTAAATAAAGTTACAAATAATTTATAAACAACAGATCATGTGATTGAAAGACATTACGCGAATTGAAATTACCTCTGCATATTTAAAACTCTACCTAGGTATATACGGTTAGGTATGAAGCACCTTCTGCTGGTATTTGAATTTAATGAAGGGTGAATGTAAGTACTATTCACAAGTTTGTTTTGAATACGACTGGATTGTTCAGCCAGGCAGGGCGTGGTATTCGAGAGGGTTAATCACTAAAAAGGGCCCTTCTAAAAGAGCAATTAATACTGGTTGTAATTTACAGCTCCTGAATAATAAAATCCTGAATAAGCTTCAATGGTTTGTAAAGAACATCTCTAAAGATAAGTAGTTAGTATTTTTAAAACATAATATTCCCAGGTTTTTCCACGGCTTTGATCGTGTAAATGGGTACCTAATGCCATAATGCCAATTTTCTATCCCACGTGAGCACAACTTTTTCTGCATGAAAGGTACCCTATGTCCTTTTCTGTATCTGACAACTTAAATGCGAAATTTCATGATGATCCGTCGAGTAATTAAGGCACGAAACCGTAACAAACAAACGCACACTCGCATTATATTAGTGAGATGTATAAATTTGTATACCTGCGATGTCATTTACGTATACCCACATTGCGCCATAATCAGGAATTAGGTAAAAGTTAGCTGAATTTTTACTTTGAACCTTGTTTTTGCGTGATGTTGGCGCAAACAGTTGGTGATGTATTTAACCATTATTGCTTTGGGTTTAGATGACCCACATTAGACGAGACGAAAAAGGTTTTAAAAAATGTATCATATGTAAGGATACAGTCTTGTAGTAACAGTTTTATAATATTACAGATACATGAAAGCGAAAGTAACCCAGTCTGTCTGGCATATTTTCCAGTCAAATGTCTACTCAGATTTTTAACATTTGGTATCAGCATTTATTAAGGAGAAAGCACATCGGTGATTTTAAAAATAAAATGCCATCTCACCGTTTATGATTTGTTCTTTATAAAACATTTAATTTTAAGATAGTTGTTAAGCAAACTAAAGCATTTACGTGTTAGTAATTGGTGGTAAGTATTTTTTACATAGATAAATGATGCTTCAAATTATATTTTTAAGACAATAAATTTAAAATACGTAATGATTAAGTAAAAAGGGAATATAAAATAAGGCCTCGAAAATCATCGTACCACCGTCGATTAGGTACAATAATAACTAAAATCTTTATAACGTCACATTGTTAAAGAAACGAAACAATAATTTGTAACTCATACATTCATCAGCGCAGTAGTGAGCAGACCACTGAGATAAGTGCAGCCTCTCTCTCTCAGATAAACTTTTTCTATTGGTATAATCAGGGAACAACAGAAAAGCTATAATAACGAGCAGTTAGAGGGTGCTTAAGTAGAACAACATGAGGGATTATAGATAGTAACCTTTTCGCTAACACTACCAAAAATCCAATTATCGCATCTCCTCGCACCTGCAGAACATTGAATCTCTCTCTTTGCATTCACAGAATACTTGTTTTACTTATTTTAGATGGATTCGGAATAGCAGCGATAGCTCAGTGGGGAGACCAACAGACTGCAATGCAGAGGGTCTCGGGTTCGAACCCACGTCGCGCACCTCTGACTTTCGGAAGTTATATGACTTTTCGAAATGATGTGCGTATTGATTGACAATTATAGCCTGCTCCGTGCCTCAGAGAGCACGTTAAGCCATTGGTCCCGGTTGCCATGAACATATATGGCAGTCGTTATTGGGAAAGTCAGTCAACCCTCTAATATCCTGACACTGGTCTAGCCTTAGGGTATCGTTAGCCTTCGGGTTGCGGAGGTCAGGTGGCAGCCGCTCCGTGTAAAAACTGATATCCAGTCAAATCCGGTTAGACCAGTAAAGCCGACCCCAAGTGACTTGGGAATAATAAAGGCTAAGAGAGAAGAGATGGATTCGGAATAAATACAATGCAAAATTGGATTCAGCGCTCTTTTAATATTTTTGCAATTCTCACAATAGTTAGAATTGCAATATTATGGTTTACCGAATTGCTGCGTTGGCTAACGATTGACTTACATTTATACAAATGTTTAATGTAAAACAATTTTTTACGGCCTTTGAGTTAATTTAATATATTACTTTTTTAGTTAGCTTCAGCTACACTTTCTTCCACATACTGTTGCTTTACAGAAGCTACACTTTATTTTACATATATTACTGGTGCTTTAATAACAGCGACAGCCTAGGAGGTAACCGTTGGATTGCACGCGGAGGTCTCTAGTTCGAGTCCAAGGCGCGCATCTATGACTTTTCGCAGTTATGTGTGTATTAAATAGCTAAATATTGGCTGTTTTAACGGTGAAGGAAAACATCATGAGGAAACCTGCATGTCTAAGAGTTCTCAATAATATTCTCAAAGATATGTGAAGTCTGCCAACCCGCACTGGGCCAGCGTGGTGGACGTTAAGCGTTAAGCGGCGGTAGCCCAATGGATAAGGCATTGGACTTGCGATCGGGGTCGCGGGTTCGAACCCCACCCATTGCACTACTGTCGTGAACCCACTCCTGATACAAGCATTCTAGCTTAGCTGGAGGGGTTAACAAGAATACTAGTATTAATTTGAAACCCAAATCTGCAAATATTTAATATTTATCAAATATTTTTGAGTAGTAGAGCCTCGCTGATTTCAGCATGAATGGGACGGCTCGACCGAGGAAGTCCTACCCTCTCACAGAATATCGACGTGAAATAGCAGTATTCTTACTGTTGTGTTTCATTCGGTGAGTAAGAGTGCCGGAGGCCCTATCACCCTCTGTCCCCCTTCCCGCTCCTTCTCTTTCTCACTTCCTTTTTTTCTTAAAGGGTCGGCAACGCGCAACTGATTCCTCTGGTGTTGCAGGCGTCCATAGGCTACGGTGACCACTTACCATCAGGTGAAGAGCAGCGATAGCTCAGTGGGGAGACCAACAGACTGCAATGCAGAGGGTCTCGGGTTCGAACCCACGTCGCGCACCTCTGACTTTAGGAAGTTATATGACTTTTCGGAATTATGTGTCATATAACTTCCGAAAGTCAGAGGTGCGCGACGTGGGTTCGAACCCGAGACCTTCTGCATTGCAGTCTGTTGGTCTCCCCACTGAGCTATCGCTGCTCTAGTAGTTAGGACTATAGTGTCTCTCAGTAATGCAGCAGTAGTGAAGATGACTGCTGTCAGGATATTCCTAGTAGGACTATGGTGACTGGAACAGTGCTTGGTAGACGATAATAGGCTTGTCGCTATACTAAATTAGCTAAATACATACATAACTTCACGCCTGTTTACCAGAGGGGTAGGCAGAGACTACGGTTTTCCATTTGTTACGAGCCTGGCACACTTCTCTGGCTTCATTCACTTTCATCACATTCCACATACACGCTCGCCGGTTTAAGGTGCTCTTAACCTAGCCTTTGTCAAGAACGTCTCCGATCTGATCGAGAAACGTTCGACTAGGTTTTCGTCTTGCGACTGTTCCATTCACACTAGTCTTATAAACTAGCTTAAACCATTGCAAAATGTCGATGTCATACTTCTCTGCCTACAACATTGGGGATATCCCCATCCCCATGGGCATGAGACTGTATAAAAGTTTTTATAATAATTTTCACAGTTATTTTGAATTATTTTACATATCACTAAAAAGAAAATATTTCGATAAAATGATTGCTTTACAGCGAACTGAAATGTGTACGTACAGAACTCAAATTTTCATAATTGGAAGTTAAATTTTGTAGTAGGCACGTTCTCGTATTAAACATGAATAAATATTTGAAAAGGCAAACCCGTAATGGATTGGTTTCATTTTAAATTGTACTGTTTACCGTTTATTGTTTTAATGTTTTCCTTGGGAATGGAGGCTGAATTTAAACCAATTATGATTAAAGAATGTGGTCTGTGTAATTTAGGCTTTTTGTTGGTTATAGGAGTACGTGAAATTATGTTGTACTAGTTTTTGTCAGGTTGGGTTATGTTAGTAATAGTACTTAAATTCTCTCCCCAACCGCAGAACCGGGCGCCGGAGGGCGCGAGATGACCCCCAGCCACTCTGAGGTTTGACCTGGGGGTGGTGGGCTGCGTAGGCCTGCCCGCCACTCCGATCAGAACTAGGTCCGAGAGGCGGCGTGCGTGTTCCCACGCGCGCCTCTGAGTCGTGTTTTTGTCGCCCTACAAGGGGACAGTAGAGGGTCTTTTTATGTAGTGGCCTGCCGTTTCACACGGCGCACTGTGGGCTGAAAATCGACCTCCATAGACATAGAAATGAATGTTGCTAGATGTTCGTTTTGTTGACAGATATGGCTTCTATTAGCTATTATACACATAACAATGTCGTCTGAGCTAACTCCGCACAGAAATGAATTTATTATAAGGTTTTTTCGAAAAAAATGTATGGAGCTAGCATGAAAAATCTGAATATCTCTGAACTTGTAAGGAAAACCGTAATATCCTCAGAGATGGTTATAGGACTAATTATTTGTGATTTTTTGACAAACTTCATATAACGGTACCTGCTGCAGATTTTTTTTTAAAAATCATCTAATTTTTATTAATTTATTTTAACATTAAACGATTTGTTTTATTGTAAAAGTAAAGAAACAACACGTTATATGCATATAATACTAAATCTTCGCCAGTTATTTGTTAAAATATCAAGAAAATTATTTTTGCCTTACATAATATATATGTTTTAAAACAGGTAATTGGATACCATTACTAAACTTTACATACAGGTAAACTACTGAATAATAAATTAGCCTTCTAATGAGTTCTGAATAAGAGATTAAGTGATTTGCAATATCGCACAATGGTAACTACGGATTACACACTAGGTACCGTTATATGAAGTATGTCAAAAAATCACAAATAATTAGTCCTATAACCATCTCTGAGGATATTACGGTTTTCCTTGCAAGTTCAGAGATATTCAGATTTTTCATGCTAGCTCCATACATTTTTTCGAAAAAACCTTATAATAAATTCATTTTTGTGCGGAGTTAGCTCAGATGACATTGTTATGTGTATAATAGCTAATAGAAGCCATATCCGTCAACAAAACGAACATCTAGCAACTTTCATTTCTATGTCTATGGAGGTCGATTTTCAGCCCACAGTGCGGCGGGCCGAAACCTTGGCGGGGTCGCGATTGCATGTGAAAGCGATTCACGCGGCCCCGCCGTCTATGGTTATGTCGAGGAACATCGTGGTAGGTTGAGTCGGTATTACCGGGATATCTCTGCCCCGGTGAGCCCGACGTAACCTCTTCGTCGCCCCGCGGAGAGGTATGCGCCAAAGCATGCCGTAGCGTAAAAAAAAAATTGTTAGTAATAGTACTTTCTTTTTTAAATATAATATAGCCTTTGTTACTTGGTGATAATATAGCTTCCTAATGGCAAATTATTTTTTTAAATCGGTTGCGCTATTTTGTCATTAAATCCTTACAAACAAACAAACAAAAAATCAAATCTTTCCTCCATACAATGTTAGTTTAGAAAACTAGATTTACCCGCGGTTTCGTCGTATTAATCTAGATTTGGTCAATATCAAAAATTATTTCGCCATTGGAAAACTATATTATCACCGAGTAACATAGGCTAAATTTTATTTTTAAAAAGTACAGTTAGTAACATTACCAAACTTACTTTTACGCAAGCGAAGACGCGGGCAAAAGCTAGTATTAGTATATAATATTAGTTCAAGATAACGTAAGCTTAAAGTGAATCTACTGGCATAAAATAAACTCTTTCCATAAAAATTAAAGCGTCCTCAATCTTTTCCCATTTTATTAGCAGACGTGAAAAATCTCAAAGGCTAAAAGCACTTAACTGTCGCCATCTATTACGTAATTTCCCATAATATGTCCACGTACAAAGTTTGCATGAATATTATGGGTGCAATTAATATGGAAATGGCGCCGCAGGCGTCGGCGACCGAACGACCGATCGCAAATTTTATTGGCTCAAACTTATATCTTCCTGGTTCGAACAAATTAAGCTTTTTAACTGACGCCGTTAATGATCTCTTAACAAGTTATAGCACTATTGGGATCATTGTCATTGATAATGTATAAATTTATACAATTCTTCTGAACATACACACTGAGTGCTACTTTACTAACACTCGAGTTAGTTAAGTAGCGGCGGGCTCATGATTAAATTTAATCATTGATCAAGGACTTAAGAGCTATTCAGTTGAGAGGTAGCTTAGTGATATTTATTTAAGTATGGTTGTACTTAATACGCTGATCACATAGTTTAAGAATACGATGGTAGATGGCGCAAAGAATCGTCGTGAGATGTTATAAATTATACTGTCATGTCGCAGGGTCATATGTTGTGTAGTTCATTGCACGCATGGTTTGTTAAGGACGTGGGTTCAAGGCCGGTCGTTCCTATTTTAATTTACTCTTAACACGCCTGTAATCCCTGAAGGGAATCATTCAATTCAAACATTAAACTTTCGGAGTTGAAATGTTTCGGCTTTTGAACTTGGGACTTTATAACTGGCACTACATAGCTGGCGGAAAAGTATACAAAATTAATATGACTTTTATGTTTTACTACACTTTAGTTATTTGTTAGATGAATGTGTGAAATCGGTAATATTGTTATTTCCCACACATTTCTAACTTAGCATAATATTGTCCAAAAAGTTACATAGAGAAACATGTTTATGAAACCTTTAATATTTAAAAACACAGGAAATGTGATACATTATATCCACATATCCTAAGTTGTTACTCATATTAATCGATCCGTTCGTTTCATAGTATAGAGGTCCAGGTCTTGCAAAGTATTGTCCAGCTTTTCTGTTAGGATTTTTTGAGCAGCAACACGGATTCTGGCAGTAAATAAACCATACTGACGGCTGACGGCTGACGGCTGCCGTAGACCTTGCCAACCAACAACGCTGCCGACGAACGTGTGGAGGGCCATCGATTTGCACGAATGCGTCCATATTCACAATAGCTTTTCCACCAGTAAGCTTATTGCGATTCAAGTGGGTGTAGGTTTAGTGCAGGCCTACTCCCGACCACTGCCTTCCTGTGTAGACATGGACTCCCCATAGTTAGAGAAATAAGAGAATATAAAATTTTAATTAATTTAATTAGTTGCATTGCTGCCTGACAATCTAATCTTCCGACTACATCATAATTTTAGTATATGTATGTCGATTTGAGTGCATGTCTATACGTATAAGTTAATACTAGTAAAATTGATTACCAAATATGATCATGCACAAAGATACAAATACCACAGTAAGTTATTAGCCATAAAGGATAGATACTCTATACATTGGCTCCTGTGATACAATGTATTCACTATACATACAAACATTAGTACAGGTGCTAATGTTTCACATTTTATTGTTTTTATATACTTTCTTTGATCTTTATTAGATTATATTATGTGATGATATTTGTAAGCCCTTAATGTGTGCAAATTAAATAATAATTATTAAATTATAAAAAACAATTAAATGACATTATTCTTAAGACAGGTTATCTTACTTTCTGACGTCACTTGACTTTGACACTTTGTAAGATAGTGGCGAGCCGCGAGCTGACCCACTTTAAGTTTAACTTTTTCCATTGGCACGAAGGCGGGTTTCGACCTTTTTGCTCATAAATTAGTGACGTGCTTTTTACTTATACATATTATTAATCGTTGTTGTGACTGACACATCTCCCAGAGGGATGGGACAGAGAGGTCAAATATATTTTTGGTATAACTTATTTTATATAGTCAGCGCTTTTTTACTTTTAGTCTGCCTAAATTATAATATATAATGTACCAGAGTGTAATTTATGACCTCAATGATAGACAGATGTTTGTATTGAATAGCTGTATATCTTACATAAGTCTCGATAAATCTATATTATGAGTGGTACATGCATTTTTTTTAATGGTATATGACTTTTTTATAAATATAACTATCTTTACTATCAGGACTGCAGCGATGGCTTATTGGGAGATCGTTGGACTGCCACGCAGTCTTTAAGTTCGATCACAAGGCTAGCACTTCTGGTTTTTCGAAGTTAGTTGATTATTACTGCTTTTGCGGTGTTTGAGAGTTCTCTATAATATTTCCGAAGATATGTGAAGTCTGCCAACCCGTAGCAGTCGGACAGACGTTTTAACTTATGAAGTGCTCCTAGCTACGTACAAAGCTTTGAAGAACGCACGACTGAGATTCTAAAACGTCGGTGGAGCTTATCTGGTATGTGAAGTATTTCGCAACCTGTCTACTTACAGTCGCTGTCAGAAAAATCGCATGGAATTTATATGAAATCGTGTGTTGCGTTTCATCTATGTACCGTGTTTGCCATTAAGCGAAAAAGTTTTCTACGATAAAATGTGTATTTTCATAAGTTATTTAGTGAGAAAATACTGAAATAAAACGCAAGCCTTTTTAATAGCGCAGCTTGTTGGCTTCGTGAAATGATTACAGAAAACTGCTCTCTAGTTTCATACCATTCACGGAAGAAAATTTTAATTTAAATCTGTGCGCTCCAGTAATTTACTCAGCAAACAAGCAAGATAAACATGTACTACATTTGAATATTGCATTTGGTTAAATATTTTCTGTGCGCCTGCGTTATTACTTTTAACATGAACTCGAATATTTTTGTACGATATAAAGCAATATAAAACAAACATATTCACATCTGTTTCCCGGAGGGGTAAGTACAGACCATAGATATCTCAAAGTTTATGCTCTATGGTAGAGATAGATTTTGAATTGCTACGATCCTGGTATATTATCTCTTCTGCTTCTTTTCGTCTTTTCTTTATGCACGTCCATCGCTTTAGAGCACTTTTAATCTGCCAATACTCTTGAAATACGAATCTGATAAGAGAACGTTCACCTCGATATTTCCCTTTCGACTGTCTTAATTACATTCTCGTTACGTATTTTTTGCTCGTAGCGAAACTAATAGCAAGCTTTTATTCATAAAAGCTTCCAATGAAGTAATTTTAATATCCAACGAAAAAGCGCGACCTGAAAGTTAAAAAAACATCTGAAAAGATTCAAGTATTACAAGAATCCGGCAAGATAAATGGTTATAGGCTTGCGCGAAACCAACGAGGCCTAATAAGGTTTAATAAGGAACAATAGTAGCGGCGATATATCAAGTTGAATGGAACTGAGGCGGAGACAGGGTAATGAGCGAACTTAGTGTGATTAGGAACGTTATTGTTCCGCTGCGCTTCGCAATTATTGTAACAGAGTTCAAGTTGAACCTCTAACGACCTGCACCCGGCCCTCTGTATTATTTTGCAAGGTGTTTCTAACATCACCTATTTAAAATGTGTCACTTATATACTAATTAACGAGGTCATGTTCGTTTATGTCAATCGTTTAAAAAAATATATGTGAACGGAACATGCTCGTGTTAATCCATTTACTAATATATAACGTTGTAATATATATTTTTTTATTCTATAGTAGGCAAACGAGCAGACGGATCGCTTGATGGTAAGCGATTACCGCCGCCCATGGACACCCGCAACACCAGAGGAGTCAGAAGTGCGTTGCCAGCCTTTTAATTTGCCCTCGGGGCATTTGGGCCTCCGGTACCCTCACTCACTCGACGAAACACAACGCGCGCGCTATTTCACGCCGGCTTTCTGTGAGGCCGTGGTATCACTCCGGTCGAGCCGGCTCATTCGTGCCGAAGCGTGGCTCTCTCACGGTAAAATATAATTTATGTCTTGAAAGCTATCACGGAGATCCCTAGACTAGAATATTAGTATGCACATTAGTAAAGTGTAATGTAGTTCCTGGAGGATGAGTTCAGATCTTATTATCTTAATACAATCTTTTTATATGGAGATTACAAAGCGAGGGAGTGTGTTCGGTACCTCTTATCCATTATTATACAATGTACGGATGGGTAGATTTTGATTGGATAGATTAAAGCAATGTTTAATTAAATTTTATTCATGTTCGCACTAGGTATAGTTGTAATTTATATTGATCAATACCACAGTCAACACATTATACTCGTCGATCTTTTTAAATGTCTAAGCTTTTACATACTTTTTGGTAAATATAGAATAATAATGGTGACAGATTTTAAGTTTATACAATGATAGCATAAAAGAAAGAAGTGTATATTTAATTAATAGTGATAGATGCTGCAGAATCATGAACAAGCACAGATGCTAGAAAAAAATTTGGCCAGTGTAAAAGAGTAATTTAACAGTTTCTTTGACGACTACTTCATACATAAAATATATACACATTTAAAAATAGTTTTAATAACTGTCTGGGATCGGTCACTCGAGGTGTTTACTAAAAAGTCTTTATGGAATGCCTGGAGATAAAAACTAGCGTCGGTAAATACATGAACATGATTGATCATGAAGTCTGCGTATCGCTAACAGACAAACTAGGTACAGTCGGTCCTAAAAATGTAGTCTACCACCCTACGGTTGAGGTTAATTTGAACGTCATGAAACAACAAGGTCGATTTCCTCTTGCAATAATATTATGACAGTGACCATTGCTCATTATCATGTATTATATTTACGTCAGGCATGATGTAAATAGTTGTTGTTAGCTGTGATAATTCAAACTTGACAGATGGCAAGTATCTTATCACAGCTAACAACAACTCACCTCTGTTTAAAAAGTCAACCTTACCGATAATTAGATACCGGAAAAACTTTTGTCAAAACTGGTACACCACTTTCTTGGCCGACTGTACTAAGTACTGGCATATTACATTTAGATTACCAGCTACTTCTATCAACCTCCTTTGAATATACAAACAACGTAATATTATAATATTGTCTTCTGTTTACGCGAATATTATTCATTGAAATTAAACTACTATATATACGGATTTACGTAATGACGTAATATTATTTCATAAATTATAATTCTACAAAATATCGCCGACACAAAACAAAATTCCGTTGTAATTATTTCTAATCGTGTATCCACCGTGTCCTAAACAAATAAATTAACAGGAATGCTGTTCGTTTTTTAATCAAAACGCGAACGTGGAATTTCTCCAACATTAATATCGTTCTAGTATCAATTTAATATTGTTTTCATCTAAATGAACGTTATTTGGCACGCCCGAGTGCCTCAATCAGTATCAGCTAATTCCATTAATACGTGTATTTTGTTGTAGGCGCGATATGTATCGGTTTTGCGGAGCTGATTAATTAATATGGCCAGTGTCATGAGGGCTCGGTCGCACGAGTATAATGGCGTGTTATAAAACTAGGCACAGCGCCATAACTACTAACATTCAATTTGAATAATTTCATTAGGAGTGTTGTAACATTTTCATTAGTAAATTGTACGATAATCGATATTCGATGAAGTATTAGTGTATTCGTTGATGCCGAAGAAGCTCTCGATTCTCGGGTCGGGTATATCCAACGCTATTGTGTTATCGGATTTTGTTGTTAGAAAATTCTGTGTTCGCAGCTATTATATATGCTCACCCAGTGAGACCTAACACGGCTGGCGAAATATAGGTGTAATACACCTTTGTAGTGTAATGGGTCGGAATTGAACCCACGGACATATTATTCATCGCAAGTATAGGATATTTGCAAATAGTACAAGGATGTCATGTATCTTAGCGTACGATCGGATCTCGAGATTGTGAGTTAAGAGAATAGCTTCAGCGCGGCTCTACAAATGATCTATAGTCGACAACGATAGTTGAAGTAGCGTAGATTAGGAGGAAGCTTGGCGGATTTCCCTGTAATGTTAATTTTATCTCACAAACAGCAAAGAGGCGGATTTAATGGAAAATATATTCCTTTGCCTGTCATTGTATATGTTCTACATAATCAAGAATTCATAAATGCGACTGTGAGTTTGTTTCTTATGTTTGTTACACTTTCACGCCTCAACTACTCGAGCGATCAATGAAATTTAGCATACATATTGTCAGAGGAGCACAGAAAAAGACATAGGGTACATTTTATTCGGCTAAACTACCTACTGTTTCTGAGATAGCGAAGACGTGGGCAAAAGCTAGTCAATTATATTACGTTAACGTTATGAAACACATTTCTTTGGATACTGCTCAAGTTTGTAATAAAGGAGTAGCTGGCCATACAATGTACTTCTTTGATAACTGTCGCAATTGGCTTATATTCCTTATTGCATATTGGTTAGAAAATATATATTGCACAATTTTGAATAGCAGCATGAACAATGACAGCGACAATAAATATGTCATACAAACGTAAGGCTATCTAATGATAAGTGGTTTTTGTAGCTTAAGTTCATTTGCAATACCAGCGCAATCTTTCGAGCATTACCCATTTTAGGTTAAAGAAAACAAATGAGAAAGGTTGGTTGCACTTACGTACCTGTACGAGAGGTGGCTTAAGACAGCTCAAATGAAATTATTGATAACGGCGGCGGCGGGCAATTTTACCAGTATTACCCAGTATTTATGGCCAGTAACAAATGCACTTGAACCTGATCTTTTAATTATTCCCTGCTGATGATAAAGGCAGCAATTGAGCTCATATTAATAGAATACTATAAGAGGAACAAAGGCAGTGTCTAGTCTAGAGGGGTTGCCGTTGCAATGAATGCTCCAATAATAATTAGTGTTCGGTTTGCGAGCTGACGAGCGCCAATGAACCGGCGGTGGTTCATACACTTCGCTTATTTTCACGCTCATCGGTCGCCGAGTAGAGTTGTAACGGATAAACGTGTGTATGATCCTTCTATATATACGAAACAGGCTGCGAGCGTCAACTTGTCATAGCACTTTATGTAGATTGTGTTTTCATTTGTAGTATTGCTGCAATGGACGCTACCGAATTTGGTTTGGGTCAAATAATGCGAGTCCAAATTCGTAGCGCAGCGAAGTAGTGGTCGCTCGCAAACGCACATATTTCTAGAATGCGCGCATATTCACGCGACTTTTTGTCATTTCTATAGAAATAAGTGTATTACATCGGTGAGCTAGGGGATAATAGTTGACGCTTCGCTGTGATTCAAATGTCAACCATTTGACATGTTTTCCCAGTGCACGTTATGCCATGTTTGTAGTTTCTAACATGTCAAGGCTGTCAAATCGTGTACAAGGTTACTACAGTACAGGTTGCAATAGCGAAGCACGCGATAACACCGTGTTGGTAGCGTGACGTTTGACGCGAGCCGCAGTGGGACTCGAGACATGCATTTTAACATGAGCATGTTTGAATGCAACCTTGTAATATGGTGCTATTAAATCTTTGAATGTTAATCTATTTAGTTATACCTATATGCGATTTTGTTGTAGCCGTATCTTCTGATTTGATTTTCTGAAGCATGCGTTTGCGCTTATAGTTGCGTGCGATCGTGAAGGACCGTATTTTTGGCCGTTCGCAGACCTCAGCTGAAAATCAGTACTTTCCAGGCGCCCTTTTTTTTGACTTATTAAAATCCTTTTTGTATACCTCCCCTCCCCCTCCCGGGGGAAGGGGAAGGGTGCTTATGTGAGACTCTCCGTCCCCGAAGGGGGTCGGTATACACACTAAAAGCCTGGGGTGAGCAGTCCCTCCGCCGACGGGGTGGGGCTGGATGGGGTCGCGTTAGCAATCACCATCCCGCCCCGGTTGGCCCAGCTGATGGTGACTGGGCCTCAGCACCTGTGGAGGGGTGGCCTTGCTCACCAAGGCCACCCCCCAGACGTGTGGGGCCGTGCAAGCCGGTAGAGAGTACTTTCTAGGCACCCTATCTCAATGTTATTTAGTCTCTAACTTGTCTAATCATAGAGTGCTAGATATAATAAAAAATCTATTGAGTCTAGCCGTCGGTGAGTTGCTGTCACTCAATAGGATAAGTGTGTCTTGTAATTTCTGTGTTTAATAAATCTTTCATTTATTCATTAAGTAAATAAAGTCAGTCTAAATGTTATCGGAATTTTTTGTTAGGAAATTCTCCGCAACTGCCCTAAAAGGCTGGCAATGCGGACGGTAGACAAGCAATATATTACACGAAATGGTGATGCTTGCTCTATAGCTTACGTATGATACATATTTTATGCAAGCTATGGTCTCAATACATTGAGTACACGGATTGCGTAGTAATTTTGGTGGTCCTCTTACCACTGTCAGTATGCTGTTAGTTGAGGGTTCAAGCCCGACATGGAGCATACATTTTTGCGATCCATATATTTTATTGTTTCGAGTCTGTGCGTGACCGTTGTTTGAACATTTGTAACCACGGGACGCAGGCATTATTCCTAGAGCGGAAGTTATTTTTTTTATTTTTTTCTCCTCAAAATGACCGCACTCAGCCTGATAGTAGTTTCTCCAAGACAAAAATATTAGTTACATATATATCATACTGCTGTATTAAACCTTCAGTAAACTCAAGTTTTCTTCTCTTCTCTTTTATTCTACTGCCTGTTAGCCAGTAGCACACCTAGAAAGTAAAGTTTCAGAATAAGCCAAGCCTAGAACAGTAAATTAAGTAAAATCCAATTTGCTTCATTCTTCACTATTACTTGCATGTTAGGGATGAGCTCACCAACGCATTAGGCATGTTAGAGCAAAACTTAATACTTACATTGAACTATTACACATATATTTTGGCACAAGCATTTTTGTAAGGTAACCTGGCTTTTCAGCTATACGACAGTACCGCCACTACTGTTAGCGAAAGGTCCTTGCTATTACAGTATTAGGTCTTTACCTCCGCATCCTTATTTAACGCTATAGTAATACGCGTAGCACTGCAAGCAAGATTGATCCAGTAACTGCCACGAAAGTTACCATTTAGTAGTTCTAGTTACCATTATCAAAGCGACAACCTGCTTCCATTAGTAAATGTTGAAAGTTAAGTTTACAAAGCTATGTATTCTCAAATATGAGCTAACTGCAGCATAATTATATGACTATTTCCGTACTGAGCTAACGACTTAAGGCTATAGAAATGTAGGCTAATGAGTTAATTTTCTTTTTATTACCGAGTGCATACAGCAGCGCATAATGCCTTAATTTCTGCAGGAAAATTAACGAGCTTTCAACACTAGTTAATCCTCAGTGAAAAACATCACGGATAGTTAGATAAGTAAAACAGGGTGGGTCGCGGGTTCAACGCTAATCTGTTTAAATTCCGCTCCTACTCAAATAAATCCTGTTTAAATAACCGTAAAACTGTCCGTGTGTGGATCCTTTTAATCCGTTTGATGTGGATCGTACCACGATCGAATTTTATTATTGCCACTTTTTAAGTTATTGCACTGTTTTATTACGCGAAATAGGTATCATATAAATTCTTTATTATAGACGATTTTTATTATACACGTACTGAGAAATACTTAAGTATATACGGTAATACACGTACCTACGTGTTTGGCATGTTAGGTTGTGATGTTAGCGAAACTTCGGTATTTCGGATATCTTAGATCGTGTACAATGCTATAACTTATAAGAAATTTAACATATTTAAACTATGAACGCGTTAAGCAACAGTAAATTGAACACATTAGAATGCGATAACCATAAACAAATAAATCCTTTTTTCCAGCCAGCTACTGTTGTTTCGAAAATGTTTTCATGCGTGAACTAATCTGTGTGAAGTTTTCGTGTACATAATCAAAACTAAAACAATACAAGTGGAAGCGGATATCTACGTGAATGTCTGAATAGATTTATAGTGCAAAGGAAACTTTGTAAATTCCATTAAATCTTACCACAACTAATGTTTAAGGGGAAATGAGATGTGTGGAGCAAATCTTTAACACTGAGTAAACATTATGATTACAGCGTTAGGCAAATACACATTTGCTGTTTACTGTTATACCCTACTATAAGTTACATAAGCTATATAGTTTAAAAGTACTACGATATATTTTATTTAAAATAGTTATACAACGGTACCGAGTTTTGTCTGTAAATAGAGACACTCATTGTAAACGAACTAGGAACGATTTTAGAACGGTGAAGTCTCAAAACATTGTGACAAGCGAAGGTAGTCCAATGGATATCGCCGTCTACCGGGCATTGTACCAGACTCTGTGTTGCTACATAGAATCTCTGCCTTTGTTTTTTTTCGCGTGGGAATGCTTTGACACATACCTCTCCGCGGGGCGACGGAGAGGTTATGTCGGGCTCACCGGGGGAAAGATATCCCGGTAATACCGACTAAACCTACCACGGTGTTCCTCGACATAACCATAAACGGCGGAGCCGCGCGAATCGCTTTCACATGCAATCGCGACCTCGCCGAGGTTTCGGCAGGCCGTGTGAAACGGCAGGCCACTACATTAGACACTTCCTCTACTGTCCCCTTGTGGGAGGACAAAACCCCGACTCGGAGGCGCGCGTGGGAGCACGCGCGCCGCCGGACCTGGTGCTGATCGGGTGGGAGCAGGCCCACGCAGCTCGCCACCCCCAGGTCAAACCTCAGGGTGGCTGGAGGTCATCTCACGCTGCCTAGAAGAACCTAATAACAGTATAAGTAACTCAGAAGTCTAGCCCAAACCTAATGCATATCATTATCACGCATTCAGTATGCCGTGCCATCGACGGAGTTCCCTTTTTTGTACTGTAGTCAAGAGACGATTTATTGAAAAGGACGTATTGAGTAATTAAATACTACGTACTATATGTTTGCAGTACACGTATAAATGTTTATTGTAGACCCTTACTTTATTAACAGTAGAATAAAAATGTAATATTAGAAACAGCCTGAAACACATGTCTCTGACCTAGTTCAGGTAATACAATGTAAAAACAGACTTCATATACAAGTCTCTTGTGTTCAATATTTAAATTGAAAATGTTTTTTGTTTTATATTAAATATAGTTTTAATGTGAATTTAATACAATAAGTAGCCTGTAATGTGTTTTGTAAAGACATTTATTTATTGAATAAAAATTTATTGATATTATTATATATCTCAACTAAACTGTTTGTAATACGCGTTAGAGGGCATGCTCTCTATCTCACTTAGACCGAGCCAGGCAATAACTGAAACTACACGTTTAAGTGCAATTTATTTATTTAGTTATTTATTTAGTTATTCAGGATGTCTTACAAGAAATACAATGTCTCAATCAACACATCTTGATAATTAAAATAAGGTCTCATGTTTTCCCAATTGAAAAAGATCACAACATGCTAAAAGGAAAGTACAAGCAATAAGATAAAAGAAAGTAATGTTATAGAAAATGTTGTCTATTCAAGTAAGTTAAAAGATATATAAAAAAGCCGTTCCTAAAATAAAAATATCTTTCAAACCTAAAGCTGAGATAAACTTTATTTAAACTAAAAAAAAAATGTAGCGTTAAAATAATGATGACATATTTTAAATATTAAAACTTTGCACTTAAATAGGTATGTCGTTGCAAGAATTGCCTGAGTGAGTCAAAGAGCACTCTAAAGTGTGTTACAAGTACATAATTTAATTATGATGTTTCTTCTAGTACGTAGTAAATATTACTTAATAGCATAACACACGTGGATAAACTATTAAGTTGAAGAATATTTGCTGTTTAGCTCCATAGCAGAGCAAAGTTTGAAACAAAAGCAACAACAGGTGCATGTTGTATGGAGAAAAATGTTATACTCCCCTCAGTAACGTTGTTATTTCTACGAAATGAATGTTAAATTATTTATTGCCGGCATTCCAATTAACTATGTTTTTCTCGAAAAGCGTGCAGTCTTTTCACCGGTATAGTGTTATTATTGGGTAGTGCGTTGTCGCTTTGCAATTTGAAGTACGTATTTTTTTACGTAATTGAAAATAGAGTCCGGCTCGTTGGGCAGTGTAAGTGCACTTGCAGAACTGTAGATAGTGTTTATATGGTCTTACGCGCGTTTGCGCAAATGTTACACTATAAAATAATTGGCTTATTTATATTACAAATTAATACCATTTATATTTACAGTTGCCGCGATATTATAACTGATTTTCAGCATATTAGTCAAGTCGAAGTCAAAGTAAAAACCATTTATTCATTTAGGTCACAAAGTAACATTTATGAACGTGAAAATATTTAGGTTTGTGAGTTTACTAAGTTACTAAAGGTACCTTTAGGTTAGTTGCTAGGTTCAGGTATTATTTTATTATACTAGATTGAGTTGGTACTTGTTATTGAGATTTAAAGGAACATCTTACTAGCATTTCGCATTTTGCATTCCGTAACTGCGACTGATAGTGTTCGTCTCTTAACACATAAGATCATTCTAAGTAAGCTGATTAATGTGTATATGATAGTCATATATACGAGTACATGTTTATTTTCTATTACTAGGTACATAAACCTTCTCAATAATGATACATAAGGGTTTTGCTATGATAATGCATGCATGCCTGTATATGTTCGAAGGGTAACCAAATGTGTATTACACGCACATTTCGTCAACGTTTATACGTGGTACCTAAAAACGTAGATCCCACATACAAGCGCGTGTTCATTTTTATTTACTGAACAGTGGACACACCCCAATACTCTGTTTAATTATGCTGTTATTACGAATTTCGTAAGCGTAACAGAAATACTCATTAATACTAGGTCTGACCCAGGTATCAAATTTGCGGCCTCATAATTGACCGAAGAATTATGCAACAAGACCTATATGTAGAAATATTAAAATAAAAATAAAAAGTTACAAAACTCAAATAAAAAATCAGTACTAGTACTAAAGGTACTCTATTAAGACTGCGCCGAGCGAAAGACGCGGTTGGACTGAATGACAGAGCTCGATATTCAAATCAGCGCGCGGCCGCCATTGTAAAATTGTATGGAGGATTTGAAGTGCTTTTTAGATAAATATGTATCTTTATTGTCAACCAATAACTTAAATATTTGGGACGGACATATTGTAATATAACTATTTATGTTTCGTTTAAGCTGTAAAATAGGATAGATTTCTACAGTTATAATCTAAAAATCACGTAACACGAGCTAATTTACGTAATTTCGTAGGCGAAAATATTAATTATTTTAAGTTTTTTACACAGAGTAATTGTAAACACATTCATTGTTATGGTAAATGTATATTTTATATTTGTATTTAACAAAGAGTGTTGATTTTATCAACTTAACTGTGACCGCCTGTTTTGGCACATTTCGCTCGGCGCAGTCTTAATAACCATTAATTAAAACGCTTTAGTGAAATTAATATACACATTAAACTGCAATCAAACAGAATTATTAGCGTTCGTAGTGAACTTCCAATTAAGTATCGTCATAATAGAGGTGTGATGCATATAAGTATTATATAGACGGTAAATTCAAAATTGTGATCACAGATGACAATCTAGAACGTTATTTATGCCGGTTATAGGCGTGGTAGCGGTTTTGAATTGTTAATGTAATAGATTTAATGTCAAACTAGTTTATATCGCATGGGTTTAGTGTAAACTAATAGGTCTGGTGTGTCTCTCATTGAGTTATTTAGTAATACGTACTATAAGAGTCATCAATACTAACAATATAAAGAGCAAGAATTAGTATTATTTCTTTGTTTGTAAGGATTTAACTCAAAATCTACTCAACTAATTATAAAACTTTTTCACCATTCGACGGCTATATTATTACCGAGCAATATAAGTTATATAATATTTAAAAAAAGTACTGTTACTAATATAACCTTATCTACTTTTACGCGAGCAAAGCTGCAGGCAAAAGCTAGTAAGTAATTTCATTGTAACACGAGTATAGATTACATGCACTCTTACTCACTGGAATGCAATATTAATTAAGCAGTGACATAATACAAATGATGGCATGTTTTAAATATTAAAATGTTGCACTTCAACGTGTCGTAGCAATAATCGGCTAAGTGAGTCAGAGAGCATATACCCTGATTTAGTTCATAACTCACTAGATTTTGCCAGCGGCTTCGCTCGCGTAGATATAGATTTGGTTAGGTTAGATTAGTAAAATACTTTTTCTGGATGAAAGGTACCCTATGTCCTTCTCTGATCCCCTAACAACGGGTATGCGAAATTTCACGATGATCAGTCGAGTAGTTAAAGCGTGAAAGCGTAACCAACAAACTCACATTCGCATTTACAATATTAGTTAGGATTATACTTAAGGTCACTGACGGACCTATAGTACATATTGTTAACACATTCAGATATAATTGGAATGCAGTTGTTCACATCACTAAAACAGAGTTATCATAGTGTTGGGATTTACAATACACACTGACGAGGCAAGATGGTTAAGTTATCCAATAATTTTCTTTCCCGTGTAAGCGATAGCGTAGTGGGAGACCATTGAACTGCCACGCAGAGATCTCGAGTTTATCCCAAGGTGCAAAGCTGTGTGCGAATTAAATAGTTCATTATCGTTCGCTTTAACGATGATAGAAAACATGGTGAGAAAACCTGCATGTCTGAGAATTCTCCATAATGTCCTCGAAGATATTCGAAATCTATCAACCCGCACTTGACCAACGTGGTGGACTATGGCCTAACCCTTCTCACACTGATAAAAGGCCCGTGCTCAGCAGTGGGACAGTTTAATACAGGGTTAATATTTGATTATATTTCAGCTATCAGTAATATTTTACTGATAAAAGTTATATAACGTCTCGCTTACTTCAAAGTTACATTCGATATCATAAGTACCTATCGTCAGCAGCCTACTTCAGCTTTATTTATCTGCCAAAGAGATGCGTATATAGGTATTATAGGCACCCTACGGCTCTATCAGCAAGGACGGTGTAGATAAAATAAAGGAAACGTCTTTGGAAGGATATCGCTGCTATTATCATGTCCAACTGGATTACTGATAACGTTTCTGAAATGTCATTTTCATTGACTGTGATGTTCGACGGAATTTGGCAATGGAATTGGGACAAAATCATTACTAACTAAACATATCAGTAAGTTAAAATCGTATAGCACAAACAAAGCACTTCCATTCCGTAGAGGGGATTCTAGGGATGAGTGAGTGGCAATTTGACTCTTTTCTAATATACAGCTAGTAAGGTCCTTCAGACAAAATTGCGCTCATAGCAGTTAATCCGAAGACTGTTTAATATATACTTATATAGACTATATCATTATACCGTCATTCATTTATGCAACGACCAACCAGTATCTATAAATAATTAAATGGAAATAAATATAAAATTACGTTACCAAAATGGCTATTTGATAATGTTTTTTAAAATTTAATTATTATATTATAAAAAAACATTGTCTTGGATAAGAAATAATCTGTCTAAATTATTATAGTGCTTGTGACTGTTATTATTGTTGCATGTCCGATATGGATAAACTGTTGAGCCACAAAACTATTGTTTTACAAATAAGACCAGACATTGTACAGGAGCAATAAATAAATATTTATTTTTATATAAGATTACTGTACTATCAAAATTATCAGCGCTATAGAAAGAACCATCATGCGTCATGCGCATGCAGTACAACGTTTCTTTAAAAAGCTCTGGGTCCCCAGTGAACATCACCGCGCAAAGTTATTTGGCAACGCATTTGCATTCCGATAAGTAGGAACGATAATGCGGAGATATTTTACCAGTAGGACAGCTTTAAGTCCATATTAAAATGCAACTAATTTGACTGCTTCTTATAACATGGTAAACTGATTTGTGCATATACTTTCCCGGTTATTATTACCTAGAATTCAGCAGCACTATAAAAGAAAGTAAATTCAATAAAGAAATAGTGAAATAACAATATCCGTCAAGCGAAGTGTAAAAGAAAATTCTTGGATGTTAGTTGCCTCCGCGTCGAAACTTCTTAACATGGTATAAAACTTATCAATAAGATTTTGCGCAGGCTTTTATACTTTCGCTTTCACGTGTTTTACTGTTTTTCAAAGTGTATCGTAAGCTTCGTATTAATCCTCCAGACATGTGTGTAATAAAATATTATATGGCTTCGTTCGACTAGTGGCGAGGTTATTGATTTTATGGTTTCGGTTTGATGCCCAGGCAACGAGTTATTGAGTTTTATATTAAACAATTCGTGATTATAAGGGGTAGTTTGAAACTGTGCTCGGTATACGGTAGTAACAGCCCTATTAAGCAGGATCTTATCGTAATATTATCGTAAAATGCGTCGATATCGCAATTGGTATGATTTATTTCTTCTTCAGTGAAAACTTTTAATTGGCCACGTTATTTGTATTATGTTAATTGTATTTGTAGATATAGCGTAGGATTTGCCAAAATGTTAAAATAAATGAAATAAAATTAATTTACCACGGTTTTTATACCCATTACAAGTACTATGTATCTTTTGTGTTATTGGGAGAGTACCGACACAAAAGATCCCACTGGGTCGAAGTGTCGCCGGTCTGCACTGACTGGCCCCCACATAAGATACAAGATACTATGTGTACTTATAATAATAAAATAAACTGAAGCACAAAAGAGCAACAGTAGACTATCATGCTTTCTTCTAACAGACCTCCAAACACTTTGACAAGATCACCAGAATCATCAGTTCATCGGCGAACACATCACATTCCAGTCTGGTTAGGTGTCTAGGAGAGCATTGATCATAGCGAAGGTGTAGATCTTGCCTGTGCTACAGTTCTCCACGGTGGAACTGCAAACAACCTGTGTTTTCCACTGTAGTAATAATTTATACCTGCTATCAGCGGTAGTTGATAACACGTATAAACTAAGTGTAAACAACATAATGCGAAATTTAAACGATGTGATGGAAAGGCAATCTAAAATTGGATCAGTGTGTTCATTAGAACATGCACGCATTACGTTAACATGTAGGTGACAGTTGTATTTTTTTTAGATTAACTAGAATATAAATTGCTTTAGTAAACTGAAACTCGACCGTGATTTAAATTACATGTATCATATTATGACCTATGTATGTGGTCCCAGCCAAATATCTTTTTCTTCGGTTCGATCTCCAGAGACTCTTAATGAGACGGCATCGTGTATGCTGGATGACCAGTTGTTTTAGTTCATTGCGCTGACAATACATCGATAGCTGTTTATAAATTCGGCAACGCAGGAGTGTTACAAGCGTCGAAATTAATCATTTACCACCTTAGAAGACTGGATGGATATCAGCTAGACAGTTGGCCGTTCGCCATGTTTTTGAAAGACACTTCTTGGTGAAATAGTTGGTCTACAGCGTGCTTTTTATAATGTAGATTTACTGGCTCATTTGATTTGCTTTCATCTTCTTTTTGGACAGATCTCATTCGTTCTTACGTCACTGTAACACCTAGGTTCAGCAGTGGCACCATGGAAGCACCGAATTATGTTATGTGAAATACCGAAGATAATAATATTATCTAAAAGTAAATACAAGGAGATAATAAATAGCCCTACTTCTCTTCTTATCAAAGCGGGTAATAAAATAAGGTCTATTATGAATAATCCCAAAAAGATTGGCATCACGGACTTTAACAAGGTACCTTTTTATTAATTAACGTGGGAGAACGCATTGACGCGTTCCCTGCCGTGGGATTGGGCGGAGGGGTTATGTCGGACTCACCCGGGAAAAGATGGAGACATCCCGGTAATATCGACTAAACCTACCACGGTGTTCCTTTTCACAATCTATTGCCGGGGCGCAGCGATCACTCACGCCTTCATCCTGCAGATAAACAAGGTATCTAATTGTAAGCCACATTTTATTACATTAATATAATATGGCGGATACGTTTTGTTATATATTATGTACTGTATTTCCCCTTGCAATAATATTATGACGGTGACCATTTCATGTGTCAAGTTAGAAAAGTCAACCTTAGCGATAATTAGATATCACAGAAACTTTTGTCAAAACTGGTAGACCCTGTCCATATAACTTGACACAAGATCTGTGTAATAAGAAGTGGGCATCTGCCAATTTGATTTTGTGCACATGTTAGGTTAGGTGTGAGTTATGGTTTATTTATTTATTTATTTAATACATTGTTTGCCAACAGATTTCACATAATTTATGTGAACTTACAATTAAGGTTAACAAAATCTTTTACAGAATGTAAATCCAATGCTAGGTACACAAAACATTTACTGAGTATAAGACTCGGCTACTCACGTGATACTCATCAGTGGCATCACAAAATACTTAAACGTAAAACAAAATAAAACTAATTATAAGTGAGTAAAAGAAAATTACATTAACGGAAACAAAAGAATCGTCACTTACTGGTTGACTTAAAACTGTACAATTCTTTTTTGATAACCGGCAAGCATACGGCTTGAATATCAACCTTTTTATGTTTAAACAGACGGTTGTGCTCACGACATAATCTGGGAATCATACTATGAAATCCAATATTTGTTTTAAAGAACTTTGAGGCAAATGGACGGAAATTTTGTAATCTTTGGCCACGATGTGGTACAAGTAAAGTGAAGTTTTTGTAATAGATATATCATATAATAGTGGACAATCGAGATTACCAGCTAAAATTTTAAATAGAATTATTTGATCTGCAACCCACCGACGATCCCCTAAGAATTAATCTTGAAAAAATGTTGTTTTTCATTATAAGTATTGTAATTTTTTAGCATGAACTGTTAAGAAAAACGGAAATCGTTTTTGAACTCTTTCAATTTAGTCAATGTGATACTGGTAGTGAGGATTCCAAGCACTACAGCAATATTCCAATATAGTCCGCACAAGAGCATTATAAATTGTAACAGTGCACGCCTTTCTTTAAAAGATTTGCAGTAACGCCAAATACAACCTAACATTTTAAATGATCTGGTGACAATATTATCAATATGCGGTATAAAGGAAAATTTGGAGTCCATAATCACATCGAGGTCCCTAATCTGATGAACTTCATCGAGCATTATGTTATTAATGGTGTAAGAAGTTTGAAAAAATTACATTTTCAATGTAATTTTATGTTTAAATTTATTTAAATTTATTGGGAATTTATTTATTTTAGTTCAATTAGATATTTCGATTAGATCTTTCTGGAACCGCGAAGAGTCCCCAACATTTCGAAAAGTTTAAGATCATTAGCAAAAATGAAAATTTTGAGTATTTGATCATGCAACCCAGATCATTTATGAAAATAGAAAATACTATTGGTCCCAAATGAGAACCTTAGGGGACGCCCGATGAAGCTACATAACTATCAGATTCGTGACCGAAAAGCACTACTTTCTGGGATCTGCCAGTTAAATAAGATGAAAACCATGTAATTAATGACTCGTGGATGCCAACATTCGACATCTTAAGTAACAATTTGTGATCCACTCTGTCGAACGCTTTACTTATATCTGCATAAACAGCGTCGACTTGGAAAGACTTATCTAATGAATCAGATATTTCACTCGTATAACTCCGAACGTTCGAACAAGTTGACATTTTACTACGAAATCCGTGCTGTTCTTGTAACAATATGGGCTTGATGTGATTACTTACAAAAGGGCAAATAAGAGATTCAAAAATTTTGCTAAATACTGATAACAATAAGATAGGTCGATAATTCGTGATATCATCTGCATGACCACCTTTTGGTATAGGGACAACATTAGCCGATTTCCACTTGGATGGAAAAGTTCCCGTTGAAAGAGAAAAATTAAATATTATTTGAAGAGGAATTACGAGAGCACTTAATAATTAATACAGATGGGATCTGATCAGGACCTGCTCCAAGGTTAGTATTCAGTTTTGTTAGGGCCTTTTCAACTTGTGATTTATCAATTGTAATTGATCTCAAAGTACCATGAACGATAATACTTGGATTTTGCTGCAAAGTGCAAACAGATGTAGGTTGACCATCATTATTAGCTATATATACTCATGAAAAATTTCTTTGTTTTGCGCAAGTGATTGAGACTGTGTAATGTGTTACTTACTAAAATGTTCATCATTAATATAAACAAGCATAATATTACATGAAAGTATCGCCAGAAGGTATATGAAAGTTTATAACGTAGCTACATACAACCGTTGTCTTATACGTAATAATGATTATAATTACCTACAGCTTAACGCGTTCCCAGAATACATCCCAATCTGAAAATGTTACGATGAACAAAGTAGAACGTGGAATATATTGAAGCAAGATAATATTGTTTAAAATTTACGAGAATGTTATACTTATATGCATATACTTAGAAAATTAAACTTCTATTTTCTTTTTTTCTCAGCCTTCTTTTGTGTCCCACAGCTAGGCAAAGGCAGTATGTTTGCGTGTGTGTGTGTGTGTGTGTGTGCGCGTGCGTGCGGGCGTCGTGCGTGCGTGCGAGCGTGCGTGCATGCGTGCTTACGTGTGTGCGGAAGTGCGTGCGTGAGTGCGTTCGTGCGTGCATGCGTGCGTGCGCGCGTGAGTGTGTGAGTGTGTGTGTATGTATGTTAGTGTGTGTGTGTGTATGTGTGTGTATGTATGCTTGTGTGTGTGTGTGTGTGTGTGTGTGTGTGTGTGTGTGTGAGTGTGTGTGAGTGTGTGTGAGTGTGTGTGTGTGAGTGTGTGTGTGTGTGTGTGTGTGAGTGTGTGAGTGTGTGTGTGTGTGTATGTGTGTGTGTGTGTGTGTGTGTGTATGTATGTGTATGTATGTGTGTGTGTGTGTGGGTGTGTGTGTATGTGTTTTAGCATGTATACTAGTTAATGTTATTGCACAACTATCATATAGATTATATGGTAATATATGTATATATAACTGCTCTGCTCGCGTGCTCCGTCGCGCGGACACGTCGCCCGCGCCGCGTGCTTCGGGAGACCCATGATAATAGAAAACAGCACGCCGCGCAGGCGCCCGCTCCGTGCACCCACTTAACGCAGCAGACGGCCTTAATTCTCTTAAGTTCTTGTTCCGGGAGAGGATGCCATTATATATTTTCGGTGCCAAGAAATCGTAGTACCTTTGGGCAAATGCGGTTTAAGTTACTGGTACTGGACATCTAGGGTGTCTTTTGTGTGTGGGAGAGTTGGTATGCAGACACCATGATACCGTGTGACTGCCTGCAATACAAAAAGCTTTCTTACTGTAAGCACTCCAGATTCCAGATATACTGTATCGTAGTTGGATGTCTATAAGGTAGGCACATTTAGACTTTTAGTACGACTCTCTGTGCTCGTTCAAGTTTCAACATGAACGTTTTTGCATCCCCATGTGGTTATGCAATAGTAAATAAAATTCTGGCATAGGGCTTTATAGGTTTGTATAAAGATTTTTCTATTTGCCTCCGTTCTCAGTTGTTTGAAGATATATATCAGCCTTCTGACTCAGGTAGACATATTTGTTATATGAGTCCGCCAATTGAGAGTATCATCCACGGTAACAACCAAGTATTTAATACTTCTGACCCTAGTCCAGGCATCGCAGCCACACTGTGCACTCAGCAGACACCGTCTATTACAAGGAAAAGTATGTATATTAACGTTGAATTCCTGGTTTGGAATATTTACTGCGTTCTTGCTAAAGCACAAATAAGTTTTGGAAATGTTTGTCAATTATATTATATCTAGCAGTCATTCTCAGTTTAATTTTAAAGCAATTTGAATAAATATCGCACTGATTCCATGTGTAAGCATCGCTTGCCTAACATAGAAGAAATATATTGTTAGAAAATGTGATACACATATGAAGTCCGTCAATCTACACTAGGCCAACGTGGTTAACTATGGTCTACGGCTTTTCATATTAAAGGGAGGCTCATATACAGCTGCAGTAGAATTGTCTATGCACAGGCATAATATATTATTTATATTATTTATATTAGATTATAGATTAGATTATATTAGAGATGTAATAGTACATGGACTTTATGTCCCATGGTTTAAGCTATAAAGGGAGGTTTAGGGTTCGGGCGCGATTCGGGCAAAGTGTATCCACGGATTCTGGAAATAGGTAACCCGGTAAAACACAATGCAGGACAACAAGCGCGTTTCCTCCATTACGTGGAACCAACCAACCGTACTATTAACCATAGCTTACAAAATGGGGCTGTCATGTAGCTGACGACATGTGTATGAAGGATAGGCAATGTGGAAGAGTCCTTTGCAGTAACAAACGAGCATAGGTGACGGTAATAAACACACGAACACTTGCACATCCAGTTTCCGATTTTGATTTTGACGTCAAAGGTTGGTAAAGGAATTTTCCCTTTGTGTTAACAAATCAATTTTGGAAAGGTCACACCGGTACACGGAACAGAAGGTTAGGCTATTTACGTCTACTGGGCGCATTGCTACACTTTATACTGGACTACTGAGATTTCCCTAACAGATACATTCAATGACAATCTGTCCAACCAGAACCTTGATTTTAAGACATATGTCTTGAGAATTGGCAGCAAAAATGTAAGCGAGAGTAGCGACCGAAACAGTATCAATCGTAGCGAAAATATTCTAAGTCTATGATCAATAGTAAAAATTACATGTACGCTAGGACTGTCAATATAATTAGTAGGTTTATTAACTTCGGCTAATCTAGAATCGCCGAGTCAAATGGCTCAACCAAAAGCCACACCTTCCACTAATATTACAAATGTTATAGCTTGTGCAGCTCTTTGTGTTGGTTACTCAATTACGTGTAAACTCTTGATAGATAATGTTCTGAATCAACATATTTCTATGTGATTGCAGGATATACGTTTCCATATGATTCTAACGGGCAGGCAGTGTACTTTGAAAAGCTCTTATACTACTTATGAAAATTGAAGACTTTACCTTATAAATACATATATATATCGGGCCTAATTGAAAAGCCTAGACATTCTGCTGCTGGATACAATATAGAAAAGAACGTAGGCATCCAAATGATTATACATAACAACCAATGCAAAATATAAGATATTATGTTTTGACGCATTGAATATTGAGATATTTTTAATATGTACAATATTAAATTCACTCGCATGCTTCGCGAGAAATTCAGAAACAACATTTATTTCATGTTGTGAGCCGACATATGTTTAATATGGAGATAAAACATTCCGTCATGTTCCAATATCTATCGCGTAGGAACAGATGAAATATACAAGACCCTCCCCTGTGTATTTTCGACGGGGTAATCAGAGGTGTATCGTATCTACTTACAATTCGCCACCTTTGTTTTTGATCACACGTAATAAGATGCGATCCCATATCCATCTGTCTATATTTGCATGTTCCGTGCTGCTAATGATGATTACCCAGGAATGAGAGTAGAAAAGTCTTATGACTTTTTCCCGAAGCTTGCTTGAAATCTGGGACCTCACGATTGGAATTATACTTAAGTACAATTTTATTTAATGGGTTAACAGACATCGGATTGTGAAAGGACACAAAATATGCGTCAATTACATTCTACAGAAAGTAGGTATCTCACGATTCGTTTCTTTTAAAGCTTCTTTGCGACAAATCACATTGAAGTTCTTTCAATAATTAAATCGTTAAGAAGTTTAATATAGAGAGAGTTTGGTCATTATAAATAATGTTGCATTCTTAGATGTGGGACTACAGTACCGTGAACTAAAGTGTACACTTGCGTTAATTTAACTACCTCATGGCTATAGACGTACGTATTTACAAAAACGCTTTTCTTGCGCCTATATCATAGTATACTTGATAAGCCCTCTGACTAAGTTAATATATGTATGTACTTATGTTAGGAGCGGGTTCATGTTGGTAGTGCAATGGGTAGAATTCGAACCTACAACCTCTCGATTCCAAGTCCGATGCCTTATTTATTGGGCTACCTATTTATAATATAGGTATATAGGTATAGGTAATATTTGCCATTTAGAATTATTACGATCTTATACATTCTACTTAAACTATTTTACAAAAAAGTATGAACGACACATCTACTGTATAACAAATAAGTATTTGTGGAATCATAAATCGACCGTGACGTTATTTCTTTTAACTGTAAAAAGGCGACAAGTTTTAATATTTATAACATACCTGGGTAAAAAGACTGGTCTTAGGCAAGGGTAAATGACATTAGCTACTTGAGCTTAACCTAGGTAGAGCTAACTCAAACAGTTAACAATCCCACTTAAACAATAGGTTGCAGGATAAGACGGGCGAGGAAATTACCAGATATCCATTAGATTAGCTGACACTAGTGATGCGCATATAATGGTGCTCCCACACTGTCTTTTACAAAATGGTTACAAAAATGTTTGAACACTAAACATTTATTAACAAATGTTAGGAGTTGTTACATTCTGTTAAGAATTGTTAGATGTTTTGAGTGCTCCTACATGGGTGGAAAATGCTTACAAACATTTTTTAACATTTTAAAACATGATATCAGTTCGCAGTTTGGATTTTCGTCCCGAAGCGTCTACACGAAAATGGAAGAAAATTTGCTCATTGGATTAGCTTTAATTATTTGTTTTAAAAAAAGAAAAAGCGCTCTAACTGGATGCGCAAACGCTAAGAGCTAGAGAAAAGTATAGTATACACGCATGTCGTCTGAATAAATGTTTACAAACAAATGATAACAGATGTTTTAATTTGTAATAATTTGTTAACAAACAATTTTGTTTAGAAACGTTTAGTAAACATTACCTAACATGAAAACATTTTAAAACAATTTAACATAGATTTATAATAGATATTTTTTTTTGTCCTGGAAATAGTCTTGACCTGTCTAGATTTACGGCTCTTCTATTGAACCCTCTAGCTAAATATTAATCACTTCTATTATTATACTTGAATTTTAACATTGTGATCAAATGTTTGCTAAAATGTTTACTAATGTTTGTAAACATTTTGTAACAGCAGTGTGGGAGCAACATTATATTCCAATGATATTCGAATAAAAATGCACAAAGCGATATTTACTTTTTGTGTTGTACCTATATATCTTACTTGTTTAAATTGATAAACAAATAAACTCATCGTCAAATCAATTTAATCAATATATATTAGTAACACACCTTTTTTCTGGATGAAAGGTACCCTATGTCTTTTTCTGTAAACCTCTGTCAATGTTTACTTATGCCAAATTTTATGACGATTGGTTGAGTAGTTAAGTCGTGAAAGCGTAACAAATAAACTCACTTTGGCAGGTATAATATCAGTAAGGAAGTAAGGATTAGACAACAGGTCTTAATCACGATTAATTATTTAAAGGTATTATGGTATATAATATTACCTTCAAATATTTATTGCCCGACGTTTCGAGCGACTTGCATCTATGTTGGCCACGGGTTAACTCCAAGAAAGTTTAGATGATATTTATATTACATGAATAATTTTTACCTATCAGTAGTACCTGATATGCTTAGCAAACATGCTTGTGTATAGTTTTGTTGAAACATTTGACTACAATTCGGATGTGACTTTCCCCATCGCTGAGTGGTATCGCAGTACACAAATAGTATTAAAATCCTGTACCGGTATTGTCTATCACGTGTCAACGATTTCACATTCGTTAATAGACTGTTAGCAGTGCTTCGGAGGGCACGTAAAAAGTCGGTCCCGGTTGTTGCCAAATTGACAGCAGTCGTTAAGCCATGTCAGAGGCCTACAGGCGGCTTGAACAACTCTTGACAACAGGTTGGCCACTAACCACATGAAAAGAAGAAAAAGAAAAAGAAGCAGGACAGCATTACAAATGGTGAACATAGAAAAGTCTAAAAAAATTATATTGTTTTATTATTGGCAGCATTAAAGTAGTGCTGGCAACACATAATAGACTATGCTAGGTCAGCATCGTCTTTCGTCGTCAAGCGTCTTTCTCCTAAGCATTTTATTTAGACTTTGTTACTAGTTAATAAAATGAATGGCAGTTGCTAACTAAAAGACATAAAATCAAAATATCTATATTAATTTAGGTTACAATATAACACTTATAAACATCAAAGTTACACTAACTAAACTGTACTAGTTGTCTTTTAGAAAGACAGCTCCCGCAGTAAGAATAATTCCTGTGAAACGGACACAAAGAACACCCAAACTCGTAATAACCATTTGTGGATCACACAAAGTTTTGTCCCGTGTGGTATTCGAACCCACAACATTCGGCGCAATGGCAGCGGCAGGATTAATTTGAAATCTATGAATTTACATTTACCTGTTGCCAAAAGAAAAACATATATGTAAGTATAGGTTTGCCTGTTAACAATTTAATGGTATACTTCATTATTTAAGTAAAGAAAGCAACAATCATAATTTACAACTTAACTAATATTAACAAAACTAACCACTTATAAATAGAACAAAATGAAGAGTAACAAAATATGTAACTATATACATACACGTATGTATGTATATAGTTGAGAAATATGTATAATTGTGTATAGAACGTCCACGTAGCCACATCAATCACCGTCTATTTACGTAACGGTTACGTAAGAGGCTTCTATAAACATAATTTTGTGAGTTTTGTAGGTGTGCTAAATAGGTTAATGAGTATACATGACGTCATTGCGGCTATTCCACCGAAACGTCTAGTTTTCTGTCTTTTGCTCTTTGTCTTCCACACAAGTAAATTAGATGACAAATGTAAGACAGAGGCTGTCTACGTTCGAGAAGGGATAGGACAGGATGGGATATATGTGTAATATATTTTGTCCACGTAATCATCATGTTTTTAAGTCTCGCGTTATAGATTTCGAGTTTACCGGGCACATATCCATACTCAGTGTAGAGTATTTCTTTCTCCCCAGCTTTTATTATTCCTAAGTCATTTGGGATCGACTTTTCTGGTCTAACAAGATTTGACTGGATATCAGTTTTTACACGGAGCGGCTGCCACCTGACCTCCGCAACCCGAAGGCTAACGATACCCTAAGGCTAGACCAGTGTCAGGATATTATAGGGCACTGACTTTCCTAATAACGACTGTCATAGATGTTCATTGCAGTCGGGACTGACGGCTTAACGTGCTCTCCGATGCACGGAGCAGGCGATAATTGTCAATTAATACGCACATAATTTCGAAAAGTCATATAACTTCCGAAAGTCAGAGGTGCGCGACGTGGGTTCGAGCCCGAGACCCTCTGCATTGCAGTCTGTTGGTCTCCCTACTGAGCTATCGCTGCTTAAAATCATCATCATCATCATGTCAGTGTAGAGTAGAGTATTTTCTATCAAAAACCCTGTCTATATTTTCGACTTAGTAGAACGTTAAATAATTAAATTTACGGATTTTAGTAGTCGCTCGCCATTGCCTAGTGTTGTGGGTTGCATAGGTCAGAAATTTGTGTGATCCGTAAATGGTTGTGCCGAGTCTGGGTGTTATAATGTTTGTAAAGTCACGCTTGACAAATTCGTAGACTATAAATAAAAACTTATAAAACGTGATCACACACAAATATGAGCGCATACTTCTGCCTTAAGACTAACGAGAAAAAGTAGACTACTAACAGAATTTACTCTTTACTCTTTTTCCAACACAGCGAATAAAATAAATGAAATATAAAATAGCCTTCGTTACTTCAATGACGGCTTTTGTAGACGACGCAGACATTAATAGGAATACCATTAGCTATAGGTATGTCTCAAAGTGTTTCATAGTATTCCAGTCAGTGACACACTAAACCCCATTTATTGGAAACGGATCTGTGTTCAGTGAAGTGAAATATCGCGTCTACGGGAGGCCTATTCAAACTACAGTTCACCGTACAGAAAGCGATCACAAAGTGTCACTAGTCTGTTCAAAGAGCTTTAACTACTCAAGCGTAATTGTTGTTCGTTTTCTATTGTTTCGATGAATTTAATATATCCACTGCTCGTTTGGTAGCTATACGGAATAAAAAATGTATTATCTATAGATAGCTCAGTGGGAGCAGCGATAGCTCAGTGGGGAGACCAACAGACTGCAATGGAGGGTCTCAGGTTCGAACCCACGTCGCGCACCTCTGACTTTCGGAAGTTATATGACTTTTCGAAATTATGTGCGTATTGATTGACAATTATCGCCTGCTCCGTGCCTCGGAAAGCACGTTAAGCCGTCGGTCTTGGCTGCCATGAACATCTATGGCAGTCGTTATTAGGAGAGTGTCGACACAAAAGATCCCACTGGGTCGAAGTGTCGCCGGTCTGCACTGACTGGCTCCCACATAAGATAAGATAAGATAAGTAAGCAGTATGAAGCAGTAGTACCAGTAGGAGAACGGAGTCGGAGAGCACGTTAAGCCGTTGGTCCCGGCTGCCATGAACATCTATGGCAGTCGTTATTGGGAAAGTCAGTACCCTCTAATATCCTGACACTGGTCTAGCCTTAGGGTATCGTTAGCCTTCGGGTTGCGGAGGTCAGGTGGCAGCTGCTCCGTGTAAAAACTGATATCGAGTCAAATCCGGTTAGACCAGAAAAGCCGACCCCAAGTGACTTGGGAATAATAAAGGCTAAGAGAGAAGAAGAAGATCTATAGATATGCTGAGTTTGAGGTTACTTTTGTCCATCTTTTCAATATACTTATGCAAAAATTGCCGTATATACCTCCCAATAGCAGAGTATTACTTGAAAAGAATATTGCCGCGGTAAAAGGATATATCTTAAGTGCAGGCGTTGCCTTTTTAATATAAATAATAATAATAAGCTTTAGTGGTACGAATGTATACCGCTGAAGGCGTGTGCGAAGGAGTGTGTAACATTATTTTTACGTAGTAAGAGGTGACAATGGCGGCTAATGAAAACATAGTTAGACCTCGCAGTAATCATAGACTAGAGACACCATTTTTGGCATGCCTCTCTCGCTAAAGACCTACTCTTGAAACCTGTCTCAAATGTCATTTTGACTTAAACCTTATTCTGCTGATAGCTGAAGGAACTAGTAGTTATTATTAGCACGTCCTGAGATCCTGAAAATATTTGCATTAATAATGCAAATATTTTCAGTTTTTTTTTATTTTCAGGATTCATCAAAAATATTTTTTTTATTATAATTTTTAGTACTTTAATTTCTATTTCTAATTCTTGATTTGGCTGCTGAATTGGTTTTGAAATTAATTTATTAAGATTTATTCCATTAATTTCTAATTCAAACAATTTATTAGCAACAGAAGCATCTTTAAAATACTTTTTAACTCAATCTATCGCTTCTATTAATTATTTTTTTTTATATCATTAAAAATCATATTATTAAAAAAAATTAAAACAAATTATTTCTTATCAATTATAATAAATTTATCAATAATAATAAAAATAGGAGCTTCCCCTTTCCATTTTTGATTTCCCAATATTGTTGACGGTTTATCTTGATTTAATGATTTTATTTTAATAACTTGACAAAAAATTACCCCCATAATTATTTTGTTTTATGATTTTTACAAAAATATTAAGTATCCTTATATTATAATATGGCATCTGTATATTTCAATAAGACTCATATAAAATGCAATTATAACTTAGTAAAGATTTTATAGTTAAGGAGTGGTTTCTTTACTTACAAAGTGTTGCTTGAGTAACGTTTTATCTTGCTTCTTTTATCTACGTACGATTTCTTTGTACATTAGGATGTTTAAATTTGCAGTGAGTATCGCATAGAACCTTAAAATATTTGCTCATTCTTCGTCCATCGGCGTTCAGACACAATGCTTTTATCCTATATTGTTAACCTGGCAGATTAAAATACATCTAAAATTATTTTTTTGTTACCTTTGTAAGTATTTCTACTACTACATTTGTGTGCTTACGAATCCTTATTAAATGGTGGCAAATACGTTAGACGAAAGTTTTGCTACACAAGGTCGTTGAAGTATTTGAAGCCATATCAAACTAAAAGAAGACTTATTCGAAAACGTTAAGCTTTGCAGCAACAGATAAAATACGTGGCGAACAGCACTTATTTACCGGATAAAACTCTTCTATTACGTACGTTTGACGGCGGTGACGACACGTAATAACCGCCTCTGAGTCAGCGTTCGCTGTGATGTTCTCTGAAAGTGTTCGTCATCGAAAAAATTGCGACGGGAAAGTATTGCTGAGTCGTGCACTGATGAATTGAACACGTCTCGCTGCCTCAGCGAGCTACACTGTTCATTTGTAGAGAAAAGCTAGAAACTTAACGTTCAATGGCTTTGTAAAATCGCGTGCTTCACACGTTTACGCCTTCACGGCTGCCCGATAGGAACTTACTGCGGTAGTTTTTGTGCAATCACTGTGTGTAAGGCAAATTGATTGTTTGTTTTTATGTTTTCCGTTTGCGGGTAGTTAATGTAGTGTGTAAAATGTAGTTACGGAATTAGAGGTCGATTGACTTGCTAATGGATTGGACTTGATAAATGACAAGACTTGATTTTTGTGTTCTCGTTTAGTGTGTTTTGTGCATCTCTGCTGCGGTCCATTTTGGAGTATGGTAAATTGTAGGTGCATGCTACCCTGACTGTATCGCCCGTCAGTTTAGTGGTTAACTATATGTTTTTATTACTGCGGTTGTAAATGAGATGTACCTTATGGATACTTGCTGCTCTCAGTATACACACCACTCGTGCATTATCATTAATAATAATAATAATAATAATATTTATTTAAATAATAGGTACAATAATTTATAATAAATGTGTCATTGTACAGAATAAAAATTAGAATTGAAGGTCTCCGTTTGTGGGGTCGGGTAAAAATCACCAGTGCCTTTGCAGACATATAGAAGCGCCAACTTAATTAACACACGATAGGTTTTTAATTATATCTATTTTTAGCAATTGACACGTTGAGAATCTTTGTAATAAAAAAAATACACTACGTAATATTAAATTGTTATAATATTTCATAAAGTTTTAATTTAATTTGTAATCACAAAAGGCGCGTTTTTGATGTATTAAGAGCATAATATATTTGAGTCTTTGAAAATAACAAAACATACGTACGTGTAAAATGTTAATGAAATATATTTTCGTATACAATAAACAACTTGTTTGTTGAAATTAAACTGCTAAATACGGATTTTATCGCGTTGTTTATTTGACACTTTATTACAAAATTTTGAAAATTGTTACACTTCTACTACTATTAAACTTTACTAATTTTTAAGCTAATTAAATTATTATTAAACTATTTAGATTTAATTTATTTTTACACTTTCCCCGACTTTTCGGTTGCTTTTCAGCAGCCATGGTCACGGGGAGACTAAGATGGCAGTTGTCTCAATGTTCCAGTGTAGTTATTTCAAAGTACCCGAACATAATTTAATCATTGGTGTTTCTATTTACGCAGAATGAGCTCAAAGTATCATGAAGTCTAGCTGTGGTTTGCTTCTTCTTGGGTTTGACTATTTTTATTACTGGATCCCAAGCTGGTGGTACATTCCAACTTGTTTGTCTTCATATTACGGAGAACATAATCCACGTGTATTACATAGGTATAGAAAGAAGGATTGTGTTACAACATCTAACGACGAACGCTCTATCTAAGATTTGTTGTTAACCCTAAAACACCAGCAGACAAATAAAATGTTCGGCAAAAGGAACAAAGGTTTGAGAAATAATGAGATGAGCTCGAAGACAATACGATGTACGATCTAAGTGTAGTTTGCGCTGGATATAAGCGAAGGCGGGGACGCTCGAAACGAGGAAAAATGTCACAAAAATTGGGAAAAGCAGTACCAATCTCAAGGCAATTATCTGTGTCTACAGCGGTAATTACTAGCGACCAGGGAGGTTACAGCCAGATAAGCGGCACAAGAATAATACCTATGCCATAAGCCGGGGAGGGCGACTACATAATTAGTTTTTATTGCGCCCCTTGTTATTAATACGTAATCTACCAAAAATGAATATAATGTTACAAGAAAATCCATATTTCTGAACACAGAAAAGCTTTCTCATTCTTTACTAAATTTTACTTCTTTTGTGCTAAATATTCTCGGCATTATTTATTTTTAGAATCTTAGGTAGGAACTGCTCTATTAAAAATATTGTTTGAAAGGTTCGCTAGACTGAATTTTGGAAGTATTATAGTGTAAAAGTGTGTACACAAATACAAGTGCACTCTCCATACCTTCACTTTCATAGTCCCTTGAAACGGCAGTCTGACATGAGGGAGATCAGGCCTAGGACCAACGGTTTTGCATTCTTTCTGTGGCACGGGGATTCATATCATTAAAATCCTTACGCCAGGCGGCCTACTACTAAGAATTTCTTGACAGAAAATTAAAGATAGACAAAGATATACAGAGATTTAAATCTGAGACGTTGAGGCTTGCCTACAAGATAATATTTTTGTTTTGTAATAGTTAGTCTATTATACATATGAACGTACCATTCTATCATACATATGTGTTACCGGAACTTAATGGAGGGAAGCAAGAAATTCTTTAAAGGTAAGCCTGTAAATAAACCTTAGAGTAAATGGAGACAAAATGTTTATAAGATGACAGCACGCATCAATTCTTGTCAGAGGTGATCCGCCAACAGATTGATGCGGCACACAACCATCACACATACACACACGTATACACTCCTACATACACTGTTATATGTGCGTGTGTGTGTTTGTGTATTGTACCCGGAGATTACAGTAAGATCTCATCATTCTCATATCAGGAGGCCGTGAAATAGACGCCCAATTTCATCGGCTCGTTTGTTTTTATTTGATCAAAATATTTTGTTTACCACTGTGCCAAAACCGGCCGATAAACACATTAAGCTTATCATCATGTTTTCGCAACATCAACCAAGATGCTTATTTGTATTTAAGATATTTTATGTTTCAAAATGTTTATGGATGGATAAATATACAATACATATTAATAACATGGTAATTTATCTATTCCTATTATACAACTTTGAAGATTTCGGTATTTTGGAGAAAGATCTACTATTTAGAGAGGTCCGAACCGTTCCAGTATTTAGAATATTTGTTTGTTTGTTTGTTTTGGCATAAATCACAAAATAGATTTTGTTGCGGTTATTACAATAGTAGCAGTTGTACTCTATACAACTTAAAATTCATAATGGTTTCATCTGTTAGGTATCGTTCTGAAGAACCGGAGATATAATGCATAGTATATTCCACTGGATAAATGTTCTTCTATTGTGAAGTGATCCAAGTAATCTATAACGTCTCGTGGGTAAACCTCACACGAATGAAGTAGCAGGTAAAAGACAGTAACTAAAATAATTCTAACTATACGACGTTGACATAGTTTCTGACATATAAAATTATTATTTCTTAATTAAAATCATGACAACTAGTACAGAATTATTTCAGTTATTAATCGAAATCATTAATTTAACTGTACTATTTCTACAAGAGAACAAAAGCTATTCAAATTCTTTAGCTAGTTGAATTCAAAGCATCAAGATCGAAATTTACGTAATCTGGTAATGAAAGGCGAATATAGAAGGCAATTTCCCAACAAATGTAATTTGTACAGACGTTTCAAATCACTCAGGTATCTCTTTTGATATTCTATCCATTAGGCCACTTGGAACGTAATGAAAATATTTGGTTAAATAATATATCTTATATTTCAGATTGATTCTAATGTTCACAAGGGAACGTATTAAATGTTCGAAGCAAATGAGGTTTTGTACTGCCTACTTATTTATGGTCCAGTGGGACAGCAGTAAAAGGATGCTGTATATGAGACCTCGGGTTCCATAAACGGGCAATGTTATATGGGGTTTTCAGTCAAATGCTCAGGAGTCTGGAGTAGGATGGATCGCACGTGTTCGCTATACCATTACTGGCGAAATTTAGGTAAATACACTTCAGCTTAATCCTCTTAGATGTGTAGGTGTGAGTGCATGAATTATACTATGTCATGCGTAGACCCATACGTCATCATCGTCTGTTTCGAATGTTGATGGAAATAAATGAGTCTAGTATTTGTGTACGAGTATTGCGTTTTTTGTAGTGATTATAAGTTTCTCCAGGACCTCGCCAGTCGCTCACGAACGCTTGGTGATAATTGGTAGAGATTTTCTACTACTATACGAATTACCGTCTCCATATCGCTTGCATACTGATAGACGTTGCCGAAAAACTCTATAAAAATCATAAAATCTAGTATTGTTGCTCTCCGATTGCTGTTAACATTTTGATTAATATTATTTACTTTCATTCTTTCTATAATAATTTATCACTTTTTTGTCGAACTGCAATTTATAACTCATCTGGAATTGACATGATTAAGTATCAATTTTTTGTCACAAAAATGCTCGTGTCAAGCCGTAAGTGGTTGTAACTAATATATTACATTTAACAAGTGAGAATGGGCAATGAATTGCCGTAAATCTTAGAGTTCGAAAAAATGGTTCAAGTGAAGTGGAGAAGAGAAGAAGTGAAGTTCAACGTGGTATTACGTGACCTTGGATATCCAAGGTCACGTGATACCACGTGACCTCAAGGTCAGAGGTCAAAGATCATAGTCATTTCGGGGTATATCGACTATGCTGAATCGAATCGCGTTGACCACGAGTCTCTAGCTCTTACGGTTCTAGATTTGAAAGTTGTATAACAGACAGACGGACGGACGGACGAACAGAGCTGTTCTATAAGAGTTTCTTCGAACTTTAAAAACAAAAGTGGCAAACAGATGACGTAGTGGTTTAAGTGGTCGCCTCGTCGCTGCCACTGCGCCGAGTGTTGTGGGTTCGAATCCCACACGGAACAAAAATTTGTGTGATCTAGAAATGGTTGTTCGAATGTTTGTAAAGACCCTCGCGACACAGGAATTACAACCAGAGAGGGGATCATCCTTTCAAAAAAATATCTCCCTGTACGGTAAATCTGATAGTGCACGTTTACCGTAGCACTATCATTACTTGCAATGTCATTTGTGCATGCATGTCTACTATTGATGAAGAAATGAAATATTGTCTTCTGTTTACGCGAATGTTAAATGTTAAATAACGCGATAAAATCGGTATATAGAAGTTTAATTTCAATTAAGAAATGAAAGATGAAATGTATGTTAAGGATTGAAAAAGTTGGGCATAAAAACCTCCATAACTACTTAATAAGAGAAACGTAGTAATAGTATTATATTTATAACTCTTACGTCGATTTTGTTTAAGAGAGTATATCGTCGCGAAATATTTGGCAGCGCCACACTCTGCTACTACGAGGTATTTAAATAAATACAAGTTTATTGAAATTAAACTACTATATTCGGATTTTATCGCATTATTTATTTGACACTTTATTACATAATTTTGAAAACTGTTACACTACTACTATTATTAAACTTTACAAATTTTTAAGCTAATTGAATTATTATTATAACTATTGAAACTATTTAGATTTAATTTTATTTTATATTACGGGGAGACTCCCCGTGACCATGGCTGCTGAAAAGCGACCGAAACGTCGGGGAAAGTGTAAAATTAAATTAAATCTAAATAGTTTCAATAGTTTTAATAATAATTCAATTAGCTTAAAAATTTGTAAAGTTTAATAATAGTAGTAGTGTAACAGTTTTCAAAATTATGTAATAAAGTGTCAAATAAATAACGCGATAAAATCCGTATATAGTAGTTTAATTTCAATGAATAATATTCGCGTAAACAGAAGAAAATATAAGTTTAGTTACTATTTTCCATTTTAAATAGGAGTACCGAAACATATAGTAGGACTCTCAGGAACAGGTAGAAATATTATGTTGTTAAGCTCTGTAACATAAAATAACAAGTTAATAAATAGTCTTTCTTTTTTTCATGGGGGACAGCTTTGACGCATACCCCTCCGCGGGGGCGGGCGGAGGGGCTATGTCGGGCTCACCAGGGTAAAAGAGAGATGGTAATGATAATAAGAATGGATATCCCGGTAATACCGACTAAACCTACCACGGTGTTCCTCGACAGAACCGCAAACGGCGGAATCATTTTCACATGCAGACGCGACCCCGCCGAGGTTTCGGTCCGCCGTATGAAACGGCAGGCCACTACACGATAAGACCTACCCTTTGGTCACCAGTACTTTTAAAATCCCTACTTTCCCCCCTTAGAGGGGAGACGGACACGACACAGAGGTGCGCGTGGGAACACACACGCCGTCTCTCGGACCTGGTACTAATCGGATGGTGGGCAGGCCCACGAAGCCCGACACCCGCAGGTCAGACCTCAGGGTGAAGTAAATAAATAGTCTACGTTAACCCCGTATTATAAATTTAAATTTTTGACTGTTGCAATGTCCATGGTTCACTTGCCGAGTCGGGAAAATTGTTATGGAGTTCTTAACATAAATTTTATAGTTTTTAATTACAATAATAAATTTCGGATCTTACAATCGTACGCAAACTTATGCAACTGGCCCAACGAGTGTATAGATATCGCCTAAGTGAAATATGAGTTTCAGATTAGGGTCGATGATAATGTACATTTTATCTTGTTTGCTGTATAAAGGGGTGACCTCGGGGACCCAGTCGTTATTTATACCGAATCATTGATAACTCTCTTGTCTCGAACCTTATCTTGACAGCTAGCCACGTCACAGAAATATCTCGAAGGAAATGTTTTATAAATTTTGAAGGACGAGTACTATTGTTTTATGGGTAATATTGATAATATTGTGCTCACAGCTTATTTATTACGACGAGCCATCAACAACACAATTTTAAATATTAATAATATTGATATTGTGATGTTAAGGCTTTCGAAGTGAAGCTTTAAACTTAATTTAATAACTGACTTTGTATGCGTTTTTTTGTTTTTTAGTAAGTATATTAAAAAAATAACTTGTATATACTTGTAACTTGTACAACGTGTCTTTCCTTTTCAAAAAATAAACATACATTAAGTACCCAAAACTAATACGTACATATAAGTCTTATGCGTATTTAGGCATGGTAGTAAATAATAGTAGGTGAAATATGCCTGTATAGGAATATCCCTGGGGATCAGTACACCAAACTGCCTCCGTGGCGCAGCGGTAGTGAAGGCGTCTGCTGTGCATGAGGTCTTAGGTTCGAATCCCGGGTCAAGCCAACAAAAAGTTATTGGGTTTTCCTGTTAGGAAATCTCAACAGCAGCCCGGAGTTAAGAAGTTGGCGGTGTTCGCCACCTCCGTGCCTTGGCAAGTACGTAAATCCGTTGGTCCTGCGCCAGATCTCGCTCCGGTCGTGTCGGATTACCGTCCCATCGGATCATGAGAGTGAGGAAAAGAGTACACTCGTGTGTGCGCACACGCTTGTGGTTATAATATCTCCTGCGCAGATAGCCAGTCTTCGTTAACACCGTGACCAAAATTCAGTCTGGAGGACATTATTATAAGACACCAAAATTTCGCCAGCTGTGGTTTCAGGTTCCAGGTAATAGGGGGCAAATTTATTGTTGTACTACCAGAAAAAGTCTCTGTTAAACATTTTTTGTGGCCGTGTATATCCAGGCTTGACATGAAATCGCTCTCGTGTCCTCATGGTGCAGTTTGGCGCGTTCTTTTGAACTAGGCCTCTGTAAGTCTACCGAGAAAACGTCTATCTGAAACTTCGGGCCGAAAGAAAATAGCATGCAATAAAGTTTCTCCAGATTTCTTTCTTTTTAAGTAATATTTCACCGTTTTTTTTTTCATATTTAAAATAAATTTATCCAAGTTAGGTTACAAGGTAACACTTATGAATGTCAAAGTTACACAAAATTTTTCCCTGTGAATTTACATTTCCTGCCACGTTCAGCAAAGCAAGGGTGTAGGGCTCATGAGAAGAACGGGCAAGAAACTCATAGCCACTCTTTTTAATCGCCAAGTTTATCGTTTAGAAGTTATTTGGACTACTTTATGAAAGGGTTTAGGATAATCAAGAGTTTGCGTATCGAAATTTAGGATACATATAATATTGTCTTCTATTTACGCGAATATTATTCATTGAAATTAAACTGCTATATACGGATTTTATCGCGTTGTTTATTTGACACTTGATTACAAAATTTTGAAAATTGTTACACTACTACTACTATTAAACTTTACTAATTTTTAAGCTAATTAAATTATTATTAAAACTATTTAGATTTAATTTATTTTTACACTTTCCCCGACGTTTCGGTTGCTTTTCAGCAGCCATGGTCACGGGGAGAGTAAGATGGCAGTTGTCTCAATGTTCCAGTGTAGTTATTTCAAAGTACCCGAACATAACTTAATCATTGGTGTTTCTATTTACGCAGAATGAGCTCAAAGTATCGTGAAGTGTAGCTGTGGTTTGCTTCTTCTGGATCCCAAGCTGGTGGTACATTCCAACCATAATAATTTATGTATAATATGTATGTATTTACAAAAAAAAGTATGTTTATCCATTGTCTAGTACCCATAGTACAAGCTCTGCTTAGTTTGGGCTAGATGGTGTTGTGTGTATGTGGTAGAATATTATATTATATTATTATATTATTATATTTAATTAGCTTAAAATTAGTAAAGTTTAATAGTAGTAGTAGTGTAACAATTTTCAAAATGTTGTAATCAAATGTCAAATAAACAACGCGATAAAATCCGTATATAGCAGTTTAATTTCAATACATATAATGTGTTTCACGACATAAATAGTAGGCCTTAAACTCCGACATCTAAGTTGCATGGTCGGTCTATTGTTTCGGATTAATAATTTTTTTAAATGTGATACTCGTGATTTCACACCATTTAAATATAGGGACGTGATGTAGGTCACCATAATATGATAATGATAAATTAACAATAAACATTCTTTATTTTATTTTATTTTTTCAGGACAACAAACAATTGTACGCTATGCTAAATCAAACGACTTATTCCTAAAGTACTTAAATATATGCACAAACATCGTTGCCCGCTTAATTAATATTATACAAAACATATAGTGTTACAAGTACATATTAGTTCTGGCATAATATAATATAATATAGTATTCTATCACACACACACAACACCATCTAGCCCAAACTAAGCAGAGCTTGTACTATGGGTACTAGATATTGAATAAACATACATATACACTGTTTTTTTTTGTAAGTACATACATATTGTACATAGAAACACCCAGAGCAAGACAAACATCCATGTTCATGCACACAAATGTTTGACTTGTGCGGGAATCGAAACCGCGACTTCAGGCGTGGCAGTCGGTTACACTAACCATTACGCCATCGAGGCCGCCATGCCGCCGGCACGACAAAGCAATAATTAATTTATTACAAATGAAATGAAATTCGGCATCAACTATGATCATTAACCATTTCATTGAGTTTCGCAACCACGCATCTCTTGAATTACCCAGGAGATAGTATAAACAAATCAATATTTGTAAAATATTTATTATAAAGTTTCATGATGCGACAAAGTGGCGCTCGCTCGGCCGCATTCGTTCTGCACATCCTTGGTGTTAAAAGGCCACAGTTAAGTGCAGCGCGTATACGATGCGAGCTGCTAGGGATTCTTGTCTATTTGATTCATTAGGTTATTGCAGTCATATTTATAACGACAAATGTTATATATCGCAGATAAATCCATTAGCCTTCGTCTCTTTTTGAGTGTCATTAGAGAGAATTTAACCAATGTGTCATGGTATGAGCTTCTTTTGCGAAAACATCAATAATTGACGGCACGGAGGTATTTAAGCTGTACTACTTCTATTTGATAAATATATTTTGTGTAATAGGGATTCCATGCAACAGTGGCATATTATAATTGTTATCGAATGAGTGACTTGTAGAGCAGCAAGTATGAGGCTGGCCTTTTTAAGGGTACACAAGTGCACATGACAAATCCAAACATTTGAAAAGATTTATTTACTATACAGTTAACATGAACATCAAGATGGAGTTTAGAATCAAGATGTATTCCAAGGTTTTTAATCGACATTACTTTTTCAAGTGCATTGTTACAAAGGAAGTACGTTTGATTAAATGTGTTATTTTTTTGTGAATGTTATTGATTAACATTTACTAATATTTAGTTGTAATTTATTGTCGGAACAATAACTGGTAAAGCGATTCAAGTCTTCCTGTAATTTATTGCAGTCACTTTGCATCTTAATGTCTCGATAGATTTTAAATCATCTGCATACAAGAGATAATGACAATGTTTAAAACAATTGCCAATGTCATTAATAAATAAGACGAAGAGCAAAGGTCCTAGAATTGAACCCTGGACTACACCTGAACTGATTTGTATTTTATTAGAATAGAAATTATTCAGGGCTACCCTTTGTGTCCTGTTAACAATTAAGGCTCGAGCCAGCGTAACAAGTTTCCACGTATACCATTATATACAATCATCTTTAATAGTATTGAGTGATCCACTTTATCGAATGCCTTGCAAAAGTCGGTGTAAACCGCGTCCACCTGCAAGCAGTTGTCCATAGTTTCAAACAGATAATTCGTATAAAGCAACAGGTTGGTTACAGTAGACCGATCCTTAATAAATCCATGCTGCTCAGGAATAATACATCTGTGTAGATGTGAATAAATTTCGCTATGTACTAAACGCTCAAGAGACTTTGCCATTGTTTAGAGCAAGGATATGGGACGGTAGTTGGTAACATCTGATTCACACACACTTTTATATACAAGCGTTACATTAGCAGTCTTCCAAACCTGTGGTATTACGTCTCCTGTCAGACTAATATTGTATATAATAAACAATGGATGGCTAATCGCTTCAGCAGTATATTTTAAGAAAAAAGGAGGTATAGCATCTGGACCTGCCCCTTTGTTTATGTCCTAAGACATAAGTTATTTGATTATCATGTCTCTGGTTATATGTAAATAAGATATGACTATATCAGTGTACCTAGATGTGGGCAAAGAGTCATAGTCCAAGTTTATGAGGTCGCTTTCTGCATATACTGAGCTAAAATAGTTTGAGGACAAGTTACAAATTTCAGATGGATTCATTGAAATTAAACTACTATATACGGATTTTATCGCGTTGTTTATTTGACACTCTATTACATAATTTTAAAAATATTACACTACTACTACTATTAAACTTTACTAATTTTAAGCTACCTAATTAAATTATTATTAAACTATTTATATTTAAGCTTGCGATAGCTCAGTGGGGAGACCAACAGACTGCAATGCAGAGGGTCTCAGGTTCGAACCCACGTCGCGCACCTCTGACTTTCGGAAGCTATATGACTTTTCGAAATTATGTGCGTATTGATTGACAATTATCGCCTGCTCCGTGCCTCGGAGAGCACGTTAAGCCGTCGGTCCCGGCTGCCATGAACATCTATTGGCAGTCGTTATTGGGAGAGTGTCGACACAAAAGATCCCATTGGGTCGAAGTGTCGCCGGTCTGCACTGACTGGCTCCCACATAAGATAAGATATATTTAAGCTTACACTTTCCCCTACGTTTCGATTGCTTTTCAGCAGCCATGGTCATGGGGAGACTAAGATGGTAGTTGTCTCAGTGTTCCAGTGTAGTTATTTCAAAGTATCCGAACATAATTTAGTCATTGGTGGCACATTTATCAATTAATAATATTCGCGTAAACAGAAGACAATATTAGTCAGATGGATTATCAGATTTTATATTGTTATATTTCATTTCACTAGGGATTCCATCTCTATTTTTGTAACTTTTTATGTATGACCAAAAAGCCTTGACACCCTTTTTGAAACCTTCTTCTATAGAATCAATGTAAGTTCTAAAACACTTAAATATGAATAGGCGGTCTAGAAAACCATATAGGGTATTGCCTACTCTTTATAGGTCGACGACGTACAGATGATTTAATAATGTCATATATTTTACTATAAAAACTGTAGCAGCGGAATCAACTGACATATTTTCTAGAACATTATGCCAATCCACACTGGAAATTTCTTTATTAGTTTTAGTATAATCTACCTCTAAAAATCGATATTTTATATTATCTAAACAGGATTATAAAGTTTTATATTGTAAATTAAAATAAACATGGACACAGAAAGGCGAGTGTAAATTGTCTACAGGTACTAAATAATTATTTGGCGGTTCACAGACGCATTCATCATTTGAAATAAAAAAGTCTAATATTCTATTCATATTATTATAAATAACCTTATATTGTTTGCAATTTGTTAGAGAAAACAAATCAGAAAATATGTGGCGGTATTGTTGCAAGTAGAAGGTTCTGGAATAAAACTAACGGGCTACATTCCATCCATTTAATATGAGGCATATTAAAATCACCAATCATGTATGTTTTGTCTACACTTAGAGACATAACATCTGTTTGTATAGCGTCGAAAAATATTTTATATGACAAAATAGGCTGACTTGGCGGTATGTTTACGCTGATAATTACATTGTAGGTACTTACCTATAATAGACGAGTCAAATTTAAGAAAATCATAATCAAAGTTAGCTGGCAAATTAATAAAACTGTTGGTGGTATCGTGTGCTATCTGGGGTTGTAAATAAAAAAGTTTAACTGGAAGTCCATGACGCACTGCAATCATGACACCACCACCATTCATTTTATCACATATGCTCGATTCCTATCACAACGATATAGTTTATAACGTGAATCCAGGCACTCACAATCACCAATATTAGGCGTTAACTATGTTTCCGGAAGAACAATTAAATCATAGCATTCAGATAACGTATTTGCATACAATATGTTTAGTTTTGATCTCAAACCACGACACCTTTGATAATATAATAATATATTATCAACCATTATTGAAGTTCATCTGTAGAATGATTACTAAAAGTTATTATTTTGGCTAAAAGACTTGCATAAATATAGTCTAAATAATACTTACGTGTAGAATAATATATATTATAAGCAGAATTTATCTTCCCGAACATACTGATTTTTACAATATATGCGACCGCACTGGAATTGCACTGTACATTTCCTTAACACACTGTATTCAAGTTATTGAGTCTGTTTACAGCGCCCAATATAACTAGGTTGATGTATATTGTATACGCACATAGTTTGCCGTTGCAACTACAAGCTAGTGTTCGCTTCGCTACAGAACCGCTTCTTTCAGAGGCATCGCCGAAGTGTCCTCGGCTCGAGTCGCGACCCACTTCCGAACCACCCGACAGGGAGTCCGTTTTTCTCCAACCGGAAATGAGATTTCCCGACAGATATAATGGCTTTCCACGGATTACGTCATGCGAGCTTTGAGTTTAGAAAATTCACTTGAATAATTCACTCGCAAAACCACCTTAAGAACCTCCAATTGCTACTTTTAAAGTTTACTGGGGTAATAGAATATTGTAAGGTTTGGTCTGGATAATCGGGTCACATCGCGGCGTTGTCGTAAAATAAAAATATACCGTAGCTATTATAAGACCAAAACAAAAGTACTCATAGCCGCTGTCATGAGCTGCGTCGAGGATTTTATTTCGATTTTAATATCTTAAAGCAATGTACTTTTACGATACGTTTTCAAGGTTTTGGTTACAGTTTTTACGGCAATATCCATTGAACCTTTGAAATGTATGACAATAGTGGAATATATTTTTTACCTTGCTACAATATATTTATATTTCATACGAAACATTATTATAAATACCGAATCCTAATATTTTTTGTAAGGCAACGTTATGATTTAATTGGGATAGCTGAAAGTAGGAATGATTACGATCAAACTAACTCCATATATATTTATGGATTTAAATAATGATGAAGTTAAGATGGAGGGTGCTCCGTATTTTTAAATTCAGACAATCATAGACTTTCTTATGTTTGCTGCAGAGGAACGTAAAGGCTATGGTTTTCCAATTGCTAGAGTCCTGGCATATTTATCCTATTTGATTGACGCTCATTACATCTTTCATAAACACTTATTGGTTATGATTACACTTAACTTACGTTAGACGACCTTCAGCCACCCTGAGGTTTGACCTGGGGGTGGCGGGCTTCGTGGGCCTGCCCGCCATCCGATCAGCACCAGGTCCGAAAGGCGGCGTGCGTGTTTCCACGCGCGCTCCTGTGTCGTGTCCGTCTTCCCTCTAGGAGAGGGGGGACACAGTAGGGATTTTAAAAGTAGTGGTGACCAAAGGGTAGGTCTTATCGTGTAGTGGCCTGCCGTTTCATACGGCGGACCGAAACCTCGGCGGGGTCGCGTCTGCATGTGAAAATGATTCGCGCGGCCTCGCCGATTGTGGTTCTGTTGAGGAACACCGTGGTAGGTTTAGTCAGTATTACTGGGAGGTCCATTCTTATCATCATTACAATCTCTCTTTTACCCCGGTGAGCCCGACATAGCCCCTCCGCCCGCCCCCGCGGAGGGGTATGCGTCAAAGCGTTCCACTAGTAAAAAAAAAACTTTAGAAAACATTTGCCTATGCTTTTCCCTTAGTTGTACCATTCACATTATTATTTTGAAACTCGAAACTCAAAGATTTCGGTACTTGTTAGAAAAAAAAAAAAAAATTTAAAGCCATTGTGTAATTCGTGAAATTAAAGTTCAAGGTTGAGAATAGCCCTGAGAAGGAAACACGAGTACGGTGTTACACAAACCATTTTGACATTTATGTATATGGTAGAATATTATATTACATTATTAATATTTATGATTGTTTAAGCTATTAGTTTGTTTGTATTAGGTACATAAACAACTTCCACACTAGGAATTAAGCCGGTATCGCGGGAGGCTTTACAAACATTAAAAGAAAGCGGACACACACCTAGATCATCAGGAACAACTATTTGTGGACCACACAATTTTTTGTTTCGTATTGAACCGAACCCACATTATTCGGCGTAGTGATAGTAGCGAGTTGATAATTTAAACCATTACCTCATACCTGCTGTTCGATAGGTGGCGATTGTTTGTCTTTGTTCTATTTACATTACAGCTGTGTAATTATATTCTGCCTAATATTATTCTGATTCCTATCACATGGCAATTCAATTATTCTATAAGAATTTCACTTATTGCATGTAAGACATATTGAAGTGCTGTGCTTTCGTAATGTAACTATTAGTAATAAACTTATAGATTGAAATTAAACTACTATATACGGATTTTATCGCGTTGTTTATTTTACACTTTATTACATAATTTTGAAACTGTTACACTACTACTAGATACTATTAAACTTTACAAATTTTTAAGCTAATTAAATTATTAAAACTATTTATATTTAAGTTAACACTTTCTCCGTTTCGGTTGCTTTTCAGCAGCCATGGTCACGGGGAGACTAAGATGGTAGTTGTCTCAATGTTCCAGTGTCGTTATTTCAAAGTACCCGAACATAATTTAATCATTGGTGTTTCTATTTACGCAGAATGAGCTCAGAGTATCATGAAGCTGTGAATTGCTTCTTCTTGGGTTTGACTATTTTTATTACTGGATCCCAAGCTGGTGGTACATTCCAAAAAAATCACAAATCCGTATATAGTAGTTGAATTTCAGTGAATAACATTCGCGTAAACAGAAGACAATATTAAATATACTTATAGCTCAACAAATGGTGTTAGCAGTTATATTCAAATGCGCTGGCAGGTTTAATTGTAGCCCGCGAACCTGTGACTAACATAATTTGTCTATTATTATTACATATTTAACCTTGCTGAAAGTACATATTAAAAACCAAAATTATGCCGTTTGTTTCAAACATACCTATTTTATTTTATTTTTGACAGAAAATTTGTACATCTAATTGGCCACCGCAATGTGCCTAAATCAAATAAAGTTGAACAGAATTTTCATGATTGTATTCTTGTAGTTAACCTCTGCTAACAAAATTATTATTTTCTTCAAAAGATTTGCTTGTTGTCGAATTGTAACAAATTTATCTTAAAACTGAAGAAACAAGAACGATGACTAAATAATGTTATTTCCTTTAAAATGACAAATGTATATTGTTGGTTTATTTGAATTTTAGTAGATAATTTAAATATTAAATACCTTTGAACTAGTTTTATACCACTACAATGTCAAGCAAGTATACGACTTGGTTGAGCGTAAGCTGTTGCCATAACTAAAGAATGTCTGTACGCTAGAGATGTCACTCGTTATTGCTGTCCATACAAAAATAGTTGCAGTGGAAACACATGGACAAAACCTTGCACTGATAGCGTAGTTGCTTAAGTTGCCTCTAACCACTGCTGCGCGCCGAGTGTTGCGTGTTCCCCACACGGGACAAAATATATTCCATAAATGGTTGTATTTGTATTTAAATTTGTAAAGTACCTTGCCAAACATGATTCATACGTAATGTGGTGAATGAGGAGTTGTTAAAAAATAGAACCACTGTTTGTTTTGCTGACGACACGGCATCATATACCATCATGGCAAGTAAAATGTATGCCACGAAACAAATATAATTAGAAATTTGGAAAAACTAAGCACTCACATTATCATTTTAGTAATTAAAACTTATGTAACTATGGACTAAAAGGGCGCTTAAAAGCGCTCTGAGCGTCTAAATCGTTTCGTGTGAAGAACGGTAAGTGCCCTGCCGTCGCCTGCTTCGTCTATGCACTCCGGTGGCGGCACGACCATACCGACTGATAATAACCATCATTTTGTTAGAAAATGGAAGCGTTTAATATTTTACTTAAATGTCTTGACTTACGACATCTATCTTCCAATTCTACTTGGAATTTTCGAGGTGCATTTGATATCAGCGCTTTATACAGTGTTCACCAATCAAGTACTTGAATGCAAAATACTTAAATTTGATAGCTTCTAAAGCCTATAAGACCTCAAGTGAGAATTATCACAGTTCTCAATTAAGGTCTTATAGGCCAGCATTAAAGGAAAAGTAGCGGAATGATCCCTATGGATCCGACGATTCGTGCAAACTGAAAGATACTAGAAAAGTGGACCCTTATCCGCCTATTGTAAGTAAGTAAGTAAGTAAGTAAAAGTTTATCTTTTTAATTTATAGGTACACGTTCTTAGTACAAATATTACAACACAGAAAACGAAACAGAAAAAAGTTCATATATCATGAAAAATGAGGTTACCACTCAGGTTTGTTGTTGGTTTGCGGTTGATACCTCAAACCAACCCTGATATTATTTGGTAACCGCAAGTGATGCCCGGACAAACACAAAACTACGTAAGATATATATTACTTATATAAATTATAATTGATAAGCATATAACATATATAAAAATATATTATGTATATTGAATTATATTATATATAAATAATTATATTATTATAGCTACATATTATCGCCAAAGAGGTATAATACGTAGCTACGTCGAAGACACGTCTCTTCTCATTTATTCCTGTCTGTCTATGTTAGAGCATATATTTCATTACGTATACTCCCACCAGGTCTGTCATTAACTTCACATACGCGAGACTTAATGATTTTGTAAATTGGTTTTTGGGATCTGGTAAACCTAAGGCTAAGTTCGACCAATAATGAAAGGCGACTTAACCCCTAACTAAGTAGTTGTCATTAGAAATGATTAGCAATCAAAGTGAAGAGATATCGCTGATCATAATGCAAAAGATTTAATGAATCTGCGTACATTTTTTTTTTAAATAACTTTAATCACCATATACTCTATAATAATCATATTATTATACATTACACACACGTAACAATAATTTACTCAATTTCTATTTTCAAACCAATTTGATAACATTTCATTGACATATTATCGCAATTTGCTTGTTCATTAAACACATTGATAATAATTTCATTGTTATGTAAAATAAGTATTTAATAAAGAAATGAATACTTGCCATAAAATTATGACATAAAATTATCAAACACATAAAAGCGCCGATGACCAGATAATCAGGGCGGAATCGACGCAACCGATTGGAAATACTGTCAAAATAATTCCTTTGAAATAATAATTGGATCATTACTGTTTATTGGGGTTTAACCACACCCGGCGGTAATGGTGTGGGTGTTTACTCTTATTATCGCTATAAAATGACGGCGACTATAAAAATCGCACTTACTTTACTTTGAAACTTCATAAAAAGTTTTAGAGAACTCTGTTATGGAGACTTTTAGAAGTAAAATCAGTGTGCTATGGAAAATAAAGTGAGTTGTGACAAGCGCCCGGTCCATTAGAAGCGACTGACTCTGCGACAAATGGGTTGAATAACGACCATTTCCGTTTAAACGTTTGACTAAGTGCGATTCGCGGATTTAGAACTAAAATATGGCGCTCCTGATTACTCTCGGCTTTCATTTAATTATCGTCTCATTACCATGATTTTAAAGACTTTCGCTAACTTTATGATATTATTTAGAAAGTTATGTACTCATTTATACTATATAAAGAGTGTTTTTGGTTCTTGAAGATGGTTAAAATTATTTACCAGTAGGAAAATAAGCATGTAACTTGATGGGACTTGATGGTTTATTTTCTTTTCGTGGGGGTTTCTGCACACTAATTAAAAAACGGGCACAAAAAACAACCAGACTCGGAGCAACTATTCGTGGACCACATCATTTTTTATCACTTATGGGGCCCTAACCTGCTATCTACGGCGCAGTGGGAGTGTGCGGGGCCATCATTTAAACCATAACGCCATTTATGCAGTTTCTTACATGCCAGTTGATAATGTATATATAGCATTTGTATTTTTACTACCCACCCTGAATAGTAAAACTACAAATGCTCCACAATAGCTACAAAACTCGACACTAATTGCAACAGCGGACTGTTCCTCTCAAAAGTCTGCCAACTGAAGGTTAGCTTTTATGACCGTGCCGTATACTGTCCTTTCTTCTTTGAACTCTATAAATGTACTATGCGAAATTAGATTAATTACACTTGCAAAAACAAACGGAAAGCTTTGTGGCGCGCCTGACAACCACAAAGTGGAATTCGCGTCATGTTTGTTACTATATTTGACCACTACGCTTTGAGGCAACTGTGACAGGGACGGCTACGCGGCATACTTGATATGACTTGCATGTCGCATTGGGGTTATTCGAGGTCACAAAGCGTTACCGTGAAGTTTGGTTCTGCTATAATACAAACCTTTCTTTGTACGTTATGTTAAAAGCTCGTATTTTCGAACTTTATTTTACTGGTCTTTAAGACTAAATACATATTTTATGTATGTATCTTACGTGGGGCCAGTCAGTGCAGACCGGAGTCACTTCTACCCAGTGGGATCTTTTGTGTCGACACTCTCCCAATAACGACTGCCATAGATGTTCATGGCAGCCGAGACCGACGGCTTAACCTGCTCTCCGAGGCACGGAGCAGGCGGTAATTGTCAATCAATAACACATAATTTTGAAAAGTCATATAACTTCCGAAAGTCATATAATAGTAAGTAGTTACGAATAGATTGCTAATGGAACATGTAATAACGAGATTATAAATACTTTTACGTGCATTTACCTACTATATACTTCTCCTACTTTTCCGTCCAAGTAATACGATTGTTCAATGTCTGTTTCGACGTTCACGCCATAAATCAATATTTAATTAAAAGTTTACACTTAACCTCCCTAGATGGCGTCGGCGTCGAAATAGATCGCGATATGGTTTCATTCCACGGCCGAGTATATAAGCTGATGTCGATGTTAATAAATTGTCTTGCTCTGAGGTAACTTGTTTTCTTATACAGTTATCACTGACTTTGGGAACTTTGTACGAAGTTAGTACATGGTCCTTAGAGCCGAAGGGCATTTTTGGCAAAACACCAGATAGATAGGAAATAATAGTTAGTTCCACTAAGCGACACAAGGTGGCGGTAAATGCAACGATTGGAAGTTGGAACAAAAATATCTAATGGCAAGTGGAAGGACAATAAAGGCTGCTGTTTACGGATATACATTGGATGGATGAGATAAAGGCTGCTGTTCACGGACCTGTACTGGACGGATAAAAGGCTGCTATACACGGACCAATATTAAGTGACAGTGAGTACGAAGTGCAAAGTAAACAAACTGTGAGTACATTTAAATTTATAATAATCGTGCTAAGTGTCAAGAAGATAGTAAAATAAATTAAAATTAACTTGTAAAAATTTCAAGAGTTGGCTAGGACTTAGAATAATTTGTCGAAAAACGACAAGACGGGGAACCTATGCCCGATTTCTTAGCGATTTTTACATCTTCAAACACTTAGAAAAATTCGCTACAAAAGCACTTAGAAAATATCAAGCTAATCGGGACTTAGAAAAATTCTTGAAGAAATCTTGTTTTACATTTGATTGAAATATATCTGCTGCTGTTCTACTGTTACTACGGTTCACAATGGAGAAAGAATTGAGAGTATTAGAAGAAGTAAAAGGCCAAATAGAGAAAGGTCTGATTAACTTCAATAAATCTCCGAAGGCACGCATTACACAAAATTACATAGATGCACGGCTGGAAACCTTAGAAAAGCAATTCAAGAACTTTTCTCTGAAACATGAAAAGATAGTAGGGGATTACGGTAGCGAAGAGTTAATTGACTATTTTAAGGGCGATATTTACGACAGTGTATACGAGTCTTATCTTAACTATAAGGTAGTGCTTAAAGATTCTATGTCAATGATAAAACATAGCTCAGATGGTACTGAATGCGATGCCTCACCGGACATAGTCAAATTACCAAAAATTATGATACCCACCTTCAGTGGAAAGTATACCGAGTGGTCGTCTTTTCGTGACTTATTCATGTCTTTGGTTCATAAAAATAAAAGGTTAGATGATGTGCAGCGACTTCATTATTTAAAAACACAAGTAACAGGTGAGGCAGAGCAGTTAATACGACACGTTCCTATAACTGGTAATAATTATTTGAAATGTTGGGAGATGCTAGAACATAGATATAATAATAAAAAATTCATGTCCACTTGCATATTGAAGCGATTGTTTGGTCAACGCAATATGGTAGTTGAATCTTCAAATGCCTTAAAGGAACTGTTAGATGTAACTAGCGATTGTTTACACGAGCTAACCAATCTTGGTATTGATGTGACGTCATGGGATGTTATTGTTATTTATATAATAAGTTTGAAATTGGACGGAGAATCGCGGAAGCAGTGGGAACTGCATGTAAGCCAATCATCCGAGGATCTGCCGTCTTTCAAACAATTTCGCGAGTTTCTAGAAACACGTTTTCGTGCCTTAGAATTTGTTGAGCCCAAGGGTTTAAGACCCAAAGGCATCAACAGTAATAATAATAGCACATCCCATACTAAGGTCATGCATGCAACTACCACATTATCATGTCCACATTGTTCAGAGGATCATAGACTATTTAATTGCAAAAAGTTTTCTAACGAAGATGTTGATAAACGTCGTGATATTGCGCAATCGTTAGGAGTATGCTTTAATTGTTTAGGAATTAATCATAATGCCAAAGTTTGCCGTGTTTTTGTCAAATGCCGAATTTGCCATCGCAAGCACCACACATTATTGCACCCTAAAGGTCAAAGTGTAACTGGTGCGGTTGTTACTTCATCGAAAGCTTCAACCTCACATGAAGGTACTTCAGAGATAGTAGATCAAAGCATAAATGCAAATATAGCAACTCATCTCGTTAGTGGAAAGGCACAGGGACAAGTCCTGTTAGCAACGGCTCTCGTAAGAGCAGAGGCAAGAGATGGGTCATTTCAGATGTTGAGAGCATTATTGGATCAAGGTTCGCAGGCCTCATTCATATCGGAATCAGCTGCGCAGTTACTTCGTTTGAGAAAAGTAGCCACTAAAACTACGAAAGCGGGTTTAGGCGGCAGTCATGGTGGCATAGTCTCTAGACATGTTGTAAAAATTAAAATACAGTCACTGCATGAACCATCCTTTACCAGAGTAGTAACCGCGCATGTCTTAAGTTCACTAACTTCTGTTATGCCTGATACGAAATTCAAAATCGAAGATTGGCCAGAAATACATAAAATTTAACTGGCGGATCCTAAATTTAATTGGCCTAACAAAATTGATATTCTTTTAGGAGCGGAAATGTACAGCGATATTTTGAAGGAAGGATTAATCAGGAGTCCCAAAGGCTCACCAATCGCACAAGACACGTACTTAGGGTGGATTGTGTCTGGTAGGGTAGATTTTCAAGAAAATTCACATAATCAGCACAACATCATTATCAATATGTATGCGCAAGTAGATGAAAATGATATGTTAAAGAGATTGTGGGAACTTGATTCGGAGCCTTCACTTTCTAAGAAGCTCCTAACGCCTGAAGAACAGGCTTGTGAAGACCATTTTGCAGCTACAACGCATCGAGATGATAGTGGTCGCTATATTGTGAAGCTCCCATTTCAATGTGCAGATCCACCATGTAAGCAAGGAAATTCTAAAAGCATAGCTGTAAAAAGATTGTTAGGTTTGGAAAGGAAACTAGACAAGGACCTGGAATTAAAAGACCAATATTCGGATGTAATCAAAGAATATTTATTTCTGGGTCATTTAGAGCAGATTACAGACGAATCAGAAAAGAACCGCAACGATGTTGTATATCTGCCTCATCATGCAGTGATCAGACGTGACAAACTGACCACCAAAGTGCGAGTGGTATTTGATGCATCGTGCAAAGGAACGAATGGCGTTTCTTTAAACGATAACCTGATGGTAGGACCCACTCTCCAGGCAGATCTACGCCATATTATATTTAGATGGCGTCAACATCCCATTTGTTTAGTAGCAGACATCGTAAAGATGTATCGCCAGATTAAAGTGTCAAAGGAAGACGTAAATTATCAGAGAATTGTCTGGAGAGAGGATCCTACTAAGGATGTACAGATTTTAGGCTCCTGACAGTTACGTTCGGCACCTCCTGTGCGCCTTACTTGGCAGTGAAAGCCTTGCACCAAGTGGCGGCTGATGAAGGCAAGTTGTATCCTTTGGCAGCAGAAAGGGTGACGTCTGATTTTTATATGGATGATTTAATGACCGGTTGCCAATCTGAAACAGAAGCTTTACAAATATATGAACAAATGAACAAATTATTAGAGAAAGGGGGATTTAAGCTACAAAAATGGTCAAGCAATAAAGCTTCGTTACTAGAAGAGTTACAGGAAGGATCGGGTGAGGATTTAGAAATAGTGAAAGATAAAATACAAAAAGTATTAGGCCTTACCTGGAACCGTAATACTGATATGTTCGATTATTCCGTAAAGATGTCACCTCCAACAGCACCTGAAACAAAAAGAAAAGTCATATCAGAGATATCACGTTTGTATGATCCATTGGGATGGATAGCGCCATGTATTATCACCTCTAAAGTTTTTATACAAAAATTGTGGATTTCTGGCATAGGGTGGGATGAAGAACTACCTCCGAAACTATTGGAAGAATGGCAAGGTTATAGAGATGAATTAGAAAAGTTGGTTAACTTTCATATTCCACGATGGATTGGCAGAAGAGAAGACAATATCACCATTGAGTTGCATGGGTTTGGCGATGCGTCAAGTATAGCTTATGCGGCTGCAGTATACTGTCGTATAATAGACTCAGATGGTAATATACATTGCAATCTTTTGACAGCGAAAACAAAGGTGGCGCCAATTAACCAAATTTCCATACCACGTTTAGAGCTCTGTGGTGCGGTTTTAACAGCAAAGTTATTATGTGAGGTGGCTAAGGTGATGGATATATCAAAGAAAAACCTACATGCATGGACAGATTCATCGGTGGTATTAGCTTGGTTAAATGATCATCCAAGCCGATGGAAAACTTATATCGCTAATCGTACATCGGAAATCCTCAGCTTAATGGATAACTCGCAATGGGCTCACGTCATTTCCAAGGACAATCCTGCAGACATCGCATCTCGAGGTGTACCACCGTCAATTCTTCTTGAAAGCAATCTTTGGAAATTCGGGCCATGGTGGTTAAAGAGTGACTACATAGAATACACAAGGCCTGTGTCTATTAGTACCAATGAAGAGAAAAAGCAAGCCAAGGTACATATAGCTAAAGTTTCTGATTGTGATGACGACCTTGCGATGAGATACTCGTCACTAAGAAAGTTAGTGAGGGGCATTGCTTACTGCAGAAGATTTATTTTGTCTTTAAAACGACGGAAAGAGAACATTCTAATACACCTTACCTGTCTGTTGTGGAGATCCAAGAAGCTCTGAATATTTGCATTCGGAGAAGTCAGCAGCAATGGTTCAGTGCGGAAATTATCGCTGTAAAAAAGAAGCATTCAGTACATATAAAAAGCTCATTATTTAAATTGAATCCTTTCTTAGATGAGAATGAATTATTAAGAGTAGGAGGTAGAATCAGACATTCCCAATTACCTGATAATACAAAGCATCCAACAATAATACATCCCAATTCAAAATTGGCTAAATTGATAGTAGCAGATGGTCACGAGAGAACTTTCCATGGAGGACAACAGCTAGTTATAAATTTCATTAGGTCAAGGTATTGGATAAGTAGAATAAAAAATATAGTTCGTGCTTACATACACAGTTGTGTACCATGTGTGAGATATGCAGCTACGACAAGACATCAGATGATGGGCGATCTTCCAGCTTGCCGAGTAACACCTTGCAAGCCCTTTTTAAATTCTGGAGTAGACTACGCTGGGCCAATAAATATGAGAGTATCCAAGGGCCGCGGACAGCGATCGCATAAAGGATATATAGCATTGTTTATTTGCATGGTTACTCGCGCGGTACATATCGAAGCAGTTTCGGACATGACAACAGAAGGTTTCTTAGCAGCTTTTAAAAGGTTTGTTGCCAGGCGTGGTCATTGTCGCCACATTTGGAGCGACAATGGCACCAATTTCGTGGGCGCTTCCCGGGAACTTCGTCTATTATTTGCCCAAGGGAACTCAGCCACAAACGATATTGCAGCTGCTTTTGCAAACGTGAACACTGAATGGCACTTTATACCTCCTCATGCTCCGAATTTCGGCGGACTGTGGGAGGCAGGTATAAAAAGCGTAAAACACCATTTGAAGCGTGTTGTCGGCGACTCCACGCTAACATTTGAGGAAATGACAACAGTCTTGTCTCAAATCGAGGCATGCCTCAACTCAAGGCCCTTATCACAAGGTAGCGATGATCCAGAAGACCCCGCACCGTTAACACCTGGTCATTTTTTGGTGGGTGGTCCGCTAGTTGTAGCACCGGACTATAATTATGAGTGTGTTACGTTGAGCACATTACGTCGATGGCAACTAGTACAGCGCATGGTGCAAGGCTTTTGGCGAAAATGGAGGCAAGAATATTTAACTAATTTCTTCCAAAGGCAAAAGTGGGTTACTCAAATTCCTAACCTTAAAGTAGATGACATAGTGTTAGTAAAAGAGGATAACTTACCTCCTGGTAAATGGTTGTATGGGAGAATCCTTGAATTGCACCCGGGGAAGGATAATATAACTCGTGTTGTTACTCTTCGCTGTAAAGGCACCACATTTATACGTCCAATTTCAAAATTATGTTTATTGCCCGTGACGGAATGAAGTTTGAAAGTTTATTTATCTTTTCTTTGTTACTAAAATTGCCTCTTTGATTAATCTGTAATTTAGTGCTTGTTTATAAAAGTAATGATAAGCTCTGATTTAAAAATGCCTTGGGTTTATACATACATTTTTGTAATAAAGCAATTACATTATTATTTTTGTTAAAACTCGTTGCTTGTATGTTTTATATTTTATTATTAGTTTTAGTCATGAAACCATATTTGCCCTGAGAATTGCAAGTCATCGTTCACCAAATTGAAGTTTAAATGTATACAGTCCATTTCTCTAGTTTTGTTTATATAGTTTAATCTAAGTTAATGCATGGTGGGCGGTGCTAAAAGGAAAATTATCCTTTTGGTGGGCGGAATGTTCAATGTCTGTTTCGACGTTCACGCCATAAATCAATATTTAATTAAAAGTTTACACTTAACCTCCCTAGATGGCGTCGGCGTCGAAATAGATCGCGATATGGTTTCGTTCCACGGCCGAGTATATAAGCTGATGTCGATGTTAATAAATTGTCTTGCTCTGAGGTAACTTGTTTTCTTATACAGTTATCACTGACTTTGGGAACTTTGTACGAAGTTAGTACAACGATCATCTCATAAGGTTCCATACATCCAACGTAAACGACAGCTGATAAGATATTTAGCTATTTAGTAATACATACTTATTAAAAATCAAAAGAACAAGAAGGTTCAAAGAACATCAAACAAAGAGATTATTTTGATACACATGTTACAAAACCCTGTTACATGCATTTAGCTACTATATAATCTGGGTATCTTCAAGTCGCGAGTGAATATGTATCTTCTAGGCAAGCGTGCTCCATCGTCAACTGCATCGTCACTTAACATCAGGTGAGATCGCAGTCAAATGCAAGCGAATCAAAAATATAAAAGTATTTAAACCAATTCTATTTATTCATAGAACTAGCGCGCAAAGATGTTTTGATGTTTTTTTTGGGTAAAAGAAAGATGGAATAAGAATAATGTACATCCCGGAATACCGACTAAACCTACCACGGTGTTCCTAGACAAAACCACTATCGACGGGGCCGCGCGAATCACTTGCACATGCGGTCGCGACCCCGCCGAGGTTTCGGCCCGCTGTATGAAACAGCAGGCCACTACACGAACAGACCTACTCAAAGGCACTGACTCACTTTAAACCCTACTGCCCCCCCCCCCCCCTCCCCTCTAGAGAGGAGACGGACTCGAAACAGAGGCGCGCGTGGAAACACGCACGCCGCCTCTCGGACCTGGTGCTGAACGAATGGCGGGCAGGCCCGCAAAGCCCACCACCCCCAGGTCAATCCTCAGGGTGGCTGGAGGTCATCTCGCGGCGCAAAGGTATTTATTTTAATATAGATTAAGCTAAAGTAATATTATCTCTAATTAAACAACGAAATATAATTATCATTAATATCCCTCCTTTAAAGGTAATTTGAGCTGTAGTTTGTACCTCTCAATAGCGATACAACGGGTGGTTGTAACATTAAACCATTGAAGCAAACCTTAATTTCAACACAAATAGCTGTGAGTTCAATACCCAGAACATTTGGTGCAGTGATATCGCTAAGGCTACCTCTAAATTCCAGCCGTGTACCGAATATTATATCCGTAGATATGCAATTTACATAGAACTTAGTTTCGTAAACAAAGTCGTGTTTTGTATTCCTCCCAGATTATCTAATAAGAATAAATTCAAGCAAAACCGATATTATCATGGCCGCTCTGTAACAACTTCGCTACTTTGGAATTCTAACAAGAATCACACAGCCCCCAAGGTTGAGCCTGCGGGAAGTTTGGAGTAGCAAATTTTCGATGTACCTTGTTTTATCCATCAAAGTGAGAACATTCGGTGTTCCTGAACATAAGGAAACTTCATTATTAGGCGAAAAGGCAAGGCATTAATTATTAATGACAAAGTTGAGCAATAATTCCATGTTATTAGAATAGTGTAGGCCAATATTTACACTTTATATGTTTATTCAAAGAATCTTTAAAAGATAAGTAAATTTCTTATAAGAGTAGTATCCTGTATATCAAGGAAGAAATAGGCAGATGCGTACCCCTACATTTCGCTTGCCATGTTTTTAGGTTCTATGTTAAAGGAGGCGAGACATATTTACTACTGCTAATTTCTTAAAAGAAAACTCAATCTAACATTGCTCAACCCGAAACTCATGAGAACTCATTATTGAACATTTAACGTAACGCAGGCTTGCCACTGGAGTCTTTGTGTCCGTTGTGTGAATGTTTGTGACAGAGGCATTATTCCTAGTGCAGGAATTGTCTTTTTTTCAAAAGAAAGATTAAGAGGAACGTAAAGCTTTTTCAATTATGTCCGACATTCTTTTTCCATTAAATATTTATTAAATATCTCTATTTCTATCTCTATCGTTAAGAAACAGTATCTTTTTGTAAAAACCGGATTTACCGAGTATAACAGTTCTATCCGACATCCATTTTAATAATATAACTACGTAAGATTCCACAGAGACTTCATTTCCTCGAATCTAATATCCGATGTCATCTAAATATTTCATATCGATAGTTATTCTATCGATATGAAATATTATGTATGAATCCTTTTGGAACAAATAGTTATTTCTTTTTCTGTTATAACGCGGTCTATCCATTTATTACAATATGATTAATTGACAATCAGGGTACGGCTAAATACGGCGTTTATCATTCAATACTGCGGTGGCCATTTGTATAATAATATTAATGAATATGGATGTTTGTACTGAGTTCGTTTTTCGGTTTGTTTATATATTTTTCTGAGGTTATTGTTAATTGGGTTGTGTAGTATTTTTTTTTAATGATCGCTCTCGATCTCACGACCATGATTGCTAATCTGAGGATCTAGCCTAATTACATTATTTTATAGATGGAGTATTTAGCTTAAGCAATTCATCACTAGTGATTGTCATAAGCAGTTTTGACCGTTTATAGTGGCAAACATACATACGGCCCACCTGATGGTAAGTGGTCACCGTAGCCTATGGACGCCTGCAACAACAGAGGCATCACTTGCGCGTTGCCGACCCTTTAGGAAAGGAAGTGAGAAGGAGGAGGAGCGGTAATGGAGGAAAGGGGGTGATTGGGCCTCCGGCACTCTCACTCACCGAACGAAACACAACAGTAGGAATACTAGTATTTCACGTCGATATTCTGTGAGAGGGTAGTCCTTCCCCGGTCGAGCCGGCCCATTCATGCTGAAATCAGCAAGGCTCTACTACCTAAAAATGTAGGTTAAGTTAGATAAGGTTAGTAACCGTTCTTCTTCTAGGTGATAGGTACCTCCTTTTCTGTTCTCCTGGCAACTTATATACGAGATTACATGATGTTCGGTCGGGTAGCTAAGGCGTGACAACGTAACAAACAAACTCACATTCGCACTTATAATATTAGTTTGGATAGTTAGGATTCGGATTACACTGAATAAGTATTAGCCAATTAAATCATGTAAGGCTTCTCGGTGCTGTGCAAAGTTTAACTCAAGTGATGAATATATAACATTTTTTTTTAAATTAAACTGCTATATACGGATTTTATCGCGTTGTTTATTTGACACTTTATTACAAAATTTTGAAAATTGTTTCACTACTACTACTATTAAACTTTACTAATTTTTAAGCTAATTAAATTATTATTAAACTATTTATATTTAGATTTAATTTATTTTTACACTTTCCCCGACGTTTCGGTTGCTTTTCAGCAGCCATGGTCACGGGGAGACTCTGAAAAGCAACCGAAACGTCGGGGAAAGTGTAAAAATAAATTAAATCTAAATATAAATAGTTTAATAATCATTTAATTAGCTTAAAAATTAGTAAAGTTTAATAGTAGTAGTAGTGAAACAATTTTCAAAATTTTGTAATAAAGTGTCAAATAAACAACGCGATAAAATCCGTATATAGCAGTTTAATTTCAATTATTAATATTCGCGTAAACAGAAGACAATATTATATAACATTTTTGTAGATATACTACAAACTTGGGTTACAACTTACTAGTATTTTTTAACTGGAGGGGTAATAAATTACCCCTCCAGTTAAGGTCGTTGCATATGTTAGGAGTGACTTGACGTCGGTAAAGTCATGGATGGTAATCGAATCCACGCCATCTACACTGCAACATACTTTGTCTAAGCACCAGTCTGTCAGTCAGAAGATAGCGAATGAAACACGAAAAAAAGAAAGCTGCAACTACCGAAACAGTAAAATAAGATCTAAAATAGCATTAATTAAATCAGGTAGGATATATCGTAGAACTACTCAGACATTTGAGGCACTTCGACCCTTCACTTAATTATATATAATTATACACTGTTGTCAAGTACTCAGCGAGTTCTCAAGATGCACGCTCTGAACTTTATAGTGGATGCTGAAGTTTGGAGCGTTTCATATCACAAATATTTCACATAATTTACATAGAACGGCGGCTGCTTCGCAATCATTGTTGGCCAGTATTCTAGAAAGATTCTCATCAACTCGCCTCTGGTTCATGATTCGTGAAGTTTCCCGCGAACTATTTTATTAGTTTAGTGTAATTAAGGCGATTGAGATTTTAAATATTCTTGGAATTTGCTGTGGAGATGTAACCAAACGTAAGATATTATAATAATAATATTCTAATATATTCTATCACATACACACAACACCATCTAGCCCAAACTAAGCAGAGCTTGTACTATGGGTACTAGACAATGGATAAACATACATATACACTTTTTTTTGTAAATACATACATATTATACTTAGAAACACCATAATATAATATATCGTGTATAAACTATAGGTATTGAGATGCAAAATTTGTATACAGAAAATATACATTTTGTCAGTTAAGAACATAGTTAAAGGTTTAACCTAGCAGTGTCAACATGCGAGATATTGCTCGGGATTAAACTGTCAATAGTTGGAATGCCAGAGATAGTTGGATACCTATTATGTTTGGCCGCTAGTGTGCCGCCGCGACTCAACAGATTAAAATACTTAGCTGGTATATCTAATAATAAATTAAGCCACCTTAATAAACACCTTTTGCAAACATAATATTTAGTCGGATAATTTTAATTGTGTGTTGAAATTAAACTGCTATATACGGATTTTATCGCGTTGTTTATTTGACACTTTATTACAAGAAACACCTGGACGCCGAGCTTCAACATGTCAAGCAAGTACTGCAAGACAACAAGCTCCAACAGCCGCGCCGCTGTCACAGATCCCGAGAAAAGCCAGCCACAGTCGAGCGCCAGCCTGCTACACTGCCTTATGTAAGGGGTGTCACTGACAAGATTGGCTACATCTTGAAGCGAGCTTCAATCAACACATACTTCAAGCCGCCAACAAAGATAAGTCAATTTTTACCGTCCGTCAAGTGCCAACTACCTTTACAAGATGCAGGGGTCTATAAAATAGATTGTGACTGCGGACTCTCATACATTGGTCAAACCAAGAGAAACATAGGCACCCGCATAAAAGAACACATAGCTGATGTAAAACACCAACGCTCGTTGAAGTCTGCTGTGTGTGAACATGTGCAACAGGGGACCAACCACTACCTGAGATTAGACAAACCACAGATTCTCGCTAAAGAACACCGATTCCTACCAAGGATGCTTCGCGAGGCTATTGAAATCAAAAAACATCCTAATTTTAATAGAGAAGATGGTTGGAATGTACCACCAGCTTGGGATCCAGTAATAAAAATAGTCAAACCCAAGAAGAAGCAAACCACAGCTAGACTTCATGATACTTTGAGCTCATTCTGCGTAAATAGAAACACCAATGATTAAATTATGTTCGGGTACTTTGAAATAACTACACTGGAACATTGAGACAACTGCCATCTTAGTCTCCCCGTGACCATGGCTGCTGAAAAGCAACCGAAACGTCGGGGCAAGTGTAAAAATAAATTAAATCTAAATAGTTTAATAATAATTTAATTAGCTTAAAAATTAGTAAAGTTTAATAGTAGTAGTAGTGTAACAATTTTCAAAATTTTGTAATAAAGTGTCAAATAAACAACGCGATGAAATCCGTATATAGCAGTTTAATTTCAATGAATAATATTCGCGTAAATAGAAGACAATATTATTTAATTGTGTGATTAAAAATAACTTTGTTATGCAATATTATGATAAGAGATTTAATCAACGATTATATGGAGAATGTATAATATATATCATGATTGTAATGATACATTATACATGAGTATAACCGATAAAATAATTTCAGTTCTATTAAACACTGCCAATATATAATAAATACGAAGAGGTATTACCTACTGAAAATAAAACGTAACAGCATTCTCAAATCGCTTCAAAAATAAATTGATTTAGAATAGTTTATACAAAATATGATACCGGAATGCATAGGTCGACGCTTGGCAATCAGATCCGTCGTCTGGCAGGCTTCGCCAGATAGCATGAATAAATTGAGCACCGATACATTTTAGTGCGGCAGAGCCGGGGACGATGCAGCATCGAAGCTCCACTACACGCTATCTCAAACTTTACGACCAGCCCGAACGTTGCTACCACCTATTCTCTAAATACTCGTTAGATTACGTACCCGGAATAAGTTATTTTGCAACTGAAAATAGCACTCAGCATCCACATAGAAACGGATTTAGCAAGTTAATCTGCTTTTCCTCCCAAGTAATCCGTTTATCTCAAAAGGTCCCTTACAGCCAACGTAAACGACTGCTGATAAGATACTTATCTACTTATTAATACATAGGGACTGGTGACTTTGTGAACTTTTAATTAAAGCGTCCGATGTGACATGACGTCATTTAGGATCGAAATCGTTCGCGATATTTGAAAACCTACCTTATAATTAGCCTAGTGTTGTCTTTCTGCTATTAGAATGAATCTCAGAGCTATAAGATGTGAGCAGGCAAGTAAGTGCTCGTAAATTTAAGCGGCGGTACTTAATGGATAAGGCGTTGGGCTTGTAATCGAGAGGTTGCGGGTTCGAATCCCACCCATTGCACTACCGACATTAACTAACACAAGCGATCTAACTTAGTTTGCGAGGTTAAAAAGCAAAATTGTTATTTGTAACTCAAATAGCTAGTATTAAAAAAGAAATCACCTGTGTAGGAATAGAAGGAAGGAAAGGAGGCACTGGATTCCCATCCATCATCCAGTCGTATTTCAATCCAGAGTATTATATTTATTTATTAATATAGTCCGCTCGCGGTGTCGCTGGCATGGTATGTCAGAAACGAGGCCAATATTACTCTAAAAAACGTTACTTAAATAATTATTTACAGCTGTATAACTTAAGGTAAGTTTGTACTGTGACAAGGTGAAACGTTTTTGATTTCAAGGTTTTGTTTCCGGCGAACGATTTTTAAAATTGGTTTATTACTTTCGGAGATCACTCTTTCGTACATATAACAAAGAACTGTACCTACCTCATTCTAATATTAGTATACAGGGATCCAGCAGATCCCAGATATCATCCTAAGCGACAACGTGGTAAACCAAAGCGTCGATGGCGAGACGAATTAATTGGAGGAGACTACAGGAGAGACTGGTGCAAACTTGTGCATAGCGGGGATATGTGGAAAAGTGAGACGAGGCCTTCGCCCTGCAGTGGGAAAAACAGGCTGAAAATAAAATTGCTTTGGTCAAATACATAATATGTGAGATCATTTAAATGCATAACAAGAATGTCCCAATTTCATCACCGTATTCATCACACGTAAATCGATCGCTATTTATCACATGTGTATAGAAAGCGATTTACATAACATTCGTACGAATGACCGACAGCAAAACAAATATATCAAACAGTCTTGGGTGACAAATCTGTGAACAGATTGACAGACGTATTTACATATTTATGCACCGACCCTAATCACGAATTCTTTGCGAGTGTTGTCATAAATATGGAGTGATAGCGTGATAGGCACCCTCTCTAGTGTTATGTGTCTTGTAGTTTGACGTATCGAAACGAGTTACGCCAAAATTTCGTATTCCGCTCACGCTGTAGATAAAATATTTCCTAGTTTAAAATCCACCTTATCTCGGACTATTTAGGAGTGTATAGAATATAAGGCAGTATTTGATAGCCTTTGCCTGCAATGTTTCTTAGTTTAGTGTTCCCTTTAGTTTTAGGAAAATGTGCAGCTTAGATTTAGCTCATTTAATTCACTAGCCTAGGAATTAACCCTGGAATATAGTTCGCAAACAAAAGTGCAAACTGTTGTCACGAGGCCAACGAGACTGTACCTAAATAATTTTCATTTTAGTTAGTCAATGAATCTTTCTTTCTTTCACAGGGATACCTCGTAATTAATTAGTCGTTATGAACATGAACCTCAAAATTGCCCGCATTTACATAAGGTTCGAAGTAGGTAAATATGTTGGAAATAATACAAGTTCTACAGTATCTATAGACGAGGGATTAGCTGTGCCCTGCGGGAACGAATGGATCTAAATCCTAACGGTTGCCAGAAGAAGCTTTTGATAGCAGGCAACAAGCTTGCTACATAAAAGAAACCATTGTGATCTTACAGACTTACAATCTAGATAAAAGATTTATAAAAATACGAGTACCTAATATATTTTACTCGCTATGTCGTTTATGTTAGCGGTGGAAAAGTATAATAAAAGCAAAGTAAAAATGTTTAACAGAGAACCTTGTTATAAAAAATGTTTAAAGAATCTACAGTATCCAAGGTATTTTTACTAATCTTAGCGTTGTATATTTTAAGAATTTACAATATTGTTTTAATATAGTTCGCAAGATATCTCAGTTTGAACACAAGGTTTATCCCAGGAGTGTATAATCTTGTCAATATTTTGAATCATATATTTTCAGAAAAAAAAACGAGTGTACGTTAAACCATAAAGGCTTTTAATTAAAAGAAAGGACCGGTCATTTTCAGTTTGGCAATACAACCTATTATTCGGCAGATAAATTCAAAATTTAATGTCTGGTATTTAGACGTTGGAACTCTCGGAGGCGATGCAGATACAATATTACAGGATTTGGCCCTTCTTAAAGACAAATTTGCATCTATTGGCTTGGAATTAAATACCGGTAAATGTGAACTTTTTTTAAACAATATTGAAAACAATAAAAAACATCTGGTACTTTCAAAATTTAATTGTTTGGCTCCCAACATCAAAATTATGGATAAAAGTTCTCTTCGCCTCCTTGGGTCACCAGTCTTTGAAGAAGCTTTTAATTCCTTCATAGATGAGAAGATACCACATTTTTGTCAAATTTCAGATCGCCTCCTCAAAATTAATATTCATTCGGCTTTTACAATTATTCGATATTGCCTTTTTGTTCCCAAATTTAAGCATGCGCTAAGATCTTCACAGTTTTGAAAAAATTTAGTACCATGAGAAAAAAATGATAAAATTATTCAAAATACTTTAAAAAATATTTTAAATATGGATTTGAACGACCGAGCTTGGCTACAGGCTTCTCTGCCTGTTCGTCTTGGTGGGTTCGGCGTTCGCAAAATTTCCGTTGTTAGTCTACCGGCGTTCCGGTCCTCGGTTCACAGCAAGGAAGAATTAACCAGGAAAATTTTAGCACACACACTGGTTAATTCAGAAGTGCTGTGCAAAACTGACGCTGTGAACGCCTGGAAAATGGCTTGTCCGAATTCTGCTTTGCCAACCAACCTATTCTCCCAGCGGCAGTGGGACGGGCCGCTTAGCAACTCTGTAAGAGAAAAGCTTTTTTCTACATCTTCCAATGTTGTGGAGCGTGCTCGATTACTGGCTATGGGAGAATGGGAATCTAGTCTTTGGCTTCAGGCGCTTCTATCGTCCAATATAGGTACCATGTTGGACGATACCACTTTCCGCCTGCCACTTGCCTCTGTTTAGGTGTTTCGTGTATATCTCCGCATTGCTGTCACTGTGAAGAAGCTGTCGATAGCCTCGGACACCATGGACTCTCTTGTAGCAGAAGTGCTGGTCGAATTTCTCGCCACACTAATCTTAATGATATAATACGTCGTGCTCTTGTCACTGCTGGCGTTCCAGCTGTACTTGAACTTGGCTTGGTACGTGACGATGGGAAGAGACCGGACGGAATGTCATTGTTGCCTTGGATGATGGGCAGGCCTTTGGTGTGGGACGCAACATGCGTTGACACCCTTGCGCCATCACATCTTCCAAGTACTGCGGGATGTGCCGGCGCTGTTGCTGCAACCGCGGAAACCCTCAAACGGCGCAAATATAGTAATTTAGTTCGAAACTACATTTTTGAGCCGTTTGGGGTGGAAACCCTAGGTTCATGAGGTCCGAGCGCTCGTATTTTGTACAGAGAGATCGCAAAACGCCTGATCGACGTTTCGCGTGATCAGAAGGCTGGTCTTTTCTTAGCCCAAAGAATCAGCATTGCCATTCAACGTGGAAATGCTGCCAGCCTTCTGGGCACGTTACCAGTTGACAGCGATGCGGAAGAATTCTACGATACCTAAACCATTTTTGTAAATATTTAGTATTATAATTATTTGTGTTTTTGTAATTATGTTATCTTTTTTAATACGTTTTGTAAATATAGGTTATTAGATTATTTCATTTTAAAATTAATTATGTATCATTATACAGATCATAAAATATATTCTTACCGGCACAATAATTAATTGACAACAGAGGACTTCTATTCATATTAATGGTAGAAGTTATGTACAGACAACCACTACTCTTAAAAGATAAATAGAACTCATTGTAAGGTATTGACAGCGATGCGGAGGAATGTTATAACGCTTATTATAAATTATGTTGTAAAACCGACAGGGGAAAAAAAAGTTGTTATTTTCCCTGTAGGTTAACCTTTTTGTAAATAATTTGTTTGTATATATTATGTAAATTATTTAATGATATAATTGTTTAGAGAAAATATTTTTTCTAAAGTTGTAAGGAATAATTTATCAACATTAAAAACCGCTAATTTTTTTACAAAATAGCACATTACCGTGTGACTTATGTGACTATAATTATGTGCTTGTTAACTTAAGTCGGTATACATTGGGCACGCCACAATCGTGGCGGTAAGACCCGTTTTTTAAGAGTGGCTGGAGAGGCGGCATGGCGCCCTCACCTTCCGGCTGACACAGGTAATGACTGGTCATGGTTGTTTTGGCCAGTTCCTGTGTCGCATAGGTCGGCAAGAGACGCCCGGTTGTCACCACTGTGGCGACTGCCGCGACGTTGTTGAGGACACGGCGCTGCACACATTGACGGATTGCCCCGCCTAGGCATCGCAGCGCCGTGAGTTGATCGCGGCAGTCGGTATGGTTGCCCTCTCGCTCCCGGCCGTGGTTCAATCTATGGTCCGGAGCGAGACGTCGTGGAACGCCGTCGCCTCCTTCTGTGAGGAAGTCATGTCCATCAAGGAGGCGGCGGAGCGGGAGAGGGATCGCTTAAACCCTCTCCCCAACCGCAGAACCGGGCGCTGGAGGGCGCGAGATGACCTCCAGCCACCCTGAGGTTTGACCTGGGGGTGGTGGGCTTCGTGGGCCTGCCCGCCACCCGATCAGCACCAGGTCCAAGAGGCGGCGTGCGTGTTCCCACGCGCGCCTCTGAGTCGTGTTTTTGTTTCCCTACAAGGGGACAGTAGAGGGTCTATTATGTAGTGGCCTGCGGTTTCACACGGCGGGCCGAAACCTCGGCGGGGTCGCGATTGCATGTGAAAGCGATTCGCGCGGCCCCGTCGTCTATGGTTATGTCGAGGAACACCGTGGTAGGTTTAGTCGGTATTACCGGGGTATTACTCCCCCGGTGAGCCCGACATAACCTCTCCGTCGCACCGCGGAGAGGTATGCGTCAAAGAATTCCACCACGTAAAATAATTAACATGGAGACCTCAACAAAAACATTTGGGTCGGATGTATAGCGAAACATTATTTATATGTAAGATTTTCCCCGTGTAAGTAATCGCTTAGTTTCAATAAACTTCCGCACTCAGGTTATATGCTGTGTCGCAGGGGACTTTATAATATCAGCCCTGTATTAAACTATCCCACTGCTGGGCACGGGCCTCTCCTCACTGTGAGAAGGGTTAGGCCATAGTCCACCACGCTGGCCTAGTGCGGGTTGGCAGACTTCACATACCTTCGGGAACATTATTGAGAACTCTCAGACATGCAGGTTTCCTCACGATGTTTTCCTTCACCGTTAAAGCAAGCGATAATTAATTATTTAATAGGTACGCATATAACTTCGAAAAGTCAGAGATGCGTGCCTTGGGTTCGAACTCGAGACTTCTGCGTGGCAGTCCAACGGTTTCCCACTAGGCCATGACTGACTGACTGACATTACAGTCATTCAAACAAGGGCCACTAGGAACATCCAGATACCAAACAACTTTTGAAAACTGCACAAATTTTTGGCCCGTTTGGGAATTGAATCCTCAACATTCGGTGCAGTAGCAGTGACGAGCCGACTGCTTAAACCATTACACAACTGTATAATGATTAATACCATTTATGTTGCACGTAAACTCTATCTTTTTAATTTAGACTTTTCAGGTCAAATTCTTGTATGCCATCAGCAACCTCAAGATTTCTTACGGTTAATTCAAATCAAATCATTTGTGTGACAAGTGATTTGCTGTATCGGTATTATCAAGACAACATTTTAATTATATTCTGTTTCCAGAAGGGGTAGGCAGACATCACGGCTTTCGACTTGCTAAGATCCTGGCATACCATTCTTTGTGCATGCTCAGGTACTCTAGACTTGGTCTTTTTTAGAATTCTTTTGATGTGGTCAAACAACGTTCCCATAGTCAACCCCCTTCCAGTGGGCCACCTTATTTATCAATAATCTGGTATACAAAATATTTTTCTGTGTTTATAACTATGAGATTTTATAATAATTTATAAGATTCGACTCTATCTTACTTTTACACGTACCTGTAGTTGTTCACTACTTATCATACCAGTACTTTATTTCCGTATAGGTAGGTATATGTTTTAAAACACATCGATTACAAAAAACCATAAACTATATTAAACCGAATCTTAATAGGAATTTTACGAGAAAATAATCAGGGATATGTTTAAAGCTAACGAAGCATAGGTACACGATACTAGACCATGTACCGGGTTATCGGTGTAAACAGAAAGGCAGTAAATCTTCCAGTGGAACTCATAAAAAGTTGTTTGTTTTTACGACTACGAATATAATATTAAGTAATGCGAAAGGTAAAATTACCACGGGTTATACCAGACAAAATGTTACGTCTCTTGTAAAATTGCTGCTGATGACGAATTGCTGTCATAACTTTTGTGTATACTTACTTAAACTTAAGAAGAGAAATGGAAGTCTTTGTTGCTATGGTAAAAGTCTCTTAGGAAACGTGATTGACTTGGAGGACCCCAAAAACTTGTAGAGGGGGTGTGGTGAAATGCCTTGGCCATGTCAAGTTAATGAACGTTGTTGAAAACTGTTCTGTGATGAGATGCTGCTTATACAGCGCTAGTCTAAACTAATATTATAAAGAGAAAATATTTGATTTTTCGGTTGTTTGTTTGTAATGATTTAACTCAAAAACTACTATTTTTATTCTTAGGTATATACTAACATATATTTACTTTTATGCAGGCGAAGTAGCTGCAAAAGCTGGTACTTAATAATAGCTTGTTCAGAACTAGTTACCTTCAGAAAATCTACTTAAAATAAACCAATAATACATTACGTTTAGCCTGTATAGCTTAACCTCTCCGTCGACTATGTTTTTGTCTAAAGAATATTTTGCGTGCTATGGTTCCATTTAATGTTTCTTTTATTTATTAGGGATAAACAAACAGTTACATTAGCCTTAATCTAATTAGCTTAAATAATTACATAGAAATTAATGTACTAATTAATACCGTGTAAATAAAGCTTAACATGAAAGGTACGGTACAAGTAAAGGTAGTGTATCCTAAACAGTTATTCGTTATTAATAAATAAGGTACATTGTTACCAAAAAGTTTCTATAATAATTTGTATGATACTACTTCGGAATGTAGTAACAGGCATTGTAAATATATTTATATATATAATTAATTGGAGCCTGCTGCCTTATATGAGGATATCCTTATGGAATACGCCCAATACTTTATAATTTAATCCATCGACGAGGCGGTCGAAACAAAATAATTATACTTAAAATCAGTAAGTAAGTCTCGCTGATTTTAATAAAGTGAGAGAGACTTGTCGAAAAAAATTAAAAACTTTACTTTGCTTCCAAATTAATGTTTTCTATTTTAAAATACTAGTTCTGCACTAGGAATTATTTCTTCTTTCTTATTCTTTTATTTTCGTGTAGTTAGTGGCCAACCTGTTGTCAAGAGTTGTTCAAGCCGCCCGTAGGCCTCTGAAATGGCTTAACGACTGCTGTCAATTTGACAACAACCGGGACCGACTTTTTACGTGCCCTCCGAAGCACGGCGACGTTCAGATGAAATACCACTAAGCGGTCATCCATCTATAGACTGACCGCACCCAATGTTGCTTAACCTCGCTAATCGTTTACCGATCAGTGAGTGCAACTGGCTGAGTGCGCCTTAGGCAATAAAAAATAAGGAATGATTTCTGTATCGTAGCGGCTTTATCAACATTCAAACAATGGACACCAAGAACACCCTGATTTGGGACAACCATTTGTGGATGAGCGGTGTAGGTAGATATCGAACCAACAACACTCGGTGTAGCGGCAATGGCGAGTCGACCACTCAAACCACTGCGCCATCTGTACAGTACTTAACTACTTAAGTACTACACTTAAAAAAAATCTGAGATCGACTTAATAATCGATCTTCGTTAGCGTACTAACAAGTTTGGGTCCTCATAACTCTGCCGAACGATCAAGGCATGGAATCTCTGCCAAGACACGTGTTTTCTTCTTCCTTCAATCCTGGGTCCTTTAAGCGGGGCGTGAAAAAGCACCTTCTCAGGCCGTCAAAGTAGAGTCCTCAACATCGCCCCGGCTGCTATGAGGACGGTGTGGAGGCCACTGCTCTTAGACCACACGACTGTTTACCACCAGGCGGAGTGTGGGCCACTTTGACGGGCAAAAAAAAACATGCGTGAAGTCTTTGGGGACTGCCGATAGAAGTGAAAACTAAGTAACTTGTGAATTCTATCGTCGAGCTATTAGATTATTATTTTTGAATTTTGAATGCGTTCGGTGACGATGACGCGGTTTCCATTATTTTTGTTCACTCAAAAAGTGCTCAACGCGCCTAAAGAAGTATTCATTTCAAAACAAAAAAAAAGTAATTACTTACACAAACAGCAGCCATGTTAAAAACCTATACCAAGTAACAACAGACGTGGAACATTCTATTAACGCGTGAAGATTTCTCTTTAATATTATATTCAAATTCGACATACATATTACGTACGTTCCTCACATCGCTACAGCTCTATGGCCGATTTGCCGATACCGTTATGCGCGATGACGTCACCACTTAGCGTCGATAAAAACACTCATTCGTATCAGTTGGAAATAATTTCTTGATTGTAAATTGATATTTTATGTATATAACGTAAGCGGCTCGTTGGTCTAGGGGTATGATTCTCGCTTTGGGTGCGAGAGGTCCCGGGTTCAAATCCCGGACGAGCCCGGCTTTTTATAATTTCTTTGCTATTTTTGTGTTGTATTATTATTGTTTGTTATTATTTTATTATAATTTGTTGCGTGGTTTGTTATATATAATTTAAATATACCCGAACTGCTATCTTTTTAGTTCTCATCTAAATATTAGGTATTAATAAAAGTTCCAATTACACATTATATTTATTCACTTTAGTGTAGCATTGTTATAGGGCATGTAGCCCAAGCTACAACTGATAAAATTTAATTTGTAACAAGGCTTATCGCGGTTCGTGTTTCGCAAAACTATCCGATAAACCTTTTTAACATTGACTATAAAATTCGCAGTAGGTATTATGTTAAGATAAAATATATTACGTTGAGATAAAAGCATTGTTTACGTTAGTTGTTTGGATAAAAATATGGTATCTATCTGGCCTTAAAACTACATACTTAATTATATCTAGACGGTATTATACGCTAAAATATACTTTTTTAATACCATAATGAAATAAAATAAGTTAGTATGTTGGTTTACTGCCTTTGTTTGTTGGCTCACACTTCATATTAAATAAACAAGTTCCGAGCATATTTATTTATACATTATAGTTAAATAACCAACCGCAGCTTGAAAATTTTAATAATATGATTATCAAATCGTTACTTATACTGTAAAAGGCCAATAAAAAATCATAGTACATAGCTCACTGGTATTTAACATTCTAAAGTATAACGACATGTTTGTTCCGTGATGATACAAATACAATCTTCAATAAGAAGTCAAACACCTTTCACTTTTTTATGCGTATACACATCACGTGTTCAAATACGTTCCGTATTTTCGACTATATTCGCACCGGCTCGTTGGTCTAGGGGTATGATTTTCGCTTAGGGTGCGAGAGGTCCCGGGTTCAAATCCCGGACGAGCCCAAACCAGTTTTTGCTTTTTTATAATATTTGTAAAAGCACATGCAAAATTATGATAATATTTCAATACTTGTTTATACATTACAACAAGAAAAGGAATATTTCCTACGTATAAATAAGGAGACAACACAATTTCATTGAATTGCAAATTGTTTGGAGGTTGTACGTATATGTACACAATACCTTTTTATAAAGAGGGTGTGAAACAATGGAGGGAGAAAATATAGGTATATGAAACTGTAGGTGAGTGTGTCGTGTTACCGACGCGTGACGCGTGACGCTGCGATGCAGATACTCTCGGAGAAATGGGAAATTGCAGTAATTCCAGGAGTATTTTCAGACCACCTAGATATAATAATATACATTTCCTCATTTAGTTTCGTAGTATATTGTTTATTTATTGTATGAAGGCTATATTATCGTTTAATAAATGCCGACTAAAGCTTAGCTCGCGAGGTACCTATATACCTACTCTTAAATTGATTTTAAAAATAATTACTTCTAATATTTTTCTGTCATATTCAGAAAGTGTGTAGATTTCTAGTCGTAAAAGATTATTTTAAATAATTCCAGTAGTTCCTCAGTATCATACTATCAAATATAATTTAATATTCACTTAAAGATTCTTTAGCCTTATCGCATATTTATCTAGAGCTTGACTTATATTTAAGCACCATTATGTATGTACCTATATAATAAAATAAATATGATATAAAAAATATTAATCTCAATAATATTTAAACATGTGATCCCGTTAGCTCCAATCTTTAAAGTTTAAATATCCCTAATATAATGAACCAGGAAAATAGTGTAGGTATATTTTATAAGGCCTTAAATTTTATTAATACACTGCGTTAATAATTATCTTTATCATTTAATACGCAGAATCAGATACCTAGCGTTCTGATTCTGTAGGTAACATGATATTATTGAGAACTCCAATGTTATAATACCGAATAAAGTATTAAATTATGAATACACTAATACATTTATAGTGTGCTAGCCTGCCTCGTTAGTCTAAAGTTTTGCGTGCGAATGTGAGGTCTAAATTTCCATTCCAGAGTTTATCTAGCCAAATGTTTTTAGATTTATCTGATAGGAAATCATTAGTAACAGCATAGTGTGTGGATATGTGCCCAGTATACGACAATAGGCCCGCGTGTCAAACATACAATTTAAATACAGCGCCTTTAATGGACCTGTTTTTGCCAACAGAATGTATAAAGACCGTAGTTTTTTATTATTAATTATAATTAATAATTTAATTAGGTATTATAATATAAGCACTATAATATTTAATGATGTTACAAAGTGTAAAGTATTACTGATTTCTTTACAGCACGCCTTTTGGCATAGCTCTAGATCATTAGTTCCCAAAGTGGTCCAGGTGGACCCCAGGGGTCGACGGGAGCGAGTTGGCGTGACAAACAAATGGGGGTCCACAATACGTACGTCCACGAAAAAAAAAGATTAGCCCGCAGAGATATGATATTTTTTTTATATATAAATACGTATGCCAAGGTCTATAGTACAAATGTAGCTACAGGGAGTCCACCGGAACATGCAAAATTTTTAAAGCAGTCTATGGGAAATAGTCTTGGGACCTCTGTTCTAAATAAATAGCAAAGCCGCTGTATTAGGTGTTATCTAAAATCGTAGTCGGCTAAACATCGGAGAAATTTGAGGGAAATAAACACCTTTAAAGATAATGTAATGTCCCTTTAGAGAAAAATGCAGGTGTGAACCTTTATTCTTGACAATCTCTAAAAATACACCACAATTAAAAATAACAGCGCTGTTTGATATACCGCATCATGTCTTCTAAGGCTCGTGTCTGTCAAAACACAACATGCGCGAATCTGCCGACAGCAGCTAGTAATTCCTTCATCAATCCGAAGATACATTTGGCGTCAGTAACGACGTGTAACATGACGTTGATGACTCAATCACACGATAGATCGAGCCGATTGCGACATAATTTTATTACGGCTCAATTTTGCCCAATGACGGCTTGTCACTGTCACACAATAGAGGCGACGTCTCAGAAATTGGGATATGGACGGGCATCGTCGATTTTGACATTGATTTATTATGCAAAATAAAGGCCTCGACCGGACGCCTTTATCTGATCCGGCCGCGTAAAGTATTTGCTCAGCAATATCTTTAAAACAATATTTTTGTGCTGACAACGCGTCACAAATCACACGATTTATTGACGTTCAGGACTATAATATTTGTGTGTGAAGTATAGACATTAAAATGGTAATGGAATGGTACGTACATATTGTTTGGACGTGTGTGGGATTTTATTTTTATTTACTACAAGATTATGCCACATAAATGTAGGTTACGTTAGGAATAGTTCTTTTTTGTAGATGAAAGGTCCTTTTCAGTTGCCTGACAACAAGTATGTGAAATTTCATGTTGATTGGTCAAGTAGACATGGTCGGGCAAAGTGTTATTGTTTTCTTTTTTAATGAAATTATCGTCAGTACGGTCTCGATTTCGAGCTCATAGCGAGAACTATAGTTGAAGCGGTAAAAAAAAGCATCGTGATAAAATCTACATGTCTTAGATTTCTCTATAACGTTCTCGAAGATGTACGACGTTTACCAATTCGCACATAGCCAGTATTATGGTCTATGGCATAACCCTTTTTAGAGTTCGAAAATCTCTTATACAACAGCTTTGTCCGTCCGTCCGTCCGTCCGTCTGTTATACAACTTTTAACTCAAGAACCGTAAGAGCTAGAGACTCAAAGTCAACGCCATTCGACTAAACATAGTCGATATACCCGAAATTACTATGACCTTTGACCTCTGACTTCAAGGTCACGTGATACCATTTTTTCGAACTCTAAGATTTATGGCAATTCATTGCCATTTCTCACTCGTTATACTGTGAATTGGAAAAGAGGTATATGCCTAGAAATGTTTTATTTTAAATATTATAACAGGGCTAATATATTTCATCTAAACTAATATTATAAAGAGGAAATATTTGTGTTTTTGTATGTATGTTTGTAATGTTTTCACACAAAAACTACTGGACCGATTTCAAAAATTCTTTCACCGTTAGAAAGCTGCATCTTCACTGAGTGATATATGCTATATAACATTTTCAAAAAATAGGGATCGTTAATAAAAATGCTATATTATAACCCAAGGTGTGAAAAAATTAGTCATAAAAAATCTGTCATCGCGTGCACTGCGGAAACTATTGATGATAGAACAAAAAAATGTTCTTCAGTATTATAGAACGTATCAATATCTACAAAAAAGTCCGTAATACCATATGTATCTTTTGAATATATAGCTAACTACACCTATATAGGTGTAGTTAGACCTATTAATTTCTTTAGTTGTAGTTTAATATATTAAAATTAGATAACAAATTATAAGTAGGTATTGGGTAATAAATTAAAGTCCACGCGGACGAAGTCGCGTGCAACAGCTAGTAAATAATACATTGATACTATAAATATGAAATCTTTTTAGAAAGTTTATTCATTCATAAGACTACTTTTATCAAATCAAATCAAATAGTTTATTTGTGATACATGTTTTAATGTCCTCATTTAGGTTGTTTGTAGAATTTGTACGTCGGTTTCACTATTTTGATGTTTTATCTCATTTATATTCACCCTTCAATTAATAAATTTTATTTGATTCGGCAATTCGATTAAACTTCTTACTCTAACGAATGATAAATGTGTCAGGTATTATTTTCAGACACGTTGATTGTTTCTATGGTTTAATTACAAACAGGGAGCTCAAAATAGTTTATAGTCAAACAGGTTAATTACTCTGTTCTCGTTTTGTGTTAGAAACTATATGTATTGTGTTACGCAGATATTAATGTTAATATCTGCCGAAAATAGGTACGTACGTATATTGTTATTTTCATCTCTATTGAAGCCGAGTACGTTTGTTCTCGTTGTTAATTTTCATGTAATGTAATGTAGTGTATTTTCATTAAGTATGTATGTAAATAAATAAATAAATAAATAAAAATGTTAACAACAAGCAATTCTAAACTATTGCATTAGATCTTAAATAGTTTTCTTGTAATCATTGTACGAAATAGGTGCAGGTATGATAAAGATTATTGTATTACGATGGCACGATTGGTTTTATTTAATAAAAAATAATTAATTTTGTTCAGTCGCATATGTAATATACATATCTTTGTACGACCTACGACCTCTTCTTCTCTCTTAGCCTTTATTATTCCCAAGTCACTTGGGGTCGGCTTTTTTTTTTGTGGTTAACCGGATTTGACTGGATATCAATCAGTTTTTACACGGAGCGGCTGCCACCTGACCTCCGCAACCCGAAGGCTAACGATACCCTAAGGCTAGACCAGTGTCAGGATATTAGAGGGTACTGACTTTCCCAATAACGACTGCCATAGATGTTCATGGCAGCCGGGACCGACGGCTTAACATGCTCTCCGAGGCACGGAGCAGGCGATAATTGTCAATCAATACGCACATAATTTCGAAAAGTCATATAACTTCCGAAAGTCAGAGGTGCGCGACGTGGGTTCGAACCTGAGACCCTCTGCATTGCAGTCTGTTGGTCTCCCCACTGAGCTATCGCTGCTAACGACCCTACGACCTACAGGCAAGGATATAATTAGCTGAACATTTAATAAACTGTACAATATAAATTAAACTGTTAATGAAAATAATAATATAATAATGAAGTATGATTTATAGTAATACTTACCAACTTATAATCATTAACTATTCAAACTCTTGTAAGCCTATATTTAAAAATATGATACCACAAATTTCGAATAAGATGGGTATTTCTGTCATGAAAAATAAACATCGTTATTGCTATGCTTGTTTTAATATTTCTCGTCGAAGTATTATCATCCATTTCTGTATTTAATCAATTACCGCATGAATGGCGTCTTATTTACTAAGAGGCTTAGAGCACCGAAATTACATTGTGTGGTTCGTTCTGCTCGCACAATAGACGCATGTGTACGTACTACCTCGCAAACAATCAAATGATTAAACTGTCGGCCCCAACCATCTACGGAATTGTTATTCAATCGACATTTTCCCAAATATAATGTGTGACAATATAGCTCACAGCAAAAGTCAACTCGATATGAATAGCATAATGTGTAACATGTTTAACGTGACGTGAACGAAACGTCTATACAATTTGGAATAAGGCGGTCGAAAGGACAGGACATGTCAATTTGTCCCCGTCAGTCTCGACGGCCGGCCGAATAGACGTCGGGCCGGTGACAGCAGCCACATATATAAACACAATTATACAAACGAGCCCGTTACGTGTTACGAAACGGAGCACCTACCAGGAATTTCAGCATAAATGTTTTCGATGAGAATTTTCAAATTGCTTTCTAGTTTTCTTGCTTGCTGTACAATGCAGAGCGCTCTGTGGCTTTGTGTGCACAAATTATTATCGCTACAAATCACAAGAACTATCCAATTTTATTGCCGTGTTTGTACGTTTACCGTGCTGAGTAGTGAATAAACTTAATTAAGAATCGATATTTAATAGTATATTTTCTTAATGGCTAGTAGTCTAGAGATAAACTTTTCCATTAGTATTTCGTTCCACCTGTTTAGGCGAGTGAATTATGGAGCGAACTTTACATTGCTTTTTCCGGAAGGGAAAATTCGTGTTGCAAAAAATGTTGATGCAAATTCATTTTCCGGCTTCCATAATTTGTGCCGTACCCTTTGTACATTTCAAAATGTTGGATTAAGTAAGTAATCTGACGCCGGTGGATATTTGAACAGGAATTTTACCGGTGAAGCTTTACTGGATTTTTAAGAATAATTCTGCTGGCATGGCTGATTTAAAATATAAAATACATGTACCTTAAAGGCAGACGAACTTGTTGTACTTATACTGCCAAAGTATTGATACATTATTAGATTAAGACCTTACAACAATGTATGGCAGCGCCATTGCACCGTCCTCTTTGTGTGTCTATTTTGTGCGAGCTATAATTCTGGTATCAGGTGGCGTAACTATAGTGAGTGACCTCATAAGTTCAGGTGCGACAAACTACCAGTCTACGAGGGCTCCTAAAAGCTGGATTACTTGTGAAATGGACGCGACAGTTAACTTGCGACGAACTTTAACTAAAACTACACTCGCCAGACAGTTAAATGACAAAATTGATTTTTCAAGTAGGTTGGTTTCAATTTATGTAGGAAAGCAAGTGGAAATTTGTATTAACTATTACAGTGCTTATAAAACACTGTATTGTATAATAATTTGGTATATCTTCTGCTTATTTTTGAAACACCTTATAAGTGAATGTTGAAGAAGGATAAGTCTTTATTAGCTAAATATAATAGTTTAAAAATTATAAAACACGCTTTATAAAGTAGAAAATAATTTAATAATTTTAATGTAAAAAAGCGTAGGTTGGGGGTTATCAAAATATCTTAGACAGCATCCTACGCTTACATTTGAAAGCGCGTTTTTTAGTACCTATAAATTTTTTATTAATTATTATTTTATAAGTGTGCAAAGTTTCAAATCAATCTGTCGGTTTGAAAGGGGTGAAAATACGTTTAAAGATTCCGTTACATAGATTCATAGATACATACTAAGCTAATAAAAGCATGTTAAAAAGACATGTCTATTGAAATTTATGAATATTGACACCAATACGCTCTACCTGTATGATTTAGGTCAATATAACGCTCCTAAAAGCATGTGCTGTGTGTAGTCTACCTATGCTCTGCAACACGTGTTGTATATACATAAGTGCTATATGCTTCGATGTTACTAGTGTCAATGTTTGGATATTTCATGCTCCACTGCATCATGCACTTTAGGCACAAAATGTCTTACCTGCCTAATACACTATTTGGCACTGAGTCCTTATGTAATTAAGCTTAATAGATGCTTGCGCGAATGTGATCTTCATAGAATGATTTACATTCCCAAAATATTTCTTCCAATATCTACCGGTAATTGTTTTACTCAGTTTTCTTATTCCTATTAAATTTTAGAGGTAAATTTGTAACCATAAAGCTGTGTAAAGGAAAATGTCATCGTGTCAACGTAAGATGGTATGATGGAGTGGTTTTAATTTATTCTCGTTTCAGTTGGGCGCTCCCAAATTGAATGTAGACTTGTATTTTAGCCACAAAATTACTTGTGAATATTCATCTACCGTAATAAGATCAGCTTCAGGTCCTGAATAAAAATTGTACAGCTGAAGTCGTCTGAGTAGTAGCGCGCTCCTTCTAAGTAAACGTTTCAACTCCGCCTTTATCAATGAATGATAATTTACTTTGTCTTTTATTCATTTTGCTCATGGTTTGTTTTTTCCTGGGTTTTCAATTCCACATTCAATTTATCTTCATTTCTCACAATCCGAAAAATGTAATTTTATTAACAAATGTTAAACATTTATCTTTCTTACTCAAGGTAAGTTACATTTGTACAGTTTAATGTTAGTAATAAAGTTGATGGCCACTTGCTTTAAGTGGTGACCGCAATTCGTCACATAATGTATACTGAAATATTCTAAATAAGTTTTAGTGGGAGATAGATGAAGGCAGGGAACCTGGACGCGGTTCTAAATCTTACTTGACAAGATAAAGATAAAGATAAAGATAATTTTTATTTGTCAAACATGTGTACCGACCGATGTTGACCGATTTTAGAAAGATTTATTGAAGACTGGGGCAGGAATAAATGCTTCGCGGAGCTTTCGGTAATTTCTCACGCAAAGCCTCGCCTGCGCCGGCCAGGCTAAGTAACAAATGAGGTCACATAATTTTATTAGTTTGAACTGTCATAATACCGACGCGGCCGGCGCGTCAGTTACTAACCTCATAATTTTCATAATATGCAAATGGAGTTTCTGTTTAAATGCTTTTACACATGCTAGTATAGAATGTACAGCTAGACAATGTTATCCTTGCGTTGGTATGTTTTAAAATGATTACTCGTTGTGTGTTATATTAATAAAGACTAGCATGTTTACAGAGAGGTTGTAAAGCTGAGTGTAGTACACATAAAGCTCTTTGAAATGTGTCTCAAATTCAGTCGTGCACATTTTACTAATGCACTTATACATGAAAAGGTCGACTGCATTATGAAATAGCGCTCAGCGTTGGGAGCTTATCCAAGGAGGATAATGTTACCCGACATTATATCACAAGATCGTCTCAAAATGTATGCTTCAGCACAAACTGCTGGCGTTTATTACTTGTGTGGAAACTGAATTAGCTAACTATTAAAAATTTAACCGGGTCTCGCAAACATAATTATAGATTCCGACTGTGGAAGTTTGCTGGCTTACCGGTTAGTTGTATTCGCGGGTGAATTAGTTATTGATCGCACAAATTTGTTTGCTCATTTCGTAGCCTGGATAACTTTACTGTGCCCCTTACTTCAAAAGTACTGCAAGGTTAGTTCTGACGATTAAGTTTTGTTTCTTGTATCATAACTATTTGATCATGAGATTTTTGTTTCATAATAACCAGCTATGTTTTGCTATATACGAGTATACACTGTGGCCATGCTACTATCTAACGTATCCCGCCATCGTAAATTAAATTGTTTCACTTCGTTATTTAGAAGTCCGTTTTATTTGACACACGTAATACGGTTATTTCATGTGTCTGATGGCTACGGAAAGTATTATATCTCCATTGTACTGGCTATGTTTTAGATTACACGTAAGCAGCAAGCCTATTTTAGATTTTGAAAGCTCTTATACAATAGCTTTGTCCGTCTGTTCGTCCGTCCGTCCGTCCGTCTGTCTGTTATACAACTTTCAACTCAAGAACCGTAAGAGCTAGAGACTCGCGGTCTACGCTATTCGACTCAGCATAGTCGATATACCCCCGAAATTACTAGGTATGACCTTTGACCTCTGGCCTTAAAGGCACGTGATACTATTTTTACGAACTCTAAGATTTACGGCAATTCATGGCCGTTTCTCACTTGTTTATCTACTAGGCATGAGTCACAGAAAATTTCATAATAGAAGACCCAAAATATTATGCCCAAACTGCGAATTTAACACGAGACCTCATGATCGCAGACAAAGCGCGAACTTATGTCACGAAACCACAAGGCAGAGTCCTGTGTTATATTCCCTAATTGGTCCTGTCCTGTAGTTTTTTGCACCATCTTCGTATAAGTTTAACGGTTATAGTTGAAAACGTTAAGCCGTTGCAGCTTGAACCTAACGAATTTAAATGTAGCTTCTTTTAATTAATGAAATGTCAAATTTTGATCTTCGTACTGTCTTTGATGTTTGATGTTACATTGTCCCCTTAATGAATCTGTAGTTGGTGCAAACTCGACAAATTTTCACAAAATTGCAACGCGAGACGGGGGCCTCTAAAATAATTTCAGTAGGCTCGTCTGTCAAAATTGTTTTACAGCTTCATTTAGGTTTGTAGTTATGTATCTCTGCTGTGGATATTATTATGTTAGTTACTTGAAAAAGGGGTTTTTAGAGAAGCGTTTATTGTGCAAGGCGTGTGCTATTTAATTCTGATATAAATTAATTTAAAGAATTCCTAAATTATTAAATTTTATGACGTTTGCGTGGTGGAGGAACACACACCTTATTACTTACATAAGTACATCTATATATTTCAGTACAATTTATTGCACGGATATACATTTCCTACTCAGTAATTTCAGTAAAATAATTTAAGGAGAAGTGGTCTTCAAAATAATAACGTAAGAGATTGCCCCCACGTCATTATTTTGAAGACCACTTATCCTTAAATTATTTTACTGAAATTACTGAGTAGGAAATGTATATCCGTGCAATAAATTGTACTGAAATATATAGATGTACTTATGTAAGTAATAAGTATAAGCAATAAGTGTTGTTCTTCATACTCTAACACTTTATAAAAGTTTACTATTACTATTAAACAGACAACAAATCGGCATACGACATTTGTCACAAATTCCAGTAGTAAAGCTATATTTTGCAAAAACATCAACATTTTTAAGCTCTATTTTGCAGTGATATTTCATCGATTTGGTTTGCCGGAAACTTTTAGCCAATGCTAGTCAGACGGGAACTGATTGATAATTATCAATGACAGCGCGCTAAAATTGGATGGGCTTTTGCGTAACACGGTCGAAATATATTTTTATATAAATGTATCATACAGTTTATTATTATCCCTTACTGCCGCGTTGATCCAGTCGTGGTTTTACTTTCGGCCAGTTTTATAAATATGAGATTTTCAGGTTAGGAAATATTCGCTTAAATTTAACATTTAGGGATATTTTAAGGCTTGTAGTCTTTCAAGAGACCCTTCACATGGAGCGTAAATAAAACGTTCACTAGAGCTTACTTATTTCTTGTATTCCTGTCAACCCTCCTGCTAAGCTTGTGTCAGAAGTGTATTGACCTCAATAGTGCCATGCATGAGGTTAGAACTAGATTTAGCATTATATTTCTAAAGATCCATTTAAAAAAGACAAAGAAAGATACCAAAATATGTTCAAGAAAGCTACTAGCGAAAGCTAATTACACACAAGCTATATGTCATTTGAGAAGTCTGAATACATAAATCAAATGTAACTTTAATATTAATACTTTGTTTAAGACGCTAACGTGACACGCTTGTATTAAATCTTAAGTAAGAATGATGTATGAAACGTCAAACCCACTAGAATATTTATGCGAGTGGTTTAAGCTAATCCAGAGTTAGTTTCTGTAGTGACATATGACTTATTAACGGTTAGGATACGTTAACAGAAGGCAGAATGTTCGTAGATTATCATTAGCAGATTTTTAAAAGACTCATTTTGCTCTTATGTTGCTTGTATTGCGGGGGACTTTAGAATCACTTATAGAAGAAAACCTCGGTACCGCAACGGTAGTGAGGTCCCGAGTTTAAATCCCGGGCCGGGTAAATTGTCATTGGGTTCTTCTGACAATCGATTCTCAGTAACATCACGGATTCTGAAAATCTGTAAAAGGCTTATCCTCTATTAACTGAGATTGAAAATCAAGTTGGCGAAATGTCGATACAAGTCTGCTTACCTCTTTTGGGATACAGTCGTGAGACTAATATTCGTCCCGTGTCGATTGAATCTACAAACGCAGTGGCACTGGTCAGGTGAACATTTAATCAGCTCCAGTATCTGTGTACCCATTAAAACTTAAATATAAATAATAATTATAATCATAATAATAATATTCTACCACATACACACAACACCATCTAGCCCAAACTAAGCAGAGCTTGTACTACGGGTACTAGACAATGGATAAACATACGTATATACTTTTTTTTTTGTAAATAGATACATATTATACATAGATACGCCCAGACCAAGACAAACATGTGACATGATTTGTGCGGGAATCGAACCCGCGACCTCATGCGTGACAGTCGGTAAAACTAACCACTACGCCACCGAAGGCGACATGATTTGTTAATTTTATTAAGTTTGTTTATTATTTTCCATATTTTAATATATTATTATTCTTACTTTTATATGATAGCAGCGATAGCTCAGTGGGGAGACCAACAGACTGCAATGCAGAGGGTCTCGGATTCGAACCCACGTCGCGCACCTCTGACTTTCGGAAGTTATATGACTTTTCGAAATTATGTGCGTGTTGATTGGCAATCATCGGCTGCTCCGTGCCTCGGAGAGCACGTTAAGCCGTCTGTCCCGGCTGCCATGAACATCTATTGCAGTCGTTATTGGGAAAGTCAGTACCCTCTAATATCCTGACACTGGTCTAGCCTTAGGGTATCGTTAGCCTTCGGGTTGCGGAGGTCATGTGGCAGCCACTCCGTGTAAAAACTGATATCCAGTCAAATCCGGTTAGACTAGAAAAGCCGACCCCAAGTGACTTGAGAATAATAAAGGCTAAGAGAGAAGATCATTTTTACTTTTATTTATGTAATAAAATTATATATAATATGCAGTTGGCTTGACATCCGTACGCAACGATGGTCTCCATTGAAAATCAGCGTTGCGGTAATACATATGTCAGTATTATTGCAACAACAAAGCTGAATGGAGACCATTTGTTGCCACAATGTCACATTAATTGTTTAGTTGTTTTTTATAAGAAAATTATGTAGTTATTTGTGACAATGAAGAACGTTTTCTTTCTTTCTTTCTTTCATTGGTTTCTTTCTTTGTTCAAAATATATGCCTTCTACTGAGAACCTTTGCTTGTGTTCAACAAAGGAAATATTCCATTGCCAACCAATATTTCATACAACTGCAGACCTTATCACGAATCCTCTACAATTCTAGAAGCTAACAAGGTAGTTGTAGTTGCCAGTATTGCAAAGGATAGCTTAGCTCTATAGGAACGTGGGCTTAATTCAAATTGTGAGCCTGAACGAGCAGTGCTTACGGAATACGATCGCTAACTGCTTATGAATGCTGCTTTGAAACTTAACAAGAATTTACGGAATACAGGTAAGGGTTTCGTTAGTTATCGGCTCTTGGAAGCTTGCTTTATACTTTGTTAGAACATCGAAAGATCTATAGGTATGTACAAATTTATTGATAAATTTGTATATATAGGTACAAGATTGCCCTCAACTCTTAGAACGGATTACATTTAACACACCGCTGAAATTGCCCCGAGGATCTAGGTACTCCGTCTTTGTACCTAAAAAAGCTAGAAGCAATCTGGGTCACTATTCACCAATAAATAGGTTTCAGTCTCAGTATAACATGTTTACTAAATCTAATAATTGTTTTGATATTTTTGGACAAAACATAAATAAATTTAAGGCCACAATTCTAAATACAGCTTACAGTATTGTTAAAAAATAATAAATTGTATTCTCTAAGATAATTATTAAAAGATCTGCATAACTATTTCCTGTTTAACTTATTATATTACAGAATAGTATTATTGTTCTGCTATATTTAAGTATCTTCTAACTGTATAATACGCACGCCGCGCCGTGGCAACCTTTAACTAAGGTAGCACTAAACACTAGCTATAAGTAACAGCCATAAGAATATGTTACAGTGTATACCTTGTTGGTTGTCTGAATTAAATAAATCTAAACTAATATTATAAAGAGGAAACATTTGTGTTTTTGTATGTATGTTTGTAATGTTTTCACACAAAAACTACTAGACCGGTTTTTTAAAATTCTTTCACCATTAGAAAGCTGCATCTTCACTGAGTGACATAGGCTATATTATACTTAAAAAAAAATAGGGATCCTTAATAAAAATGCAATAATATAACCCAAGGTGTGAAAAAATTAGTCATAAAAAATCTGTCATCGCGTGCGCTGCGGAAACTATTGATGATCAAACAAAAAAATGTTCTACAGTATTATAGAACGTATCAATATCTACAAAAAAGTCCGCGATACCATATGTATTTTTTGAATATATAGCTAACTACACCTATATAGGTGTAGTTAGACTTATTAATTTCTTTAGTTGTAGTTTTATATATTAAAATTAGATAACAAATTAAAAGTAGGTATTGGGTAATAAATTAAAGTCCACGCGGACGAAGTCGTGGGCAACAGCTAGTAAATAAATAAAGATTCAAGTCTCGAGCTTAGTGTGGAAGCCGCTACCAATTATTTATTTATTTATTTATTTTTATTTATTGTTCTTTGGGAAACAAACAGATGTTATATAACATAAAGACAGCAAGATACAAATAAAACACAATCCTGAAGAGTTTCCACACATTCCTTTTACATTCTGCGACGGATATTAAATAGTATTAAGAGAATATAGAACAAAACAGTATAAGTAACAATTTGGAAAACAATATAATATATGTATAATAATTATGATATGCATTATTAACTATTGTGAAGCATTATTGGCAAGCGATCTTTTAAATTTAGTCAGAGATATATGAAATATATCTATGTCATCATTGCTCCCACTGATTTCAATTAGGTTGTTATAAGCGCGACAAAACCTTCGGGTAAAAGTGTTCATACCATAATTGGTCTTAGCAACGGGAATATGAAAGACAGACTTCTTTCTTGCACTAAGTCGTGGACATCACAATCTTATTTTACTCAAAAGATAAGGGGAGTCCTTATAATCTTATAAAGAAAAACTAAATCATGTTTCACACGTCTAGATTCTAGGGTCTGGAAATTCGCCACAACCGATTCATTAGTATGTGATGTTATTAAATTTTTATCACATCGCCAAGTGATGTGTTTCATAAATTTATGTAATGTAGTAAATACATAAATAAATAAATTTAAATAGTTTATTGTCTGTGTTTGCTTTTAATACAATAAAATTGCTGTTGCTAGTGCAACCTAAAGTATTCTTTAGATTTCTCCATAATAATTAATTAATTTATTTATTGATTTAATAATTTACTATTAAACATGTACATAACTTATATATAATAAGTCCAGTGTGTGTCCTGTAAGATTATGTCTACATAGCTGCATTGCTTACACATTTTTATAATACGTACATTGTATAGGTGGACTTAAACATTTTAGCAGTATTCAAAGCAGCGTCGACAGTAGTTCATTGGTTAAGGCATTGCACTTAAGATCAGGAGTTCCTGGCTCTCCACTCATTGCCGTCTACCGGGCACAGTTTCTACTTTTTGACATAATAAACCAATAACCAAAGGTTTTTTATAAATATTCTCTGTACTCAGTGACTAGCCCCGACCTAAGAATTAAACCAGAGACCTCATGCACAGATGTCGTCTAACAACAACGCTCCGTGTCGTATATTATTTAAACAACATGAGCAAAATTGTACGTACTTCTGTAAACAATATACAGTTTTTAATAACCGCGCCACTTTTCATATTCGGTTCATAGAATGTCTAACTACTCACTGTAACAGCATTTTTGTTCGAGACCTGACCAAATACCTTTCAATACCAATTCCATTTAAAACTTCAGCGATGTTTTCATTCCGTGACGTCATTAACACGCGAATATAAAGCTCGGCGTAGTTGGCGTATAGTATTCGGACAAGTACTATTAGTCTCAATTGACCGATCGACCTGAAATTGCCAATTTGGGGCAATTTACATTACAGCCATTATGCATACCACATTATATATAAACATATTGCATTAATATTGTTGTACACATATGTACGTACATGTATTATATGTGAAGTGTCTGGCGAATAGATGTGTGAGCAGATATATTTAGTATTATACAATATATATATATATATAGCTGAAGTAGCAGTGGGCAGGGCACATAGTGCGCAAAACGGACGCTCGTTGGGGCAGATAGGTTCTGGAGTGGTTTCCACGCACCGGAAGACGGAGCAGGGGTAGGCCTTCCACAAGGTGGACCGACGCCCTCGCAAGGGTCGCGGAAAGCGGTTGGATGTGGGTGGCCGAAGACAGGTCTGTGTGGAAAACCATGGGGGAATCCTATGTCCAGCAGTGGTATCATCTTTCGGCTGTGATGATGGTATAAGGAAGGAAGCGGGTTCATGCTGGTGGCCCAATATCGATCTGTGTGGTAAACCACGGGAAGGCCTATGTCTAGCAGTGGACGACTTTCAGCTGAGATGCTGATAAAAATATTATATGTAATAACATAGATTGAAACTCTAGCTCTGAGACTCCACTCTGAGATCAATTAATTGAAATATCGAGGTTTTGGGAGTAAATATATTTTTTTGATATAATAAAATCTGAGGCAGTGAACCGATTAAAATGGATTTACGTTATCATGTCCAAGTAGGATTGGATCAAAAAAGTAAATAGATATTGATCTTAAATCCTGGACAAAAGAAAAAGAAAAATGTTTGTCATGCGAGAACTTGTCATCCTGACATTTATTTTTAAGCTAACATATCTCATTTTCTTTTGTCTTTCTAGTCTATGGTTAACACATTTTTGTCCTCAGTTCTAATTGAATTGAAAACGTATTTATTTCATAACAAATGGACATATGTATGGTTTTATTATGCCATATCGAATGTAGAATTTTTGTAAATAGACAACTTTCAAATTGAATGTAAACGTAGGCATTTAATAACTTGTTGTATAAGATAAATAATATGCTGAATATAATATTTACTTCTATAAGCTTAGTAAACGTAAATATCTAGCATTATCGCACTAGTTTCGTAACTTTATAATTTACCTGCGTGTATATTCTGATAGTAAAGCTTCACTTTAAAGTTATTAAACAAATATTTGTCACCAAACATTTCAGAGTTTTTCAGTTTAAATATAATATTCTAATATTTCGTAATCACTATATATATTTTAATCCTTTATTGTCAACTAGCCTTTGCTCGCGGCTGCATTGGCTCGAGAACAGTACTTTTCTGTACTCCTGACAACGAGTATGCGAAATTTGATGATGTTTGGTTGAGTAGTTTAGGTGCGAAAGCGTAACAAACACACAAACTAACAATCACATTTATGATATTAAATTATGAATATAACTAAAATAAATTAAAATAATAATAATATTCGTGTGTGTTAACCAAATCAATTCAGTTTTGAAGTGTTTGATTAATTCAACGCGTGTGTCTTTGTATCGAATCCAAACTTAAATATTAGTATAAAATAAAATACATTGATATCGGTTTTACATAATATTAGCCATTTATTAAGAGAACATACTTATATTAGTTAACTCTAATAGATATATACAGAATGTCCCGTAAGTACTGGACCAACGGGGTTTGGGTGATAGAGAGGGTTATAAAAGAACAAAATACAAAAATAAAAATTGTGTTGCTGATAATTACACTTGAATATTATTTTAATTAGGTAAGAACATAAACATAAAATAGAATTTAATAAGTATAAAATCATAACTTTGAAACAACAAGATCTAGTTACTTAAAAAATTCGTGTTAGATAATAAGATAAGATTGTATATTTATAATGAATATATTTTATAAATGGTTTATACCTATTATAATAATTATTAAATGAGTACAATAGTAACGTATTATAAGGTACTTATAATATTCTATTAATATCATGTACAATCAACTACTTAGGAAGCTTAACAATGAACGAATTTGAGGCAGCATACAATTAAATGTTAAATCTATTATTTTACTGTCCCTGCAGTAACAGATAAATAATTACTATTATTATGTATGATAGAGCACTTCAAAATCTCGGAAATGTTTATCAATTTATGTCACTAACTGTACCACCTAGGTAACACGAATAAATATTTTTGATTTTGATAATAATACCCTCTAACATCCAAACCCCGTTGGTCGACTACTTACGAAATATTCTGTATATGTATCAGTCCATCTTTACCCACAGAGCATTTTGGAGTGTTAAAGTCTACATTCACAGTTCGTTATCTCGCCGTATCGTCAGGATATCAACGGACACCTAGATTACTGAGGCACACGTTCCGACGATGTCAGTATAATTCGATGTGATATGGCCTAAATCTATCTCACATACTCACTAACCCTTGGTAGTTTTTCATGATGATACGAACCATGATAGTCAGTTCAAACTGTTGGAAATAATACATTTACATAATATTGTCTTCTATTTACGCGAATATTATTCATTGAAATTAAACTGCTATATACGGATTTTATCGCGTTGTTTATTTGACACTTTATTACAAAATTTTGAAAATTGTTACACTTCTACTACTATTAAACTTTACTAATTTTTAAGCTAATTAAATTATTATTAAACTATTTAGATTTAATTTATTTTTACACTTTCCCCGACGTTGGTTGCTTTTCAGCAGCCATGGTCACGGGGAGACTAAGATGGCAGTTGTCTCAATGTTCCAGTGTAGTTATTTCAAAGTACCCGAACATTTACTTTTAACAACAGTTAAACAGTGAACAGTTTAATAATAATTTAATTAGCTTAAAAATTAGTAAAGTTTAATAGTAGTAGAAGTGTAACAATTTTCAAAATTTTGTAATAAAGTGTCAAATAAACAACGCGATAAAATCCGTATATAGCAGTTTAATTTCAATGAATAATACATTTCATAAGTACGAAAATTTATGTCGAAAGCGATGTAGCTAAAATGAACATGAATCTTTTTTAAACATTATGTGAAGATAACAACACAAAACTTAATCATGCACACATAATTAGGTTTTTTGATGAGAATCTGAGATAATAATAATGTCCTCCAGAACGAATTTCGGTCACGGCGGCAAATCTTAACGGAGACTGGCCATCTGCGCAGGAGATATTATAGTGCACAAGCGTGTGCGTGAACTCAAGTGCACTCTCTGTTGCCTCACTCTCATGATCCGATGGGACGGATAATCCGACACGACCGGAGAGAGATCAGGCGTAGGACCAACGGTTTCACGTGCTTTATTTATTTATTTATTTACTATGTAGTCTCAAACATACATACAAATAATAATTAATTTCAAAAATATAACTGTGCTGTGGAGAGGCCTCTTACATTCATAGTCTACTACGCTGCCAAGGCACTTCTACACATAGACACAACACATATGTACGCAACATTTTTAATTAAATTTAATGCGTTTAATTGCACTTGTTATTATTAAAATTATATGTACTTAATTTAATCTTGTAGTTATATATGTGCCTTTGTTATTTAGTCTGACTAAGTTCATATGACAAATGATGTGGTATACATACACGGCTCTTTAGTTAACTGATCCCGCTCTAAACTGATCCCGCGGGATGAGTTGATTAGTTCATTTATTTTATATGTCGGCCTCGGTGGCGTAGTGGTTAGTGTAACCGACTGCCACGCCTGAGGTCGCGGGTTCGATTCCCGCACAAGTCAAACATTTGTGTGCATGAACATGGATGTTTGTCTTGGTCTGGGTGTTTCTATGTATAATATGTATGTATTTACAAAAAAAAAAGTATATATGTATGTTTATCCATTGTCTAGAACCCATAGTACAAGCTCTGCTTAGTTTGGGCTAGATGGTGTTGTGTGTGTGATAGAATATTATTATTATTATTATTATTATTATTTATCTTTTGTCAACTGGACCCGCTTTTTAATTAGGCAGAACTCTATTGTATATTTACCAATTTGTGTACAGACGTGCGGAAAACGTTTGAGAAGTAGGTACTATAAAAACAAATTGCATAGTGGCCATATAATTCTTTCTTCCACACACAGGTTCATAAAAAAAACTCGCGTCCTTGCTAAGCTTCGGCACACAATGATTGGCACAGGAAAGTGAATCGGTCTATTAAAAAATAAATCAATATAAATTAAAATAAGTCGTAAAAAAAAAATTACATGATGAGTAATAAAAATTATTAGCAATAAGAAAACTTTTATGCTAAATATCACTTCACTTGTACTTTACTGTCACAAATTAAAAGAAATTGATATTTTTGACACCAAGGGTAACGAATGACTAATGAAACAATAAGTCCCACGTGCGCTTATCCCTTTCCGCAGGTACTGATAAGGTTTATAAACTGTGATTGGCTGAATCCAGGTATTCATATTCTCACAATAGGACTATTTGACCTTGTAATGTACTTGACATGAGTGCGATGTGTCTCGGCTTCGTAGTAATTAATATCTTGGTCATATTAATATTATTAATATATAACAGTTTTCTCCGTGTTTGTACAAATTATAAAATTACGAAATGGGATCAAGACCAATTCGAAATATACATTAGGTCAACTGATCCCGCGGGTCCAGTTCAAGCGGGATCAGTTAACTAAAGAGCCCATACAAACAGCATCACCATGACTTTTCCTTTATCCTCGCTTCTACATAAACTCATCATGGTGCAGATAATTCTGAGTCAACACAGTCAATTTTGTTGAGTATATGTAGCGTATGATATGCCCTCGTTCACCTTTCGCATATTTGCTAGCAGGCCGCTAAGGTCAAAGCTCCCTCTATTAGTGAGAAAGAGAGAGATGACGACTATGACAGTGGCACTTCGATCCTTTGTTGAGTACACACGGCAAAACTAATTTGTTTTACGCCGAAGTAATGGCATCTATCAAAAGGAATTGTCTGCTTGAGTCTATGTTATTTGTGTATGTGTGTTTGTATGTTTAGTACCCACGTAAATTAAATCTGCGACAGGAGCATCTACTAAACCTCCCAATTTAGTTTCACAACCAACCGGCAAATTTGTTGGAACTAACCAAATTTACTTTAAACGAGTACGCCACGTGCGATACAATTTGGTCGGTACCAAAAAATATGGCAGTATGGCCGCGTATTAGGCTGTATACGCGCTTCGAGTGCTTTTGCACTTTAATAAAAGAAACTCCTTTCAATATCCGGATGCTGTAAATTGTAAATAAGTAACACCTTCTGTAAGGGAAAGTCGCATTTTTGTTATTTATTTTTATAATTTTGAGTTTTCTCTTATTGTGAATTACACCGATATTACCTAAGGTTTTATTAGGTTACCCAAAACAGAATTCTTATTATGAAAAAATATTTAGTGACACTAAAGTAAATATAATAAAATCTATATTTGCTTTAGTGTCACTAAATATTTTGTTAGTGATTATTTTATTTTATTTTATTACTGACGACTGTAAGTAACACAATGAATATTAGTACGGTCGTCAAAGGCAACCCCTTTTTTTTTACCCTCGGGAATTGCATGACGCATACCCCTCCGCGGGGGCGGGCAGAGGGGTTATGTCGGACTCGTTGGGGTAAACGAAAGATGGAATAAGAATAATGTACCTCCCGGAATACCGATTAAACCTACCACGGTGTTCCTCGACAAAACCACCGGTCGCGACCCCGCTGAGGTTTCGGCCCGCCGTATGAAACGGCAGGCCACTACCCGATAAGACTTACCCTATAGGCACTTAGCAAAAATAATCCTACTGTCCACCCTAGAGGGGAGACGGACTCAACACAGAGGCGCGCGTGGGAACACGCACGCCGCCTCTCGGACCTGGTGCTGAACGGATGGCGGGCAGGCCCACAAAGCCCGCCACCCCCAGGTAACGGCAACCTCTTATTATAAGTTCAACTAATGTCTGGTTTTAATTATAATACAATAAGAGAAAATTTGTAACACAAATTGAAAATAAAAGAAATATATACATATATTATTATTATACTTACCCATTTTTACTTTTGAAATAGCTGATAGAATTTTCATTCATTCATTCATTCATTGTGAATTCAGAAGTGAGTTTGATAGTGAGATCTATAGAATATCACGCTGGCAATTTGTTCTAAATGGAAATTCTTATAAGACATGTATACGATGCAAGTGACTGGCGCCGACTTCTTCATCTTGTCGTTTCGACAGTACATTCTTATAATAATTGAGCCCAGTGCGTGCCCACTTCTACCGCGGCGCCGACTACATGGACATGCTACTCGATACATATAACCAGCGCATATGCTACAAATTGGTCATGTTTCTTGCGCAGTGTAACCGAGCCATGTGTTACTTACGGCTGAGCACGAAAACTAAGTTCCAAGTGTAAATTAAAATGTCAATACTTAAATAATTGTTGTTAACATTTAATATAAGCTTTAGAGCGATATAAAGCCAAAATGAACCACTGCCAAATTATTGTGAACATTGTTATAGCTATAATTTAGGCATGAAAGGCTTAAAACTTGGATACCGTAGTGCATTAAGTTTCATAGCGCACAACTTTGTATAATAGACAACATTATGATAAAGTCGACACTTGATAACTGGTTTCGAAGTTGTACAAGCCGATACTTGAGGAATATTCAGTTTGTTACTAGCGAGACGCCGGTAAATAGATGAGGCTAATAGCTTTACTGAGCGATCGCGCTGCGCCTTGGAATACTTTAAAACGGTTACAATAATTCACTTTGCTAAATTCCTTTTTTAAAATATACCAGTAACAGCGAAAATTCATGTGTCGCGCGGAATGTTATAAATATTCAGACAACGGACACAAAGAATGCTCAGATTTGGAATAATTATTCCACGCATTTTTTGGAACAGTGTAACGTTTGAACCCACAATAATCGGCGCAACACTGGCAGTAGCCACCTTTTATACTAGTGCGCCATCTGTGTATAATATTAAACATATTTATAATGCCGAAGAAGTGGGATGAAAATTGGAATATTTGGCAACTTTGCAGTATGTATTTCTAATAGTATATTGAGACTGTAGAGATGTTTTAAAATATCTAATTATCAAATTTACCTCTGAATCTGCAATAAAAACTTCAACAATAGTAATTGTTGCAATGAAGTTTGAGTTCGAGGTGAAAACTTTTAAAGAGAGCTCAGCTGATTATGGTAATGACCACTGTCATTAATAAATTAATTCGTACTATTTTGTAATGATTTGATCTCTTGCACGTAGCATGTCACTGAATATTATTATCTTTGAATTTTATCAGTAGTAGAGCCTCGCTGATTTCAGCATGAATGTGTCGGCTCGACCGGGAAAGTACTACCCTCTCACAGAATACCGACGTGAAATAGCATTATTCCTACTGTTGTGTTTCGTTCGGTGAGTGAGAGTGCCGGAAGCCCATTCACCCTTTGCCCCCCTTCGCGCTCGTTCTCCTTCCCACTTCCTTTCCTAAAGGGTCGGCAACGCGCAAGTGATGGCTCTGGTGTTGCAGGCGTTCATAGGCTACGGTGACCACTTACCATTAGGTGGGTCGTATGCTAGTTTGCCACCTTAGTCGTATAGAAAGAATACTTGGGTTCTACAGAGCTGTAAGCGTGAGCGCTTAGATAGCTGCTGATCTCCATCATCCCGTGAGACACCTTTATTTAGGCCTTCAGGGCTATAATACAGCTGTGATACTTTATTAGGAAATAGAAGCTACATAATCATAAATAACAAAATACAAATGAATATACCAATTTTAGTGAAAAGTATTTCTAAGAAGTTTCAACTCTCGCATTTGTTTGAGGTTTACAATTAAGTACGGTGAAATGTAATTGTAAACCTTACGTTTTTCGAAATAAAAATGCCATGTTACACCGTAACATATAAAGTATAGGTATACAAAACATAAACTATACATATGAAAAAATTATATTGAATCCATGCTCCATTTCTCCATGAAAGATTTAAAAATTATTAAACACATTTTCATTGAAATTAAACTATTATATACGGATTTTACCGCGTTGTTTATTTGACACTTTATTACATAATTTTGAAAACTGTTACACTACTTTTACTTTTAAACTTTACTAATTTTTTAAGCTAATTAATATAGAAGTTTAATTACAATGAATAATATTCGCGTAAACAGAAGACTATTATGTAAACACATTTTCACTTTTATAATATTAATGAAAAAATATTTCGCATATACCTACTACGACTATTCGGTGCGTCCCGTTATCGCAAAGAAAAGATGACTCTAAATACACATAGCTGACCTTTTTAACTGCAAAGCACTTAAAAGTAATGCTTCTAAACCTTAAGTTTGATGAACACTTAAAGAGCCAGCGAATAAAATCTGCAATTTTAAGTTACACGTCGTAAAAGTGTTAGTTCGGGTATATTTCCGAGTGGGGTCTAAATACGTAAGCGTTGTTACGAGCTATTCTTTATGTAGGAGGTTCTATGTGGGTTGTGCCATAAATAGACGTCGCTGGCGAGGCTGACGCTAATGATACCGAATGTCCCTCACACATCACTGAACACATGTGAATATAACTGCTAGCCTTTATTTCAGTTTTGTTGTTGTATGCTTGTACTTATAGCTCCATAAACGTTTTATAGTATATTCTTGTTATTACAGTTCATGTTATTGTCATTACATAATTTTGTTTTATAGTGTTAGAAATTTTAAAATAGGTATAGTGCGTCCGGCTCAGGGCCCGGCGCAGACAAGAGAGCATTTGCTGGTAAAAAGTAGCCGCTGCCAGCGCTGCCAATGGAGAAATCAAGGGGATATGTATTAGCCGCAGCTATTGCATAGAAAAGAAATGAATCGGATCAGTTGTCCAGCATCTTAGATGGTGTGCAAAACAGCATTGACGATTGAAATAGGTCGGAATGGTCAAAACAAGTAGTAATAATAAGTATACTGTCAGACTACCACATGAATGGTGCCTCCCATAAGTATGACCATATTTTTGGAATATATTTACATTATACAATCTCAAGGTGTATGTGTGATTATTTAAGAACTTTTAACTTTGTAAAATTCATTATGCTGTAGACTTAGAATCAGTAATGGCTGATATATTGTCTTTTTATTATTATGTCGATATTTTGTAAGATAAATATGTAGTCATATTTTTTTGTGGCAATAAAAAATGATTTCTTTCTTTTTTTTATATATATATATATATATATATATATATATATATATATATATGTTGGCTGCACAGCAAACTCGTTTGCAACATTCGACCTTTCAAAAGTAGTTTTTTTGATGGGTCGTCTGACCGCTACCGTAACCGATAAAACATAACCATAATTTCAAAAGTGTATTTTCAAAATAAACTACCCGAGTGTTTGTTTGATGGCTGTATAAACAAATACAACCTACGTTTTTGGTTTCACATAACTCGTAGGGAGCTAATTGCCGTCTACCAGGCACACTTCCAGACATCGTGTTTCTCTTAAAAAGCTATACAATTTGTTTTGAGTTTACCTTTTCGTCTCCACCCTGTAATTGAAAAACGCGACGCCGTGTAATATTTTCTTCTCTCTTTTATTATTCTCCCTTTATTTTCGTACATAATCAAAGCTATAAAGTACGCCAGCATATTGCTATGATGTTAACACAGTGATATTAAATATCCGCCTGCAACCTTGATAGATGCGAGCCGGGAACTTGACGACAGCCACATATTACGACTCGAGAAACAAGACTGATACTGTCTGCTAACTTTCTAACTGTAAATCTGAAGACTTTATTCTACTCGAGATATATGTTCGGTTCTAAGGTAGTTCTGCTTGATGCAGCTTCGCGAATGTGTAAAATAAGTATTGAGCTGCCAAGGAGTGAGAGAGTGAGTGTGCAAATATTTTGGCTAACGAAACAAAAAGGAACTATGTGCTGTACTTACAACTTACTGATCTATGTGGCAAAGCTTGTCGTCGCTAAATATTTGGTGACGGTATGAATAAATCTGTTTACTCGGCGAAGTACCACCAATATAACATTATGTAATAATATCTGCGTTTCTTACGGTAAGTAAGAACTCTGGAGGCTCATATACTTACCTATAATAACTACACCTGTCCTTTTAAATTCACTTTACCTAAAGGTTGCAAAAAGAGCAAGTGATATATACCTGGTACTACAAGCGAGCGGCTATCGTAACTAATGAGTTACGATATTCGCTTACCATTCGAACAAACGTATGCGTATTTACTAATTTTATTAAATTAAAGAAATGTTTATGACATGGCTTAAAACTCAAACATTTTAAATTATGATATTAAATGCATGGCATAGTGGTTGTCGCACCATAGCCACTGCGCCGAGCGTTGTTGGTTCGTTCTCCACACGGGGCAATTTGTGTGATCCTCAAATAGTATTTCTGAGTCTAGATGTTCTTTGTATGCGTTGTTTGAATGTTTGTAAACGACACAGGATTTATTCATAGTGCCGGAATTGTTTTTTTAACTAAGAAAATCAGGATTGTGAAACACATATTTTTTATTCTAGCAAGTAGTCACTACTTGAATAATTGCGCCAACCGCACAGATTTCGTGACAAGTATACTGTAATAACACAGGGGACAATTCGAAAGTGGCCACGAACGTCAACAGTCTACAACTAACCGCGGTGGTTCACTTGTGACATGTGGACTTTCAAATTGGCATAGCTTTCCACCGCGGATGTTATTTGAGGTTGCCTTGCTGGTCCGGTGGTTAAACTTTAAGCTTATCCCGGATTGGATAGTGCTTGTTATTAAAACATTCTCAGTAGCGGCATGTAGCCTAAACCTGACTGGTAGACTCTCATATTAAGTTTATACTAACCACAGTTTATTATAATAATAATACTAAATAGGCTAAACATACTTCCTGGTAAATAAGTAGTGAAAACAGTAACAGAGAAGTTGCTTTTATACAACAAGTTTGTAAATAAGTATCCTTAAGCCGTTAAAGGAGAAACCCCGGCACAAATTCACATAAAGACGTTGTCTGGAGGGCTCAACTCGCGGACTACACGATTTACCATTTAATTTTTACAGGAAATAATAAATAAAATAATTGCGCATGTTCATCAGTTTCGCCGTCCGCTTACTAAATATCTGCTAAGGGATTTGAGAACTCATATCACCTAACGGCTTTTCGGTAAACGGACGGCAGAGTTGCTGAGATTGCAAGCGTCCACAGGCTGGTCATAGTGGCTCATTGAAGAACTTTTATAAATGGTGAATTTTCCCTATGCTGCTACAGCAAGGGGTAAATACTACAGATGCCTGCACCACACAGCACAACTCCTTATGCTACTTATAAGTGCTGCTTATTGTAAGAGTAAAACATTGGGATATTTGCCAGCGATCTTAAATGGACAAGACTTAAATTTCTGTGTGGTCTGATCCATTTTGAACATTTACTTAGTTCCTGCAGTATAAAGCCCATCAAACATAGACAGGGGAGGCGAAAAGGCATTAGTGACGGATTTTTTGTATTATTCGAATTAGTATGAAACATTCCAAGGTCGTCGGTCCACCTTGTGGGGTAGGCTCCCCACAAGGTGGACCGACGACCTGGTAAAGGTCGCTGGATGCGAGTGGCCCAAGACTGGTCTGTGTGGAAAACCTTGGGGGAGGCCTATGTCCAGCAGTGGACGTCTTTCGGCTGAGATGATGATGGTGATTCCAAGCGATCATGTGTGTAATGTTTCATACTAAATCAAACAAAACAATAAAATGCCACCAGTATCACTCTGCCTTTGGTATTATCTGTATGTCATTTCAATCGCAACCTTCAGCAATATGTAAAGTATTTTATATAGACGAACTGTATGCTTCATTGTAATTCACTGACGAGCCTGTGCATGTGTGTGAATATTTAATAGACATCCCAATAATTGCTTCTAACAGATAGCCAGCACATCACGTACATAGCAATTAAGTAATGACCTATCTCGTAACATAATGTCAGAACAATGAAGATGTTGCCGATAGTACATATATACGTCCTTTGACAAGTGTGTCTAGTATCAAAGAGACAAAGACCTATGTTCTTTATGTAATGTAATCACTTAATAGCCTTTAACGATTAGAAAGTTTAGGTGTTGAATTACGTTTTCACAAGTAAATAAAAAATATTATCACACAGCCTAAAAGGTAAATGTTTACATAATACATATATAAATAGTTTCACGCCCGTGTTCCCAAAAGAGTAAACAGTGGCATTACATGCGCACATTTCGTCAGCTATGGTGTTTAGGTGGCACTAATAGTCGACGATCCTATTGCCGTTCCCCGGACAGTTCTAGACGCCATGCTGTTACTGAGAATTTTTTGACAGAAAAATCCTGTAACAATTTGCCAGAGAATCGAATTAAAGCCTTCATGTACTGCAGTCACTTTCATTACTACTGCGCCACTTTCTGAGGTCCTACTACTATTACACAACAATATTTATAACCCAGAACTGTTATCTTAATTTAAATTCAATATCAATATCCACTCCTAACGCAATGAGAGTGGCCGAATATTATGCAAATAATATATGGTCCAAACTAGAACCATTTGACACGAAGAAGAAGAAGAATATCCCTCACAAATATCCCACAAAATCAATTATGCTTCTACATCCTCCTTTTCGAAAGTTCTGTTCAACGGCCTACATACAATCGCTACAGTAAACAGATAGATATATTTAGTACAACATTTCAACGATTTAAGAACCAAGTCCATAATATTGCTCTCGGTCAACCATCTACTAATTACTGTCCTATTTAGAGAGGGGTACTATTTTTTTATTTTTTTATATTTTCGGGGGCAAACGAGCAGACATATCGCCTGATGGTAAGCGATTACCGCCGCCCATGGACATCCGCAACACCAGAGGAGTTACAAGTACGTTGCCGGCCATTTAAAAAGGAGTACGCTTCGAAGTTATAAGTTTATCTTTATTACATGAAACTCAAATACAGCTGTTGTTATTTAAATGTAATACACGTGTGCCTAACCGTATAAGTTAAGGGCATTACATTGCCCAATGACCTTGAAGATCTGGGCTTTGCAATCTCGAGTAAGCGTCACGGGCGTAGCGGGGCTACTTGGCGGGGACTTGTGTAAAGATTCAGGTTAATATTGATTATTACAAAATTTTTAAACAAATAAGTGAGAATAAACAATTTACGTTGTTAAATACGGTATAACATGTTTTTTAGTATAAATTTCATACAGAATATCTCGACCGTTATATAGGAAATTTTATATTTAGTTTTAAAACGAGATATTTCTCAATTTTTTTGTTAACATTTGTACAACTTAATTACAATTTTAATCTATACGATGTTTTCCCCATATAACCTAGTTTACTTGTACATTTTTTTACGGTAAATGCATAAAAGGATTCACCTACAGACTTCTTTACACCGAGCGTGTTTTAAAGGTTTGAGCAATGCAATCCTCTTAAATTGGCGTAATATTATTTTTCTGTTACGTGACAATATATATTCAAATTGTTTTAATCAAAATATTTGATATTCTTCACTGATTTTAACGCAATTTTCGTTACTATGCTATGAATTTCGCTCAACGCTGCACTCGCAACGTTACAATTTAGTTTAATTTTACCGTATACCCAAATTGAGTCACGGACAGAATAAATGTTAGGATATTCGCACAATTTCACGCGAATCGTGAATAGTCATTGCAGAATATAAATTAAGTGTGTCAAACGATAACTAACAGGCAATTTTATTGTATGTACACATAAATCGTAACACACGAGTCAACATTCCTGTAACTAGTTGCGGGCTGTGTGTTTAGGCCGCGTGAAACATGCGTGGTAAATGTGCGTATTCAAAGCAATTTATTTAGTCATACATACATAGCCTTATGCATATAGTATATAATAATATAATATTCTATCACATACACACAACACCATCTAGCCCAAACTAAGCAGAGCTTGTACTATGGGTACTAGACAATGGATAAACATACATAATAAATATGTAAGACTTGCAAGGTAAAGGTAAGGTTCCAACTTACAACGCCATTATTTAAAAAAAAGCTTATTAACTATTTAGCATGTAAAGCATCATCATAATTTCAGCCAAAAGACGTCCACTAGTGGACATAGGTTGCCGCCAAGATTTTCCACACAGACCGTACTTAGGCCACCCGCATCCAACCGCTTCCCACGACCCTTACCAGGTCGCCGGTACACCTTGTAGAGGCCTACCCCTGCTGCGTCTTCCGGTGCGTGGCCGCTACTCCAGAACTATAAGATAAAAGACTTCTTAACTGAAACAGAACGTGCATTTTTTTACACATAATTTATTTTATTTTATTTTCGCATGCTTCTGAAAAATATGGCTGGCTTTGATTATACTATTATTTGACACCATGTATTGTAAACATTTATGCAAAATAAAATATTTATCAACCCAAACCAAACCCAAGAAACCTTCGAGGACAAATGCATGACTACATTTGACCAACCATGCTTTTGAAAATTGCTTTGTCAATTGACATACCTCTTGCATTTGCACTGATTTAATAAAACAAACTCTAAATGTTAATTGAAATACTAACTTACTACTAGTCCGTGGCTCCGCTCGCGTAAATGTAGGCTATATCTATTTTCTTTCCTTCGGGAACAGTATTTTTCTCTGGATTAAAGGTACCCTATGTTCTTTTCTGTACCCCTGACAACGTGTATGCGATATTTCATTCGCATTTATATTATTAGCTACGACATCGCTAAAAACTACATTCAAAGACGAGTTTAATTGAGAATTGAGTTTAATTTTTTGCTCGTCGAAATGACCACGCTCCGCCTGATAGTAAGCAGTCATGTAGTCCAAGAGTAGTTGCCTCCACACCATCCTCATAGCAGCTTTGGCGATGTTGAGGTCCCAACTTTGACGGCCTGAGAAGGTGCTTTTTCACGTCCCGCTTAAAGGACCCAGGATTAAAGGAAGAAGGATACACGTGCCTTGGCAGAGAATTTCATGCCTTGATCGTTCGGCAGAGGTATGAGGACCCAAACTTGTTGGTGCGCGCTCTAATCTACTCTATCGTGTAAGGATGGCATCTGAGCCCAGCACGCGTTGTTCTGGATAGGAAAGTGGAGGGCGGGATGAGGTGGAATAACTCTTCAGAACACTCCTTGTGGTTTATTCTCTAGAAACATGTCAGTGAGGCAATGTCCCTACGGAGTTGCAGAGGTTCTAGTGAACTCAGATTTACTGTTCTGTGACATGTATCAATGAGTGGTTATTATTATGATTGCCCAGGTCATTATCACTTCACTTCAAGTAATGACTTTTACGAATAATCTTAGAGTAGAGCTTGATAGAGGGCGCACATCTACTGCGGACGATTGCACCAAAGGTAAGCGTCTTTTGTTGCTTTTCCCGAAAACAAATGTAATTTTTCTGTTTATATTTTTCTTATAATATTTTAGTAAATGCGGTATGCATGTTTTAACCCTGTTTCTTTGAAACAAATTCATATAAATAGATTTTGCGACTACAATTAGAAACTAAATTAGAGTTTGTATAATGTTCCAACCTATATGTATTATGCTGAGCCGCTTACTATATTTGAATACGACTACAAAAATTCGTTCACTAGTTTCTCAATAATGTTTTAAATACGTATCTAGTGCTTACATAAAACCCTTTATAAGATTAAAAGTAAATCTACCGACACAATTAATAATTTTATTCGAAAGCGCCTTTTATTGATTTATTGCTTTTAATAAATCACGGGTACACGATAATGCTTTTAGGTCGGAGAATGGCGATCCCAAAATTTTGCATCAAATCACAATACGAAATCAATTATCGGTTTAATAATGGATTTATTGTATACAGTCGCCGTCACAAAGAGATTTCCATTTTCCATTATGACTGTGTTCGGTTTGTTGACAAATGACTGCTGTATTTAAACATTAAACGATAAAACTCCAATTTGTTGTTTATTTCTACCAAATTTTAATATTTAAAGGTAGTTTTATCGGTCTCACAATAATAAGTGTGTTACGTACGCACCTTAAAAACCGATAAAAAAAATAAAATAAAAAAATTTAAAATTAGCAAACATTATTATCCACGGGGATAGGCTATTTATTTCGTAATTATTCAAATCTATTTTCTAAACAGTAACATGAGGCAAATATTATTCGACCATAAATATTCGCCCGCCTTTATCTCAACAAGGTAGACAGAGGTGTATAGCACCTTCATTTCTTCAGCTATGGTTCTAAAACCATAGATCTGCGTAATAGGGATGACTCAATTACAGAGAGAAAATCTCAAATACACTGCACTCGAGCACAGCAGCTATATATCCTAACAATGTGCCCTTGAGGTAATAAGCACAAATATTATAACTATATAATAATCATTCAATCGAATATTTCTTATAATATACTATATAGGGTAAAAGTCGGATAGTTGCCTCAAGGGGATACTTGCCTCGATTTTGTATACACTATGTTGGTGGCGTTAGCGCTTGTTCATAATTTGAAGCGCACAAGCCACACAGGCCTTAATGCCAATTAAACCATTGGCGTAGGTGCAAGCGTTTTGTCCGTGTGAGCAAAAATCTTCCGTGGCGAAACTTTGACAGGCGTCGAAATTATATTGGTAAGTAATTTCTATTGAATATTTTTATAACTGATTGTGGTTTCAGTCAACTCTTTGTTTCTTTGCATACATTAGCGTTTCAATTACACTATTTATTACGTTTTATTGTTGAATAGATTTTATTTATTTCGAACATAGAAAGCGTAAGTATCCATACCAAATAGGATAGTCGCCCTAGGGGCAACTATCTGCAAATTTAAATTCTTTAACGAACAAAGACGGATTTTTCTTTTGTTACTTTACAACTTATAGTGACTATAACTTGTTTAAAATAAAGTAAATACATACTTAATTGTTTCATGCGCTCATTGTAGATGAATAAAATGCCTCGCAAGTGAAAGCGAAAGCCACATCAGCTGGACAGAAGACAATTAAAAAACAAAGAAAACGAACAAAGTCATTGAAGAAGAACACATGGAAAAACCAGCTGGTAGTAAAAAAAGAATTGTGATGAGAAGAGGAGAACCACAAAAAAAAAATATCAAAACTATATCGATACTACCAGCAGTGAAATGAAATCCGATAAAACATTTTCCGATTTTAATAAATTGATCAAAGGAAGAGCTAATAAAGAGAATAATACAAATTTACAGTTCTGACTGAACAGTTACAGTTCTTACAGAAGTGTAAGAAGTTCAAAAATATATCATGGAAAAGCCACTGAATGACTACTTAGGAAAAAAAGAACAAAAAACCCATACTGGAAAAATGATCTTCTCCCTTAGCCTTTATTATTCCCAAGTCACTTGGGGTCGGCTTTTCTAGTCTAACCGGATTTGACTGGATATCACTTTTTACACGGAGCGGCTGCCACCTGACCTCCGCAACCCGAAGGCTAACGATACCCTTAGGCTAGACCAGTGTCAGGATATTAGAGGGTACTGACTTTCCCAATAACGACTGCCATAGATGTTCATGGCAGGCGGGACCGACGGCTTAACGTGCTCTCCGAAGCACGGAGCAGGGGATAATTGTCAATCAATACGCACATAATTTCGAAAAGTCATATAACTTCCGAAAGTCAGAGGTGCGCGACGTGGGTTCGAACCCGAGACCCTCTGCATTGCAGTCTGTTGGTCTCCCCACTGAGCTATCGCTGCATACTGGTAAAATGATAATAGGGAAAAATATTAATGCAAAAATAGAAAATAAGAATTAAAAAGTTTCAGTAGTATGTATAGTATAGTATGCATTTTGCACAGAATGTTTAGAGAATTATAATTTTACTAAATATATATCAGATTGGATGCAATGTGAGATATGTTGAATGTGGTTGCATGAAACTTATACAACATTCAACAACCATTGCAAGAGATGTTGAATACTGAAAACCCTGGCTTCTGGTAACAGTTGATGCTAATGCCAAAGTTGATTGCCATATTCTTCTATCTTTAAATAATTATATTTAATTAATATCTTACCTATTTAAGGTTTGGAGTATATTTTCGTTGTAATTTTATAGTTCAAAACTTTCAAACATAATACTATTATACAATGTTAATTAATATTTGGATTAGTATTAAATGAAGGATCTGAGTAAATAATAAAGATTGATTATTTGAATTAATGTTAATTTGTATTTTTTTGATAAAATCATAGAAAGGCGTCTATCCCTACGTCAGGCAAGTATCCCTCGAAGTATTCTTAACGCTAGGCCATTATCCGCCACAGTAGGCAACTATCCCTTTTTTGAGAGGTCAAATAAAACAGGATTTACTCAGACCCAATATTATTTTATTCTTAATAAGTACTTATTTTTAATAACAGAGCGTTTTTTAAAGTAGGGCAACTATCCGGCTTTTACCCAATACTATAACTATTAAAATTAAATTATCACATATTTACGTAATAACATAAATTCTAATTAATATTAAACAGATCGTTGCGAATATCCAAAACATTCTTCACACATAACTTGAGTTTGTAATTACCCTTCGGCTAAAATTAATGCGATCCACATTATTTAGGGATATTGATGGCGGCAAGCGAGTACTTAAGTAGGTTCTCCAATGATCCGCGACATCCCGAGAGCGCGAACGTTACGCAGGTATTCACTCGCGGCTAATTTATTTGCCGATTTCGTCTCTTTGACGAATTTATTCCACCTCCAATTCAAAGGGACTTTATAAATTGCTCTTCTTAGATCTTCAGGCACATCGAAATTTACACACTGACTTCTTTTTATACTTATATATTCTGAAAATATTCAGCCGGCTTCTGAATATTTTCTTCAACTTATCTACGCCCCGATTAACTTTTACATAATCATATTTATACATAGCGATCTAATTATATTTATATTTTCTATAAATACGGGTGGTTGAATATTTTCTTGAACTCCTTAAACCATTGTGACGAGGGTAAAACATTGTCGACGAATATAATTTCGTAAGCCGTGTAATCGAATTTTAATCTCATTAGCGGGCGATAATGGGAATTCGAGACGTTCTCTTTATGAACACATTTACCAGGCAATTTTAATGACCTTATATTGTAACCAGTTGTAATAAATTATGTAAGTACCCAATTGCCAAAGCCTTATTTGAAAGCATAGTTATTCATTCCAAACTTTTATAATTCAACTTGAAATAAATAAAATCTTTCGTTGTCTCGTAAAACGGCCAAAGTTTAGTAAAAAACAATATTTGCGAGGAAAGAAAAATCGTTTTATTCGTTTTACAGATGAGAAAATAGGATGCATTCAGAGCGTGTGAAGAGGTAGAATTTTTCCGTCTTGACGCTCACTACGCGAGGCTGGCTGCACAGCGAACGAGACTGGAAAAACTGTTTTATGAAATTCTGCTTACTTTAATGAAAATGTAAGCTGTAATAATTTTATTCCGGACGTCATTTCATTTAAGATTATTAAATAAATGATGTTAAGTTTATTTAAATTATGAGTTCATGTGCTGGCGCACATATTAAAATTTGGGCTTCTTTGTTAGGTATCATAAGATGGGCTTATATTTGTGTACGATTGTTAAGATCGGGGTTTGATACCCAAGAAGGCAGCGTAATTGACTTTTTGGTTACGCATTACATAGTAGTAGTCCAAAGTCGCACAATATATGCATGTATCTATATGAAGACATATATATGTATATAAGTATATATTTTATTTAGATTATATAATATGTTTATTGGTATGTATATATTATGTACAAGTATGTTCCATGCTACTGTATGCACCTACTTCAATTTATCTCTGCATCACCCTACGGTTGACTGGTAGAGTATGCCCTTGGCATTAAGTCCGCCGATGTATTGTTATATGCATAAAGTTTAAAATAAATAATATATAAAAATAAAAATATACCTACTATAGGCTCACTACATATTACGGGGACCTAAAAACATAGTTACTGAAATGTAGTGTAATATACCACAGTCTGTTCTTCCCAGATACATAGGCGTGATACATAATATACATACATAGGTTATTTATATATACCAATGAAATCGGACATAAAAAGGTTTCTATATATTTTACCATATTATTAAAAAATATACAAACAAATATTTTATTAAAATACAGTATTTCCAGTAATGTCTGCTGATAACTCAACTTTTAAAAATGCTTCATTAGGCGCTCTACGAAAATGAATGTGCTAAATTTATAAGACTCCTGCGTCAGCAGAACTCATAACATATTTCATGTCACCAAACACCATAATCAACACCACTGCTGTATAAAGCAAGAACCCACAAAAAAAATAATTTGATAACTGTTACCACAATCCCAATAAATATAGAATTTTATTATCTTTCCCGCGCGGAAGAGGATTAAGTTTTAAAATCATTTTGTTTATCTGTTCTGTACAAGCACCGCACAGCTGCGGCCCAGGACGGAAGAACCGTGTTTACATGGAGAAATGGCTGAATTTCAACTGCAAATACATACACCACGTACCGCTCCCGTCCCGCACCCCACCCTAACTGCAAGTGGGTTGTTCAAACTCTACTCTATGTGTTTTTACGATCACAGACGCTTTTAAATAGACATACCACAACCTATTCGGACATCAAACGAGGCAATCCAAGCAATAAAAATAAATGCACTATAAAAGTTTACGAATTTGGTAAAATAAATGCATGAATGTTCAGTACCTGCAGTAACTGCGCAAAAAACCTTTTAAAAGCGAAATAAGTTGTGAAAACATTACCTACGCGTTCGAAGTTTTTAATAAAATAAAAGGAGTTTCACATTTCAGTTTATTAGTACTGCAGCTTTTTAAAATGGGGCAAGCGAGATGACTATTTATAAATAACTAGTTTAACTTTTTAAAATGGGGCAAGCGAGATGACAATTTATAAATAACCAGTTTAACTTTTTAAAATGGGGCAAGCGAGATGACTATTTATAAATAACTAGTTTAACTTTTTAAAATGGGGCAAGCGAGATGACTATTTATAAATAACTAGTTTAACTTTTTTAAATGGGGCAAGTGAGATGACTATTTATAAATAACCAGTTTAAATAACTAGTTTATGTCCGCAGCTTCGTCCTCGTAAAAGCAAGGGGAATGTGGATTAATACATTGCTTTTTAAGCTGGTATTCAACTAGAATGAAAAGCTATGTGATAATGCAAAATTCATTTATCTGTGTGTTGTTCATCCAAATCTGTTTGACAGTTTCCACATGATTGACCAATCTTTCAAATTTATATTATTAATAAGATTAAGGGTTGGTTGTGCTTTAGTTGATGGCGTAGTGTTACGCAGTTGATTCTGACGCATATGTTGATGTTTGTGTCAATATTTGTGCGAGGCGAGGCGCAAACAGCGGCCCTACCCGGGCAAACACAGGCCTAACCTTGCGCATGTTATGAGAATACACTCAATTACGCAACGTTCAAGAATAAACCGCAGACTTCGTCAAAGCTTATCTAGTTTATCAATGCTTTGTTCTATTTCTTAGAAAGCTAAGTTAAACTTCAAGGCAGGCTCTGGGTTCTAAGGTAAATAACGTCTTCCTACGCTACTGTAACTACCTACTATTCCTGCTACAAATTCAATCAATTAATAATGATTAATTAGCCTTATGACTTCGTTAGTCACCTCTTAGGAGGGATTTCGTGTTTCAAACGTTATGTCGTTTATGTTTAAAATTAATATGGCGTTGTGTGCTCATCTTCAAAGAGCATTACACTTAAAAGTTCCTTGATTAGGTCTAGGTCTTGTTTGAAGTTAAAACTTATCTACCAAATAAGGTTACTAAAAATAGTAGAAGATAATCACAGTTTGTCGAATTAAAACTCAGAACTGCACACAATCAAAGCAAGTAGGCAGTTACATATATAAAATCAATCGTATATATGTAGCTATGCATTAAGGTATAATTACACTTCAATTTTGTCAGTTTAAGTAATTTGTTTCCACTATAATATTAAAACCTTGGGGGAGGCCTATGTCCAGCAGTGGACGTCTTTCGGCTGAGATGATGATGATAATATGTATTATCGAGTCCAACGTAATAAGGACGAGTTTATTTCTTTATTATGCTTTCTACCGGATTGATTTAACAGCTCTGCGTTACTGTAAAAGATCGGCAAGGATAATCCTTTGCCTGAATCTAATTCTGCCGTCCATCAAATTCGCCACAAATATACGCACAAATTTTGAACTATCGACACAGTTAATAAATGATAATTATTAATTTCAATAAGCTTTTCACATGGCGAATGAGTGTCAGTTAGATAGCAATAATTCGTGTTATGTAAGAATCGCTATATGTCATACTTTGATTTCATAATGTACATTTGTGATATTAAATGTCATAATGATATCTTAGAATGGTTGTGACAGCGACAACGCCTACGTGCCACAAATTTGATTTGATCAATTGTTTATGAATTGTGTGTATATCAATCGTGAGAATCTGGATTTGTTGCCCGGATCATGCAGTCTTACAGGGATTTGCCGCGACTGAAAATTTGCCCGGTTGACGACAAAAGGTTCGCGGTCTATTACGTGAGACCTTTAAACATTGGAATGTGCTCTGCTTACACTTGACAGTATTGTGAGATTAAAGTCAGAATATAACAGCAAAAGAATACTGTTTATTTTTTTACCATCTTATATAAGCGAATTGAATACTTTGAAACCACGCCATATTATTAATAATTTATTGTTGCTGTTGGCAGACGAGCTGACGGCCCACTGGTTAATAATGACCACCACTCATGCAGATGACTATGTTTTCTTAGCGTTGCAAAAGCAATTCCAACGAAACACCAACAAGCCGATGCCTACAACAAACCAAATAGGTCGCAAACAATCACACGTTCTACTTCCTGATTATTTACCATAGATTATATGAAGAGGATCACCCTGCTGAGACTTATGGCGCTCTCACACACTGAACTCGGTTTCTTTCTTCCGTTTCTTGACCAGTCCTCTCACTCACCGAATGAAACACAACATTAGGTATATACGTAGCAGTCAAAGATATTGTATAGTATCAATATTCTGTGATAAGATATGTATTTCCCCGATCGAGCCGGTCCAATCATATTAAAATCAGTAAAGCTCTATATATATACTATTTTATCTATAATAATATTATAAAACTGAAGAATTTGTTTGTTTGGTTGAAAGCGCTAATCTCAGGAACCACTGGTTCGAATTTAAAAATTATTTTAATGTTGGATAGCCCATTCATCGAAGAAGGCTATAGGCTATATAACATCAGGCTACAACCCATTGGAGCGGAACATTCATAAAAATTGTTGCTAAAACGGAGATAATTCTCTTATGTGAAGCAGACGTTGCGTAGTTTAGTTAGTCCGAGAATAAAAAGATTTTCAAGATACACAATTCGCAGGCGATACCACTTGTGTTCCAAGCCTGCATAGGCTACGATGCCTATCCCACTTTACTATCATAAATAAATTAACAAAGTACTCTTTAGTCTCTCGTCATTAATTGTAATACATATAATTAGTCAAATCAATCAATCAACTAGCAATAATGTTGTCAAGGACTATACAATTATTAAAACAAAAGCCACGAATTATATTCAGACTCGAAACACTTGATTGTGGATCATATAGATTTTGTTGCCGTATGATATTCGAACGCACAACATTTGGTGCACAGTCGTGAGGCGAACGCTTAAACCAATACGCTATCTGTCATAATTTTCTCACAGCAATTAGTAATCGTGTAGTCTTAATTTCCTCACAGCAATTAGTAATGCGAAGCCCTTGTGCTCTAACGTAATGCAACTTCCCCGCGCTAACCGCGATGTCATGCGTAATGCCTTCTGCGGCGTAACTGCGTTTAAATTAACCCTAAACTTTAATCGATTTTCATGTTCATTTGTATGTAAAGCGATGTTTATCTAGGAAGAGTATTAAATTGAATTTAATATATATACGTCACTACAACATCTATATCCTCGAAGGGTTGGCTAAATTGCGTCAGCCAAGTTAAGTCTGCGTAGAAGAACTCGGCGGTGCCAATTATATGGCGACGTGGAAAGAAACTAGCTCAAGGGGAGGTAGTTAACACCCTTTTAAAAAACCGCCCTAAAAGTAGTAAAGGTGTTAGAGGATTTCGCCCAGTAAATAAAATTTTTGGCAGCCCAGATACATTTCTTCTCCTGCTACGTTACATTGCTTGGCCCTAGGGTCAGCAACGTGCAAATGTTACCCAGGGTATTGCAAATGTTAATAGGTTATAGGAAGCACTTACCATTAGGCGGGCCATATTCTTATATGCAACCTTTATTGTTCCCTACATATTTTTTTAAGAAGCGAGCCAGTACCGTCTACTAAATACATTTCAATCGTAACTTATATTGATATCAAGAAGTTTTAAAGAGAATATATATCGATTTTGCTCGGCTGTTTCTGTAAGCGAAGAATGATATTTTGAAACCAAGAAAGGATTCATTGAATTTTAAAGTGTACTTCTTTCAAAAACTATCAAGCTATTGGATCACTTAAAGGTAAGGTAACTGTGGGTGGAACCGTCTGTTTGCTGGGACTGTTTGTGTTACAAGTGCTTTTTATTTGTGTCTGTTCTTTTAAATAGAGTTTAGTTGGAAACGTCTAGAAGTAACTACAACTTTACTATAATTTCGTAATATTATACTAATCCGGCTAGGATAACAGTTAGTCGTTGAAGTTGGGTCATTTAACTCGATTGTACAAATGACGGCAAACTTTATTTATAGTTTTTGGATCGAAAGTGGTAAGCGTGCGTTCGGCCCTTCTGATGGTAAACAGTTATCGTATCGTTGCCGACGATCAAGATAAGGAAGTGTAGTTGGGATGAAAGGAAAGTAATGTGAGAGCTATAATATCAACTATCAGAAATCTTGTTTGGCGATGGGTCTACGGTAATAGTTCTACTACCTGTACAATGGGTTCTACCACCGACGCAAGCCGGTTCTTTCATGCCGTCATGAAGTAAAGCCATCAGCAGCATCCTTAACTTAAAAAAAATGATATACCTATATTGCAGCGAAAGTGTTAGCTAGCACGTTTCATATTCTAGCAGATCATGCAAGCCTCGGCATGTTCCGAATATAATTTAGACATCACGTTAACATTCATTAGACAAGACTTACCTTAGCAGTTATATGTTTAGTTAAAAATACGCTTAACCCCATTTAGGAAGAAGAATATGAATAGAAATAGACAAGCATACCAGGATAACACTTGGATCTCGTGCATATATGCAATGAACATCGCTGACACTGCGCACTAGTCGATGAAAGTTTTAGGTAGGAGACAAAACTGCACAAGTTTTCGACCACCTGCGGCTTTTGTTACAGTCGACGTTATGTCAAAGGTGTCTGCTGCAAACCATTATATTCTTGATAAACCAGTCTTACATATATAAAAGCTCAACTAATTGGCAAAGTACTCGACAAAAACGAGCCGAAGTACAGTTTATGCTGCCGAAAGGACAACCGTTTTAATACGAATATAATGTAAGTGAACTTGCAATAGTTGAAGTCAAACGGGCGATCCCATATCAACCTAAGCTTCAAAATATCCTTCAGGTTCATACATTACATCGTTGATCCTATAGCATCAGGTTGTTCTTATGTTTGCAGTAGACTACCCTACCCAGGTATCCAATCTGGGAGGAATGATGTTTGAGAGGTTGATACCCGGGTGGCGATGTTACTGGATTTTTCAGTGACGAAATTTTCAGTAGCAGTTCGGAGTCAGTAAATGTGCTTCGTCAACTATAATAGACAAGCCACCATGTTTAAGAACTTAAAATATTGCTGGGAAATAGCACACATTCTCCTTCATTTTGTGTTATAGAGGCGCCAGTTTACGCATGTGTGCATATTTAAAAAAAAAAAAAAAAAAAAAATGTTTATTTCAGTAACTTAAACAACTACTACAGTTTATCTTACATAGGAGTCTCCTATTAAGTATTTTGAAATACTTGTGCCAGGAGGCTCCGCTCTTCATAGATCATTCAAATGTAGAAGTGTGTATTACATTACAGACATAAATTTATATTCAAATTTGATACAAAGTTAAATGCTGACAAATAAATGAAAACTGAATATAATTTGTTTAGGGAAATATAGAATTTTAAACCGTGTTTGTTTCGATGTGTGTATGTGTGTGTGTGTGTGTTTGTGTGTGTGTGTGTGTGTGTGTGTTTGTGTGTGTGTGTGTGTGTGTGTGTGTGTGTTTGTGTGTGTGTGTGCGTGTGTGAGTGTTGTGTTACGTTGTGATGTGTAGCAGGGCTTCTATCTCATCATAAGTCCTAACTTTTAGCCATTCTGTTAAGCGCTTTTTACATTCGTAACTTGTTAGAGGATATAGATTAAGAATTTTATTGGTTTTATTATACAGGAAGGCTGATTGACATTTATACTGTCTCTGTGCGTAAGCTGTATGCGTTAAGGTACGTGGTACTACGTTTAGTATTCTTCTGGGTTTGCGAGCACTGGGTGTAAACGGAAGCTTCTTATGTACTTTCAGGATGATATGGAGAACATATAGTTTTCTGATTGTGAGGAGACCGCTTTGAGAATAAAGGTTTTCTGTTGAGAATCTATATGGCTTGAAATACATCACCTTTAGTAAAGCCCTCTGTGCTCTTTCGAGTTCTAAGAATTTAATTTTGGTAGCGCTACCCCACACCGGTATACAGTATGTTATGACTGATTGAGCTAGTGCAATATATATTTGGCGTAATAAAAACTTCGAAGCAACATGTCTCAGTGTTTTAAATAACCAAATGAGTTTTCTGGTGCGAGTCATAACCATGTCTATATGTACATGCCATGATAAACGTTGGTCGAGCATTACGCCTAAGTACTTTGTGCTAGAAACTTTATCTATAGAATTACATGTACAGTTTGTGTCATTAATGTTGCCGCAAGTATGAATTTTGAGATTAAGGCTATTTTCAGGTTGAGAATTATTATAATTCGTAAAAGCAATGTAACTAGTTTTAGATATATTAAGCGTTAATAAATTAAGTTTTAGCCATTCAGCTATTTTAGCTAGCCCCTTTTTCGCTAGTTTAAATGTCGAGTTCCAAGTGTCGCCCGTGAATGTAACTGCTGTATCATCAGCGTAGGAAAATACTCTGCCGTTTTCAAGTTGCATTTTGCACAAATTATTGATATAAATCAAAAAGAGAGTGGGACTTAATACACTGCCTTGAGGGGTGCCGTGGTTGATATTCACGTCTTCACTTACATACTTTCCTATTTTTACGCACTGCCTACGGTTCTGGAGATAGTTTGATAATAGTGTAAGCGGGATACCTCTTATTCCTATACTCTCAAGACTGCGCACGAGGGTGGGAACAGACACAGTATCGAATGCCTTTTTGAGATCTAGGAACACAGTTAGACATTTTTTCCCTGTGTCTACCTGCTCAACAATGTGTGAGGTAAGCGATATGACTGCATCTACTGTAGATAGGCCTTTTCTGAATCCAAATTGTCTGTTTGATAAGATGTTATATTTTTCTAAATATGTAAGTAGCTTTTCTACGATTTTAGAAATAGTAGGCAAGACTGAGATCGGCCTATAGTTGCCCATCTCACCACTGTCACCACCCTTGTGCACAGGCGTGACAATTGCTTGTTTTAGGGCAGCGGGGAAAATACCCTTCTGGAAGCATAGATTAGCCAGATGGACGATGATAGGAGCTACTATATGAGAACATAGTTTTAAAAATTTTGTGGGTATGTTGTCCCAACCAGGGGAGCTCTCTGTTTTGAGGCCCATTAGAATTCGATGTACTTCCACTGGGTCAGTGTTTAAAAGCACAAAGGATGACGCATGTAAACAGTTTATTATAGTCTCTCTAGGAGAGTTTATTGTGGGAGAAATAATGTTTTCTGCTAGATCTTTCCCGATATTAGCGAAGTACGAGTTTATATGATTAATGGACGCATAAGGGTTAGATTTAATCTCTAATAATTTCTGATTTACAGATTGATTTTGCTTCCGTTGTGTGATATCATTTATGATCCTCCATGTCTTTTTAGGGTTTTTGTTTACTTTTTGTAGTTGTTCTCTATTATATTTGTTTTTAAGTTTCTTTATCAAGTTAGTACAATAATTGCGGTGCGGTACGGTATGCCTGTATGTAATTTTAAGTATTTCATTATCGGGAGCTAAACGTAACTTCATTTGCATTTTGTTTCTATTTTGTATGCATCGTAGGATTCCCAAGGTCATCCAGGGTTTAATTATGCGATTTTGACGTGGAACTAAAGTCGTTATAGTATTTTTCAACAGACAAAGTTGAAGTTTCTCAATAAGGCACTTGACAAGTACGTCAGGATCATAAATCGAGAATAAATCATGCATATTGCTTTCCTTAAGAGAAAGAACCGCCCCCTTGTATTCCACTACTGCTTTAGATGAGGCACATTTGCGCTTAATTGTCATGTTCGATAACTTCAAGAATAACATAAAGTGGTCCGTAATTGTCGTATTTAAAACAGCAATAGACGCGCTTTTCCCAAATATTTTAAGGATGAAATGATCCAGACAGTTATCTCCTCTTGTTGGTAGCATATGTCCAGGTAGCAAACCACGCATCGCAAGCATTGTAAGATATTTGAGTCTATTGATTCGCTCGTTAGTTTGTTCATCAGACCTGTATTTTATATTTATATTAATGTCGCCTGCATTTTTTAGACTTTAGCTTTTAAGTTACTAGATCTGTGTCAACTGCCAACATGCCTTTATTTATAGCAAATTGGTGTACGTAGATATACGCAAGCTACCGCAAAATAGATTAGTTTAGTCAGTGTATAGCTTACTTACTAACTTTGATACACATAATATTGTCTTCTGTTTACGCGAATATTATTCATAGAAATTAAACTACTATATACGGATTTTATCTCGTTGTTTATTTCACACTTTATTACATAATTTTGAAAACTGTTACACTACTACTACTATTAAACTTTACTAATTTTTAAGCTAATTAAATTATTATTAATAGGTACTATTAAAACTATTTAGATCTAATTAAATTTTACACTTTCCCCGACGTTTTGGTTGCTTTTCAGCAGCCATGGTCACGGGGAGTGACCATGGCCATGACCATTTAATTAGCTTATAAATTAGTAAAATTTAATAGTAGTAGTAGTGTAACAGTTTTCAAAATTATGTAATAAAGTGTCAAATAAACAACGCGTTAAAATCCGAATATAGTAGTTTCATTTCAATTTGATACACATATTAAAGCATTCAAATCCAAACTTTTAGTTTAATTCCCGTAGTTCAAATATTAGTAAAACGTACACCAATGTATATAATATCGCTCGGTCAAACTTGAACAGAAGTAATAACGCCCAAAGAAAGTATGAATTCGATTGATACCAATATATGTATTCGTACATATTTTTTCGTTACGAAAACTTTTGCGTGCGATGTTTAGTGCCCATAAATTGTTTAGATATGATTGAAAACAAATGTACCTTTATAAATGAATTACATAATTAAATAAATAACTTATACATGTAGCATACGTTAATTGTAATAGGTGGTGTGACGAAACGCCTAGAAATACGTAGACACATTAATGCTGTTCTTTCGGTGATGAAGTAGAGAGCGTTACTGCTATGAGGTCTCGGGCTACAATACTGGGTCGGGCAAAGTGTTATTACTCTTAGTAACAATACAGAGTTTGGAACCTTTTGGAGGTGTGTATTGATTTAAACAAAAATCATTTCCCGGTGTCTTCTACTCGCAACACATCTCATATTTAAAGTAAAATAAGACATCAATGTGCCTCTAGTGTTTTATTTGAAAAGTTTTCACTTAAAAAAGGCGGCTCCTATTGATCATTAACAAGACATAGCCTCTCCGTCGCTATAATCTGCTGATAATATTATCCCATCTTTATTTTAGGAATGAGTGTAGTTGTATCATCTTGTTATTTTAATTTGGGCTTACGTATTCAATGTTATGTGTAGCAATGCAAGTTAGATTTGAATTATTAATGACTAGATGTTCCCGGGGTTTCACCCGCGTTTATCGTCGTAGCGTGATGTTATATAGCCTATAGCCTTCCTCGATAAATAGGCTATCCAACACAAATAATTTTTTAAATCGAATCATTAGGTCCTGAGATTAGCGTGTTCGGACAAACAAACAAACAAACTCTTCAGCTTTATAATATTAGTATAGATTGTGACTGGTTTTTAATGTCAGTTATTAATGGTAGCTTCCTATCTATTAATTATAACTGTATAACTTATTAGCAGTATGGTCTCTATTATCGCTCTTTGTTATATGGATAAAATATTAGTATATATTATTCATTCATAGTCATAATTAAATACAAAAAAATATGTGTAGAATTTGTAACTTTATTGCAGTTACAATCATTCACCAGGTTTATATAATTTAAAAGCGGCTAGTTGTTTTAAAATACTACGTATAATATAAACTAGCTGCCACATATACATTTAATCTTGTAACTTTATTTTAAAGTTGGCAACTTGTGGATTTACTTATTTACTTTAGTAACAAACCGATTTTGAGCTTTCCTTGTGTAATGGAAAGCTAGCGCGTTATTTTATTACGTAACCGCTACGAGTTCTCTCAAGTAAAATGGTTTCGTTGTTTCGTCAAATTTCCAATCTACTCCCCGTGGAAATACTCGAAAGTGTTGAAAATTCGGATCTGTTTTTACTAGCATTACCAACAAAATAAGTCTATATCATATAAACCAAAAACATATTTGGGCTCCACCGCGCCGCGCCGCCTACGTAATCCACGGCTTATTGGATCAGTAATGCATCAACGCCTTTGGGACTCGGATCCCTACATCCCGATGCATACGTGATATAGATAGTGCTATATAATATTCATGTTCACGGCCGAGAGGCCATCGGGTGGCGTTAACGTAGCGTGACGGAGTGCCACAGGCTAAGTGCTTGGCTAAATTGCTCGCAACGACTAAACACGCCTCAAGCCAGACTTGGGCCATTAAAATAACTACAGTCCACTTAATTCCTCCATTATGCCAGTCAGTGATTTTAATAAGTTCATGTGTTCGCTTGTTAGTGGTAATTAATGTAATTATTAAACTACAAGTGTTGGTTAATTGTTTACTTTGTTCAAAGTTTGGGCTGGTTGATTGTCAGTATTTACTTCCTCGTGGTCAAGTTTGAGCGACATCCGTGGTTGGATTAATTAATTAACTTACTCATTGGCATTCGTTTGGTGATATTATGTACGTGATTTCGGTTGAAGGTGGTCTTACATGTAAATATGTTTTGAAAGATTTATATAACATTGACATTATTATTTATGTAGTCAGGTCGGGAAAAAGAGTCTCACTTTTTTACGTCTCAGGGAACACGTAAAGCCGTTAGTTTCAGGACTGAAGGATTTACGTGAATGGACAATGAGCACTCGCAAATATTCAGATATCTAGGTGTACTTAAAGTATCTGTGTGTCTTTGAGAGATTAAATGACTGTCGATTATTTTTGAAACGGTACTGTGACAGCTTAAATCTTATAAAATAGTACACGAAGCACTTTATGGATTCTTTAAGTAACAAAAATCAAATAAGGTATAAAGCATTATTCGTCACATCACTAGCAGGCGACCGATATACAGATATACATGGATCCACGTCTGTGTCCCAGAGGGATAGGCAGAGACTACGTATGTTTCAAATCAATCAATAAAACAAAAAGACGGCTATTTTTGTGGCAGTTCCCAAAACTTTATTTATATTGAACTGCGGTTTCTGGCAAGTAGATCATCACAACAATTAGTTACTAGATGGTCAAATGCATGTCAATTGCTGTGAAAGCTAACGAAATTAGCAAACAACCAATAAAATCACATAAGTTTGGTTTTGACATGTTGTTGATTAGGTTTTCAGAAACTGGTGTAAATCTGGCACACATCGACTACGTTAGTTTTCCGCTCAATATCAGCAGAAATTTACCTAAATCTTCAGTGTAGGCACTTAACCAGCGCTAATTCACTAGTCTGATGTCATTACTAAGGTACTCACGTAATAATCAAAATTAATTATCCCCTTAATTCAATCATGTATAAGGTGGCGCTTTCAAAGAGTCAGGTGAGCCGTGAACGAGCGCTCGCCGACTAAAGCTGAGATAAATACTCGCTATTACTTAGCTTAAGAAAATGTCAACGTGCCTTCCTTGCCTCCTTCCAGCTTTTCAAACTTGGAATCATCCAATTTAGGTCATTCGACGGTTTACGTAAGTCAAAAGCTGCCAGTAGCGAAAAACAAGTTCATATTCTCTCTTATTGTATTTTTTCCTTCACATTTGTGTGCGAGTGCTCTCAGCGTTTGAAAGCAATTTAATAGAAAGTCTTCATTGTATATTGTTAAAGCGTTGGCTGTTATGTTCTCTTCACAAGTCTTTAGATATTAGCTGCAGCGACACGCTTCTGGAAATGTTGAAACATTTTGTGTTGTTCAGATAATTTTATTGTACCTAATAAATATAACATAAAACTATTTTAAAGTAAATGTATTTTCTTCACTTTAATAAAATACTCTGTCTTATGTTACTGCAGTTTTAATATAAGAGGTATTTTGAAGTAAATGATGATATCAGAACACATTTTAAACAAAACAATCATAATATATAATACGAGCATCTTTTATAACAGCACTATAATCAAACCGAGTTTGACGTTCTAATTCTGTATGAAAGAGATTATACTCGATTTCAAAGACGGAATGAACCTGCTTGTATACATTACTGATAATTAATTAATACAACTCGTCTAGCTTATTTTAATAGATCTCGTAAATTTAATAGATCCCTCATTCTAATATATAAATACCTAAGCGTCGAAGCATCAAAGTACTAACTTATAATTAAATAATTTTATTTGACATAATTTCATAGAGATCTTGATTGTTTGGCAGTTGTTTGATTGAAAAAAGTGTTTATGATAATTTAGATATTTTAATTATAAAAGACCCTTCAGTTTACTTGGGTATTTTGAGCGATCTAGTCGAATAATACGTAGGTATGTATTCCGTTGAGGGCGAATGTTTTGGATACCAATATGCTAAGAATTGTGGCTTTGACTTCCGCACTGCAGGTTTTAATATCACGTGGGGCAAACATTTGTTAACTATGGTCTTCATAATCCAAGTCGGTATGAACTTCGTTCTTTGGTTAAAATTTTTAAAGCCCTCCTCGAAGGTGTACTACCACAGTCCAGCTAGTATAGACTAGCTATACAGTTAATGATTGTGAAAGATGTCGTAATCCCGGCTTATAAATCAGTACTCCGGCACCATTGTCTTTTGTACGATTATTTTGGTACGGTCGTAAGCAGACTGCATAAATTAGGTCTATTTAGTCGTTGCAATTACTCTAGTGCGACTTTTATATCAGCAAATCAATATTCCAGTGCGGTACATGATGGAGTCTTCGGTGAAACCAGAGAGCTTCCTAGATACTGTTCATAAACTGACAGTGCTCAGGTTTTCCTGGAAATTTAACCGAGTAAAATAGTTTCAGAGCTGTCGAAAGTTGTTTGAAAGCTGTAGCTGGTAATGAGCTCTTCTGAAAACCCGCTAATATTCTAGTAAGCATTTATTATGTTTATATTATATAATATAGTTCGGAGACGCTTTTTAACTCTCCGGTATTCTAATTAAAATTGCTGTTACAGTTGTAATTATTTGCTTTCTGTATGAGAGTATGGGTTCATAGAGATAGGGCATAACACTCCGCTAAAAACGCTTGTATATGCGTGCTGTGGTCTCCTGTAACTGAAGGAGTACACTATACAAGCTATGTTTATATGTTTGTGCAATTTTGTGTATATTCTTTGTCGGAGATCCTTAATAAATAAATAAATAAATAATAAATAAATAAATAATAAATAAATAAAATCGTCAAGTGATTACCTAGGTCTGGGTGGAACAACGGAGCATGTCAGGCTGACTAAGACCACACTTGTATTCCATCTCTTGCTCTTTACATTCTGGAGAACTCCGCTAAAACCTAGACGGCTGTCGTAATGGACGCCTCTCAATTGCCACTGCGCTGAATGTTGTGAGTTCGAAGCCCACATGGGACAAATATTTATGTAGTCCACAAATTATTGTTCTGAGTTTAGCTATTGATTATTTGGATACATTAATTTCTTCCAATCATGAGGAATATCATATCATCAATGTATGGGTAGCGTTTCTAAAATAAAGACAAAATGAGAAAATTTATAAATAAACAAATTTGCTTATATTGTGACAGCTTGATTATAAGACGTTTCTCACATATATCGAATATTCCACCATAAAAGATTTTTCGTTAAAGTACAAAATATAACTTACTAGATAGTGTTGTCACATGTTTCTAGCTCAACAATCCTATTTCTGTATATTTATATATACCAGTTACTAGTAGTATCAAAGCCACTAGTTACTAGTATTGTATTAATTTCCCATATGAAATTAAGTATCGGTTCTGCACAAAAGATAATCCAATTGATTGATTATTCAGAACTAAGATATTTTTTTGAGTAACTCATATAATAAGATTAATATTTATTTAAACTAGATTTAACATATTAAAGAACTGAAATATCCTTAATATGTTAACCAGAACTGTAACTAAAGTATGACGTATTACAATTGACATTATAATAAGAAAAATAGGAATTCCCAAATCGCAGATCTAAACATCAAGTCACTATATATTGGAATATACCTAGAGAAAATTGGAAACAGTACGGATATCGCTTACCGTAACATGAGAAACAAGATTGGCCCAATATCCTTGGGGGATGACCCGATGTAGGTAATGTTCTGGCTTCCAGATCGATTATACTTATTAATTACCCAAAAGAAGTCGGCAGGTCGACCTATTATCATGATTTGGGGTAGACGGCCATGTGGCCGAGCACAAAAGGATTATGTATCTCGTATATTGTAGGTACTAACTCGTGTTTCAGCGATTAGCTTGCGACGACGATCATGCACGCGTGGTAAGATAAAAAATAAATGTATGGATAACCATCGTCGTCCAGTTTTCTTTCTTTTCGACGAGTCGTATAAGCAGTTACCTGTACATCCTACCCCACTATTTAAGCTCTCTCCAAAACGAAATATTAAAATTAATCCAAATGTATACTACAGTACTGCTGTATCATTTTCTTAATACCAGCATTTTACTCGAAACGCGCGTGCTAATTATTATATTAATATTAATTTAGGATCACTTCGGGATTGCATAACAGATCATATCAATTATATCATATCTCTTTAGATAATTAATTTTGTTACGTGTCTGTTATAAATCAAGTGTTTTCAATTATCCCTTTTTTCATTTAAATCATTGACATGTCTAGACTTGGAAAACCAGACAAAAATACCTGTTATGTCTGGGCGCCGGAGTTCTGCTGTAACTCAATAGGTTGAAAGCTGCGTAAGCTATCAAGAAACTATATATAAGTAGGTACAGCAAGATAAAATAAAAATAAATACATCTGTAATGTCACATAATATTAAGAAGAATTTCTTTCTCTATTAAGCTCCTCAGGTCCAGCTAAGCAGACGCTTAAACTGAAAGGACTATCTTTTAAATCTTTGCTACCTACTACAAAGATAAGATGCCATGTTTTTAATATGTATTTCAAGGGCTACTTGGAAGAGCTTTATTTTATAAGCTGTTAGAGACCTCTCTTTTAAAACTAAAATACATTTACTTGGTGCTTTATATTCAAAGAATATATTTGTAGTGTATGAGTAGGTTTATTCGTTTCGTTTTATATTTCTAAGATAAAGAAGGCTGATATGGTTGCATACAGTCTTGGGCTAAGAATGTAAAAAGATGAAACTAATGTAATTTGATAGTTAATATATTAATATACCATCACTGACTTTTTTTTCTAACTTAGGCAATCTGAGAGCTCTGTTATTAGAGGTTTAGTAAAAGTGAGGTTATGTTACAATCTCTGTATAAAAGAGCTGATTACTAAGTTCTTTAACTTGTAGAGAGGTGCGAGCCCGGCGGTAGAGAGACACAATAGTTTTTTCATTATGTGTCACACCCGTTGACAGATTAAGTACCTAATAATGTTATTATATTTGGCGGAATATGTTTGAAAATTATATTAAGAGCAGCGATAACTCATTGGGGAGACCAATAGACTGCAATGCAGGGCTGGGCATGCTTATTTTATATGATATTTTCTTGAATTTATAATCTTTAAGAAACAACTAATACTTGATACTTTATCGTCTATTATAACTCACTAAATTGAACGCATAATATTTCCAATATTCGATTAAACTATAAATGAGTATTATGTAAAAGCAGCGACAGCTCAGTGGGGAGACCAACAGACTGCAATGCAGAGGGTCTCGGGTTCGAACCCACGTCGCACACCTCTGATTTTCGAAAGTTATATGACTTTTCGAGATTATGTGCGTATTGATTGATTGACAATTATCGCCTGCTCCGTGCCTCGGAGAGCACGTTAAGCCGTCGGTCCCGGCTGCCATGAACATCTATGGCAGTCGTTATTGGAAGAGTGTCGACACAAAAGATCCCACTGGGTCGAAGTGTCGCCGGTCTGCACTGACTGGCCTCCACATAAGATACATACATACAAATATAAACAAAATAAGTTTTTCGACTTATATGTCGGGATTGTATGCGACCCCTAAGTAGCCAGGAAGTATTGGAAGCCGACGGCTCTCGAAGTAGGCTGCTGCTGACCTCTCTGCACACTTCTATAATAAAACCATCATTACCTCTTACATATTCCCCATAATAGGAAAGTGCCTGCTGGATTGGGTATGTTCCTAACGAAATCAGTATTAGTTCACTATCGGAGAACTGTGGAAAATCATTTAAATTATTGTTGTGTACTGTGATAGTTTCAAAATTAGCTCGACGTTTATTATAATTATTTCTTATAATATAATCAGCTAATTCGTGATCAGTATTCATGTATCTATCTATTTCTTGCATTATTTCCACAGCATCTACACGATCAACCCTAGGAGGGTGAAACTTATTTAAAAGGGCGGCAGCTACCTCAAAATCTCTCATAAAACTCTTGTTGGCCACATGAAAATAATTTTGCCGTAATAGCTTAAAATCAATATTCAGCCACTTTACCAATGCCTAATTAGCTTAGGATTTCATCTTACATGTAAAAATTTTACAAACATTCATATAAATATAAATATATTATGTTTTAGACCTGCCAGGGAGTTGGGTAGAGATTATATTTACTTACAGCCTTAGGTACAAGCCATTGCCGAATCACTGACAGAATTGTTTCATCGTCCAGAAGTCGTCGGCCTATGGCATTGCAGTGATTAGTTGCTATCCCACAATTAACACAGCGATCCATAATTTCAACAATGAACAATTCAAGCCGGTATCAAAATTCCAATAGAACAATTCCAAGTCAAACGTGTGAGCGATCTTCGGTGTCCAGAGTGAAAGCAAGTGTCGTACGAGGTAGGCAGTGTCGGAATCCGTAATAAACAAAGCAGTGGTCGTTGAAAATAGAAAACAATCAGAAAAGCACTCTTAACGCAACGGGAATCACGAAACGAGCAGAAAAAATCAGCTTATGTCAATGCCAGTCAGCTGTCAAAGCTGTCACTAATATGATTGTTTTTATCAATACGAAATCAAATATAATCTGTTTGGTTTTTCAGTTATTAATTGTCATTTTCTTCATAAGTATAACTGTAATGAAATGCACTATATTGTATAGAAGTATATATAGTGCATTTAAATACTTTGAGTTAATTACCTAGTGCAAAGTTTTATCTTTTTGTAATACTGTAATCGATTAATCGAAAATATCACGAAGACTTTCTTTCTTATTTTTCTCCACTCCCAAATTGTAAATCGAGCTGATATTATATATTTTGAAATAAAAAAATATGCCAAATTTTAAGACCATATCTCATCTTATTACAATTTGGCCCACCATTTTCTGTCTCCTTTTACTTGCATTAATTTTCAAAATACTTTTCAGACTCGTAATAGTATTATTAAATTACACAATTATTCCTATGTATCAATCACGTTTATAATATATTAGACGCGTAGATAATACTGAAATGGCTGACTATTTCACTTTTATTTAACTGATTAAATCATGTAACCAAGACAACCTGCTCGGATAGCGCAGTGGGCAATCGGTTGCCTTGCCGCTACTGCTCTGCTATGTATTGTGAGTTCAAATACCACATGGGAGATATCTATTTGGGTGATACACAAATTAATTATTGTTCTTAGTTTGGATGTGCTTTATAGAAGCAAATTGAAGGTTCATTAAAATAAAATGGTTTTTATTGAAATTCTGTAACTAGTTCCCTATCTACAAAGATAACGATTTTGTGGGAATTCTGTAATTATTTTAACGTTCCTAGTACTTATAGTAATTAAATTTTAAGATACATCAAAACATATGTATATGGCTGTAGTAGATATGAATGATATATTCACTTTATATTGAACTGATATCATTATTCTGAGAGAAAACAGAAGAATATATTTGTGTAAACTAAACGTAGGCCGCATTTTTCTTATTTATTAGTTTAATCATGTGCTCAATTCGATACCGCATCGATGTTATATGTGACACTTAAAAATCGCATGTTTAAGCAAATTAACTAATAATTTCCTGCAGCAAAGTGTATTATTATTCTTAGCATTTAAAACATTAAGTATCTAACGTATAGCTATAAAAAGAACAGTATAAAGTCAGAGGTTTTCCCGCATTTGCCTCAACATTTCATCCCACGTTCCAAAATACTCATCAATCGTCTCTCTTTTTAAATTATTACTTTTTCGTTTTACATTTTTGTGTATATGGTTAGCAAAACAAAACATGGTTTAAAATATTTTAAAAGCTTTTCGTTGTCGGGCTGGTAATGTTATACAATCATAAACCCAAAGTGTAGCCCAGAGATCAACAAGGTATTTTAAAATATTGTTTGGCCGACGGTACAAGAAAAAATCCATTCACATAAAACAGAGACAGAAAAAGAACAATTTGAGTCGAAATAGGAATTACATTAAAAATTTAATATTTAATTAAAATTAGGGTCATATAAGGAACAATTTTTGGAACGTATTTCTTTGTTAGGGACAAAACATGAGGGACGAATGCGGAACAAACCAAGTCAAGAAATACAGGTCTTACAAAAACAAAGTTAAACCTCACGAGAGCTAAATGTGCGCCAAACATCCGACACATTAAGCTTTATTGCAACATAGTTCGGTAGTCAATTGCTATTCTACTGTGTTCACAAAAAGGTGCAAGTACACCAGACATAGTTATGCATATTGCTATTTATATAATAACATCAAAGAAGTGCTCAAATGTATGTAAAGAAACTACATATAATACATTAGCTGACCCGCGCAACATTGTCTGCTTCGCATAAGAGAACAACATTTTTCATTGATGCTCCGCTCGTATTGGTCGTAGCGTGATGTTATATAGCCTATAGCGATCCTATCCTCGATAAATGGACTATGTAACTCTAAAATAATTTTTCAAATCGAACCAGTTGTTCCTGAGATTAGCGCGTTCAACCAAACAAACTCTTTAACTTTATAATAATAGTATAGATTCTTAGCTTTACGCTTATATTTCCCAATGGATAAATAGAGGTGTATTACACCCACATTTTGCAAGTAACCGTTTTAGGACCAACGTAAAGGGTGAGCGGTTTCTCGTCTATCTGAGAATGACTTTAGAAAAAATCTTATAATATTTTGCCCCATCTGAGAATATGCCTGACACTTCATGCATGACAGTCGAATTGCCTGCTTCCACAGTACAAACCGTAGTATGGCTATATAATATTCTGTTGATATTCCAAGTTTTCGAGTCCGAAAAACTCTTATACAACAGCTTTGTCCGTCTGTCTGTTATACGACTTTCAACTCAAGAACCGTAAGAGCTAGAGACTCGGGGTCAACGCCATTCGACTCAGCATAGTCGATATATCCCCGAAATGACTATGACCTTTGACCTTTGACCTCACGGTCACGTGGTATAACGTGATCTTTGCATATCACTTGAATAAATTTTGAACCATTTTTTCGAACTCTAAGATTTACGGCAATTCATTGCCGTTTCTCACTTGTTTTTATGCACATGAAGGAGCATCAAACCAAGCTAATAGCAGAATAACTTAATATTGATAAAGCTATAAAGGAATTCAAAACACATCCAAAATTATTTTCTGTAAACATTGCTTTTCGTTTTCAAGATTTTTGATTCGTGTATTGAGGGTAGAGTAAGAGAGGGTAGGTAAACCACCTCGTGGAACACAAATTATCAAATAAATTTTCTTATATATTTATATTTTGTTTTATTGAGTAAGCAAATAATAAGCAGTTCATACAACACGCTAGTGTAAGTTCACTATCAGACAACGTGCACTGTATTTTAAATTTATTAAAAATATAATGTTGCTGCTGAAAATTTAGGTAAAGTTTCATTATTACTATTAGTGTTTTTGTTTAATGTAATTCAAAATACTTTCCATTGTAGTTGTAACTGCCTCGGTGATACAGCAGTTGTAAATGCAAGTGCAGGGCAAACTGCTATTACGGTTTTCTTTACTAAAATTCTAAATTGGAGTAATATGCTCACACCCTATTACGGGTGACCTAAAATCATTGTTGGCGAAATGTGGTGTAATACGCCTTTGCTATCCCTCCAGGGTTTACAGCGTGAAACTATGTATAGATTTATTATTATCTTTATAGAGACGCAATTATTATAATTTAAATAAATTTATGCAAATATTTAAGTGAGTAATAAGATATGTCAAGTTTTGTTTGAAGTACGACAGCTTCGGATAAAACTTGATATTATTGATTTGCATAAAATAATCTTTATAGAGATATAGTCATTACGTAGTCTGAAAGTTGTGAAAATTTTCAGATATGAGCGCTCGTTCAATTTACTTCTGGCTATCTAAATCTAAAATGAATATAATTATACTACAGTAGTTGTCTCCCGTGGTTTCACCTTCTCCCGGGACTCGTTGCGTGATGGCATATATCCTCTACACTTCTCCTAGAATAGCTATATTAAATTAAAACATTCAAATATGATTGGTAGTTTCGGAGATTAGAGACTTCAAACAAAAAACTTCATCATTATTTTAGAAAATTTTGTGTGTGTGTTGCGTGTCGTGCTATGGATGCCCTAGACGAAACTAAAAGAAAACAGTTTTTGTTATCTAGTTACGACTTTCGAGATACAAGCTGTAAATTCTAGATCCTTTGTTGGAGCAATATACCATTAAAAGTTTTCAAATGCTTTTTTCTTTAATTTGTTACACTATTGCTTTTATTTAACTGCCTCCGTGGCGCAGCGGTAATGAATGCGACTGCTGTGCATGAGGTCTCGGGTTCGAATTCCGGGTCGGGCCAACAAAACGTTATTGGGTTTTTCTGTTAAGAAATCTGAATAGATGTTAGACACCCCCGTGCCTCGGAAAGCACGTAAAGCCGTTGGTCCTACGCCTGATCTCTCTCCGGTCGTGTCGGATTATCCGTCCCATACTGCGGCGACTGCCACGACGTTGTTGTGGACATGGCGCTGCACACTTTGGCGGATTGACCCGCCTGGGCATCGCAGCACCGTGAGTTGATCGCGGCAGTCGGATTGTTTGCCCTCTCGCTCCCGACCGTAGTTCAGTCTATAGTCCGGAGTGAGAGGTCGTGGAATGCCTTCGCCTCCTTCTGTGAGGAAGTGATTTCCATCAAGGACGTGGCGGAGCGGGAGATTGAGCGTTTAAACCCTCTCCCCAACCGCAGAGCCGGGCGCCAGAGGGCGCAAGATGACCTCCAGCCAACCTGAGGTTTGACCTAGGGGTGGTGGGCTTTGTGGGCCTGCCCGCCATCCATTTAGCACCAGGTACGAGTGGCGGCGTGTGTGTTCCCACGCGCGTCTCTGTGTCGAGTCCGTCTCCCCTCTATGGGGGAACAATAGGGTTTATAAGTGTGTGAGTGCCTTTGGTTAGGTCTCTTCGTTTCGTTTCTTACGGCGGGCCGAAACCTCGGCAGGGTCGCGACCACATGTGCAAGTGATTCGCGCGACCCCGTCGATAATGGTTTTGTCGAGGAACACCGTGGTAGGTTTAGCATAACCCCACCACCCTCCCCCGCGGAGGCAAAGCAATCAGCAGGTTAAAAAAAAACTTTGGGTTATAATAGATAATAGGAGATAATACCTACAAACTATTTTACTCAGACTAAAATACTTCATATTACCATTTTCCTGGATTCCTCTTTCGTATGGTGTACCATGTGTCCTAGTCCTAGTCATCAGAAAATTGCAAAACCGGGATTTAATAATTATATAAACACTTCTTAGCATTATTCTAATATAATCCAAAATAGAAGCTTATATATAAACACTTTGAGCATTCAAACATTTCATACGTTTTCTGTTTGTATTTAACATTTCTCAAATTATTAGAATTATTGTTCCCACATGTATTAAAATACTGATAATACTATTTACTTTATTAGCATTTATTTTATTAGTATACATTATTAGCATATGCTAATAAATATTGTTCAATAAATAAATATGGCGTCAATGCATTTCGGGTTTCATTTACGGAGAGATTGTAGAGCTGTGGTCACATTCGTACATAATGTTAGGCAATAATATTTGCATGCCATTACATAAATTTATGCGGACCGCAGTATCTCGGTCGGTAATTAATGTTATCATTACAGCCGCGTGAATGTTGATGCAACTTTTATATATATTTTATTCAAAACATTAAGGCGAACATGGTTCAGTAGTAAATGAACTCATTTTTTAAAGAAAGAAACAGCAAGCACACCGATAATAAATAATTAAGATAAAAGAGCGAGATAAAAAGTACGGTTGCCGCTGGAAATTAAGTTGAAGTCACTTACTTAATTTAAAATACCCTTTTACATCTTGAAAGAGGTAAAGAAAAAACATTAAAACAGCCGGATTCATCAATCTTAAAACTTCTAATCGCTCTGTCTCCGGGTCGAGGTAGAAACTTCTCCGAGCGACCCGGTGCCGAGACACAAGTACATAAAACCGAATATTTAAATAAAGCTGCTTTACCCCGGGGCAACATTTAATGAGCAGGTTATTAAGGATTTTATAAAAGTAGCCTTCATTTCCTCTTCATATATTTTGCGTCCATTTTCCCCGACGCCGCACCAGTGGTATTTTATATTCATGTGGATAAAGTTTTCAGGTGATTTTGTAAAAAGGTGTATTTTTGGATTACAACCTCGATATATGATATAAGCTGCTTTACTTCCGCTTCAATTTAAAAAAGAGTATGTTTTTAAAAGATATTATTATTCTCTTTATTACTCTTTTTTTTAATAATTACATTTTTACATATAAATATAAAAACTATACATATTTAAAAATATAAAAACTGAAATGACCCACCGACATCGGGAACAGGGTCCAAGCTGCCGGTGGTTAGGGCCCCAGAGAGAGGAATCTCCTCACAATACGCGCCGTGTCGAGTAGTACTGCCTTTTGCATCAAGGACTTGATCCAGCCATCTAACGCGAGCCTCTGCAGGTGGTGGTATATATATTATTATTATTATTATATTATTATTTTTATTGAAGTACTAGGCACAGGTGTTTCTCAAACACAATTAAGTGGTCTTACCTAATAGAAAGCTAGACTACTGCTGAAATTCCGAAAATACATTTTCCATTTGAAAATTGTACTTTTATTTTATTTATTTATTCAGAAACAGCATAAGTTGCATATACAGATATTGTAAGTGGCAGACAATATTGTAAAACATATTATGTTGTATAATTAATCTAATACATGCACTCTGGTACAGTCGAACATTGTGGATGTCTACGCTAAGAAAGCCTGGGCCATCGTTATACCAATAATTACATCAATTAAGGTTCACTCTGTGTTTATATCTTATTTTAAGTGACCCGATCTTATCCGTTCCTTGGTAATTTTAATCACAAATCAAATTTAAACTGATACTCTGGTATAAGGATTTGATGGAATTTCAAATAATAAAACGCTCGTGTAACTAGATATTCAAATGGTAATAATTTAATTGTTCGATAAACAATTACCAAAAAACCAAGGTTTAAAGACCAACAATCTCCTCTGAAAGATAGATACATCTTGACAAAGGACTGTGGATTCAAATGTTTCTAAGCTAATATAGACCTTATTTTATTCGTACATACATTTAAAAATGTTAAAATGAGTTGCCAAAAAAAATAGCTTAAGCCTAAGGCAATTAAAAAGGGTATCCAATAAAAACATATTGTCACGTTTTTGTTATTATACTGCCGAGCATTCTGCACGCGGCCTTCTTACTAGTAGGCGTTTTCCGTAGCCTATGAACGCTACTCATAGCAAAAGAATCAAGTCACGTGCTGCCGATCCTGAAAAATAATTTGCTACGATGTCAATGGAAGGCTACGTCGCCGTTGGTCCCTGCTGACAAGGCTGTGTCTCTTTATGATACCCTGGTATAACTACCCGAAAGGATAACCAGTACCCACTGCAATCATTATAATATCTTACTTTATTTATTAACAAATAATGCTCGAACGGTATACAAGCGGCATACGTTCTCGAACAGGTAGCAATATCACTTTGTACTAAAAGTGTAACGTCTCATTTCTGCTGCCATTCACGAGTTTTATAATAATTCGATGAAAATATTTTACACTGAAAGGAAAATAAATTTCAAAGGAAATTTGCAAAGCGATTCAATTATTTAATACTTTATCTCACATAGTCGAAATATTCAATTCAATACGTACATTTTGATCATTCATCGATTGTATAAATTACGTGGCGTCTTTTGTTATTTTAATATGTCGCATTACATTTTCTGAGGAAGAATAAGGCTGTTGTCGCACGAATAATCAAAGTTGACAAAAGGATCTCGAGAAGCAAAGAAATGGTTTAGTAAAAGCCCTCAGTCATGACACGACTGGCTTTAATAAGCGGACGTTATTAGGTGTCTATTTTTTCGTCGCTAATATCTTTTCAATGGTTCCTTTCTCTGAATACACTTTTGTTATCATTATATCTTTATTGACGCAGAAAAAGAAACATATTTTCTTTTTGCTTTGTGAGTAATAATACTTTTATAATGTTCCATACGATACAATAAAAATGTTTGTTTGAATAAAAATTACAAGTCGCCGCGCCGGTTGCTGACTTCAAAAACAGAATTTTTTAATTTAATCGGTTGTTTATAAGAAAGCACGTTGAATTAAATGTTTCCAATAGTCCGTCTCGAACCAAGAAACGCTCTTATAATGATATTGCCAGTGGAAAAACTGGAAGCTCCTCTTTAATTAAATCTGTCCTCTTTTTTATTTTTAATTTCCGTCAGAGTGAGTTCGTATTTTATTAGTATTTCAATTTTGAATTTCCAGAAAATCAAGTAGGTACGTCTGGACGAAGGAATACAATATTTTACTACTGTTATAAATTGTTCGAACTTTTTGCTTATTCAATCTTTTTCTAGAACCAAATTTTATTAATGGATTTTTAGTCTTGAACAAAATTCTTTTTGTTGAGAAATAATGTTAGACGTATTGTTTGTAAAATTTTGTAGAAGTTATGAATAGCGATTTTGGACTATAGCCCTTCTCACACTGAGTCACAGTAATGGGACAGTTTATATACAGATCTGATATTATTATTATTATTCCATTTATTTTAATATCTTCTCGTAATAATATTTTACATTATATATGAAAAAATATAAAATAGGACCACGGAGACCCACCGGTAGTGGGTGCAGGGACCAAGCTATCGGTGGTTAGGGCTCCAAAGAAAGGAACCTCCGCACTATGCGCGCCGTGTCGAGCAATACTGCCTTCTGAATCGAGGACTTAACCCAGCCATTCAACGCGAGCCTCTTAAGATGGTGGTCGAGGCTCTTAGCAATCAACCCGTTTACCGAAACGACTATCGGTACAATGATCGCTGAGCCCACATCCCACATGTCGACAACCTCGCGAGCCAAGTCCAGATATTTAATTTGTTTATCTTTTTAAGCTTTCACGAGATTCTCGTCATGAGGGATGGTGACATCGATGATCATTGCAAGGCGCTCTAATCGATCTATCACCACTATATCTAGCTTGTTAGTCACGACGGTTCTATCAGTGATGATAGATCGATCCCAGCACATAATGACGCTACCATTCTCGAGAATTGGATCGGGCTACCTATAGTACGGTACCTCTGAATCCACAAGATTGTACTTTAAGGCAAGTTGCTGATGGATGATCCTGGCCACTTGGTTGTGTCTGTGCAAATATTCGCTGTTGGCAAGACGAGAACACCAAGAGACAATATCCCTGAGAGATGCACCGGGCTGGTGACACGCCCGACATATGTCGACCGTCCCATCTTTCAGGATATGTCGCCGGTAGTTATTCGTCATAACAACCAAAAAAATATCATATATATTATTATTATTATGATTCTCTTATCACAGGTACTTTCTAACATATTATATTAGAAAATACCTGGCCCTTTGGGAGGCTTACATGGAGACATGGGTCCAACGTGAAGAGGCCCTTCGAGAATTTTAATCAAAGGTGGGATGGAACACCTACAGCGGCACTAGCCGCAGCATGCGTAGGACTATTGCTACGTATGGATTTTAATATATGGGCTATGGATATACATAGTTGTCTGGTGGACCGGTATATTGCTAACTATGGATGAAAAACGGCGTCTGCCCTGAATACTCTAATAGCATCAATGCTTATTATTATTATTATTGTAATAGCAATTTATCTTCCATATTTATTTTCATTAGACGCAGTTTTATAATATTGTATTATACCTGTACACAGCTGGTAAAATGAGAGTGTGATGCGCTCCTGGCTAAGCTCTCATACATATAGTAGAACGTCTAGAGTAACAGGCTTTTTCATATTATGTATGGAAGTTATAATATTGTCTTCTGTTTACGCGAATATTATTATTCATTGAAATTAAACTACTATATACGGATTTCATCGCGTTGTTTATTTGACACTTTATTACATAATTTTCATAACTGTTACACTACTCCTACTATTAAACTTTACTAATTTTTAAGCTAATTAAATTATTATTAAAACTATCAAAACTATTTAGATTTAATTTAATTTTACACTTTTCCGGACGTTTCGGTTGCTTTTCAGCAGCCATGGTCACGGGGAGACTAAGATAATAGTTGTCTCAAAATTCCAGCGTAGTTATTTCAAAGTATCCGAACATAATTTAATCATTGGTGTTTCTATTTACGCAGAATGAGCTCAGAGTATCATGAAGTCTAGCTGTGGTTTGTTTCTTCTTGGGTTTGACTATTTGAATTACTGGATCTCAAGCTGGTGGTACATTCTAACCATCTTCTCTATTAAAATTAGGATATTTTTGATTTCAATAGCCTCGCGAAGCATCCTTGGTAGGAATCGGTGTTCTTTAGCGAGAGTCTGTGGTTTGTCAAATCTCAGGTAGTGGTTGGTTCCCTGTTGCACATATTCACACACAGCAGACTTCAACGAGCGTTGCTGTTTTACATCAGCTATATGTTCTTTTATGCGGGTGCCTATGTTTCTCTTGGTTTGACCAATATATGAGAGTCCGCAGTCACAATATATTTTATAGACCCCTGCATCTTGTAAAGGTAGTTGGCACTTGACGGATGGTAAAAAGTTTAATAGTAGTAGTAGTGTAACAGTTTTCAAAATTATGTAATAAAGTGTCAAATAAACAACGCAATAAAATCCATATATAGTAGTTTAATTTCTATGGAAGTTATTTTAACAATATCTATTTTTACGATGATGTATTTTTAAAAGTATTTATTGCCAATTGATTGAAATGTTAATTATATGATAATGGAAGACTACCGTGATACATATCTAACGCTATTACTACTTACAGGGTTAAATAATATATTATGAAACCTTAAACTTTACCAAAGTCTGTGTTTCCCGATGAGTACAATCTGGGTGTCTTCAAGTTGCGAGTGAATAGGTATCTTCTAGGCAGGCGTGCTCCATCGTCGACTGCATCTTCACTTAAGATCAGGTGAGATCGCGGTCAAACACAAGCCTACTACAGTATATTTAAAAAAAACTTGTTTTGGTAGCAATAGCATACATATTAAGTAGGTACTAGGTTTTGCCCGCAATTTCACTCGCGTTAATGTAAATTTTATCAATCAATTTCTATACCTCAAGAACAGTCCTTTTCTTAGATATAAGGTACCCTATGTCTTTTTCTAGTCCTCTACAACGTATATGCGAAATTTCATGAAGATGCATCGAGCAGTTGAGACGTGATAGCTTAACAACCAAACTCAAATTCGCATTTATCATTTAGTTAGGATTAGGATATACATAAATTATTTGAAGGACATACATGTAGTAGCTATATCACGTCATGTGAACATAAACCAAACGTGTCAAGAACCATCCAGTTTATCGTGGTGGCTCGTATAGAATAATCGTAGGGCATCGATATCGTCTCGATGCGAGCTGAGTCCGGAACGCCAACCCAATTATTGGGCCACTTACTCGAAGCATTCCACAACTCGATAAATTCTCGAGTGGGGTTCGCCGCGGCATGCATGCGAGGAGCTCAGCGGGTTCACACTCGCTCAGCTCATGTTGATTGATTTTGTATTTCCAATATAGCTATCTGCATAGTAAACGTGTAAGTTATTTGTGCGACTGATGTGACTAATGGATCCTACACTGGTAACATGTGCTAGTTGAGGCGCTAACGCGGATAGTATGCATAGGTAAGCATACGTGTCTACCGTACGATTAACCCGCGCAAGTAGTAAGTTGTATCCAAGCATCACTTATTACAAAAAATATTTTTTCCTGTAATTTATCAATTATCAAAAATTAAAAAAAAATTAGAGTATACACTCATTTCTGGAAAATGACATAACTTTATTTACATTATCAAAATTATAATGTTCAAAATTCGAAGGATAAAATGGTAAACCTTAAAAAATCACTCTCACGTCCGCCTGTCTGGTACCAAAAAGCCGATCTGGTCAAGAAACGTTCGCCTAAGTCTGCCTCTTACGACTAACGTATAATGTGGTAAGTTAGGAAACGGTGTGTTGCACCCATATTTTGCCAGCTGTTTAGGTTGTACATTATAAAGGGCGGACTTCTTCTAGGCATTCACTCTTAAAGCAACAGCTGAGAATTTCTTAACGGACATTCCCAATAACACTTTTACCTATCGTTAATCCAATAAATAATCGAATCTGGTACTTTACAATTCCAACCAACCAGGTAATCTTTTATTGTTATATATTCTTAATTAAAATTAAATTTCTTCCTAATTAAATTATTGAAACGATTAAAACTATTTATATTTAAGTTTACTTTCAATGAATAACATTCGCGTAAACAGAAGACAATATTACATATTCTTAATGTCAATGCTAAAACTGGCATTCTCTTTTATATTCGTTAACTTCTTTATTGCGCATGAACGACGTCATCTAAAACCCATTTTGTCTCATCACATTTTAGAGAGACTATCTTAAAGCGACCTTTCTCTAGAAAATTCTGAACGTTAAATAATGAATTTCGATTTCGTGATAGTGTAGAATGTATTACTCGTATTGTAGGTGCTTTTTTGAACTAGGGAAAGCAATTAACTGCTGAGTTCTAACTTAATAACCGAATCACTTTTTTATTGATTACTTACTGTACAAATCAAGATAACACCCGATACAACATTTCAGAATTATTTCTTCATTAAAAATCAAAATGCCTGCACTACTAATAACTCCTATGTCGCGAGTGACTTTACAAACATTCAAACAACGGACACAATGAACATCCCGACTCGGAACAATTATTCGTATATCACACAACATTTTATGCCATGTGCAGATAGACCAACTATATACACGCGAAGCATTGGTAGTAACGAGGAAATTAGTAGTAGTAATTAGGAATTAATAATAATAATAATGTCCTCCAGACCGAATTTCGGTCACGGCGGCCAATCTTAACGCAGACTGGCCATCTGCGCAAGAGATATTATAGTGCACAAGCGTGTGCATTCCCTAACTCTCATGATCCGATGGGACGGTAATCCGTCACGACCAGAGAGAGATCAGGCGCAGGACCAACGGCTTTACGTGCTTTCCGAGGCACGGGGGTGTCTAATACATTCTAACTCTGGGCTGCTATTGAGATTTCTAACAGAAAATCCTAATAAATTTATGTAGGCCCGACCCGGGATTCGAACCCGAGGCCTCAAGCACAGCAGTCGCATTCACTACCGCTGCGCCATGGAGACATTAATAAGATGATATTAACCATACAATATTTAAAAAAATTAAGTCGAAGATAAGCATAAAGATTTCTTTGAAATTCGCTATTTCTTAATTAATCTTAATTTCAGGTTAGACTATCTACGAACATCTATCTACATATCATCCTTTTTCTATGAACCGAAAATATTACCGATCCCTTTCGAATCATACAACCCGTCTTGGGTCAGTGCCTCACGTTTGTACATCGTAGAATTAAATCACACAGCTCCTGTAAGGTGCTACCGCAGCCTCTCCGTCATTGTCAACATTATGTGAGCGATGTAGATTGATTTCACGGTCAGGTCAACTGTGAGTGGCATTTCCATTTCGAGCAATCCCCTTGAGGGATTAACAAAATATTTGTACAATAAAAATGTATGATGCAATTTGTTTAATTAAGCAGCCAATATAATTTTGTGTTTGATGATTATGCTTTATATTTTTGGACTTAATTTATAATAATAATAGGCGTTAAAGTATGAAGTTTGCGTTGCATAGTAATAGATACTTTGAATTGACATAAAACCTTCATCATCAAACTTTTTTCACATGATACCAATAAGATTCTTCTTTTAAAAAATGTGCAATATTTAATTTTCGACTTTCAATTGTCTTTTTGTTCAGCTTAGACGGGAAAGATGGATAATTTGAAAACCCGAGTAAATTTTTAATTCAAGTTCCGACGTGGAACTAACGCCGCAGAAACAGCTCGCAATATCAACGCTGCGTTTGGAGAGGAGACTGCTAATGAACGCACCGTGCGTTTTTGGTTTAAACGCTTTCGTAATGGAAACTTCGACTTGAAGAACGAACCACGTGGAAAACCGCACACACAGGTGAATAACGCTGAATTAAAGGAGATGGTGGAAGCCAATCCGAGTCAAACTACCCAGTAATTAGCGCCATGGTTTAACGTTACCCTACCTACATTAATGGCACATTTGCATCAAATCAATAAGATAAGAACTATTAAAAATGGGTGCCTCATGCTTTGACTGATCTGCAGAAAGAAAGCCGTGTTGAAACTTGTGTTGCCTTGTTGAATTGGTACAGAAATGAAGGAATATTGGATCAAATTGTGACATGAGACGAAAAATGGATTCTTTACAATAACCGTAAGCGAAAAATGCAATGGCTGACCCTAGGTCAAACGCTGCAACAGTGCCCTAAAGTAAAGCTTACCAATAAAAAGGTAATGGTATCTGTTTGGTGGTATCTTCATGGTGTTATTCACTATAGTTTTGTCAGGTCTGGTCAAGCAATAACAGCAGATGTTTACTGTGCCGAACTTCGAACAATAATGGCGAAACTGACAGTGATAGAGTCCCGACTCGTGAATCGATCTTCACCATTATTGCTCCATGATAACGCAAGACCTCAAACTGCACGAGAAACCAATGTAACTCTACAGGAGCTGCAGATAGAAACCATACGTCATCCTTGGTACTAGCTAGACATTGCACCAACGGACTACCAATTTTATCGTGATTTGGACAATTTTCTACGTGATAAAAACTTTTCTTCCCAGGAGGCAGTTCAAAATGCTTTCACACAGATTCGAATCTAGATCCTGGAGTTCTATCGTAAAGGCATAAATGAACTTCCGTTTAGATGGCAGCAATGTATAGATAATGAGTGTAAATATTTCGATTAAATAAATATGGGTACATCTTAGAAAAAAACGAGTTTCAATTTTTTTGTACAAATCGTCAATTTCATACTTTAACCCTTAATGCTTGTTTGTTAAGGATAGTCTTACGATCCTTGCATATCTTTCCTTTTTTTTTGTTCAGGGTGATCATCATGAAATTCCTTTCACTCTGGGCGAAGCATGAGGGTATGTCAGACGCTCGTCGCGTCAAAAATTGTAAGCGTTAATATTAAGTAGACCACGATCTATACTTCCTAGTTACCTTCAAAATTGTTTTTCTTTGCTTCATGAACAAAGAAAAATAATGTAAACCCTTAAGGCCTTATAGGTCTTTTAACATCTTTGTCTTTTTTAAATTCTAAATTGGGCAATTTTGCGTTTGTTAGTGATAACGCAACCAACTTTTACCAGGTCGCGAAGTTGGTATCCTACCATTAAAAGAATATTGAATCTTCATTACGATTGTGTAGGATTAGCAAAAACGAGTACATATAACTACATCAAATACCAAAAATAGTACATGATATCTTATTGGAATATAAATTATAGTCAGCACATTGAAGTAGCAATATAAAAGACATATACTTTAATAAACTAAGAAATGATGGGGCATAATGCACCTCAAGAGGCAACAAGATACAGGCAGACGTAGTGAAGCCTCACTCGTGTTGGATAGTTGATTTAATCACCTGTAATTAAGTGGCAGATAGCTGAGGGATGCAGGCAGAAAACATCGATCGCTCTGCATCTCTAGGGAAGGCCTCAGTTCGGCATATGATGGACGTTTTATCACTCAGATAAAATGAGTCAACAAAAATCACATTATAGCTCTTCTTTAGGTAGAAAATAATTTGAAGTTAGTTTTAGTTTTAGTTACGATATTATATATATGAATATTGATGCATGTTTTATTCTGAGTTTGGTAGATTAGGAATCTTTTTAAAATATAAGAACTGAACAGCATAGATAAACAAATATTTCATTATTTGTTACGCTCAAAAGAACCGTTATTAATATTTATTTCGTGTAAAGACGTTGCAATCGAACTAGTAATTTACGCTGACGAAATCGCAAGCAAGTACAGCTAACATTATAACATAGTACATATTTTTGATCTATAATTATATAATTTCATAATTTTTACCTGTATTATGAAATCGATTTTAAAGACTGCAGCTATTTTGAGACATGTTCGCTGTCGCTTCCATCTTTTGGTGATACATACCTTAGGATTAATTCGGTAACAAGGTTACCGTTTGTAATCCTCCCGAGGGCTGCCGTAAAGTGATTTGTGCTACACGCGTCGAGATCACCGAAGTAAGCGGACAGGTAATCGTTGCAATTTGCATAATGCGCTCGCAGCCGCCGCCAGAGCGCGCCTGTATAACCGACATTTGCTATGTCAATTTACTTCATGATGTTTTCATAGATACCGAGACAAGACATTCGCCAGAGGCCTGTGTTTTCCACGACCATAATATAGATTGCTCCGTAGGCCCGTGGAATAAGTTTACGGATGTGTTTGCATGTGATCGTAAGGACTGGGTTTTGATATTGCTGTTTTTTTTCTGAGCAGCAGTACGGTGTCGCAAAAGTGCCCGGTAGATGACAATATGCAAGATGAGGGATCTTGCTTATGTGGTACCTAATAAGATAATTGGTGAAATGTGGGTCTTACTCGTATATCTTATGTTTGCCTACCGCTATGAAGAAACTAAACATGTGCAAAACATCTACCTTTTTAGCTCAGTGATATATGTATATTTGCGTTTATTTATATATAAATATCTATATGTTTATATATCTTCTGACAATTGCATGGTCAAGGGTTACAGAGTGAAATTTTCTGAAGTAGAGCCAACTCAGGGACTGTGCCTTGTATACCGTAATAAGTTCTCCCACAGAGACAGTCGGTGCAAATTTTGCTGGTGAAATAGGTATTAATATAGTAGGTATTATACACCTCTGCCAAGCCCGTCGAATGCATGACTTTTGATATATTATATATGTAATATAAAATAACAGCTAACAATTAAATTAGTAGTTATGTAGTAAGGAGAAATGTATTTATTCATTTAATCAATTAGACGGTTATTTACATGAAGCAATTACACTAATTATTAGTAGGTATATATTTAAATTATATACATTTAAGTTAGCTTCTCACAAAAAGCATTACACACAATTTACTACGACTACTTTCAAGTCGGTGGTCTACTGACTCAGGGTCAACATAACTAATTGTTTAAAGCACACAACATTATATCAGCTGACTTGTGCAGATATTTTTATGCAACGAAATCATTTTATTACTAAACTTCAGAAAGAAAAATACAGTTTGAGTTCTTTCTCGTATTTTGTAGTTTCTGAGCATGAGCCAACAAACAGTCCTGTGGGACATCTAAGCACACTACATGCTGCAAGCCAATTCTTCAAACAAACAAAAAGAAAATGGCTACGCGCAACACTGTGCACGGGCCGTTTAGGGCTTTTAGCTTCGATTTTGTGTAAATTGCACTGCAAAATCTAGTTTGATACGAATTTTGACAAAGGTTTAAGGTGTTAAATAATAAGACATGACGACAAAATATTATATAGTGAAGCGATAATAATCAAAAGTAATAAAATATATAAGGCACATAAAATATTCTGTTAGAGTAAACTACAGGATTTCAGCGGCCGCAGGGGAGCAGGAAATGTCAATAAACACTTAATCTCCATTAAGAGAATCGAGCTGGACGCCGATGGTAGCACGGCCGATAACTCTGAATAATGGATGAGAAGGGCCCGAGACGCGTGTGACCTCTGTGTACTATATTTTGGTAGTCAAGTGCGTGTCTAAAGTAAGAGACGGCACGCCACAGCGGTTCATCCTCTCAAAATGTAACCTTTTTCTGTTTACGCGCTACAAAACGAGCAAATCACCTGTCCGATATAAATATACCGGACAAAGATTCTGAAAATATCTACTATAAAAACACAATGAGTCCTTTTTGTTGTAAATGTTATTTCAACTAAGGAAACGTCGCTAGGCTTATCTTTATATTTGTGCCGAGGGCTGTCTGAACACTCTGAGTGGATTTTTATGTAACAATGTGTCTGTTAAACTATAATAAAAGTCGACTTTTATTGCATTATTAAAATACTTTTTAGGCTTTCGTACAACAATGGGATGAGAGTAATGGGATGAATCGCATAAGCAACGCATCGATTTTGAATTGCGGTGTTGATATTTAACGTCTCTGTTGCAGTATGCTTCACGCACTCTCTTTGTTTACTTTAATTGGAACGCAATCAGTAGTCGGTCGAAACATGATGGATGGATGCTATTGTAACGACGGCGTCGTCGCCGAGCCGATGTCGTTGTACTTGCAATCAGCGAATGCAGCGTATTTAATTATATTAAGCGTGGACAATTTCTATGATATAACAATAAATCAGACAACATGCGTGATTAAATCTATATATGTATGTTCCTTGGAGAGTGTAGGGGAGCACTAAGAGAGGATTTTTGGAAATTCCACCCCGAAGGGGGTGAAAGGGGTGAAACCCAATATTCACATGGGAACGGGACTTACGCGGGTGAAACCGCGGGAAAACTACTAGTGTATATATATGGAGGAAATAGAAACAAATAGCCGAAAAAATTACCGTGTGTATAAAACATGGTCTTTGTCACGGTATAAACATGTGTTGTGAACTAATCCGGGATAGTGGAGGTACATGTATTCCATATATTCACATGGAGTAATTGCTGTAAATATTGAAAATGTATAAAAGAATAATCGGACTGTTTCTGTAGTTATTAGGCTAGCGATACATTAATCCAATCACAATATTTGCTTGAATAAAAGAGTCTAAGATATTTTAAATCTGACAGAATTATGCACGCATCAATGATATTACACAAAAAGAAGCAGTTATTCTACTAGCGCACGTAAAGATAGGATTAAGATACGTCCCTAAACAGACATTTTTCGATTGGTCTTAAAACAAAATCTGTTGAATAAAATCTTTTGCAAAACATTTAAAACCTATTTCAGTTGCACTACTTATTAGTTCATATATTTATCTTATTTTTAATAACTGCACGTGGGTTGATAAATAATCAGAGCACCAAAATTTAGACGGTTCTTACAATAAAAATAGCATCTCTAGTTTAAAATATGCATTAACTTTTTTGAGAGATTTATTAACTGCTCTAAAAATAGCGATAAATTTGAAGCTAAAACTAAGACGGTGACAGTAACTGATCAGTTTTAAAACATTTGCCCTATAAAAAAGTATTGTGTATAACTGTGTCTTGAACTAAGAGAGAAGCATGCTTTAGAGACTTGTTGTTCATAAAGCTAGATATTAGTCTCTCAAGACTCACGAGATCGTTCTATTTGATTGAAGTAATTGTAATAATTTAGTTTACCCGCTTAGTTTCTATTGCTCTCATTTGTCATTTGTTACCAGCTTAATATGAAATATTAAGGTAATCAATTTACGTCACCGAGAATATCTATCTATAAATTTAATAATGCTATAAACTACCAGATTTTGCCCATGGCTGCCCTCGCGACGATCTAGATTTTATAAAAAGATTATCACTCGAAAACAGTTTTTTTTAGATGATGGGTACCCTATGTCCTTCTCTGTAGCCGTGAGAACGAGCAGTTAAGACTGCGCCGAGTGTAAGAAGAGGTTGGACTGAATGACAGAGCTCGATATTCAAATCGACGCGCGGCCGCCATAGTAAAATTGTGTGGTAGATTTGAAGTGCTTTTTAGATAAATATGTATCTTTATTGTCAACCAATAACTTAAATATTTGGGACGGATAAATTGTAATATAATTATTTATGTTTCGTTTAAGCTGTATAATAGGATAGGTTTCTACTGTTATAATCTAAAAATCACGTAACACGAGCTTACGTTTTTGCAATTTACGTAATTTTGTAGGCAAAAATATGAATTATTTTAAGTTTTTTACACAGAGTAATTGTAAACACATTCATTGTTATGGTAAATGTATATTTTATATTTGTATTAAACAAAAAGTGTTGATTTTATTCACTTAACTGTGTCCGCCTGTTATAGCACATTTCGCTCGGCGCAGTCTTAAGGCGTGAAATCGAAACAAAAATAAATAAACTTACATTCTCATTTATAATATAAGTTAGGATTAGGACTGAGTAGATGCAGCTCTGTTCTATCTCGTGATACTTATGGAATATGTGTGCTGACCAGATTTATATGTAGATTCTATCTCGTCCCCGCATAGAGCACGCCGAGCCTACGGTCCTAATAAATCACAACTGTTTAAATCGCACCTCTATCACGCTCTTCGATGCCGCTGTATAGACTAACTAACTGACTTACTCAGAGTTATTTAATGATTATATAAGTAACGATGGCGCAGTGGTTTAATGAGTCACCTCGCCACTGCCCGTATTGTGGGATCCATTCCCCCACGCGATAAATATTTTTGTTATTCACAAATAGTTGTGACGAATCTGGGTGTTGTTAGTGTTCGTTGTTTGAATGTTTGTTAAGTCCCCTGCGGCACAGGAATGATTTCTACTGCGGCAGTAGTCTTAAAAAAGAAAGATAAAAGCAAATATTTCCAAGGAGTCAATTAAATAATATTTTCTTTGTATGCACCAGTAAGACTGTTTCACCCTCATCTACATGCTAAAATTGGCTTCCTCAGCCTAAAGATTAAAATATTTTGAATACCTACTTATTCTCTGTACTTCCTTTTATGGAACTTTCTTGTACTTATTTCTTAATGTACGATAATTCACAGAACATAAACAAGATGAGGAAAATGAAAGGCCGTGTTTCTTTAGTGATGTAATAATTCAGTTAACGTGAAGTCTTGGTTCTACGAACGCCCTGTTAAGTATGGCTAAGCTGACCATTACGTATTAAGATACTGTATTTATATAGGTTTACATTATACGCGAGATTTTTTTAGGAGATTTGAAACGATAAGAAATTATAGAAATCAACAGTTATTCATTTTTGGTGCTGCGATTTCCATCAATGTTACATTCTTGTCAATATTATTTATATTTTTTTAAACGTTGCTTTAAATAATACTTTTACTTATAGGTTTAGGAGCTTTAAATAAAAGTATTTTTAAACTTAATGAATAAATTAAAAGCTTCTTCATAACTGGTATTAAGAGTAATTAGTAAATGCAATAAAAAAATGGGCGAAATAATCATGTGACATAACCGCTATTTAAGTGCAAGTGTGTGAGGTAACTAGCGCAATATCCTCACTACGTTTCACTTTCTCTCATATTTAAAATATTTATTGATAATTTCAAACCTTCTTAGCACTGATAGTGGCGACATACCCGCCTCGGCTACTATTCTATTATCTTCTATTCTATTCTATTCTATTCTATTCTATTCTATTCTAAAATTTGACTTTGACACAAAGTTCTAAAGCCTAAACGCTTAACATAATAATAGTCACATTTGTTTGCCGTTTGTGGCAAAACTCCTATCCCAAGCCTATTGTATTATCTTATAGCCCTAAGGATCTACATTAATCCACGTTGTCAAAGTCATAGTTACTAGAACTACTGTCTTATTATATAGGGATTTCGGTTCTCTTACGATTAAATGCGTAGAGGCTGACGAGATTTCAAGAGCCACGCCTCACGAAGATATGCAGATTAGGGGCTGCCGTTACATTACTCAAATATATTCAGACACATTCTACAAGCTCCTAGAATTCGTGTCTGAATATATCCTAGTTACAGTTGTGTAATTGTCAAGATATATAACTATATTTCTTATGGATTAATTTATTTATAAAAAACTTGTTAGCAAACTAAGATCATTTACTTTTTTGAAAGGTTTGAATCCGAAACAATATGACTTCACATAAAAACCACGGAACGGATTCTGATGGCGTTTACACATTTCAGTAGCTTGGATTCAACTTAAAATGTCTACCAGTTCAAGATTCCAGAACCGGTAGACCAAGAAAAGTTGATAATAAAAAGAAATGGCCGCACTGTCAACCCAACTAATATGCACACATTGATTTCCTACATATATTAAAAGTAGTAAGGAATTCAACTTTGATTAAATGACGTCTCCTACCGTAGGATTTCAGTCGATACACTATGCCATCTTTTCGATTCCTAAATTTAATAATTTTGTATACTTGGAGATATGGTGCATAGTTTTATCTACGTAAATCACGGCATTAAATTATCGTTTACGCGGTCGAATTCGCTAGTAGAGGTCGTATATTAAACAGAGTATAAATTAAGAGTGTTATATTGACTTTGAAACAAAATATCGCAGCTGCCCTTAACTATGGGAAAATTCAATTACTTATATTTACGATAAGGTTAATTTGTATCAGATAATTTTTGGCATGAAACAATTAGCTGAAGAGAATCTTGTACTTGATAATTGTTACAACAAAAATGTTTGGATTTTTTTAAGGGCCGCTTAACAAACTCGTGCCAACGTAACCCCTGAACGTCAACGGTGTAAAATTGTTGATGGTTCACATTAATATAATGGTCACGAATTTCTTTTTAGATTTCGTATGTAATGTCCTTGTAAAAAAGGTGTGGTTTGGGCTAAGATAATAATATACATACACAGATATGAAACTTGCGCGCTGCGCAACTCTGCGCAATGCTTAGTGAGCGTGGATTGATGTCATATTTTGTGGTATATATACATGGTATGTCGTTAATAATGGATAACCCGTTAGCTGGAGGTTAACCAGTTATCAGGCAGTAAGAAAATAATATTTTTACAGATCCTGTATATATGTATATATGTGACATATGTATAGTATTAGGTTGATTATCTGTAAATTAAATGTAAAGTAGTCTCAATAATAATAATATAATAATATTCTATCACATACACACAACACCATCTAGCCCAAACTAAGCAGAGCCAATATCCATTGTCTAAACATACAGACAATGGATAAACATACATATATTAACTTTTTATTTTTTGTAAATTCGTTCTCATTATACATGGAAACACCCAGACCAAGACAAACATCCATATTCATGCACACAAATGTTTGACTTGTGCGGGAATCGAACCTGCGACCTCAGGCGTGGCAGTCGGTTACACTAACCACTACGCCATCAAGGCCGACGGCCATTAATTATTATTGACACAGATTCTTAGTAGCAGCTCGCAGTTGGGAACTGTGTCCCGTAGACGGGTTTAATCACGCTCCTTGTAACGAAGCTAAACCATAGTTGGTGACATATTATATTAGTAACGACATTTTCAATATTTATGTGGTACTTAAACCATCACTGTATTATTGTCCAGGCTGAGTATGATCAACAAAGACAAGTCAAAGACTTAAAACAATTTAATGTCTTAGTATACTTACTGCCTGTCAATTGTATGTAACATATCGCACTTTTAATAAAACAGCGACTTAACTCGAAATTTGAAAGTAAGGCAATTTGAACTCTAATTGTATATGTTAAATTCTAATATTATATTTGTGTTAAATTTTTGCAATAGAGTTCATTTTTGTTTAATCCAAAATACTGAGATAAGTCTCTGTTTTATTAAGGGTGCGAATTATTATGTGAAGTCACTCGTGACACAGAAATATCAAAAAAGAGCGGAAAGGTTTTGTTTAAAATAGGAAGAAATGACAGTATAAAATTAGTACAGCCGAATATTATATAACCCAGTTAAGTATCAAATTAGGTCCGGCAATAGCCGCAAATATTTGTATTTAAACTGTGTCACTAATAATCGTTTTATCAGACTACGGCAGGTAGGGTTATGAATGTTATAAATACCACTATCTATGTAATGGTCTTGATTTATACAGGCATACCCGGTGATTCACCACCCTCTTACAAAATATAGGCGTTTAGTAATACTGTATTACTTTCAGGACGCCAGGTTGACTGTATGCTTATTTTCCACCTTAGTACTATTAGTACTTAGCTGATGCAGCATGCCTGCTATGTTATATTTTTATGAAAGGATCGGCCTAGCCTACATTTTGCATTTTATCAGATACGCTACATAATAGAGGGTGTGGCTATCGCCGTCAATTGCTGTAATTTGTGCTGCTACTCATAATATCCTAACAGATACACCAAAAAACACTATGACATCTAGAGTTCAACATCTAGTAAACGTTTATTCATAAGCATATTTATTTTGTTGTTACTTTTCTTATTATTATAAGTTATACTGACGTACCTATTTACTGGTTGTATGTCAACCAATACCTTCCAATCAAAATATTCATATAAGACCGAAACCCTATACCTTAAAAGTAATCACACGTTTCCAATTTCATCTCGTACGAACCGCTCCAAGTCCTTGTATATTTATATTAAACTCGGGCTTCTTCTGCTCCGTTAAGTCACTTATAGGTTTTCAAAATAAACCAGATCGAATACGATTAGGAAAGGATGAGCTGAATTTGGGATGAAAAACTTATATTGTAAGAGATGACGAAGGAAAATACATCGGGAGTTTATTGTGCTAAACCTGAGAATTTCATCGAAGTTGATATAAGTAATATTGATAAGCGGTCTCGAAGAGAAAATTGAGTTGGAGTTGGGCCCTTCAAGAGCAAGCAAGTTGAGTGAGGTGGCGGCAAAGCGCTTCGCAAATATTGACTGCGGTTGAGTGTCTCGAAACTTGCGAATTTTCCTCAGTCTTATATCGACCTAGAACTTTCATATTAATGCCTACGGGGAAAGTATAAACTTTTAATAGACTAGTCTTTGGTCTCGCAGATTTACTCAGCAACTTTATTTTCTTTCAAAAGTTCTCAAAGTTCAGAGCCCAGGGGATACAAAGTATGATTGCAATATTAATAAAGTAGTGTTGGTAACATAAATATTGTAATGTCAGGGGTGACTTACATAAATAACTTGGGTATTGAAAGAAAAATCGATTTATATTTATTGAATTTTATTAAAAAATCTTATTACATATTTTGGATACTACATATACAAAAAAATAATACAAAGACTATAAACTACATGACAGCTGTTCATGACATGACACATTAAATGACTTGGGATGTTTTATTTATCGTCATGTAGTATAATTGTCGTATATTCACTTGTGCATATTTATTATTATTTTTAATATGGTACCTTATACCTCATAAAAATAAATTTCACTAAACTAACCCTTAATCTAACATGATATGGTTTATGAACTTCGTTATGCATAATATTTCATCGTACGAGCTAACCTACTAAGTAAGTAAGTTGTTTATAACATATACCATGTGAATACGTAATCCTAATTGGCTAATGTTACGTAGAATAACTTATTAAATATGAATGTTTCGAAATTTGGCCAACCTGAAATCTATGTATTGGAATATGAAATAGTATAAGTTAAGTTAAAAATAAGGTCATTAAGACACGAATAGCTATGCTATTGAAACATGAATTGACTATATTACGAACTACAAAATTTTATCTAATCTAAAAAATAATTACGTTTTCAAATGAAGCGCTATACGTAAACATACATCATTATAAAGATTTATGAATAAACTTGTAAAATATTTATGAAACTACACGTCACTATATTGTTGTAAATAGGGTAGTTACGGAAATCCGTACCCTTAGAGACATTCAGAATGTTCATGGTTGTGTTCACTATTAACATCCTATTCGAGTCCGTAAATGTATGTCTAAACATTAAATCATAATAGTAATGAACTACGTGCACCGTGCCATCACAATTTATAATGTGACTGTGACCTACTAATTCTAATTACGTTAGATGTTACAAGTTTGTTCAGTCATTACCATTGTTATTCGTGGCAATTGATAAATTATGTTTAATGTTTAACCTAATATGCGAAATGGGTTGAATTTATTTCGATTCGGAGGTGGTTGAGGTCTTCGGGACCTATTAGGCCTGCGGACAGGTTCATTAGCCCCGGAAAGCAGCGGCGAATTAAAATCATCTAAAGTATCCGTAGAGTTAGTATGCATGCCAAATTCATCATGGGTTTCTGCATTCATATTATCAACATTTTCCTCATGTGAAATGTATGGGTGGGCAGTTGTTGTAGTTTCATTTATGATTTTGTCTTGCTCACTCATATTAGTATTAGGAGATGTCGTAGATACAATGGGTACTTCAGTCGTAGTCGTCATAATTAATAAGTTTGTAGTAGTAATTTCTGCATCACCTACCTCTGCGGTATAATTTTTCAGGTTAAAAGCGACTGAGTCTATAGTAATATTAATAATGGGTCCTGATTCAAATGAATTTATTGTTGTTTTCACGCTCTCACTAGTGGTAACCTCATCAGCTGTTTTTTTAGTAAAATGGGGTAATGACTTTATTGACGTGTTATCTTGCGTTACGGGCACTTTAGTCGTTATCTCTAATGTCGTAGATGTTTCAGTAGTAGTATGCCCTTCAGAAATTACAGTTATATTTACTACTTCATGATTCAAAGTTATGTTCGGATTTGTCTCTTCAAAAGATTTACCAAGGTGTTCTTGCTTCGTCTCTTCAGTTGCTTCAACGTCATAAAATTTTACCTCAGTCTCATTGTTAAGTGTGCTATTTTTGACGACTTCCAGTCTAGATATGTCACCGCTATAGTTATAGAAATTCTTATCTTCATTAATATCTGGAGAGTCTTTTAACAAGACTGTTAGGTCCAAAGAGGTATCATCGTCGTCATCTAACCTGCCTACTAATGGCAGAGAAGTTGTTTCAGTGTGTTTTGCTACAATTTCTGTTTGAGTAGTAGTTGGATCAGTATTCTTCTGAAGTACTATAGGTTTCATATCAACTATTTTTGGAACCCTATTTTTTGGATCGTATGCTTTTTCAATGTACTTTTTTGGCATACTGGTTTTGATCTTATCTTTTTTAATACTATCTTTCGATTTCATTGTTTGCATAAAAAGTATTTTATTAATAGTTACTGTGTTTGGTTCTTCGGTAGTAGATTTAATAATATCGGTTTGGTACACATGTTCGTTCTGATTATATTGGTTATTTTGTTTAGATAAGTGTTGCTCTGCTATTTTTTGGGCGTGTTTCTCTTGTAAAGATAAAACAGTCATGTCATCACTAATTTTAGCTTTAGCCATTACTAATGGTGGAACAAAATGGTCGGTTGGTTGCGTGAAAATATTTTCAAGGTTACCAAGTCGAGCGATCTCTTCATGTAGCATTTTGTGTTGCATGTGTTTTTCATCTTCAATCTTATCTAACTGTTCATTCGATAAGTAGTTCTCTCCATTAGCGATTTTAGGAATATAATTACTCTGTAAGTTATTATTATGAGCCAAAGTCAAATCTAGATCTTTGTCTAAATTATTATTTATTCTATTGAGATTATTTATAGTCATAGGTTTCGTTGGCATTTTATATTCTGTAGCTAGGTTAATATTATGTATTGTAGAAGATGGTACTACAGTAGTAGACTGGTTGATGTCATCCTCGTGATCAGTTGTAGCGTTTTCTTCGGTTGTAGTTTCAGTTGTTGTATCTTGATCAGTAAATACAGCATCAGTTGTTACAGGCGATGTAGTGACAGGTGACGATACACTGGCTGCGGTAGTTATCTCATCTTCTTCAGAGCATGATAGGTCTCTAAGCAAATCTTCACGTTTCTGTAAAGAGTAATATACGTAATAATAAAAATAAACCTAAATTAGTGCATTTCACCAATGTTTAAGTTTTCTTACCACATTCCCAGTGCACTGCACCCGTTTCACGCCAGCTAGTCCGCAATCTGCTGTCAGTTGAACGGCAGCGCTTTCAGGTAAATAGAGGATGGTCAGAGCTGGCAGAGCTCGAACCATACATCCTTCATTTCCTAAAGCCCACTGAGGTACTGCGAACAAGTAATATAACATAGATCTTTTATCATCATATATGTATAGCGTTCTAATTAACTGTTGCGTCACAGATGTCGCTGATCAAAAGCCCTCAACCTCGATGGTTATTGATTTCATGACATATTCTAGCCTAGACTGCCTATTTAGGTAATCTGTTGGATCACCTTCATCAAATTTACTTCGGGCGCAGCCCTTTCTATAATTTAATTCTTAATAGTTCGACTAGGCATACTATGAGTATTTAAATCTTAACCCAGTAAGTTATATTATATTAGATAAGTATATAAACTCGTTTAGTAACTAAAACATACACCTACAATGTTATTGTACCGCAACAAGATCCTAAGCTATTGTAAAATAACTTTGTTGAAATTAGCATGTTTAGCCTCGAGCCTTTATTTATCTTAAGATTTCAGCTTACCTGTGTAAACCTTGAAACTATTGGCAATATAATGGAAAGGTTCTTTGTACTATAAATATTTACATTATTTGCACAAAATCGATATAAATTAAATTATCAAACACTTCTCAGTACATCATAAAATGAGGTTATAGGAGATATACAGTGATAAACTTTTGAAGAAGGTCTTTTTTATTAATAGTAGTATGTCGTATAGTGCGATTATTAATATAGGCTTGTGTATATGTGTGTTGACAGCGATGCTGAAGAATTCTACGATGCCTAAACTATTCTTGTAAATATTTAGTATTATAATTATTTGTGTTTTTTAAATTATGTTAATTATGTTATCTTTTTTAGTGCATTTGTAAATATAGGTTGTTAGTCACAAAGCTTAATTTGTGTATATTAATACTAAAGATATGGGTTTCGGGTACAATTCTCGATATAGCAAATTAGTAGAGAGGAAAAGAACTATATATAATTAAAATAATGTCCTTTCAAAGTATATAAAATCTCAATCAAGATTATAATTAAAGGAACTTACGCCTTGTAAATACTGCTTCAATTCAGGTCAATTATAAATAAATATTTGATATATTGCGTATAACATAAATTTAAATAAAAACTATTAATAAGGTACCGATCACATTAAATATTTCGAATCACTTGCAACTGCATTTATACACTAGAGTATGAGTAGAGTGCATTATTGTGTAAATTATATTTTGTTTATTTTGGTTAAAGAGGACCAATAATGTGATACCTTCGTACATCCTAAAACTTTGAAAATAATGTGTATAACTAAATTTATATTTGAACACTTACCAGGCAACTCGCAGATGAAAGAAGCGACGGTGGGTCCGCCACAGGCGCGCGCTTCCCATCGGTAGTCAGCTGCTGGGTCGGCGGCGGCACAGAGCGGAGCAGCGCGGGCGTCAGGTGCCGAACTCCAGTAACCCTCGCCACTCAGCCCACGATAGTCACTAGGATGACATAAGAACTCCGCTATGATATAATATCTATGCCCCTAGATCGCATAATACCAACCGTATGAACGACGCTAGTTGTTGCCCGGGCATTATTGGAATTCATTGCGTATTTCTTATACGCAATCATGTGTTTTTGTGGATATTTTGGCAAAAAATGAAGGTACTTGTTTTGCTAATATCGGAAGTACATCGGTTTTTTTACAGTAAAACGACTCCCGCACTAGGAATAATTCCTCTGTCGCGGGGGATTTTACAAACATTCAAACAACAGACACAAAAAACATCAACAAACGTTTGTGTATGACACTTTGTCCCGTGTAGGGATCGAACCACTACGCCATCATCGTTGTCTTTTCATAATTATAGCAGTTAATTAAATCGACATCCTGTGTGACATAGCATGACTCATACGAGTACACTCTCTATGTTTGGCTTAATTGCTTTAGTTAAAATAAGATTTAGATATCCATATTTTATGCGTGATGTGCCTCAGCTCTTTAAATATTGATGCAAACGATATATTAATATTCAAAACGATTCGATTTTTGGGTCGTAATTTTCGATGACCGTAGAACATAAAAAAATCGTTAGTTACGAACATAATTTTAACATCATTGTTTGATTTTAAGAATAGTGCGGATTAATATTTCCAGCATCCCACTACAGTAAAGCAGAGTAGCTCTGCTTTTGTGGTTACCACGAATACACTTCAAAGCGTCCGATATTTCGGAATTTATACAAATATGGTTACTGTTCTATGTAAATACAACAAATCTGCTATGATTTTTGTAAATAGGTTTAATCTCTCCAATAAAAGGTTAAAGTGTAATTTAACCAACAAAGTTTTTTTCTCTTTATTTTATATTTCTTGTAAATAATTTGTGTATATATTTTGGTGTTCTTCGATAAGTAGATTGGACCATTGTGTAATCAATTTAATAGAATCAACGTATATTTGAAGTGCGTAAATTATTACAATAATTTGAATCAATAGACACTCTATTGAATAGAAGAATTGTTTCTAGAAAAGTAATAAGGATAAGAACGAAATACAAATGTTGTTCAAGTCTCATTTTTGACTCCATCTCGAACTGTTTAAAGACAATATCTAATTGGATACTAGATGTTTACTAAATTTCAGCAAAAGATTGAGCCCACGATACAAACACTCATTAAAGGGAGACCGTACTTGGTAATATGTTATCGAATTAATCATTTTCAATTCTAAACAAATAAATACGTCATGGATAAAACAAATTGGAATATATGTGTTTTATTTTGTTCTCCTGCAATTTATTTGAACATCCAAGATACATCGATGCTTCGATTTAAAATGGCGATTTCTCGATATCGATATTTCAGTTTTGAAAACAAGGATAGATTGACACCATATTTTTATGAACGTTGTTGCATCCCTAGGTACGCCAAATTCAATATTAACTATCATACAAGGCTGTGTGTAGTCTTGTCATCATTATTTTATAAGCTACTATGTACTACGTAGTTACGTATTGTTTACTGCGACACTCGCTGCTATTGCCACTATAAACGATTCTGAAATACGTAGCCAAACTGTTTTTGGCAGCATCGGTCGGTCAGTCGTTGGTATACTTGTGAAGATTCTGAGTTATTCTAATGAATATTTAAAGAGCAAATGCAACTTTTTGGCAAGATATGAAAGTAATACTTATCTACAAAGTACTAAAGACTTTTGTTACATGTATGTAATATACAAAGTGCTGTTAGAGGCATCAGTGTAAGGTGCCATAAAAATACGCAGTATTTAGATATAGGACATTTTAAACTGTTTTTTGCTGTCTACTGCCAGTTATGCTACAGAAAAATAGCTGACTGATATAGTCTTAATTTGTTATAATAGATATTAAAGTAATATTGTCTACATATCATCATGTCAAGAGCAAGAGGAACGACCGTTGGATCGACAGTTTAAATTTGATTACAGGAACGTACCTCTGAAGTTTTAAAATAATTATGTTTTAAAGGTTGTATACTTTTATGTTTTCTAAGATGTGTCAAATCTATCAAATCGCCAGGCTATTAGTTCACAGAATTGGATTGACTGACTTCACTAAAGGTTACGCCTAGCCCTGTTTATACTGATCAAAAGCTCGTGGCCCAACAGTTGAATAATTTATAAACAGATCTGATATTACTGTTATTTCTATTTGGAATTGTATACATTAGCGTATATAAGGGCCAGATAGGCCGTGCCATCTCCAGAAATGTCTGGTGTCCTCTCCAGTAAGTTAGATATTAAACGCTTTTAAAAATAAAAAAAATAAAAATAAAAATGAAAATTATTTATTTTCAGACAAAATAGTCCATAGCCAAACACAAGAATTTTATATGAAAATAAAAATAAACACAATAAGTGGGTACAGAACAGTCACTACCTCCTCCCCAGACCCTTCTGCGCACCCCTTACGTGGAGCTCAGTAAACCTACCGAGAAGAGCAGAGTCAACTCTGTCACCCACCATCCTCAAGACACTGTTCCGACTCACCCGTACGCGTTGTACTAAGGAAGCTACTTTTTTCCACATCAGTGCATAAAAGTCATCTACGCTATTTTATATCGACCCTTCGAGGATGAAATGTAGTAAGACCCAGAACACTACTTTCCAGGAGGTCCAAAAAACAAAATCTTCAGTTTTACGTTTCTCTTTGTATTTGTTTTTGTGAACAGAGCTTTTTTAGCTCTTTATTTTATATAATTAGTACTAGAAAGTATACATATATTTTACAAAATTTGTGGCGAATTCGAGTATTATTTACACCATTATTTTTACAGTGAAAGTTTTATGCTGCTGTATTTTCTAGGTAGTAAAAACCATTTTGGGCGAATATCATCTATATATTAATAGGTGAATCAAAAACTTTGTATCCCTTTTTACGAAAATTGCGCGGACGGTGGAAAATTAAATTTGGCACAGTAAAGTTTATATGGAGAAGGAAAGGCGAATCCTAATATTTTTATAAAATATGCACTAGAAATACATTAAATTAATGAAAAATCACTACACGCACACAACCATGCAGTTGACACACGTAGTCGAATTGCGATCGTAGTATTTCGGCATTGTTCGTCTGACATCGTACAATTTATTTGTAACTATGGTTACCTATACCTTCTTTATTATTATATATTCTTTATTATTATATATTCTTTATTATTATAATTTTGACCACTAGGTGACCGCTAGTAATTTTAAATAAGTAGGTCGATGCAGCTCAATAAGCTGAATAAGAGTACATCGATAACAAATTTTCACCAAAATGGCTTTTACAACATTTTATCCTCGAATAGTCAATATATAACCTATGGCCTATATATTACTAAGTAAAAGCTGTATTGAGCCATAGATCAATACAGCTACATTTTACTTAGTGATATACGTTACGAATATTTTATATGAGTATACGTCTGTGTTGTGTAATGTGTGGGTATGGCAATATTGCACTCACGTCCAGGTAAAGTCTCCATCAGGATTACTGCGGATGAGGCCGACCCAAACAGCGCTCGATATATCAAGCTCTTTGAGGTAGGCCCGCACGGCGTCATACTGCGCTGTCGTATCCACTGCACCAATAAAAGGATTAATGTCACTTAGATGTATATACACAACATAATATATATATATACATATATATAACAAGGTGCTACTAGGTTTTTAGTAAGAAATTCTCAGTAGTGGCATGGAGTGTCATAATATAGCTGAAAGACGACAATTGGCTCGCCTTCTATATATAGACTGAGCCTTAAAAATATAATTGGCGAAATATAAGTGTAATATGATATGTATTATACGCATATTACCTAACCTTCTGGGATGCGATGGATATCTATTTTATGTACCTATGGTTCTTTACCACAGAAACATTGAATAGAACAAATCAAAAAGTATTGCAGGAGGTAAGTCTAACCCTGTTTCGAACGTACGCCAAGGAGCGTGACTTCATTTAAAAATTGAAATCTTATCGCAGAAAATAGCCTGGATGGAGGTGCAAGTATTGAATCACCTTCGACGAACAAATCTAAGAAAGCAAACACGTTTTGTAGTGATAGCATAAAAAAACTCAGATAAACGGCACATAAGAATGATTTTACCAAGCTGTATATATGTACATCAAGCATCGCTCCTTTGTGAAGGTGGTTGTCTCACTCGAGTAACTTCTTACTCCGCAAGGAATAATCTCAGCTCTGTTTTCTAAAGAAACAAAGCTGCCCTAACAGATCTACTTAATTATGTACATTAGGCGAACTTAAGCAACCTAATTAAGTATCATTCTTTTGTACCCACTGAATAAACCGTCAAATGAAGTTTGTTTTGATACTGCGTAAACAAAAGCAACTGCGGCGATAGAACGCCTAATACAGCCACCTGCGAAAATGTACACGCCGTCGTAGCGATAAAGTATAGCTTTTCCTTAGGAATTTCGTATTTCCACAAAAAGAAAATACCAAGATAGCTAAGAAATAGTACTTATTTCAGGTAATCGACTCGGAAATATGGTTGCATGAATTACCGCGTTCGTTCGCGAAGTTCCGTTTAAACGATATCATAAATTTACGTCCGCGGAGAAGAGAGACGGCGCCGGGAGGCGTGCCGCGGTTTATTAGACACGCTCCGTATTACAGAAGCTGTCTCGACTTTTCCAAGAAACGTTCGGCGACTTGTGGCGGCCTTAGTCGTGCACCCGCGCGCTCCGCCGCTACACCTATTTACCTAATAGGATTACTTAGCACCAGGCTTAGCGAGCACAAAAAGAGATCTCTATATACATATGTTGAAATAGGCTCTCTTAAACCAATTTTCTTCTTTAATGTCCCATTTAACCTTTTGTATTAAAACTCGATATCTCCACGTTAGATTTATGGCGTATCGAACGTAACAGGTCCAGTTTAACGAAAATTGTTAGAAATTCTTTCCAAGATTTCTGCTAATACAGGAAACAAAATTTTTGTAGTGGGCGAATCGAAAAACGTAATTCATGTCCGAATGCTCACGTAGTGCAGGTGTATAATTCGGTTATAGCGCCGAGGCCATGTTATTGTGGCGCTCTCAATTTTTGTTTACGTCACGTAGCTTATGAACGGCGCCCAGAGTTTTCTCATATACAGTAATCTTATCAAATCATCTTCGGTAGTAAAGAGGGCAACTTTTATGATCTAGTATGAAGGGAGCATAAAGGAAAAATTCTTGTCGTATCTCTATAGGATTTGTTTGTCGTCAAAATTATGAATATAATAAAGTTTATTGACCGAAAATACTGCTAACAATATAAGACTCGATCCTGTTTAATCCTAAACATCGTAAATTAAAAGCAAACCTTACGTAACGAGTAAATAAGTGTAGACTGTAAAGCTGTCGAATCATGTGGGCCATTAATCTGCGGCTAGCGCGGCTGCTAATTAACGATTGACCTATTATGTTGGACGTCGAAGCACATACCCCTCTACACGTCAAGCGCACGGCGAGTGTTCCAGCTGCAAGTTGCGGCTTGTGCGATTCGCTTCTCAGTGCATCAAGTGCCGCTGAGATGAAGCATTCTTGGATCCGCGCGGTTTTATATTGAAGTTCATTAAAGACCTAGTTCTAGTTTAAATGGATATAATAAATAAGCTACTACTATAATATATATATATATATATACATATATATATAACTCCTTAGTTTCAATAAAGAGAAAGATAATTTTGTTTTATCGCGTATAACCTAACTATATCCTGTATCCGCATAGCCAGTAGAATGAAACGGTTCCTGAATGTTGTTAATAAAGCTGATTGTGATGTATCAATTTTAGAATACCGTGCAAAGTATTTTAGGATCTATAGAAAATTAGTTCGATATGCAAAAAGAAAGGAGACTAGTAATCAAATTAATAAAGCCACAAACTCCAGTAAAGAAATTTGGAACATAGTTAATAATGCTCGTGAAAAAAAAGATAAGATCTTTGACAAAGATAACATAGTTCTTAAGTGTAATAATAAACTTATTCAAAACCCTAGAGATATTGCTGATATCTTCGCAGAACAATTTTCTAATAGTCAGGGTATAAATACTTACAATCAGGAAATGGCTAGGATATGCTTAGTGAAGTATACTGCCAGAGTTCAAAATGCCATGATTTTTGATACAGTCACTCCATTTGAAATTTACAAAATGGTAAACACAATGGATAATAAAAAGTCGTTTGGCCATGACGAAATACCTCTAAGTACAATCAAGGACAACATTGATATTTTAGCTTATCCAATATCAGAACTAATTAATGACTGTATAAATCAAGGCACTTTTCCTGATCAATTTAAGTTAGCCAGAGTTTTACCCCTATTTAAGAAGGGAGATAAAACAAATCCAGTAATCTACAGGCCTATCTCATTACTACCGGTTTTGTCAAAACTTTTTGAAAAAGTGATCAAATCGCGTTTATTATGTCACTTGTACGACGAAAAAATTATAAATTCCAATCAATTTGGATACCAGAAAAGTGTAGGGACACTGGATGCTATAGACTCAATGGTTAATGATGTAGTTAAAAATCTAAATGCTAAATTGAAAGTCGCAGGCTTATTCCTGGATCTAAGCTCTGCATTTGATACCGTGGAACATTCTATTCTTATTGATAAGTTGGAACACTATGGCATAAGAGAAAATACATTAAAACTATTTCGTTCTTATTTAACAAATAGAACACAATATGTCGAAATCAAATCAGTTGAAAATGGTGTAGAAAAAATTCATAAATCCAGACTCTTCACAGTTAATAAAGGTGTTCCTCAAGGCTCAGTACTTGGTCCAATTTTCTTTACAATATTTGTGAATGATCTAACCGCTTATATAAAGAGTGTTTTACCAGATGTAAGCTTAGTTCTTTTCGCGGATGACACTAGCTCTATTATAAGCGCAAATGATGTTGTCACTTTAGAAAACAAATTAAATAGTTTTCTTAAAGCCTGTGAAAACTGGTTTTCTATAAAAAACCTAAAACTTAATGTTAAAAAGACCAAGTGTATGCTATTCAAAACCACGGTTAGAAACAATACTTGTATAAATGTTCTATCATTAGGAAATAAAATTGATATCGTTGACAATATAAAGTTTTTAGGGGTACAAATTGATTCGCTTCTAAATTGGAAACCTGAGTTAACCTCAGTTACTAATATAGTAAGTAGTGCATGCTATGCAATAAGAACTCTTAAGGATGCGTTATCAATGTCTCAGCTTCGTACTGTCTACTTTGCCCTGGTTGAGTCCAAAATTAGGTACAGCATCAAATTCTGGGGAGGCAGTTATAAATACAATATAAATGCTGCCTTTATTATGCAAAAAAGAGCACTTAGAACAATGCTTGGCATTGACCAAACCGTATCTTGTAAGGAGTATTTTAGTCAACTAAAAATCTTAACAGTACCATGTCTATACATATTAGTACTTCTTACGCACTTTCAAAAAAATTTGCCTAAGTTTGAGACAAATGAAGAAAGAAAATGCAGAGTAGCAACACGGAGAAAAGATTTACAGACAATTTTACACGCAAAATTTAATATTGTAAAACACTCATCTTATGTGCAGTCTGTAAATCTTTTTAACAAATTACCTGCCGAATTGAAAAATATTGAGAGTGTTAACATATTTAAAAATAAACTTAAGACACTACTACTTGCGAAATCTTATTATACGATTGATGAATTTTGTAATGATAAAATATAATTATTTAAATTGAATTTGTAATTGAATATTTTTAATGTTATACTTAATTTTATTAATTATCATAATGAATTTTGACATGTTTTAAACTTTAATATTTTTGTAATTTGACATGTGCATGTTATGTATTTATAATGTTTCCTATTATTGTTTTTGTTTTTCTGTATTATCGACATATATTTCGACACAAAAATGTATTTTGTTATGAAATTATAATAAATAAATAAAATATAATTTTTATAACGATCCTTTCATAAAATTAACCTTAACCTTTAAGAAAGACTTTTTTGTTATTACAAATGCATAGAATTGCTGTATAAGTTCTTAATATCTTTTGATGATATCGATTTATTTAATACTATCTAGAATTCGAGACAATGCATGACAGCTGACGATGTTCTTGGGTAGTTATATGTATATACATTTTAGAACTAAAACTAATTGTTGTTTAAACTTCAAATATTATCAATTTGAACTATTAATATGATAAAAACCATAATATTATATGTTAATCGATGGCATGATGTATAGTGTGCCAAGCTGGGCTATGTCGGCCTCGATGGCGTAGTGGTTATTGTAACCGATTGCATTTAAGTCAAACATTTGTGTGCATCATCATGGATGTTTGTCTTGGTCTGGGTGTTTCTATGTATAATATGTAAGTATATATTTAAATAAAAAGTATATATAATTATGTATGTTTATCCATTGTCTAGTACCCATAGTACAAGTTTCGCTTAGTTTGGGCTAATGGTGTTGTGTGTATGTGGTAGTTTTTTTTATCTAAGTCCATTTAACATATTTATACTAGTAGTGAATATACTAAAGCTCTAAAAATAAATCTACAAGCTGTGCTACAGCTTCAAGGCAACTATGAAAGAAATTAATTAATGATAAATTTTACTAAGAGCCGGTACAAAATAAAGGCAGCGCCGCTTACTAGCCCGGATCATCAATGGGGTATAACACTGATCTTATTAAAACTTATTTTAAGCTACGTAGAAGTCGGTTGAATTTATTTTCAAGTACTTAAAATATTTCCATTAACGAAAATTGGTCGTCCAGTTTAAACTTTAAGTCTGTACAATACTCAAAGGGACTTGAGACTGCTATGGTAAAACAAATCCTTTAATGGTTTTAAAGAACCTTTCAAGAATGCTCTGCTTGAGAAGAGAAAAGTAAAAATCAGACTATTTATGGCGTTAAGTCTACGTTTCGGCACTCAATGAGAATATTTAAAAATCTGTTTTGTTGCTAAGCTATTAATTCTATCTTAGTATTCCGAGAAATAGATACACATTCGGCAATTGAGTTAGGGTATCTTATCTTATCTTATGTGGGGGCCAGTCAGTGCAGATCGGCGACTCTTCGACGCAGTGGGATCTTTTGTGTCGACACTCTCCCAATAACGACTGCCATAGATGTTCATGGCAGCGATAGCCTAGTGGGAAACCGTTAGACTGCTACGCAGAGATCTCGAGTTCGATCCCTAGGCGCGCATCCCTGACTTTTCGAAGTTATGTGCGTATTAAATAGTTAATTATCGCTTGCTTTAACGGTGAAGGAAAACATCGTGAGAAAACCTGCATGTCTAAGAGTTCTTAATAACGTTGTCAAAGATATGTGAAGTCTGCCAACCCGCACTGGGCCAGCGTGGTGGACTGAGGCCTAAACCTTCTCACACTGAGAAGAGACCCGTGCCCAGCAGTGGAACAGTTTAATGCAGGGCTGTTATTATAGAAGTGCATGGCAGCCGGGACCGATGGCTTAACGTGCTCTCCGACGCACGGAGCAGGCGATAATTGTCAATCAATACGCACATAATTTCGAAAAGGCATATAACTTCCGAAAATCAGAGGTACGCGACGTGGGTTCGAACCCGAGACCCTCTGCATTGCAATCTGTTGGTCTCCCTACTGAGCTATAGCTGCTCTTCATGAGTTAGGGTAACAGGTCATTCTAATAAATATACTTTGGCTCACAATCACAAACAAACATAAGCGCACAATTATTCCACGGGGTCAATGTGACAGAAAACATTTTCAGACGAGTTACTAATTCGATTCAACATCTGATAGACACGGGACACGTTGTAATTGCTCTGACATTTAAAACCGATACCGATAATGTTGGTTCCCAATACGAATTCCCACGTCCATACATCAGGGTTCCGCACAACACATACATAAATTACAAGCATAGTTCCCGATCGGCAAATTGTTCATTCAGTACACCTCACTACAATCGGCCGCTGATTGACATCCCATTTCGGATGGCAAATAATCGTAGGAAACTATGCCTTTCAAGCTGACACAATCAGGAAATTTACATCGCCGTCGAGTAGCGGGGCTGACAAGTCGCTCGTATTCAAATTGACGTCATTAAGGAGGTTACACGCCGCTAAGACGAAAGCTTTTCCTAATATCATTTACCTGAGCATTCTAAGTATGAATTACTCCGTATGTCTACCCTACAGCTACGCCTCTAACTTGTTCGTTTAATGAGTACGAAATTCAATTGTAGCATGTTCATTATATTTTATTGTTATTTTCCGGTTTCTGTTTCTCGTAAATGTAAGTAGGACTGACTACCTTTAGAGATTGTGGTTATTAATAAGAAACGGTGTAATTCTGTTATAAGAAAAAATACAAGTCTATTATTTTTTACTTTGATTTTTTTTTTTTTATCTTTGCATAAATTTTATATTTATCAATAATAATAATAATAATATTCTACCACATACACACCATCTAGCCCAAGCTAAGCAGAGCTTGTACTATGGGTTCTAGACAATGGATAAACATACATATATACTTTTTTTTTGTAAATACATACATATTATACATAGAAACACTATAATCAATATAGTATTTTAGTATCAAGTGTTTATATCATCAATATAATATTCCGTTCTCATATAATTTTGTCATATCCGCATGATAACATATTCTAGCTATATAAAAGAGAGTATTATTTTAAAGAATATTGCAATCACGACACAATCTCAGTTTCAAATTACCAATTAGAAATTTTAAAGTAAAACCATGGATTACGTAGTAATTTCCACGGTTCACTTTTTCTTGGAGTCTTTTATTATAAAGTATCGTGTTTTAATTAAAAGCTATTCTTAGTTTCATTAAATATAAACCTACCAATATTCCAATCAAATTAAAACAGGATAAAAGAGAGTTAGAAATAACAAACACTGATGGCTCTGTCATAGCTCTCTAATCCTAATTACATAGCTATAACGTTGATTGGATCTCGGCGCCATCGCCATTGCTATTGAACCGAAGAATAAAAGAAAAGACATAAAGCTCGATAAATCCTTTGAAACTCATAACAAAGGAGGATTAACTTCGTCTGTAATAACACACTGTGGCATTATCCGACGGCAAAACCACTTTTTACTTACAAGTAATTTCTGAACAGAAAACATAACTTTTAATTAATATTCTCGTCGTATTTCATAACCCTTCAGCTGTTTCTCGGTTATTAAACTTGAGGATTGCTCCACTAATTACATCTATTGCTGGGTATTTAACAATTCAGTTAACGAACACTATAACGTTCATAATAACAATCAATTCATTAATATTAACGACGTCGTTTCTTCCACGTGGCTTAATTACTACATGAGCAATAATCGTAAATTAATATAAGCAGTTTGTCATCGGAGCATATAAACGTCTCAAACAAATTGCCAAAGGAGATTAACGGTCGCATTCTATTAGGGCGGCGGCACCTATACTGGGGTATTAAGAAAATCTCCATAAGACGTCCCCACGTGCCTTCTTCGCTGAGTGTACTGTGGGTACACAAGCGAGTAGGACGGCTGGCTTCGCGCCAGACTTGCCGCGCCGCCCGCGCCCTTCCCACATCTCGGAAAACTCCGGGAACCGCCAAGTCAATATTTGTGATGCCATTTAACTGTCCCACCACTCGAGATTCACGATATTTTATTGCTTGCTTATCTTTATCCTAGTTTCTAATTTCGCAATTGAATTTTATTGCTAAAACCCGATAGAAGAAGGACGGCTTTCACGAATGTTTGTCTGTTTACTCCTTCGTATTGTATCAAAACGCTGATACATAAAAAGATCCGCAGTTTGAGATTACAATTCCATTCCTTAGTAACTCGTATAATGTTATATCTAAAGTTCTACCACACAAACCTATTTCCATCGACAAAGAAGGCCAGACTAATGACGTAAATATTTCAACCGAACGACTTCAAATAAAGACTGCTCTTTAGCAGGGGTGTTTAACTAAAAGCTATCCCGTGAGGTTAACAAACCAATCACTGGCAAACACCCGTGGAAATTACAACGTGGCTTCATTCTCGGCTATTTAATATTTAACAATATCCCCGATGAAATCTCAGATACGGTACAGGCATAAAAGGTCGGTTCACGGCGCTATTAACCCATTTACTTAAGCCTTATACCGTTTATTTCTAATCCTAAACCGTAGCATGTGATTTCATGTGAATTTAGTGGAATACAGAATCAGGAAATTTATATTAGATTGTGAAGCACCGAGCCCGCCGCAATTTAGCCTCGGGGATCCCAATAACTACATTTGACGCCGTTTGTAGGTGCTGAACACACGGGGCGGGCGACGGGCGCGCGTGTTCCACCCCGCGTTGTTTATACCGCCGCGCACCGGAGCAGGCTATGGAGGCGATAACACTACCTTTATTGGCAATAACCACTACTTATTTTACTGTACGTGATTTTGGAACGTGTCGAGCTTTTTGTTTACATGTATGTATGTATGTATCTTATGTGGAGGCCAGTCAGTGCAGACCGGCGACACTTCGACCCAGTGGGATCTTTTGTGTCGACACTCTCCCAATAACGACTGCCATAGATGTTCATGGCAGCCGGGACCGACGGCTTAACGTGCTCTCCGAGGCACGGAGCAGGCGATAATTGTCAAACAATACGCACATAATTTCGAAAAGTCATATAACTTCCGAAAGTCAGAGGTGCGCGACGTGGGTTCGAACCCGAGACCCTCCGCATTGCAGTCTGTTGGTCTCCCCACTGAGCTATAGCTGCTCATTATTATTTTTGTTTACATAATACTCATTTATAATTTAATCGAATATTGGAAATATTATGCGTCCAATTTACTGAGTTGTAATAGACGATAAAGTATCAAGTATTAGTTTCTTAAACATTATAAACGCAAGAAAATATCGTATAAAATAAGCACTTTTTAGAAATAATAATTAGTGGCAAATAAATTACACAAATTATAATTTATAATATTCTTCACTTCTCTGCTTTTTTTAACTTTTATGTCTACCATGATTTAACAATTTTAATTATCTTTACTAAACTATTAAGTAGACGCAATAAAGATATAGCATAATATGTATTAAAAAAAAGTAATAACCTCACTAGTGTGTCGCACTAGCGACTTTTATTTATCATTAAAGACATTACTTTTTAATAATTCAGTCCGTCGTTTAAGAAGTTCATAGCATTTTCACTCATTAAATCTTTGTAAAGAGAAATCAGATTTAGCTAGACATAGGTGTTGCTAAATCTGATAGCTCTCGGCGCTTGTATCGTATCTTTCACTGTATGAAAAACATACGTTTAATTTAACATAATCATATAAAACTAAAGTTCATCACTGACTAGTTCATTTACCAATGAGCTGCAGTATTAAATATATACTAAATTTACAAGGAAATGTCATAGTCATTTAAACTTCACTTCTAAATCGTCTCATTTGCATGTGACTTGTAACTAATCGATGCAAAATCGATTCAACATGACTAAACAGTGAATTAACTGTGAACTGACGATACGAGGACGTTAATAGGGTCTGTATACGATTCTACTCAAACACGTACATCGATACGCGGACAAACCGATGAATCGATGCATCTCGGAACGAGCTAAGCCCTGAGATCAGCGAAGCTCTTTCTACGGCACGTACACGATTCTCCACTATACGCTGATTGGATATTTTATAGCTTTATTCTTTGTTCAAAAATAACTTTTAATATAGGACACTAAATAAAGACAAGGGGCGAAAGGCACACGTTCTTTTTTCACGTACTTATAAACTTTGTACCTATCTATTATGTAAGTATGTTCTAAGTTTTTCAGAAAGGGCGCGTGACTAAAACTTAACACCATAAAAATGAATTATGTGAGAACTGCTTTGAACTTCGTTATATAACACGTTCAAGTTTACATGATTAAAATGTATATGGGTAGGTTAAACGTTCTAGAAAATATGGCTATATAAAATAACGATTTAATTCGAAGGACTGTTAGTATTGTAAGGTTTTCTCTAAGGGTTTATCAGTAGAATCAATGTCATCTGTCTGATATGATTTCCTAAGCCCGGCAATAATAAATACATATGAAAACCATCCAAGTACATCTTCATTTACGACTTTATTTAATATCTATTAATCAAATGTAATTGGCCATTTAGATTATAAAAGCACTTCATATTGAAGTAGTACTTGGGTATAGAATGAAACATACCATAGACATGTTTTATTCTATGCCCAAGTAAGTTTCATCTAGAGTTTAAAGAAGCGTACCATTGAATTAGAAATACATATCCGATACTGTTCGTTAATTCAGTTCAGTTAAGAGATTAAGCTGGTAACACCTTTATTAGGTTTTTATAGTATGCAATTATTAGTAGCCACATAAAGTAAAAAAATATGCGCGATAGACAGCTATTGATGTTTGTTCTAAACCATAACTGGCCTAATGTGAGTGCATATTAAGTAATTTCAGAAACACACATGTGATACGCTGTTACGACTTATGATTTTCTTAATATATATTATGAGTGACCGAAAGAACCTTCACTAAATGAAAGGCATCTAGAAGACGTCGAGCACGCTTGATGTGGTTTCAACAACTATGTGGGGTCCAGACCCTTACAAGAACTTAAAGAATATTTGCGATTAGAAATATTTAGGCTCCATTAGCTTTAATTAAATTAGAGCTTCAAAAGACTGCAGTACATTTTTTTACAAGAAAGTTATTTAAAAATAGTTATTTAAAGACACAACTCCGGCACTAGGAATAGTTTCTGTGTCGTGGGGGACTTAACAAACATTTAAACAACGAACACAATGAACACCCATATTCGGAACAACTATTTGTGTAGCGCACAATCTTTTGTCCCGTGTAGGGATCGAACCCAAAACAGTCGGCGCGGCGGCAGAGGCGAGGCGAATCTTAACCCATGATCGGTTGTAATACCAGAAGTTTCTATTGCGCATTGCTGATTCTAGAGCAAAATAATTAAAGATAGGATAAAAGAAAGATGTTAGGAGAGGTATGTATATATATAAGGTTTCAGAACTCTCACGGGGTGAAACACAGTAACTGCGATATTACTGCTACGCCATTTTCCAGTAAAAGGGTGTTACTAGCCGTTTCTATCGTACCTACTCGTTACCAAATAGTAATGGGTCTGTAAAGTCTAAGGGTCTCTTAAGCCTCGTTAAAGTGATTTATAGACTGAAACTGCCAAATATTGGACTTTATCAATTCAATGATCTTAAAGTCCAGGTCATTTAAATAATAATAATAATAATAATAATAATATTCTACCACATACACACAACACCATCTAGCCCAAACTAAGCAGAGCTTGTATTATGGGTATTAGACAATGGATACATATAAAAAAAAAAGTATATATACATAGATACTTTTTTTTTTTGTAAGTACATACATATTATACATAGAATCATATAAATAGTCAAAGGTCAGTTGGATAGTTTAGTTCTTGACAAATATTTTATCTTCTGCGTATTTTTCCATTTAGATAACGGTTTAATCAGATAAATATTTTTGGCGAACAAAGGTAAAAGCAAAAACAACCTCACTCAAAGTAAACAACTCTTTAGTATCCGACACTCTTTTGCTACATAATTATTTAATTAAACAATTCCAAGAACCCATGTATCTGAGGACTAACTTGTGCACCCGGCGGCGTTAGATCTCGGGTGAAATTACCCTTAACGGCCTTTACACACGGGGCGAGTAATCTTCTACTATTTGTGCGGCTCAGTAAATGTTACTGCGATGGATGTTGTTGATTATTAAAGAGAGAAACTTCTAGAGCAAGATAGATGGCAAATAAAAACCAGTGGCAGTTCATGTACTGTATAATTGACTATTATATAATTTATATTAATACGATTTCTTTCAACTATTACTATGTCCAATTATGAAAGTCAATAAGTATCATTTGAATTACAAATTAATTATATCGTAAAGGTATATAGTTAGTTTATTAATCAAGTAATTTTAATCCTTACTTAGTATTTATAAATTCGAAAGTAGCTCTGTCTGTCTGTTACCTCTTCACGACTAAACCACTCTAAAACCTGTTTAAAACCTGGGGAAGGACATAGGCTACTTTTGATCTATCGTCGTCTATCGGAATCTTATACATAATTTAAAAAAGCGTTGAATCTCGCGTAGATCTTTCTTCTGGTATACGAGTGTTTAATATTTATTCAAGAAGTAATATGTAGTTCGGCGATTGCTTTAGGATGAAGCCACTTTATAAATTGGCTTGCGAATAGTTACGTCACGAAGACAATGTAATTCTAAAATCGTACACAGTTCATCATGTAAGGAAAATTCCATCTTACAAAATATATAAAAAGAGAAAAATCAACCTGTCAATTTGCCCCATTTGCCCCTCCTCAAGTCTTGACAATTACGAATTTACGATAGATTAACTTGACGAGTTTCGAAAAAAGAATTGAGTAGCTGTCAAATAGTGACAACGAAGTCTGTAGCTATTGGACGACTGGAGTTTCGAAGTCCCGTAACTTTCAATAATTATTTTGACGCTTTCTTTGACAGTTTACTGTATAACGTAATATGACTAACCGAGCTATATTTAAAATAATTCTTACGTCAACACAAGGACTTTTAAGATGTCGTTACGAGTTTGCTGAACTTACGCTTGCATCGTGTTGGAAAGTTGTATGAACTATGTAAGAGAAGTCTAACAACATCTGGTGTTGCCACCGTTTTACATTTTTAAAACTAGCTGCGTTGTTGATGTTAATTTTTGCAAGCGAAGCATATTCGAAAAATGAAAACTTTTCTGTAAATGTTTTTGTTGTTTCATGTTTTGCATGTTGCAAAATAGATAACGGTTATAATTTGTCTTAATATTTAAACATCAGTTAATTAGCCTAATCGTGACGATAAGTTGGTAAAGTGGCTTTAAATACTAACGTGTTTAAAATGGTTTAATGAATAGGTTATTTTATATTATTAGTCCTTAAATAGCATCATTGAGAAAGAGAAATTGTAGTTTACAAATTGTATATTGTTTGGTATTGAATTTAGATGGATAAAAGAATAAATTCGTTAGTTTACTGTGCAGCTAATTAAAAAGATATGTAGGGATTTAACAATTGCTACATCGCTTTTCTACTAACACCATTAGAAAAGGATAGTATAGGGAGGGCTACTGGATATTATCTTACATTGTTTAATGTACTTGCTGGCAATAAACAATTATTATTTAATTGTATATTTTGATAACAATAATCATATTTCTCAAAATACGATAGTTGCTTACACATCCAAAAAAAACTAGTTGTTACAAATATTATAACGTTTAATTTTAATAAATCCTTAATATTCAAAATTCATTAATCTACTTTTAAGACAGAAATTCTTTATTGTATTTTTTTAATTATAAATAATAAAGTCAAATAATCCTTGTGTGTGCAGAAAGACGCTGCGCCGTGTGCAGAGGCACTAACATGTGCACCCGGAGGCGTTCGATCCGAAATGAAATTAGCTGTTAAACAGACGCGGTCTGAGTCAGGCTCGCCTTTAATTAATTAAGTGGTGATTCAAACGGCTTGGATTCCTCAGAGGACGGCACTTAACGTTACCAACTTACTGACCACTTTATATGAGTGTATGAACAGTGCACGGTTCAGTTACAAACGGTCTCTATGTGCCTTACGTTCATGCATTCTTCTCGAATACGTTACGAATGTAAATGGGCTGCTATATTCGTACATAAAATAAGGCTGGAAATGCAGTGTTACATAATTCTGATTTCTTATATGCTGCTAAACGTCGTTGACGTAAAGTAGTAATGCGCGTCATTTTTATTCGAATGATATTCGATAGTTATGCAATGTGCAATAATGTATTTATCATATTGAATCAAAGTTGCCATTACCTGGCGGAAGACCATTGTAATAAAAAAATTGGGCAGAGATGCTCGGATTGCCCACTCCACTATTGCAATATAAAAGGTTGACATTACCGAACTCCTTTGGATAGGGACAGCCACGAGACGTGGGACTCGGGCGTAATCTAACTTGCAGTATTCCGCTTCGAGCACAAAATATGCGTTAAATGCGCAAAGCATGTATTTACTGACGCATATAATGTATTTATTAGTGAATGCATGCTATGCGTGTTGTTACTAATTAAAACTGTTATACTGATCCTAATGCATACGAATGAAATCGTGTGCATTGTTAGTGCAAATCAAAGTTGCCAGTTTCGAAACACCTATGCTCGCTCTATAATACTTTAGCTATCCTCCGCGGTTCCACCCAATTATTGCGTTATATTATATGGCTTATGTAGCTTCTGAATTAATTAGATTTCTTGTGGTAAAAAAATATCTAAATCGGTTAAGTAGTTTTAGAGTTCATGGATTACAAAGAAACAAATCTTTTGCTTTTTATGCCAAAGTGAATAAAAATATTATAAGAGGAAACATTTGATATTTTGTTTGTTTGATTGTTTGTGTGTAAGGATTAAACTCAAACTAGATTTTAAACATTCTTTCAGCATTAAAATGATAGGTATTATCACCGAGTAATATATCATTTTATATTTTATTTAAAAAAGAGTTATTAGTTACTAACATACCTAACCTTCTTTTACGTAAGCGAAGCCGCGTGCAAAGGCTAGTAAAGAAATATATTAGATGAAATAAATATCTGTAATTACAAAACGTTACTCACGTTATTAAGTGATAATCCTAGAGACACCGGTTCCATTTGGAGACAGACACTACACTCATACCTACATATCATCGTTGAATATAAATCCGGCTTTATTACTTACATTAGTTAGTCTTTAGCCCTGTTACACATACATAGATTTATGCTTCTAATTCTCTGCGAGAATAGGAGGATGGGGCGGTATTATACCCGTATTTCACCAAATAAATTTTAGACTCTAATTACCAGCCTTTGACGTTCGCCTTGCCTTTCGTTAGGCTAAAATTTTGCTTACAGGAAAATCACATTTTGGCCCACACTAGAAGCCCAGGTCATTACGATTGAAGGTATAGTGTCTTGTACACAACGTTGGTGACATACGCAAGTTAAGTCACATGCGTAGTATGCATCACATAAACGAATGACGCAAGTGAGCCTAAATATCTTGCGCATGTCGCCTGCGCAATTACCTTGTGTATGTAATCCGCGACAGCTGCTTGCGTCATGTAAAAGCACTATAAGCGCAAATTTCAAATTTATATTGCAGGATCAAAAAGCTAGGCTCAGCCCTGTTATAGTGATTAAAATAACGAGTTTTCTTAGTTAGGCACTTGTTACAAACAAACCACTTTATTCTTATGAATAAATACTATGTATCTTATGTGGGGTCCAGTCAGTGCAGACCGGCGACACTTCGAGCCAGTGGGATCTTTTGTGTCGACACTCTCCCAATAACGACTGCCATAGATGTTCATGGCAGCCGGGACCGACGGCCTAACGTGCTCTCCGAGGCACGGAGCAGGCGATAATTGTCAATCAATACGCACATAATTTCGAAAAGTCATATAACTTCCGAAAGTCAGAGGTGCGCGACGTGGGTTCGAACTCGAGACCCTCCGCATTGCAGTCTGTTGGTCTCCCCACTGAGCAGCGATAGCGATAGATAAATACTAACTTATAACGTATTCCTTAAATTTGTAAACCCGAAACAAAGTTATGTTATACATACATGGTCAGTCTCGTTCTTATATCCTTGAAAGAGTAAGTATAAATGTTTCAGATACACATTTTGACGGATATGGCTTTAAGTTTTACGTAACGGGGAGGGGGCAACCTATTGCCAACACCACCAAAATAACACCAAAACACCCCACTTCACAACTCATTACACCATACCACACTTCTCCACATCTCACCCCTTGACACCAATTCTCACTAACCATACTACACAAATGACAACATATATTTTGTACTTTCATCTCATTTTATTCTATTGTTGAATTATTGTAATTGAACGAAAGAGACTACATCCCACAACACAGGAAATCCTAGTGTGGGGTCTAGGGCCTTAATGTATTGCTTGTTTTTTATGAGACAATAAACTATTATTTATTATTATTATTATTGCCGTCTACAGGACCAAATCCTAGACACTGCTGCTACTGAAAACTTCTTAAAAGGCATATCTTTTAAAAAGTTCTGAGTCATATTCAACGGTGATATGCGACTATGCCTCCAAAGGGAACTGAAATGGTTAGGGTTTGTATCCTAGACCACTCGTTGCATAGTCTACGTGACGGGTGGTGTACTGGGATACTGGTAGTAATTAAAAACGTTAATCTTTAAGTTACTATATAATTAGTTGCACCGGAGCTCAAGAGAGAATAATATTTAATACCATTAGACACGCTATTTATACAAGACAATTATTAATAATAATTAACGATCGTACTTGAAACATTTTATAATTGATAGTAATAATGGTTCGGTCTTGACCATTTTTAGTTGTGGGCCGGCCTTCCGAACAAATATAATAATAATAATAATATTCTACCACATACACACAACACCATCTAGCCCAAACTAAGCAGAGCTTGTACTATGGGTACTAGACAATGGATAAACATACGTATGTATATACTTTTTTTTTGTAAATACATACATATTATACATAGAAACACCCAGACCAAGACAAACATCCATGTTCATGCACACAAATGTTTGACTTGTGCGGAATCGAACCCGCGACCTCAGGCGTGGCAGTCGGTTACACTCACCACTACGCCACCGAAGCCGACAACAAGGATGCGTAGCGGCCATATTGCGCGGGCGCTGTTGGGACAATAGCAGGTAACTGTATATGTAGCGTAAATTTACAAGGCGCAAAGTACTAACGATGGCGGTTAACTATTGTAGTAGTGTTTTGGTGTCAGTCGCTACAGAACTAGTGTCTATAGGATTATCACTTAATATGTCGTTAGTAAGGTTTTGTAAGTATTCTTCTCGGGTTTGATTCTCATATACCATGCACAGCAATTGCATTCACTACTGCTGCACCAACGCACCAATCATGTAATATAATTGTGATTTTAAACAGAAATTGTATACATAGCTTATATAAAGTTTGTTTAATATAACATTCATTACATCATATAGCATGCCAAACTTCGTAAACTATGCGATATTAACATGTGCCTTATATATCTTGTGGGATCCATTACAAAATCGTTGAAGCCGAAACACTTAGCATAACAATGCCCTACTAAAAATATTATAAATTATTGGTTGAAACGATTTTTGAAGTTGTTCAGTACCTAATCGTGCGTAAACTGTTGAACGGATTTAAACTAAACTATGTACATAAATCGCCCATGTCTTTAATAAACACATCGTTATATACTCGTAAATACTTTTTATACCAGTGCTCGGGGGATAATAATTCAATGTTAATCATATTTTAAAACACTTTAGTTCTGAACTTATCAGTAGATTGCGTTGTCCAAACACGTTGCGTTTTATCGCGCGGGCAAAACCGTGAGCAGTAACTAAAAGGCATAAATATCGTAGCGTACGAGTGAAAGAGATTTAGTGATGGTACAAATCAGCTGCTAAGCCAGAGAAGTATAAGCCTCTCTCTGGAAACCTTCGGTAAGTAACATTGTTACTGCGTTTCGTCAGTTCCAGACGCTTCCATTCGTACTATATTTAATGCCTTCTACTTAGGTTTAGAGCATGCAATCATTGTTTTCAGCTATCAGATGGTAGTAGTAGTGGAGAATTTTCCAGTGTGTTGGGATATAAAAAAGAAAACAGTGATTGGAGAAGCACTTACTACAGGCTATGGATGCTTGCATCTATCGCCAACGATACCTACTTGCACATTGCAAACTCTTCACAAGAAAACCACGGCATTACGAAATAAATAAATGTCTAGCACCAGTTTCCCACAATATTATATAAAGGCTCCTATATATTTATAAAATGTAATGTTTATTACTGTGGTGAAAGAATAAAAAAAAACTGCTATAACACATAGCAGTTAAGAGCGAGTGCCTCCTCCATCCCTTGGGTGTCATCTGACGGCTTAGATCTCTTTAGCTATCAGCATTAATATGCTACTGCAATCACCAATCCCCCTGCGGAAAGTATATATTACCGCGGTATTCCTCATAACTTATATAGGTAGGGTGTTCTTAATATACTTGCTTAAACCTTTAGGGAATATACGTTAAGATTATATGTCAAATAATAAATATATATATATTGACCGATTTGTTGGTTCCGGGACTTTCGCAAGTCATAATTTATTTATTCCTTAAAAATATACATTGTGTTAAAAAGGTTTGTTACAATTAAACAATGTCTCCGTGTAAGGCCCCCAAAGGGCCGGGTATATAAAGAAACAAATAATTATAAATTACACAAAGTTTTACGCTTACACCTACTGTTCACTTTAAGATTCATAGTTCAATTTCCAAGTGGGACACAGGGTAAAGATTCGCGCACAGAGTGGCCTCCTCTACTCTTGTACATAACCTTGATTAGAGCCAGGTACCAGCAACACATGTGCCTTATATATTTTGGTTAAGACCTAAATACCTAAGGCACATGTAATGCAACAATGTATGAGCTATATACATGTATTTTATTTAAGTGACATGATCGTAATAATAATAATAGGGGCTGAATCAAAAAGAAAGGAGGAAGGGTTTGAAAAAATCCCATAATATATGTTTCAAATCCGGCACCTCATGCACAGCTTTCGCGGTAACTAACGCTGGGTCGCAGAGGCACGGTAATTAACATAAGTAATTATAAAGATAACGAGACCGGTGGCGGCAGAAGGAATATTAATAATGTGTTCTTAGTCCTCCATCCTCCAAGTAATAGGTTTGCATGTGCCACACACCGGGGCTCGTTGAAATTGAATGCAAACACACCGGCTTCTAACTCACCGTTTAACACACCTGTATACACGAGAAACACGACATGTGCATACTTAATTCGTTTTAATTAATATTTATTTTCTAAATTAAAGTTCACGGTACCATTCTGCCATATGCTTAAGACGACTTTAACTTTTTATGGTGATAAATTACTTTTGTGTTCATATTATATATGACGTCACTATCTGCGAGACGGCCGCGTAGAACACAGTTCGCTTGCGACTACATGTTACCTAAATTCGGTCATGCACTATATCCTGTTTCTATTGAACGCTTTAAGATGAAACACTTTAATGCAAGCCTTAGATTGTAAGATAAATGCCAGGCTACAGAGAACTATAAAAACTGCAACTGATTTGGTTTAGTGGTTTTAGCGTAATTCCGGAACAGATATATGTATGTACAAAGAACCAAAAAAATGAGATCGTTTTGGTCTAAATTGGCGCCATTCATTTTATTTTTATACTACATATACCAACTTGTTACAGATAAATCCGGTACTAAAATACAAGTTATTTAATAGATACGGACTCTATATCCAAAAATAGTCGTGTGGGTGTAAGACAATTTGTTTTACTCCTTTGAAGATTAACTGGCGTGCGTCTATATATACCTATATATATATATATATATATATATATATATATATATATATATATATATATATATATATATATATATATATATATATATATATATATATATATATATATATATATATATATATATATATCAAACTACTCAATAAAATGTGAAAATGTGTTACCCAAGGATATTTGTTTCAAGGCTAGGTAGTTCCTTTATCTGTTGTTTCCATAATAACAAAGCACCATGCGTGAAAGGGATTAGAGAAAGAGTCAAAATACATTCTGCTCCAACAATTTACACATACACGCTACATAACATATAATAGAAATGTGCAAACAAAGGTCAGTAAATCTAACACTAATCTCTTCGCAACAGTAAGTTTTACTTACATCCCACTAACCCCATATAACATCGAATATATACGTATAGATACCACTGAAAATGTTCGGTTTATATTGCCAAGTGTTATTTATTACGTAACAGATAGTTGAGATAAAAATGCTAATGATAGGGATGTCTCCGAGGGTACGTACCTACTTGCCTCCTGCTGGCGGTGTTATGTAAATTGGCTGGATTACCTTTATCGCGTTACATCCTTAAAGCCAAGATCACGCTCCGGGCGATATCGTTAAAGAGGTTATTATAATATTTATAATGGAATCCGGCCCGCGGCTTTAACTGAATTTACATCCTCTCAAACTCACGTATGCGTATTAAAATGTGAATTATATTATAATTAAGCATGTGTTCTCGGTAATGACAGTGTATATATTATAACACAGGGAACCTACATACTATAAATTTTAATTTTATACCAACACGGAATGTGTAATTGCGATATGCGATATTTTTTAACTGCAACATATTTCGACGGACGGTCATTCAATTATAGACGAAAATGTAATCAAAATACGTACATGTACCTGTTAAACTAAATAAATAAATGCGTTTGGCAGACGACATGGAAAAATCGAGAACTAGAGGATTTCAATTTATTTTATTTGCGTGCACAAAGTGAACCAATATCTGTATGTGTTTACGAATGACAGCAATTAAGGGGCGCATGTTGTTTGCGTCCATCCGGTGTCAAGTGTCGGACAGCGTGGCGTGTCACCCCTGTTGCCTAGTGCCGAGCCCGTGCCCGCGCCGACGCCATTTATTGCTTATTGGAAAATAAGGCACATTTTTGAAAATAGAATATCGTTAATTAAAATGGTTATATTGATTCTCTTTTCGAAATGTGTGTCCATTAGTGAACGCTACCAAATGAAATTAATTTTAGTGGAACATAAAATTAATACGAGAATTCGCGGCTGGCCTCAATAAGTATAATCTGATGAGCGGTAAATCAGTTTTAGTAGTAAACTCAATTTATATTGTGCACATTTAAAATTGCAATTTTTAGAGTTCATATTCGGTATATTTTCAGATATGAATATACATAGGTACCAATACGTTATAAATACTGCAGTGAATAACGGATACTCATAACATTTTAGCAGATCGCATTGCGATACGCAGCTATCGATTTTCAATAAGCCTCGTTTAGTTCCGCAGAATTCGTTCAGTTCTCGTATTTAGAACTCGATAGCAGAACGTTGTTAAAAATTCTTGTTAAATTGGTGCGATATTTTATCGAGTGCAAGCACTCAGTGAAATATCACATTGTTCATAGTGTTGTGCCTATACAAATCATGAGTGACATTTTTGATATTAAGTTTCAAACAACGAATTCGAACTATAGCGAGAGATATATTTTTGTCAGCGATTTGCCACCGCTGGATCTGTGCCCGATGAACGTCAACATACTTGAAATATCCTTATAGGAAGCTGATACTGTAGTAGACAAGTGATTGTGCAATAGTACACCTCTGCCAGCCAAAGTGCTTCTAACTGCCTATAACGTTCACTCGAGACCAGATTTGTGTGACATATAGAATAGATGGCTTAACGTGCTCTCTAAGACACGGCGTACCTTAGTCTAGCATGTAAACAATGATAAGCCTCCTAGGGTAGCTGACTGTATTACTTAGTCACGAGGATCAATATATCTGCATAGTTGATGAAGAACGACCTCTTAACTACGCTTGACCTTCTAACCAATGAAAGTGGCTTGAACAAATGGCGTGCGCGGGTAGACTCACATTATACAACATGCAATAGTAAGGTGTGCTATATGTATAATGATCGTATCCTAACTATATAATATTACTAGCTTTTGCCCGCGGCGTCGTTCGTAAAAGTAGGTTACGTTATGTACTAACATAACCTAACCAACTTTCAACTCAAGAACCGTAAGAGCTAGAGACTTGCGGTCAACGCCAATCGACTCAGCATCGTCGACATACCCCGATATTACTATGACCTTTGACCTCTAACCTCAAGGTCACTTGGTGTCACGTGACCTTTGCATATTACTTGAACTATTTTGCGAACTCTAAGATTTACGCCAATTCATTGCCGATTCTCACTTGTTATAAATTCGTCATTCCTACACGACGTAACTGCAATTCCATTGTCATTTTGCTAAATGTTCGTAATCTGCTAAATTCATAATGGTCAATCATTGGTCGGTCAATGGTTTCGTGGTAGAATGAAATGTTGTATTGCCATTATTATAAAACCCGTTAGTAGAAGTGATTTTTGAAAAACTGTTACTGAATTTAAACATTTATTCATACAGATTTCGTTTATATATATTTTTACATATTATTTATTAATGTTAAAAGCAATTTGATCAAAGGAACTGTCAAAATTTTAGCAGATTTCCGCATACGTCAGTCATTCATTTGTCATTATGTACGAGATTACCATCTTATGCCATTTTTTTAATGGAGTGTCAGTGGTTGACCATCAGCAAGTCGTAATGACGCCATTATATTAGTAGATTACCAAAATTGTCAAAATCAACAGTTATGAAATCAATGATAGACCATTCTGATACTATTGTAACAGCAGGCTTGGGCCCCTGATGGTAAGTGGTCACCGTAGTCTATTGACGCCTGTAACACCAGAGGCATCACTCGCACGTTAAAATGTAGGTTAGGTTAAGTTAGGTCAGATTAGTAAGCTGTCCGTCCAGTACTAAGGCAGTGGACGGACAGACGGCGCGGACCGCTCACCTACCAGCTCACTCAGGTGCTCTCCGGACACGGCTGTTTCGGGGAGTACCTCTGCAAGATAGCCGGTAGGGAGCCGACAACCAGGTGCAACCATTGTGAGGAGTGTGACCAGGACACGGCGCAGCACACGCTGGAGGAGTGTCAAGCGTGGGCCGCGGAGCGCTGCGCCCTGGTCGCTGTGATTGGCCCCGACCTCTCGTTGCCGACCGTCGTATCCAGGATGGTCGGCGACGACAGGTGCTGGGGCGCAATGAGGTCCTTCTGCGAGACTGTCATCTCGCAGAAGGAGGCGGCGGAACGGGGGCGTGAGGATGATCCTTACGCCCCGGAAGTCCGCCGCCGGAGGAGAGGGCGCAGGAGACGCGCTTTTGTCGCTCTCCTGCCCCCCACTTAAGGGTTCCGGGTGGCAAGGCCTGAGGGGACCCTGCCACCCGTAAATTAGGAACCCCGAGAGGGCGCGCGCGGTGTTCCCGCGCGCCTTCTACCGTCGAAAGGGGAGAGCGGTCAGGCTCTCCCCTGGGGACGAGAGGTGGCCGGGTCCGTTTGACCCGGCCCACACCCACATGGGGGGGCCTGCTATGGATGAATCCTCTAAGTTCCCAACTGGCCCCCCCTATTGGATGAGAGAGGGAACACCCCAGGTTTTTTAGTGGGTAGACCAGCGCGTCTCGCTGGGAGTCCCACACTCCCCCGCCGGTGCCGTCCCCTAGCCGGCGGGCAGTGCATGAAGCATTTTTCCTGGGAAACAAAAAAAAAAAAAAAAGGTCAGATTAGTAACAGTGCTTTATTTTTAAATGAAAGGTACCCCATATCCTTTTCTGTTCCCCTGACAACGTCTATGCGAAATTCCATAATGATCGGTCGAGTAGTTAAGGCGTGAAAGCGTAACAAACAAACAAACTCACATGCGCATTTATAATATTATATTAGAATGTATTATTATTAATTATTAATTATAATAGAATGGATAATATTACTTTGAAACAATCGAAACAGGGTTTAATTATTTTACCGACCTGATATGATACGTAGGATTACATATCGTAACTGTCAGTTCCTATTATTATTATAAACACAATATTTGTGAATTGAATGTGAATTTTGTATTTGAGAACATTCACACAGATTTTCACTATAAATTTTATTCTGTTGAGATAGTTAAAGGGTGTCTGTAACGCATAAATACAGAAGGTTTTTGAACAGGTACCGTACGCTTTAAAAGCTTGTAACAAAACGGGTAAAAAGGAGTTACTGTTAGTTCAAGGGGCAAACATCACGCTTAACTCTAAGAATAAAATAATATCAGCCCTGTAGCAAACAGTCCCATTGCTGGACATGAGCCTCTTCCCTGAGAAGGGTTAGACCATAGTCCACCACGCTAGCGCATTGCGGATTGGTAGACCTCACATATCTTCAAAGCGTTATGAAGAACGCCCAGACATGCAGGTTTCCTCACGATGTTTTCCTTCACCGTTTAATTATGGGAATACTCAATTAAAAAAGAATACAGGTGATTTCATTACAACCAGTGATTTCTTACGCAGGATATTAAAGTCCTACGTGCGTACTTTAATTACTCTCTAACTTAAACCGTACATAAGTTATGAAACATAAATAATACCACACCATCCCATTGAACGTCCTAGAATAAATCCTTTAAAGTCCTTAAAAGGACGTTTAAAAATAAATCTTACTCTATGTACACGTAAAGTTGAAACTTTATGAATCCTTTTACAATATGTCAAACAACACCTTGATATTAAAGGTCGTATGTCATGATAACGAGTGCGTTAAACGTTCAAATGTGTCACATATTGTGCGTATATCTATGTCCCCACGAACTCCCACAGCCGACCAATACACGTAGGCATTTTCCCAGAACCCAATCATAAGAGAAATGGTCGCATAAAAATACGAAATTGGTAACAATATTTCGCCAAATTATTTCGATTCCGTGGCAAAAAGAATGTACATTATTCATAGTATTTTTAGTACCGAAAGAGCTCGTGGAAGGATATTATTTTATAAAGAAAATGTGATTTTTCGATACCCCTTTCGTACTCAATGTTAATATTAATCTATGATGAAAGATTGATATTAATATATTTGGGTATTGTTTTTATTATAATATTCTATTAATATATTTTACATGCCAATAGCATTTCACATCGCATAGCATGTAATCTCCCAGGACAAAAGTTAGTTGTCAAGAGTAGTAACATCAAATACCTTACGTATATACATATAACAGTCAAGAACAATATAGATATTGCCAGCACAGTTTAGTTACAAACAGAACTAATATAACCAACTTTGATTTGTCTGACGCCTAGATTTCGAAACTTTATCAAATACATAGGTAGATAGATTTTCATTACACCCGTCTCTTTCATCTGTCTAATCGACTTATAAAACTTACTTGAAGAGCTTTCTCTTCTAAGTTCTTGTTAGATAACACTCTTATACTTCGTATTCAGACTATATGTATTGTCTCTAACTAGTAAGGTGTTACGATGATAGACTTACTCATTTCAAGATGACTCCTCTAGAATCACGTCGTACTCTCTCTGATTTGGTATTCTTGTATAAGCTGCTCAATAACCAGTTTGACTGCCCTGAACTTCTAAGTAAAATATGTATCAATGTACCACACAGAGTCCCTCCCCATCCTGATTCGCTACTTAGACCAACACGACATAGAACTAACCTTGGTAGGCATTCACCGATAGTCAGATTATCAGCTGCAGCTGCAGCTCACTTGCGGAATGGCTCCTAGATCACTTTTCTCTTTTTATTTATTATTTTGTACTAATTTTTAATTGCATAGTTACTGCTTTTGTATTATAATATTGTACTTTTACTTTGATTTAATGTATGTATGTACTATTTTATGTCGCATGCTGTGATCTCTTATTAGTAAGAAAACATAAGACCTACAATTGTACTTAGCTTTTAATTGCAATATATGTGTATTTCTTGTTAGAGATCCTTTTAAATAAATAAATAGTATAAAACAGACATACTATAAGATAAAAAGAACAGAAATATGATATTTTATAGTAGTTAAAGTAATAGAAAATAAGAAAAGTATGCCAAAGTGCACAACAAAGAAATGAAGATTAGCGATGCCCGATTGATACAGAAATATTTTTAAATGTTCAATTTCTTAAATTCGGATATATCGGTTATTTGAATGTCCTAGACTGTCGAATAGTTTCAAAGTTAAATTGATAATATAATCTGACATCACCATAGACGTTAAACATTTAAGCAAAGTTTAGAGGAAAGGAAAGGAAAAGACGTCACTAGACGACACAAGAGACACTGGAGAGAGAGACCAAACAGCAAAGGAAAACTGAAGAAGTTGTAGCCTCTTTTAATAATCCATTACACGTTATTCGTGTCATGACAGGGATCATAATCACATAAGTAACCCAAAAATACCACATAACGAAATTCATGTTGTAGATTTAATTATATTAAAGCGCAGCACGTTCAGGTTATTAAACATATCATAGCTAGCACATTAGGACCATTTTATACCATAACACGTTGTTAATTATTTGAAGAGACCACAACACGTTTTGAACTGTTTTAGCTCCACGCGCCTACTCCTCTGAGCCTGGTATCCGTAATATCTACACTGTTTCAAGCAGTCATAAAGTTATAATTTATCGTCAGCAATAGACTGTAATCCGAAACTGCATGCCACACAATGAATGCACATCCGTTATAAATTTTATGGCCGAGATACACGTTGTGTATTCCAATAAAACACTCATGTCAACTAGTTTGATATAGGTACCGTTGGACCCAACTAGACAATGGGTTGGCAGATACATAGGTAAAATCGTTTTATATTCTACATGTCAGGAAGAAAATAGCAGAACGTGTATTACGTTCAGTAGCTTGTTTAAACATTTAGCGGATATGTGTTGCCCTTCACCAGCGCATGAAGGATATTTGATAAAGGTCATATTTTGTTTAGAAGTTGAAAACATCTTTTAAGCCAGAGTTATATTATATCTAGTATAAAAAATTATATGTTTCATGAATTATTCCAATAAGTTGTAAAATAGTCTGTTTATTTGGCCTATAGCAAACACAAAATAATGTTTATTAAACAATGCTTTGTTAAGCTGAAATGGTCAGTATTTTCTTAGACTACCGTGTTATCAATACGATACCATTGATACATACAGACATAAACTCACGCCTGTCTTCTGCGGGTGCAGGCAGAGACAACGGATTGCCAGTTGCACCTATCTTGACATATATTTGTGGATTCATTCACTCTCTTATACGCTTCTTTAGATTCATCGTATACGCTCATCAGTTTAAAGTACTATATGGACCTGCCCTTTCGCCAGAATGTCTCGCATCTCTCAAGGAATCTTCGATGAGGTCTGCCGCTTCTGACAGTTTCACTCATATTCGGTTTGGTTATATATGTAAAAAAGATAGTCTTGTTCTATATTTTGTAAAGATTGAAAAAAAATTGTTTTAAATAATAAAGGGTAGATTTCATTTTTTCAATGTTTACTTATACTGTTACATATACATAGGTGTTGTGCAATGAACGTTATTTATTCATTGTCACACACACGAGAGTGAAATGCAGATAGTTATAAAGTCATTTAAACGTGTACAATGTACATGCAGTCTAACAAATAACAAGCTTTTTGGTTTGCATTTCGTTTTTGCAGAATGTTAACGACTATAGTTTCGAATGTTTTAAAACATGAAGTATGCAATGAAACAACCGGTTATACCTTATATTATGACGGCGCAATGGTACAGGAGTCAGCCGTACTGTAATGATAATCTATATATGTAAATAAAAGTCAATTGTCACATTTATGACGGAGCATCACTAAAGAACGGCTCGACCGATTTGGATGTTTGTTTTTTTGTTGTGTATATAATTGTCAGAAAATCGGTGGGAAATGTGAAATTTTAAATTGTATTTATATACGGAAAAAAATATTTGACGTTATAATTAATTTAATTCCGTGAAATGTATTTTTGTATAGATTTCCACGACAACGTCTGTCGAGTTAACTGGTAATATATAATAATAGAGGTTTAGCAAGGTTAAGTAACGTTGGGTGCGGTCAGTCTAAAGATGGGTGACCGCTTAGTAGTATTTCATTTGAGCGTCTCCGTGCTTCGGAAGGCACGTAAAAAGTCGGTCCCGGTTGTTGTCAAATTGACAGCAGTCGTTAAGCCATGTCAGAGGCCTACGGGTGTGGTTAGTGGCCGACCTGTTGTCAAGAGTTGTTCAAGCCACTGCAGCCTCTGCCATGGCTTAACGACTGCTGTCTATTTGACAACAATTGGTACCGACTTTTTACGTACCCTTCGAAGTACGGAGACGCTCAGGTAGAAGCGATAATTAACTATTTAATATGAACATTAGGTACTTCAAAATGTCAGAGGTGCATGCCTTGGGCTTGAATTCGAGACCTCTGCGTAGCACTCTAACGGCTGTCCTACTAGGCTATCGCTGCTTAAACCTTTGCACCTTAAATGCACTACAACGTAATGCGTTCTATAACCACAGTTAATGAAAATTGTGTGATCTACAACATAAGAAATTTTTGATACTGCTAAGTTGGTACCAAGTAAAGAGCTCACTTAATTGTGATATATTGCAGGTCCCTTGCTGCAAGCACTGGATTTTCTTAGAAAATTTGCACCAGCTGAAGTGCTTATGTCTCTTGTTTCTCTTTTATTAAAGCATAGACTGACGCCTATAGGTATAATATATTCCAAAGGGGTTGATTTTTAGATCCTACTTTATAGCAAGTGAGTAATTACGTCTAACGAGCATAACGACTCCATGATGCTATTGAGTATTTCGTTACAGGAAAATCCAAGTATCCCATGATAGCACGCAAACGTAAGTGCTAATTCTAGAAGATAATAGGAAATGAAATGAGAATGAGAATAAACGAGACGACGTTTTTGTGTCGCGTACCTTACAAGGTAAGCGACACAAAAACATCTCTACTGCAAGAACCTGTCTTTCTTTGCATGCCAAATTGCATATTAGTAATAATTCCTGTGTCGCGGGAAACTTTACAAACATTCGAACAACAGACACAAAGAACACCCAGATTCGGAACAATCATTTGTGGATCACACAAGTTTTTGTCTCGTGTAGGATTCCAACCCACAACACTCAGCTAGTAGCAATGGCGTGGCGACCATTTAAACCACTACGCCATCTAAGCTTTCCATAATTTAAACATAATAATGTGCTTTAAATGATTATTAATACGTATTTCTGACTCATTTATACAGTACTAATAAAAAAAAGAAGTGGATAACCCTGAAACATACAATAACTACCAAGCGTATTAGATTTTCGTGTCAGAAGAACGCTTTGGCAGGCTTCCATGTCGTGCTATAAAATGAAGTTAATCATAACTCCAATTATTATACTCGTTGCCTAACCGCGTGGACACATTCAGCAATGTAATAATTCTTCGGCAATTTTGTCCGATTGCTAACCAGGGCTTCAAAATGTTCCATATGTGTCATTCATTCCATTTTCGCTACTATCTGTCACGGTGCCATCGAAATTGCAAAGGCATCGGATATCCAATCGAGAGGTGATGGTTTCAATGCCTAATATTTACCCCACCGTAGTGAATCTATTCCTACTACAAACATTTAGACCAGCCGGAGGTTTTCTAACTGAAAAAGTAATAGCTTTCAATTAAAATTGCTAGTCATCGACTGCGACTACAGAATCTCCTATCAGAATATTGGTAGCTCATTCAGGTCATCATATAAGGCTTCTTAGTCTGCCTGCTCATTACAAAAACAATATTCGTATTCTACTACCCATTCGTATTCTAGTACCTTTGTTCACTTATCCAAATTTATTCTATTGGCTGAAGTCCGAGCCGATGCATCCATTCAATACTTTTGAAGACTTAAGCACATCATAGAAACCAAATAACGCTAATAATATATTTTTCTGCTGAGGTATCAAGTCCAAGTCAAGGATGAACCAAGTCACCCCTATTTTATCAAATAGGCGTCTCCGTGTTGCCAGCACAAGGTTCAAAGATAACACTGATCCCTTTGCTGACAGTACATCGTCTAGCATTTCTTTAAAGAGCCTGAAATCATTACTCAACATATGAACACAATACCACTCTATTCGACCGTAAACTTCAGTAAGTATAACCTAAAATGTGCTTTGCATCAATAAATCGAATGTAGGTCAAGACAAATATAACAGCGAATGTACAGTTTGAATATATCTCGCGTTATAAGGCAAGGCCTTTTTAAGAACTGTAATAAGGATAAACGGTATCTTCCGGGTTATAAGGAAATATATCTGTTACAAATAGCTAGCAGCCATTCCAAACGGCATCAGCGGCTCGATTTCAGGTCGATTCTTAAGAACTCATTTGCTCCTGAATTGCCTCTTAAAGTAATGGCGTATCGTTAAAACTGCTTCGAGCCATTCTCATGTCTGCGAATTAATGAACTGTAATAAGCCTCTTGGTAACATCGCTATGTTATCAAATATATAGTCTAATTATATAGGTCAGAGCCATGTATATATATATATATGTCCTCACATATATTTAGGACTTTAACGTCGCTTTTAACTAGTAAACCGCTAGCTTTCATGCGTACTGACAAAATTCACAATTCCAATCGAATTTTATTCGAATAACACATCACAATTATGTGACCTTCTTTATGTTGGTGACGTGTTAAAGATTATACCATCGTTTTAATTTCTATTAAATTCCTACTCTATTGCCTCTCTCTCTTTTTTCGGTATCTATGTTTTAAAGAACCTTCCATCCCTATTTTTGACGTAAACAGAACACAACATACTCGCATATGTTTCCCTAAGGGTGGACAGGTACTATAGATATAGAAGAAAAACAAATACAGTTTTTATTGACAAGGAAGCATTTTGGATTGGTGGTTTCTTAACTATTCAACTTATATAACTTTGGAGTACTCATTGTAGAGAAGTATGTATGCAATGGTTTCCATCTTGAATCGTGTAATTCGGTTCAAAATCAGACATTTAATTTCTAATTGACTTCTGTAATACTAATGATAGCATTAAACTTGTACGGAGATGAAGTAAAAATAGACTCACGTCTGGGGTATTCCCGTAGCACACAGCATTAGGCAAAACTTTATACCGTCCGCATTGAGCCAACTGCATAATGTCCTACGTAGTTGCATGCGATCCTTCTACCGTGGCAGATTAACAGACTTGCTACTCAGAATTTCCCACGATAAAAATCTTACAAGCAAGATTATGTCCACGCAGGAATTGAGTTTAAAATCCTATGTTTAGTCGTAAGCAAACATGCAGCACGGTAGTTCCGTAGCATCTACGTAGTATGTCGAATACCGTAGCAGAACATAGTTTAATCGTGATTAAAGACTCAAGTTGTTTATAGGCTGGTTCTTCCATTCCCCACTTTATTAAATTGAGTTTACAGCATCCTGAGCTCGTTGGCAATGTATTTTCCAATTGGCCCCTGCAAATCTGATTCAATAGATAACCTTATGAATGCGATTACCGAGCATACCGAACTGCAAACTATACCTATACTAATATTATAAAGAGGAAAGATATGATTTTTTGTTTGTAAGGGGTTAACGCAAAAAATAGAATTAACTGATTTTAAAAATTCTTTCTCCATTCGAAAGCTATATTATCACCGATAAACATAGACAGACATGACATTTTTTTTTTACATGCTGGAATGCTTTGTCACATACCTCTCCGCGGGGCGACGGAGAGGTTATGTCGGGCTCACCGGGTGAAAGATACCCCGGTAATACCGACTAAACCTACCACGGTGTTCCTCGACATAACCATAGACGGCGGGACCCGCGAATCGCTTTCACATGCAATCGCGACCCCGCCGAGGTTTTGGCCCGCCGTGTGAAACGGCAGGCCACTACATGGGACACTTCCTCTGTCCCCATTGTGGGGGAACAAAAACACGACTCAGAGGCGCGCGTGGGAGACATGACATAACCTAACCTGCTTTCACACGAGTAAAGCCACGGCCAAAAGCTAGTTATAAATATGTTCCCGGATTGAATTAAAATGGTACTGCTAATAAAAATAATTCGTAGCATAAGACGTAGTCAAAAACCTTAAAATCAAGATAATCATCACAACTTGTTCAGCCAACGTTATGAGTCGATTAACATGCACAACATAATACAAAATATCTTTATCGTTCTCACTTTTACAGCGATGTTAGTTAAACAATGTACTAACTTAATATAAATATTTGGATAATTTTACACAAAAGTCGTTTTACAATTTTATTAAATATTTGACCACTTATGTTGCTGTCTATAAACTAACTATTATTGAGAAAACTAATATTAAGGACCATTCCAAATTTATTATGTGTTATCATAAAAAGCAATCTGCATTTTAGTTACTCTTTTTCTGTATTTAAGTACAGTAAGTAGTTTGTAAGCGAAATTGACTAGAACTTGTATTAATTATAAATTAGTAATTACTTAATATCTTTAAATCAAAGATAACTCATTGACATAAGCACAATGTCAGATAAATGAGATCCAGTTGATTGGAAACAACTCGGCATCGCCCATCGTTAAGGTACACAGCTAATCTATAATGTCAATTTAATCTTCATGCAAATTAATCGAACAGCCAACACGACATCTATTCCCCAGCTCCTACAACCTTAACTGCCTATTTACAAGGTATTGTTCTCAGCTATTAAATAACCTTTTAAATAGACGTGAGGGTCTATAAGAAACTCATTTCGGGAGCTTAACACGGCGCTTAAGTTTAATGAAAGAACCTGACTAAAATAGTCGATCGATAGCGGACACACCTTCCAGGCGGGTGGACAGGCAATACATAACGTTAATAAAGCCGCACCTCGCCTTATATCCGCTAATAAACCAGATTATGGCCGACAGAGTGGCCGTATACCGACACTTACCTGTTATACACACAATACACAACGCCGTTTTATTTTGGACGCGATAATCTCACTAAGATACTGACAAATGCTACGTACAAAGCATACAAGACAAATAGAGTCCAGAAAAATAAAAGATTTTTATAAAACTAGCATATCGGAAATGGAATTTCGCAACTAAATCTGTGTCTACGTCAGCGCTCGCCCAGGCCGCGGGACTAAATTGAAAAGCTTTTGAAAGCCTATCGCCCGAGCCTATTTTCGTATCGCCACTGATCAATGAAATGATTTTGCAGCTAGTGCAAATATTCTTTCACATATGTTTCCGGACCCGCGGGCGTATCGGTAAAAAACGTTGAATGAGAAAATACGCGGCTCAAAAATAATCATGGGCCTCCGACAGTTATTTCGGATGAATTTCGACGTCACGCTTGAGACAAGAGTGTTCTCGGAAATTACACAGAAACGCAAGTCATCTTGCGTGATGCCATGTTTTGCTCGGGGTAAAAACCCTTTCAAATATTTAGAGGTAAGTGAATTTTCTTGGAGAAAAGAAAGTAAACAGTCTTTTTATAGATCGTAAAAACCATGCATCCTAAATTTGGTAAGTGTTCGTTCTCGGCGTGTTCTTATCTCTCTACATAATAAATACGTGGGACATATATATGCTCTAATAAATATTTTTTTATATATGAGGTGAATACGATAACCGTATTCAGTTAATATTTTTCTTCTTAAGTCTTTCAAATGCGATGTGAGGGCACGTGTTAACTGTACTAATATCATGAATAGCAATATTTGGAATCGTTGTTATGAGTTTAATATCGCTAATGGTTATACTCACACGAACAGTCATGGAGGGTCACCATATAAGCGTTTGTGTCACGAATGTCATAAATTATGTTCTCTTAATTACTTATTTCTGTATTATATTTGTCTTTGCATTATATTACGGCCTTAAGGGTATTTACAAAGTGGGTTGTAGAGATACCTACCACGGGCCCAAAATTGTCAAAGCAGCCCTAAACTACAAAGCGCATTAGCATCCATTTACATAAACGGATTGGATTTTCTTAGTCCAGTTGGATTTAAATAATAAATAGATGTAATTCAGCACTGTGAACTGAGTGGCGAGCTGAAAAGTTTATACAAAAAAGTGGCCAGAGGCCCATCATTTATTAACATCCGACTTGCCCGCGGACACCCGCTGCCGCCTTTTATGGAGAGATTAATAGATTATGACCTCGATCAAGTACACTGTGCCGTGCCGATGATAGAAATAAATGACTTGCCGATATACCAGCTGGTGGATTCAGTCTACAAAGCGGTGAGGAAATTAAAATCTGCATAAAATAAATTAGTAATGCTAGCTGGAGCGTTGAATTTTTAGTCAGCTTAAATATAAATTAATTCTACGGGAGATCGGGCCTTGTGGTGCACCCTGGGGGAGGCTTATGTCCAGCAGTGGACTGCAATAGGCTGAAATGATGATGATGATGAAATGTAAATTGTGAAAATGTTATAAGTTTGAATTTAACATAGTATCGATCGTATACCATACTGGAATATTCCATAGATCTGACTTATTTATATAAGTGCACGTTTGTGTACGCTTTGCGAATCTGTAGTTAGGTTATCTAATACCGCAAACTACCTCGCACATTACTAAATAATGAGGCAATTAACAAATTGGTTCTATCGCGGTAATAATGCGTTCGTAACGTAATTGCTTCTATTGCGATTGCCACACCTCAATATCTGTTATACAGCGAATAGTAATTAATATTAGTATATGTATTTCACGTCAATCTATATCAGATTTAATTCTAATTTTCAACGCCATACGATCATCACACCCATAGACAAAAACATAAACGATCAACCATATAGACCAACTAGCTGTTTCACGCTGTTTCGCCCACGCTTATGATTCCTGCTGCGCTCCCGTGATGCGTAGCGTGATGTTGTATAGTCTATGCTATATACGAGTAGACTATGATGCTACTGAATAAATTAGCTGTTCAATGGCAAAATAATGTTTCAATCGGTTTAGTAGTTTTGAATTTATTAATTACAAAAAATTACAGTGATTCAAAATACATATCTCTCCTATCTAATTAGTATAGATATATTACAAACAAAAATACAAATTGTTACTCTTTATAATTTGAATATACACAATTGCATACACGTACGAAAATGAACATAGAGTAACTTCCATCCAGAAAAAAGTCCTCTGCCCGAGGGATAGAAATGTATTGATAAAATCACAAACACAAACGCGAGCAAAGCCGCGAACAAAGTCTTTTATTAGTAAAGATATGGAAGGGTGTCATATCAATTAGTTTGTTAATGTATCAAAATCAAGTGTGATCTTTGCATAATAGGAAATACACTGACAGACTCATAAACTGCATCAATGTTCAAGACGCCTTTGAAATAAACATCTTAACCAAGTATTCAAACTTTTTATAAAAATTTAAATTGAAACCTATAGTTTGGTTTGTTAACTTCATAACAGCGTAGTATCACATCCTTAAGTTTATGTTTGTATACTGGCAAGGACCATTCAATATTTTTTAACAAAACGATCTATGTAACAAAGATTGGTTTTGGTTGGTTTATTGAAGAATTGGTTTTTACAATAAAAAAAAGTTGAAACACAGGTTCTTTTCTTTTAATAAGGTGCATTGCCTCCACGTGCTCTTATTACTGATTCTAATCAGTTCCGCATAGATCTGATTATGGTTATTAAACGGTCTAGCGGAATATTGTTCGGATAATCGATCGTAGTATCGAATTCTTGTTACTCCACGCACTTCTTTCAGCTCTGTTTTGATCTTTACTGACGTGAGGGAACAATTTCGTAGGGAAGTTGAAACAATAAATCGGTCGTCATGACGGGTGGTTGCTCGAGTTCTGCCGGTACTAGGTCTCCTTTTGTAAGAACCTGTCTCTACAAACCTTCGGTATACTCTAGAAACCGTAGACTGGTTTAAATTTAAATTTATAGCAATTGTTCGTTGATCCAAGCCTTCCCGCACCAATGCCACAATTTGAGTGGCTTGTTCGGACGAAGTATCCATATTTATGGTTACGAAACATTTGTTGAGTTTAAAAGACTAATAATCAATACTATTGGTAACAATAATATAAATCACAAATGAAAAAAAAACATTAAGAATTAATTTCAAACTTTACTCTAACATACGAATTTGAGACTATGCATAAATTTTATATTCCCGGCTATAATTTTATCTTTTACAGCAGTTCTATTTTTAAATTTTGTTTTTTTTTTGGTTAATGGACAGTCTCGACATTTTCATTTAGTTTAATCTAAAAAGTTTGCATACTTATCAAAAATATTAATTCGAAAGTAATCCTAAACTTTGATACAGTTTATGAGTCCGTCAGTGTATTAACTTTATCGTACCGTTACAGAACTTTCGTACTTTATCTGAACTCTTTGCCAAACAAATCGGCATGCAAGGATTCTCTGGAGAAATTACATCAAGACAAGTCGGAGAAGTTGTGGCGGTGGCCGCGCGCTTATTACCCGCGGCGAAAGAAACTAATAATGAAAACTCTGTGATGTCTGGGGCACTGTTAACTCACGAGTACTAAAAGTTACTATAAATCTTCCTTCAGAAAAGTAGGGCAAAAAGTACGGGTTGTAAAATTAGTTTATGATTAATATGTACATGGTATTGATGAACGATTTTTATAATAACAAAGTTTGTTTTAATATTTACATTTGCTGAGAACAGCCACGTAAAAGATTCCTTAAACTGATAGGTACTCATAACGAATCAGATAAGATTGAATGAAACAACACAGATATGCCAAAACCGTAACAAGTAGAATTCCAAAATCGCTAAACATTAATTTAACTTTAAAATAGATTAGCTTCTACTTATATTTCATTTGAACTTTCAATTACAATCAGAAATGGTCCAAAAGAAATATAATTTGGAATTTTTCCGGGCAGATAAATGGTTCTTTTGCAACTTTGCCAGTTATAACACTGAGGCGGATTCAACTTTCAAGGCCGGGGATAAATTGTTGTAATTTAGTGAATTTCAAAACGTGTTTTATGCGTTACTCTGTACACGGATTTATGTCTGTCTACATACAGGTTAGGTATTTAAAGTTTAGGTAATATATAACCTTATTGCTATGAGGCTATAAATCTGTGTTACTACTTACTCTCAATAGACTTGTTTCAAACTCTTTTTAAAGCATTCTTTGCAACGTATTTTCAAACATCATAATTGCAGTCGTTTGAACTCCTAAGCAGAATTAATAATTAATAAAGCACTTAAACACCGATGTACTATCACAGCAATTAGAAATTGTTTCTGAATAACTTATACGCACATAAAATATCTATACTTAGTAATTATATTAGGCATTCAAATTAACAAATTATAGACTTATTAACATATGACTGGATCGTGCTGACGTTGAATAACGGTATCCTTTATGAATTACCGCAGTGCAATACTGCTTTGTCATTGGAAGACGTAGTTTATATCAAGTCTCAAACGTCAAATCAATAACACATTCAATCGTATGAAGGCAAGCTCGTGTATCACGGGCATTAGCATTCGAGTCACATAGGTGTGGGGGCTGACGGGACGTCTCCTCCCCGAAAATGATCGTAGGCCTGGGATCTCGGACGTGAGAGCCCCGTAGCTACCTTGTGACTCACCTTAGTTTACGACTCGACTTACACTCAGAGATGATTCCTGTTCTGGGTTTGACTAATATACTCATTGTTTATTGAAATATGGGAGACAAAATTATATAAGTGCTTGCCCTTGTGTCGACTGTTCTTAACAAAAAATAAAACTGTCGAAAAATTACGCGTATGATTTAAAGATTGTTGTTGTTGGGATCTACTTTGTGTCTGTTGTTTTAATCTTTGTAATACTTCAACTACTACTATACTATACGCCAAATACAAAAGTATGTTTAAATGTAACAAACAATGATAAGTTTAATATTATGAATAAAACATAATGTGTGTGCTTCACGTAAACACAAAGAAGAATCAATATTCGTCCGTCGTGAAAACAATTCATGACCTAAAATTAGAAATTTTGGATTATCACCAATAATAATTTCAACCGTTAAAATTAATTGTAATAAGTTATATATTTCATTTCTTTATATCTTTTTAAATCTCATAATAATGGCTATGAATAACATCTAAATCATGTAAATCATATTACTTGATACATATATAGAACCTATTTGCCCAGAAAAGACGGCTGACAAAGAATCGCTGAAATATTTGCCTAACTCATCGACTAAAACCTATTTACAAAAATCCCTCGAGTAGATATTATTTTGCATAGAAATTTATTTTAGGCGCTGGTAAATCCTCGTTCCATCTTATCTTCTTGGACGTGATTGTGGGTAATGCCGCCTTGGCATAAAGATCTCTCTATTTTCATAGCAAGTAAATATCATAAAAAGAATTTTAGCTTTTCACTAATAAATTGACTCGTAATAAGTTTGTTTGAAAATATACTACGATATTGCTACGTTATGCATTTAAAAAATTAATTGTAATATGTGTTGAATAATACGTACAGCGTTGCAATTTACTGCTTGCTATAAGATACTATGACTGCTGACAGCCGTTTTTCGACTTCGCGCTCTTTCTAGTTTGCTAATGAAGGGTTAAACTTCTTCCACCATAGACAATACGGTAACTTTGTAAAATATTTTTATAACTATTTATCGGAATATAGAATATTTTCATCTCAATTATGCATTTTATCAAAAAGCATCCAAACTATTATTATAAATGCGAATGTAAGTACGAGTTAGTACTTGACCGACCATTCGCATACAGGTTGTCTGGGGTACAGAAAAGGATATAGGGTACCTTTCATCCTGAAATAAATACTGTTGCTAACCTAACCTACATTCACACAAGCGAAACCGCAGGCAAAATCTAGTGATTATATAAACCAAATAGAATTTGGAGTTCTTCCATACTAAAATAGGCATGTAAGTACAGAAATTGTCGACAAACATGTTTTCCATTTTAGCCAAGTTGGCTAGGTAGAGTCGGTGCTTGTTGGCACCCGTTTTAGCCATTCCATTCATTTTTGTTCGTGTGTACCGTTTATACTCAAAGCATTCCGAATTCGTCCGTCAAAGCCTAATTAAGAGCTGTACAGTGCCACTTTGTTTGCAAACTGGCAACTCTGGATATTATGCAGGTTCTTTCCAATTTGACTATATTTGTTCCCTTTATTTTAAAACTTTTGTACTTAATTGTAAAAAGGTGGATTTTATGCATTAGGTATTCTCGCTAATTCAACCTTAGGATGATGTAGGCAAAATTACAGCAGGGATTAAATAGTATATTCTTACATAATCTCTAGCAGAGGTGCATAAAACTCACATTTTGCAAGCTATGATTTTAGTTTCCACGCAATAAGCAGGCAAACTATTGTCGCTAACCGAGCGCAGTTTTAGACTCGTGGTGCTATTAAGGGTTTCTTAAAAGAAAATCCTAATAAAACTTAGCCTGATCAGAAATTTATCCGACTTTTATACCTCACACATAGCAGTTGCAAATACCACCAAAATGCCAAAGAGGCGAAGATTATAAATATAAAATTAATATAATATAAGCTAAACATACATAACTCTACATATGTATGTACACACCTGCTCTATTGTATTGTCTAATTAATAAACTATCCATTAAATATCACCATATAAGATCACGTGACATCCTTATTATTATCGCCTGATTACTTTTGACTTGCCTTGTTAATTCCTTAGCAAAAGTTTGCATGTCTTTAAGATTTTCTGTCAGGATTACATAGTACAACCAATAGGTTCAACGTATATAATACATACATGACCTAAAACATAGCTACTGAAATGTAAATGTGATTCTACTATTATATTTCTGTGGAGGCCTATCCCTGAGCAGGAAGACATCGTCGTCAAGGATATGCCACTACCAAAAAAACAGTATGTGTTTAAGTAGAACAATGTTCCCAGAAAATAGAACAAAAATAAAGTTGCGAAACTGGCCATTAAGTTTTGGGTAAGTGCAATAAAAGTAAACGAATAGGTATTTGAGGAGAGCTGAACCCTTTTCGAGTCAATATTCCCGTGATATATGCTCCGGGGTCAAACTGTCGCCGAGACTCGGAGTGCCGACGGTAATAATGTGCCGCCAAAATAAAAACCTTAACTTCCTGCCAACATTTATATTATTTCTTAATGATATGTCCCTTTCGAAAATAGAATGAAAAAAGAGCAAAAAATATTGCAGTTTATAAGTAAGAATCCATAAAGTGAGTGAGAAGTTATGACAGTCGATAGTAAACTTTTGTCAGCAACGTGACCAGCTTATGATAAGGTGAATACTTTAAATATATTTACACTAATGATGATAATGGAATTAAAATTCTAGAGCAACAAAATCAACTGAGGATGCACTTCTAGGACTAACATCGGCTTTAGTATCTTACATAGATGGAGGAGATAAATGCTTGGGGGTCTTTTTAGACCTCCAAAAAGCATTTGATACGGTCTCCATTCCAATCTTAATAACTCGATTAGAGAACGTTGGCATAAGGGGTGTGGCCCTTGATTGGTTCACTGATTATCTGACAAATAGATGGCAACGCGTTAAAGTAGATGGCCATGAAAGTACTGACTCCAGCTGCAAATACGGTGTTCCCCAGGGTAGCACGTTAGGGCCTACACTGTTTCTCATATATATTAATGAGCTTTGCAAAATAGGCAACCTACCACACTTAGATTTATTTATGTTCGCTGACGACACGGTGCTAATTTTTCATGCCCAAAACTGGAAGACGGTATTTGAATTAGCTGAGATAGGTTTGGCAAACGTGACCACGTGGTTGGAGAACAGCCTTCTTTCGCTGAACACAAGCAAGACGAAGTATGTCTGTTTCAGTAAAACATCAGTTGGAAAACCGGCCTCATCGCTCACACTCAAGATACATACGTTCCCTTGCAATCGAAACGAGATCTACAGAAACTGCAGTTGCGCAACGCTTTCACGTGTAGCCTGTATAAAATACCTGGGAGTAATGCTGGACGAACATCTTACATGGACTATGCACCTCACGTCGATAATAGCTAGGACTAGAAAGCTCGTTTATGTCTTTAAAAACTTGCGCTCAGTGGCTAATAATGTATTACTTGTACAGACGTACCGTGCATTGTGTGAATGCATAATTAGATACTGCATTTGTGCGTGGGGAGGTGCGGCTAAAACCCACATGATTGGAATTGAGCGAGCACAGCGTATGGTACTCAAAGTAATCCTATATTTACCTTATCGTTATCCAACCTCTACCGTATACGACTTGTCTGGAGTATTATCTGTTAGAAAAATGTTTGTGTATGAGGCGTTAAGAAGATACCATAAAAAAGTTGTTCCTAGCCTGCCTATTCTGCAAAGGCGCGTAGAACGCTTTCCTGTACCAAGCGTTAAATCAACTTTTGCGCAAAGACATTATAACTTTTTAGCTCCCTACACTTATAATATCTGTAACAAAAGTCATAAAGTGCGCTCACTAAACAACAGTAATTTCAAAAAAGTCACATTGACCTGGTTGAAATCAATGGACTATAATGCAGTAGAAAACATTCTAACAGTATCGTAAACATATACCAGTGGCTCACAAGCACATACACACAGACACACACACACACACACACACACACACACACACACACACACACACACGCACGCACACATATATACAGACACACACACATACGCACACACATACACCACATGCATGCATGCTTTGTTCGAAATAATTAAATTAAATTAAAATATGTAAACAAAATGATTGTTACAACCCTAGTTTACATTTACAATTTTTATCTTCTGCTTGTTTATTATTCTGTCTATTATTATCTTTGTTGATGTAATAAATAATATTGTCACTGTACAAGGGGAAGACGCGGGCACCTGCAACACAGTGTTTACTAGCGCAGGTGTTAGGGAATTCTGTTTTAAGCTGTATCGAATTTATGTCAATAAAGTTTATTATTATTATTATTATTAACCTTGCCAACTTTGTACATTTTTAAAAATTGCAATGTTTGTAAAATTAAACTCCACTCTTTTTCCACGCCTAGAAGACAGTCTTGCGTAACAGGCGCGATAATAATAGACTTCGGCTATATAGAGCTGCACTCAAGCGCAAAAGCATATTTTCTATGGCTCCAATCATGTTTAATAAGTTCCCCCAGCATTAGAAAACACTAAACAATAATGCATTTAAAAATCAACTGAAGGACGTTCTTACGAGTAAAGCTAATAATGAAAAAACGACAACAAAGTATATTAAAATGTAACTCCTTTGTAGATAGCGTAACATAATTTTCCGCTTAAGTTTGAGCCAGGCTATGTGGTATTTGATTTTCAATCAAAACATTATCAGTAGTTGTATAAAGCATGGCAATCTAGGGCAGGAAAATACTCGTTATTATTGGAACTTCAAAAAAAAGATGACGACATATAGATGGTGGGGTGTGCAGAACTATTGGAGTGTATCCAGACGTAATTTTGTGTACGTATAGGATTAAAAAAATATTTTTATTCAAGTTAGTTTACAAGGTAATACTTATTAATGTCAAAGTTACACAAAAAAAATCTGTGAATTTATATTTCCTGCCACGTTCAGCAAAGCAAGGGTGTAGGGCTCAAGAGAAGAACGGGCAAGAAACTCATGGCCACTCTTTTTAATCGCCAAATTAATGTAAATAAATACCCTACTATTGTTTCTGGTTACCTAACTTGCCTCCAGCTAGTCTTATATGGATATACTATTTGCTGACAAGGTGTTATTATGTGACTCCGTTTCGTATTACTTACCAGAAATATCGACACCAACGTAAAATTAGGTGCCTACAGAAATAACTGGGTCTGTAATAGCGATAATTCTCGTATTACTATATAAAAACACTTTTTCCTTTAGTCACGTAATACGGTCAAATGTGTACAATTTGAGCAGACGAACAATTATATAGTTCGATAAATAATAATTTATTGAGTTATGCTATTTTTTTTTTATTACTGTGGTGGTAATCGATCATATGGCCCGCCTGATGGTATGTGGTAACCGTAGCCTATCGACGCCTGTAACACCAGAGGCATCACTTGCGCGTTGCCGACCCTTTAGAAAAGGAAGTGGGCAGGAGAAGGAGCGGGAAGGGGGAAAGAGGGTGATTAGGCCTCCAGTACTTTCACTAACCGAACAAAACACAACAGTAGGAATACTGCTATTTCACGTCGATATTCTGTGAGAGGGTAGTCCTTCCCCGGTCGAGCCGGCCCATTCATGCTGAAATCAGCGAGGCTCTACTACTCTTAAATTATGTTAACTACTATGCTACTCTTAAATGTTTAAGTATTTTTTTATTTCAGATAAATTTTTTTATTTCTGTTCCTTTAAATATTAATTTCTGATAAAGTTATAAACAAGCAAACAATAGCAAACTATATGATAGTAAGCGTTTACCGGAGCATATGAACATTGGCAACTCCTAGAGTATCAGCCGCAATATGCTGTTGTTTAATAAAAAGATTCCCTGTATTATTAACTCAAAATAAATAAATTACTGTACCTCTTTTCTAGCAGCGCATAAGATGCCTGAAACGTAGGGTTTCAGGCATCTAATGTGCTGTCAGAAGAGGTGTTGTTTAGAAACTCAACACAAGGCTTTTGGCTCGATCCTTCTATAGGGTGGCGATCTCTATCGCCAGACTGCTACAAGTTAGGCGAAAACCTCGCTATACTCTACCTCTCTAAAAATGATTATCAAAATGACTTTTTGAAGTAGCAATATTTATTCCCTTAGTTTGCATATGATTGTTAAAACCACAGTAACTGTTTCGACGGTCGTTCTATAGATATTTTTGTAGTCTTTCTTCTTCTTTTCGTGTGGTTAGTGGCCAACCTGTTGTCAAGGGTTGTTCAAGCTGCCCGTAGGCCTCTGACATGGCTTAACGACTGCTGTCAATTTGACAACAACCGGGACCGAATTTTTACGTGCCCTCCGAAGCACAAAGACGCTCAGATGAAATATCACTAAGCGCTCACCTATCTATAGACTGACCGCACCCAACGTTGCTTAACCTCACTAATCGTTTACCGATCAGTGAGTGCAACTGGCTACGAGCGCATTTTTGTGGTATTTGTTCTATAGTGCCTTAGCTTACCATTCTAATACTTGAAATTATATTTGGGATGGTGCTATCACATATCTTGGCTGTAAAAGCGACACATACTTAATATTCAAGACGCATGCTTCTTTTGGTTCCTAAATGCCTGACCGAAAGGATATTGGGGATGATAGGCCAAATAAATACTAAAGATATGAACTATGCATAGTAGAGATGTCTATATCACTCAGAGCTCTAGATAAGTTGGTCAATGTAAGATATTATCTGATTGTAAGCAACCGAGCCGAGCGCAATAGAGAGCTCTTCTTCTCTCTTAGCCTTTATTATTCCCAAGTCACTTGGGGTCGCCTTTTCTGGTCTAACCGGGTTTGACTGAATATCTGTTTTTACACGGAGCGGCTGCCACCTGACCTCCGCAACCCGAAGGCTAACGATACCCTAAGGCTAGACCAGTGTCAGGATATTAGAGGGTACTGACTTTCCCAATAACGACTGCCATAGATGTTCATGGCAGCCGGGACCAACGGCTCCCTTTAAATACTTTTACTAGCTACTAGCTCTAAATACTTTTAATACGTATGTTTGGTATCAGTTCTTTTACAGTTTCTCATTAAAAGAATAGAGAGTAACGATAACGTTTCCATTCGGTTACGATCTATTCGTTGTCATATATTATTATTTGTCAATAAATTCAAATGTAGGTCCCCTTTATACTATATAATATACTCCTATTTCTATAAGCTAGTACATAATTTAATGAATTAACGATTTATGCGTTTCAATAACGATTGATTATTCGAATGATTCGAATACACTTTTAAGTAACAGAAAAGTTTCGACAGTCATAATAGTTTCTTAAATATTCACACAAAATAATACAAAGATGTCACAGAGGGAGTTTACACAGTTTTTATAAAATATTCCGTATGTTATTTGCATATAATTTGGCTGAGGTACCTCCAAAACTCGAACAATACACCGTCATCTCTGTGACGTGTGTACGAAGTTGTCACAGAACAAACTTCGGTAACTTGATCATCCGGAGGCTTAACGTTATTATGATAAGAATACGTATGACGCACTGAGAACTTGGATTTCATAAGTTGTTTTACTTAGTTTTTCTTTTAGGGATCGTATAAACAGTATAAATGTTTGATTACTAACATATAACAGTATATACTGTATTGTGTTTCAACTTTATTGTAATATTAAATCGATGATTAAAGGGGACACCTCGCCACTGTCGAATTTATTAGTTTGATCCGCATAGAATATCATAAGAAAACTGTGGGTCCACAAACAGAGATACCGATTCTGGATGTTCTTTGTATCCAGGTATTATAGTCTTTGAACAGCTGTTGTTGTTGTTAACCAAAGTGTGTCGAAAGTTGGAAAATCTTAACGAGAATTCCTACAAAAAATAAGTACGCTTTAGTATCGAAAATCATATTGATTGTTATTCGAAAGTATATTCAAATATTGATGCAATACTGTACAATAAGTCAATCAATAAGACATTCAGAAAAAATATAAGTACGATCTCGGCTGCAACAAAACCGAAAACATGTGAAAATGTAATTAAATCGTGGTTATCACTAAATATTATTAGAAAATAATTATTCGAAGCAAAAAATAATATTAACTATAGAATAATCATTTCATAAATCGATATATAAAACAAGTTTTGAACCTTGCCAGATATTTTTATTCGGGGCACTTGGGTATAATAGTGACCTAGTTATAGCTGTGACTGGCTATAAATTTATGCCATTAAATCAAATGAGAGTTCTAAAGGTAGACGGATCATTTTGTCTTTAAGTTTGGCTGCTATACGGTGATCGATCGATATAGACTGCCAGCATAGTTAGCTGAATACTCCGCGTTCTCTTCTACCAGCGACAAAAGTTATAAAATAATGTTGCCGAATGACGGAACACCGTTAGTTTGATAATATAATTGTCGTTTTTGTATCATCTGTGTACTTTTCATTTGTAGACTTGTATAGGATATGATAAGTAGAGCAACTCTAGTCAAAAGCAAACGTAACATATTTAATGCTCAGTGGATAAAAAAAATGTGTGATGAATGTGAACTAAATCAACTAAAGTAGATATGGAAAGATCGTAGCAAGTGGAAAACCCCGTGGTTCCTGCCTACCCATCCACAAACGGGAATGAATCTTATCTTATATAGAAATCTACGAAGCAAATTATAACATTCCGCTAAGATTATATTCAATAGCTACATCGGATGCTTCAAAAGCCTCTTTTCAATCTTATATAATTTTATACAAATTCTTGTATTATCTATCTAAATCTTTAGAGTGTTTTTAGATTATCTATCTAAAAACACGACACGGCAGGCATAGCGGAATCTAATTTCTTGATCAAACAGCGCAGTACCCACTTAGTTATGAGTTAACAGGTTATTATACTTAATTAACGGAGCACGAAGTAATTTTATATTTTCAAGATTTTTCTTCGCACGTTACACAGTTTAGGTGTTAATATTCATGAGTACGCGTGGACGCACGTACACGTACTGAATAGCACTAGATGAATATTTTATTCATGTGTAGCGTGATATTCTCCCTATGGAAACAAAACATGCAATGTTGTCATGTTGTGGGCTCTGAACATGTTCACTTTACTTGTTTCATTTAAAAGTTTGACTCGTGGCCCCTTCGGTGAAAGTGTGAACATCGCAATTGCTGATGACGTCCACGATACAACGCTCTGGTCGTACAAATAATTTTATATTTTATTCAACATTTTGTCGTTAGCCAAATCCTGGTAGATTATAGATATATAGCAAAAGTATAAAATGAGGATGGGACATCTAGCTAATTTATAAATGTAATTAAATGTTATGAAAACTAAACATGCAATAACGTCATATTGCAGCGCTTTAAACATGAATAATATGTCATTTTCAGTCGTTTAATTAAAAAGTCATCAACGTATCTTGCATACTAATATCATGACGCCATTATTTAAACTTTGTAAACAAAATTATATACTCCAAGTTTTATTTAAGTTAAAATGGAAGTAATGCAGATTAGCATGATATTACTGGGCGGGTCACTGACGCATTTCATTTACTTATGCGTCAGGTTTCTCAGAACAGAAAAGAAAAACAGGCTGTACAAATTACTTTCCGAATTCCAAATTCATGCTTGTTGATAGTGGCTTTTCCCAGTTTTGTTAACAATGATAAAAAATATATTAAGTTACAATGAAGTTTCCTATCGTCATCTGGTAAATAAGATCGCAAACACACTTATTCACTCAAATAAATCATTTGTTTCATAAATAGAGAGAGTTTTTCCTGTTAAGTTAGTACCTAACTAGAGTCACTTTGTTCTTAGTCAGGACGTCGATATCATATTTACATTTTGTTTCTTTGCTTAAGTCCCATATATAATCCAATGCTTACTGAGCACAGTTTCTGTTGCCGTAATACAAAGAATACGTTTAAAGAAAATCCCAACTTCACTTCAGGCTAGCCCAAAGAAACAGTCTAATTAAATAACGCTATTCTTTTTTAAATAAAGATTTGTCTCAAAGGGATCTTTAATTTAGAAATATAGAAAGCGTCAGATTCAATCTATAACGCACGTTCAGCGAAATCCTCGAATAAAAGTTATGTGGGCGAATTCACCGAAGGAGCTGATTCGTAAAAGTTAATATACTATTGGAGTGGCAATTTACACAAGGATCCCATCTGACAGACCCAACTGTTAACTAGATGCTTGAATAATGTAAGCAGAGAATGATTCAGAAAAGACATTTCTAACTTGCAAAAGAATTGCTCATAATGAGCAATTGTATTTAAACGCTGCCTGCAGACCGCGCGCCAAACTTGTAAATTTAATTTTGGAATCATCTGCCTATTATGTTGGGCTGGTGTAGCTCTGAATTTTAAATGTAATTATAGTTCTATTCAAATATAAGTCGGGTATGCCTTGAAGAACATGCAGCGTTATGTGTCCGTTAGAATTTATTCATGGCTTACTTTAGATATAAAGAAGAACGACATAAGGAAATATGCATGTTTGACTTACTCTGCTATATGAAATATCCATCGTGAAATTGTATGACACGCAGATAGTTGACCCGAGTTGAAATACTTTTATGTCCAAAGGTTCAATGTTTTGTAACTTTATATGTATGAGCAGTATATAAATCAAAAATCTGTTGACCGCTTAATTAAAGTCATATCAAGTTCATACGAAGTATACTTGCATAAACTCATACCTATAAATCCCAGAGGTAAATAGAGGTACGTTTCACCTACATTTTGCTGGCTATATTTTAGGTTTCACGAAAAAGAGAGCGAGGCTATTATCGTCACCCATTGCCAGATTCTGTTTTGACAAAATATGCCCAATAACAGTTTTCCCGGCCCAAACCCGATGTCAAAATCGCACGTAAAATAAGCATAAACTTATGCCACTGGACCAACGAGGTACAGGTACAAGAACCAAGTTCATTATCTTATAAATTTGTTCATTAGTTAGTCTTTTGTATTCACATTCAACTTACTTCATTGTATCAGTTTACAGTTTGCCGCACCTGAACTAAATGAAACACCTTCGAAATCGGCCAGTGAAGTGAGCAGCTCTTGAGGAAGCTAATTTTATATAAGGTTTTAATTAGCCTGTTTGAAATTCAAATACTTAACGTAGAAGGTAGTTGGCATTTCGAAACTAATCTAAGTTTTCATTTACAGGATAAAGGCGTTTCGTATTACAAAGGATTTGTTCGACAACATCAGCCTAGCGAGGCCTACTGTGACGATGACGACAAGCTCATTGTACACAAAGACGAATAAGTAGGTATTGTTTTGTTTACAACTGGCGCTCTCACAGTATAAATGAGACGCGCCGGGTAATGGGAGCGTTTCGTCGGCTCTTTTAATGCAAAAACAACATTACTTGAAAATGTCACAGGGTAGTTCAATATTCTATTTTTGTGACAAATGTTTTCTATTTGTATATATGTCACTCTCGTGTTTCCTTTTAGGGGTGAACCGCGGTGGGAGTCTCGGGGGAGTGATTCACTATGACCACTTGACAAATGACATGGTAGTAACAAGCTCTTAGCTGTCATATTCGTATAACTCGATACATGTACTTGTCACTTTTATATTTTGTTAAATAATGAGAATAATAAGTTATTTTCGGCATCAAAACAGTTTGAAATTCAGCCTGCTGCCAAATCACAGACAAACAAAAATAAAAGATGCAGATAATAAAAACCGAATGTGATGTTTGAAGTTGGAATCAATAGTCTAACAAAATGTATTTCAGTATCGCTATAATTAACCCCGTATGCGCATCCCCGTACGCGAATTTACAATCAACAAAATGCTTTTAATTTTTTGTGTCTGAAAGTCCAGCAGACGAAAGCTTTATAAAAATAAATTAATGTGTTAAAATTTTACATCAGCAGTTTTTACTTTTGCGTAATGCGTCTGATAATCAAAATAATTTGACAGATTCGTAAATAAAGATAATAAAATTTAACATAATCGTACATATAAATACATTATTTCTGGTGTATTTCATTTCAGCGTAATTCACTTTATTTATTTACCATTTCTTATATCATTGTGTACCTAAATATTAATCCGTTTGTTAAGTCATCTAAGAAAAGCTTTCATAATTAATATTTATATTATTCGTACCAATGATATATTTGCATAAAAATATGATATATTAAAATGTAAAGGTACATATTATTGCAAAGAAGCATTTTGCTGCTGTAAACAGCGTACAAATATTGTAATTATATTTACTTACGTTTAATCAATTAAATACTAAACGCCCGGGAAGCAGCTTTTTAATAAAATAATTATTGAGGTAAGCTCGCCTTTGTACATTATTTATAATATTATATATATTCTGTATTTGAAAAAGCCAGATTTATTCAGAAGGCTACAAGCCCGTACGCCCTTTGACTTTCGCCCCTTTCATAGAAAGACGGAGCCTATTTTTGGGTGGATTTTAAGAAGAAACCTAACAAATACTTACTAGTGGGTGAACCTTGAGGGGCGAACGGGCTCGTAACTATTCATAAATGTCCTCAATACGATATGATAAGATTAAGATAAGGACGTATTTTAGTTTAAATCAACTTAAACTCCTAAAGTTGTCAGTTAATATTACCTATCATTAAGTGTACCTTTTACGTAAAGCCTATATTATCGTTATGTTCGTAGCTTGCTTTATTTATAGCGTGCACCGCACGATGCATGTTAAATGTCACCGCACGCTTGTGTTACACGATGTATACATGGTACGGGAGGGACACGTAACTAAATGCTGTGTAGCATTTTATGTAAGTGGTTGGAAATTAAGCTATTAATAGAGATTTTACTGTATTATAATAACTTATTGAATTATATTTATATTAAAATTTGCTATTTGAATATAGCAATGCTGAATACCGTATCTATATTCTGTTAGTTCACATTTTCAAATGTGTCTGACTGGATATTGCAGAGATATCGTAACCACATCTGTATACCCGAAGGCAGCAGTGTAGAACACCCATATAGCACGTCAGCTGTGTACCGGTACCAATTAAATACAAGACTATCAAATGTATACGGAGTGAAGCAAATAGAGAGAGATGGAGAAGTCTCGCAATAACCACAACCAAAACTGCCGCCAATTCATGACGACAATCTCTCCGCTAGGAGTGTACGACCAAGAAGAAGAAGAATCGACGTGTACCGGGCACAGTTTTAAAGACAGTGCTATTATTGTGAATGGCCTACAGGTAAGCTCATAACTCTGCATCCCGTCCGAGGATCGATGATCACCTATGCACCTGAGGCATTCTAAATATATAGAATCTTTTTAAGCAGCGCTGCCCCGACAGGCGCAATTTGGTCGCCTTCATGATCAAGGTGTGGCAAACATTTATAAGCTACCGTATACCAATAAGCCATATGTTTATATGTCACCGTATCAGTTTTATTTAGTTTAAAGTATCACCTCCCGCAGGAAGCATAATTCTTACATTTCAAGAATTACAACAGACATCAAGACTTTCACAGCCCAACTATTTCTAGATTACACATGCCTGCCCATGTGTACCCACTTTCATTTTTTCTTTACTTTCCAACAAATAAATTATAATATTTAGCAGGATAGCGTCTCGAATTGAACATTGTCGTTATAAAAGTACAGAAGCAGTAACATGTAAGGAGGTAATTAAGCCACTCGTCGCTCTCCGTTTGTTCTTACGACCTGAGTGTGGAGATAGCTATGACATACATACATACCATAGTTCCCTTTGTACTGAAAATGTTCCTCATTTAGTTGCTATCATTCCTAATTAAATATTCGTTAGTTACTTCCACTTACATGGTAATTAAAGCGTAGTCAGTGGAGGACTGCATGGCAAATATAACGGATAGACTTTATTTTTATTGCCCTTTTTCATATTATGTAGAACTTTTTGCATAATTGCTTTGCATAAAATTGTAATAAATTTTCATTTTCTTTGTTGGTAAATAATGCAATAACCACATTATTTTCCATAGATTAGGCAATAGTTAAATCATAATAACATTATATATAGTCTTTATTAATTATACATTCGGTTTCCAGGTCGTGCAATGTATTATTTGGTGTTTCCATCAGTAAATTTTTATATTATTCATTTTATTTTAATAGCAGCGCAATGTATGGAAATGTTCCCGGTAGACGGCAACATAGCAATAGTCTATTCACCTTTTTGCTTTGCAATTTGCGTTACATATTCTACCTTTATTTTCATCATTATTTTAATACGTGTAATGTTTTAAAAGGATTTACGGACGCTTAATTTCGACACTACGTTATCACCATGGAAAACAAGTGGTATAGTGTTACAAAGTTTAAAAACAATCCTGTAAACCAATAAACGAAAGAAACGCAGTAGTCTAAAGAGATTTTCTACCCATTTTAAATGAAATATTCTGTGTTTATCTCACAAACATACGAGTGCGATGCCATGTTTCGAAAAAAGTGATTAATAATAAAAACTCGTAAATTATATATTATTTTTCCAATACCCCTTTGACAACGCGGGCAATTTACTTTTTCATAAATCTGCCATATTTTGTGCAATATCATATTTTTATGAACACGAATAGAGTTATCATTCAACCAGCCTTTGAAAAATAAGTTCACTCAACTTATGTAGTCCAGCCTGTGTACAATATCATCCATAATTTATACAGTTACCAGTCGGCGGACTGCCAGAACATCGATCTTTGAATATACGAACAATATTGAAAATAAGAGAACATTTTCAATGATTACGAAATAATGATTCGAATAAAAACGTTTGTAAAATCGTTTTCGTCAGGACGATATTGAAATGTTATATCGTGGGTACGTAATCAAGGTAGAAATCAGTTCGATATGAAGGGACTGTGACGAGCCGTCGCCGCCTCGTTACAGTCACGAGCCCGTCGACCCACGATTATGGATACGTAATGACTCGTCCTTATATATTTAAAGACTAGATTATGCCCGGGTCTTTGTGCGGAGTTTGGAGTATCGTTCGCCCGCAAAGTAATTTACGCGAATGAAAGCCATACACCATGTAACTGGTGCCACTGAATGGAATGAAATAAAAGGTGGCTGGAACGGTTAAAAAGTACGTAGGTACTACATAAATACTTTACACCATATTGAATGACACGAACGACTATTATAACAAATACATATCTATAAGCCGAAGATGTAATACGCAACTGCATTTGACCATCTTGATTAAATATTAATTTATCACGATAGAAAGTTCATTCTTATTATAACCCCTACTCCTCTCCTTCTCTTACTGAGCTCAGGTGATCATGTATTAATTGGAATTTATTTCTAAACTTATTACTTTTATGTCTTACTTACTCATCTTAATGAGTGCTCGACATACTGTCTATTTTAGTCGCTAATCAATAATATTTGCTTGAACATATATCGTAAATAATATAATATAAAATACGTATGAATGTACATTTACCTAGACTCATTCACATTTCTCCAGCGACTTTTGAATTCTACGTAATAGGAAGCAGAGTTATTGTATAGGCATACTCCAAACTCCGTGCTACCACTTTTTTACCCAATAGCTCACAATTGGCTACAAGCATAAACGCAAACGCCACGGAAGAAACAAGTCAATCTTCCCCTACCTATGTGAGTATAACATAAACCATTCTTAAAAATGACTTGTCTGAATCCGTGCACATAAACAACTTAATGTTGTGTATAGAACGCCGTGCTCGCGCCGCGGTGTATATTTACATTTTCTTATCGGCATGTACATTTATATGTGACGTCGTATCTTGCCGGGGTCGAGGGCGCCATCAACGGTAATGGGGGTCTTGGCTGGATTGCCGCCGATTAGACCTAACGGCCCGTGGGAATATTGAAATATATCTGCCTCTTTTTGTACTTACACCCACAACTGCCTTCAACACAATGTACTAAAGTAATTCTCTCGGGTGAAACCATTCTATTTTTCTTTGAGCTTTTTACTTTGCCTTCGGATATTTTTTTTTAATGTTTTTGTATATAATAACATTTTTAAACCGCTGAACATACAATAGAAACCTGCTTCATTATTTTTGTCATATTTATAGCTCATGAATACGCTGCGGGGGGACCTGCGCGAGTAGAAGAAATTTCGCAGGCTATATGCATCGTGTAACTGTGTTGTGACCTACTCACGCATACATGTAGCCCGCACGTTTAACATGTGCATGTACTTCAAGACAACTATTTGCGTCGTAATACGAACTATTAGAATTCTTTTCTTTTGATTGAAGCGTTGTGTTACATAAGCTTACAACCATCTTCAATAAATGGGCTCTTCTATTCTTTGTTGTCAGACAGGAAGTAACGCTAGGGCCAGTGGAACACAGATACAGTTGCTCAGGGAAGCTATGATCGAGCGTATAAACTTGGCCTTGAAGGCAGTCTCCGATTGGGGTGAAGCCAACATGGTTAAGTTCAATGCTTCTAAGATCCAGGCGTGTCTTTTTTCCGCAAAAAAGAGCCCATTCCAATTAGCTCCAACTTTCCGAGATGTATCCGTGCCGATAAATAATCGCCTTGAGCTTCTGGGTATGACATTGACTCCAACCCTTAACTTTGGCTCCTATATTGAGGCAAGAGCCCAACTAGCTGCCAAAAAGCTGGGCATCCTCAGTAAGGTGAGGCAGTATTTCATGCCGGAACATTTGCTTCATTTGTACCAAGCACAGGTTCGGTCCTGCATGGAGTACTGTTCTCACCTCTGGGATGGCTCTGCAAAATATCAGCAGGCTGCAGGCTTTGGAGTCAATTGAGCGGAAGGCCAGGAGACTTATCGGCGATGACCAATTGGTCAACACACGACTCCAAAGCTTGGAGCATCGTCGTAAGGTTGCTAGTCTCTCGGTTTTCTATCGGATACATTTCGGAGAGTGTGCAGAGGAACTGCATAATTTGATTCCTCCTGTCCCATTCTACCATCGGACGACGAGACAATCAGGCCAGCGACACAGGTACATGGTGGATATACCACATTTACGCACGAAGCGATTTGCTTCCAATTTTATAATGCGTACCGCTAAGGAGTGGAATTCGCTACCTAAGTCTGTGTTTCCCGATGAGTACAATCTGGGTGTCTTCAAGTCGCGAGTGAATAGGTATCTTCTAGGCAAGCGTGCTCCATCGTCGACTGCATCTACACTTAAGATCAGGTGAGATCGCGGTCAAACGCAAGCCAACTAGAGTATAAAAAAAAAAAAAACCGCGATAATCTCGTAATTATTATAATATCCTAGTACCTTATATATTTTATTAAAATGAAACTGATACTTTTACATTTCATTAGCACGAACTTTTAAAATGCATCATCGTTTGCTATATTACACAAATATTTACCACAGAAGCTTTTACTCACTTCGGCAAAAATAATCACGGATCTTGATTTAAGAAAGTAACTAAGTTTTGAAAGCCATTTAAACTTCCATAATTTTAATCCGTGCCGGCCACTCGTGACGCACGAACACTAAATTATTTTTAAAGATGAATGAAGTTTCGAACAAAAAGTTGAATAGAATTAACCTAATTGGAATATGACTCCTTGGGGTATGGCACTTTTTGGCAAATTGGGTGGCTGTTCGTGTTTCAAATTATCCTTCGTGCTAAGTTAATTAGTTTTAAACTAGGTTAGTGAAGTTTGACTGACCTGTGACAAGGTTGGCGTGGTGGAACTGGCAGACTGCATCGGCCTCGTACCAAGAGATGCGGTCCCTGAAGTAGCGGTAGAACACTGGGAACCCTTCTTCAGGCAGAACCCATGTGTTGCTGATGTTCACCTGTAGATAATATCATTGTTTTGTTATTTTACTGTAATAACACCTATTATAGGTAGGCACCACGCCTTCACATCAGGTTAGTGATTGGTAATAATGTAAAAAAACATATTTCACCAACCAGTTTTGCCCAAATAACAGAGGCAATTGTAATGCCGTTAGCTAAGCTAAGCAATAGTTAAACCAATAAATTGTTGCAGCAGAATATCAAAACAGGGATGCTGAGGCGCCTGATCGTTTAAAACTGTTTGCAATTAAATCAACCACATGTCTTATGAACGTGATTTTTTGCCTGCGTTGAGATGCTCCATCATCTAGTAACAACTAATAAACCGATCACATACATTTAAGGTTGTCTATAATGTACTAATAAACATACAAGGCACGTTAAATATGTATAACGATCTTTTTACAGGTTTTGTCCTTATTATTAATTAATATAATATTTTTGATCACAAAATTATAATACATTAAGAATGTCCAATTATAAGTTCAAACAAAAAAAAAGCAAGTTACGATAAAATGTCGTGTTCAAGTTCAATAAAAACTGTTTTATTTTAATTAGCTACTCTATATTTATAATATAAAGCTGAAGAGTTTGCTTGTTGTTTATTTGTTTGGTTGAACGCGCTAATCTCAGGAACGACTGGTTCTAATTTAAAAATTCCTTAAGTGTTGGGTAGACTATTTATTAAGGAAGGTTATAGGCTATATAACATTACGCTACAACCCACGGGAGCGGTGCAGTAACTATGAATTATAAATGTAACTTTTATAAAACAATCCATATAGCATATACTTTAAAAAATATTGTTTCTGACATAATTCTTAAACAACGTAATGTATCGAAGTTTGTTTATTAATAAAATACAGTCAGCCAGGTCGAAAGTTGACTGTGCAAGCAAAAGTTTTTAAAGTCAGTGTACTGCTCTGAATACGCTCGTGTACTCGGATTGCATGCATAAACTTGTGCGGCACAGTACAAAAACGAGCCAATATTTGCACAGGATTGTGCTGTCGCAACACTCTAATGAACTTTGCTCACAACTTATTCAAAGAAATTCTGTATGATAATGCACAACGTGTCGCTGAAACATGTGGTCACATTGCAACGTAACTTAGGCAAGATATAGCGGTAACACCGTTTTACTAATGAAAATAATCTTAATAATATATGTATATAATAATAATATCAGCCCTGTATTAAACTGTCCCACTGCTGGGCACGGGCCTCTTCTCATTGTGAGAAGAGTTAGGCCGTAGTCCACCACGCTGGCCTAGTGCGGGTTGGCAGACTTCACATATCTTCGAGAACATTATGGAGAACTCTCAGACATGCAGGTTTCCTCACGATGTTTTCCTTCACCGTTAAAGCAAGCGATAACTAGTTATTAAATACGCATATAACTTCGAAAAGTCAGAGATGCGCGCCTTGGGTTCGAACCCGAGACCTCTGCGTGGCAGTCCAATGGTTTCCCACTAGGCTATCGCTGCTATATGCTTGCTATGATATAATATGCTTATATATGATAGCATATCATAGATATATGATAGATAGCTTATATATGATATGCTATGCTTAATAATATGATTAACATAAAATACCGTTTAGGTAACTAAGAAATGTATTAGCAGTAAGAGATGTTGAGCAGACTTGCCCATACGAAAAGTGATTGTAACCTACAAACCACCATATTCAAATAATCAGAAGTATGTATGTATCTTATGTGGGGGCCAGTCCGTGCAGACCGGCGACACTTCGACCCAGTGGGATCTTTTGTGTCGACACTCTCCCAATAACGACTGCCATAGATGTTCATGGTAGCCGGGACCGACGGCTTAACGTGCTCTCCGAGGCACGGAGCAGGCGATAATTGTCAATCAATACGCATATAATTTCGAAAAGTCATATTACTTACGAAAGTCAGAGATGCGTGACGTGGGTTCGAACCCAAGACCCTCTGCATTGCAGTCTGTTGGTCTCCCCACTGAGCTATCGCTGCTATTAATCAGAAGTAAGTAGGGCATTCAGTGTAAACCACTGGTGACGCCTTAAGGTGTACCTTAAGGTACACCTTAAGGTGTACCTTAAGGCGTCACCAGTGGTTTTTATCTTCTTCGTTATTTGGTATTATAATAGCCTCCGGGAACTAATACGACATTTGCCAAGCAAGGCAAATAATATGTAACCATCTTAAAAGTATTAAAAATATTTTCCTATGCTATAAATACATCAGAATATTTAATTTATAGATTATTTATTATTTGTTTCTATGTATAATATGCATGTATTTACAAAAAAATAATATATATGTATAATAATTTATTATTATACATATATATTATTAGACGGTGGTGTGTGTATGTGATAGAATATTATTATTATTTAAAATATCATTATTTCTTTAAATAATAACATTATACTAAGGTAGTAAACTAACATACGGCTTACCTATTTTGAAGCCATTTATGTTCATTTTCTACTGACTGTACTATGGTAAACTTGCATGCTGCGGTCTCCTTTACTAAACACAGAGCCTAATTTTATAATGCTGTATATTATGTGCATCTATAGTGTATTTTTTGTTGAAAATCCTATATATAACTAAATACTTTTACACTTTCTACGGTTAAGAGGTTGATTCTTTCCCGGAAGAGCCGGATCTTCCATACAATCACCAATTAATTGGCTACAGCGGGCTTTCCCACTGCTAAGGCAATTTATTTTCGTTCTTTATTATTTCCCTCGATACTTATTACTTACAGTTAATTCACGTCGATCCTCTTTTTAAACACATACGCTATATCAGCAAAATTGCAACTCAATATTTGAAATAACTCAATAAAGGTAATGTGTGTTAAAAATTTTGCTTCAAGTGACAGTAAAGCAATTTATCATAGTCAATTAAAACTAATATATTATTGTTGTTATATGATATATAAAAACTAAAATTTTCCCATTTTAATTTAACGTGGTACACAATTTTCTTCTTTTTAGCACTGCACACTGTTAGAGAAAAGTTGAATTAAAATCAAAAGGATTTTAAGTCGATGTGTGTGCGTGAGTTACTGCCAAATATGAAAACTCCGTAAAAATATGTTTCATATTTCTTGTTTAGCTCCAGATCTCTGTTGGTAGTGGATCCCAATTAGTTCAAAAATTTATCCAATATAAAAATATAGCCTCGCAAGAGGTATTAACTCAATTAGTGATCTAATTTTCGTTAAAATAAAGAGGAATATAATTCTGTAAAAAAGGAAACAATGATTGTGTGTTACAAACTTCTGTAATTGTATGGGTTAAAAGTTTTCGCAGAATTGGCACACAAACTCCGCATAACAGAGTACCTACAAATTACATATTATTATAATAAGTACGTATCTTTAGCAAATGTACATGTAGGGGCCCAACATTTAAATCTGGTTTTAAACAAAACCTTTTATCTGACGGTTGCGTTGGCCCAACATGTTTCAGCAAAATCTCTACAGGTTTGAAACTAATTACCTCTGTAGTCAACCATGAGCGAGGGTCTTGTTAAATCTTATTACTTGCTGAATATAAGTTCAAACAAAGGTCCAGGTATTCTAATCAGAAACGGTATGTTTTTATCTACCTTTCCATTTAATTCTGTACTCAGGACCTTTTTGCTGACCTGCAAGTTTAATTTCATCATTATTTTCTGTCTGTTACGTACCTTCCTACCATATGGGTACTCTATATTCTATCTATTATATAATTTTAATTATGCAAAGAAAGTTCCGATAATTGGTATTCAAGAGTAGTTTGGGGTGCGCAGCGATCTTGGTTGGCAGCCCTCGAACAAGCTGCTCCCGATAACTTAATTAACATGCTGAATTCTCAAGTCCGCCATTTGACTTCGTAATTCAAACAATCGCTTGTTCTGTACGTGTTTATGCGTACAATTGCTAATTGATTTAATTGCTACAGTATCGCTCGATGATATTATAATACAAATTATTTTGACTGGTATTTTAAAGTCAAACCAACATACACTGATAATCTTATCAAATTGGTTCATGTTGTGTTTGTCTTAAAAGGTTATGCAATAGAAATATAATTAAGAGAGTTTTTTATTACAAAGAATTATTGTAATAATAACCCATTAAATAAACAAAGTAAGTATCGTGTTTATACTCGTAAATAATTATCGAAATCGTTATGAAACTGCAGCAAAACCTTTTAAACCGCGAACATGGCTTGCAGATTCGAACACAGTATCGAAAACGCGGCACCACATTAAATTATAATACAGCTGATCGGCGACGTTGAATGTGCAACTTATACCGAATACCAATAGCAGTTTTGCATAAAAATCTACATGAAATTTTACTTCACCATCAAAAGGCATAGTCAACATAACAATATATTAAATTAAAATTTTTAATCTAATAGACTGTTCTGGTCTAAAATACGTAGTAACAAAATTTTCTTCGCAAACATGTCTAATAAATAATATTCCAAATAGAAACTTTTAATCTACCATCTAAATGTAAATAGCACAAGAAGAATGGTAATGTATTATTGGAATACCTCGAAGCCATCCATTGTATTAGAGATAAAGACGTTTCGTTTCTATTGTAAGATTGAATAAAGATATACTTTGTTGTCGGCCCTTGATATTCTATCTTTTGTTTTTATCAAGTTTACAAATAAATCGCGGTGTGTTTGACAGCTGGAGCGACAGCAAACAAATCGCAAAGTATCTGGAGGGTCGCGAGCGGTAGAAATCTTGAGGATTTTTCAAATGTTGCACAAAGATTCAGGTTGATGTGTTCCTACACTCTAAATAATTATCACCTTTTAGCTGCTGGGTATAAACCATTTGCCTGAATCAAATTAAATTCAAAGGCGAGATCGTAGTTCACTAACTAGTTACGCCAGTCTAGTGTAAGTTGAACATCGAGATCATGGTTTTTGAGAGTTTTATTAATTACATCGTAATAGAAATAACCTTGTTTGTTTTACTGTTAATACATGAGTTGGGGTCTATGCTGTTATAAAACTGTAATGAAGCTGTTAGAGATATATACTAGGTCTAATTTAAACAACTATTGCGATCGACTATTTAGGAGATTCGGAACGTAAAACAATAATTAAGGAAATGTTGGCTATCTATATGATCCAGCATCACACGAAAACCACTAAAGGGATTTGGATGCGGTTAGTTTAATAGCTTTAATTCCGACTTAAAATCTAAGCAATACAAATTAATTCCTTTCTATAGAGCTGAAGATATAACGCATAAAATAATCCACAAACATGAAATCGTGGGGAAACCGTAGATCACGCGGACAAACACTCAGGAAAAAGTTATTATTTCTGACAAAATTCTTCACATTTATTTAAAATGCATTCTATAGAGTCAAGTTTCTGTGGCTAGAAGTAATTCACATATCTATGCTAACTCTGCTTACACCAATAACTGCCAAAGTTACGAACAGTCATAACTTTGATGTTGCTAGTTGACAACTTAGTTGAGTAACTCCAACCTCAGGACTAAATGCGCGCTGCGTGCCTCAACATTATCGATCTATTCGTACGCTTTCTATATTTTGAGCTTCAGCGCGTTGAACGTATTTTAGTTATCATATTATGCCCTCCTGGTTCTCAGTGAGCCTAATGACGCAGTAACTATCATCTATATGATTCCTATATCAAAAAACAAGTCGTTTTAGATACGGACGGTAAAAGTTTCACATATTTGTCATAAAATGTATATCCGACAGGCAAAACGACTCGGTTTATGATATAGAAACAGAGCTCACACGTATCCCCTGGTCAGGCGGACCCTCAAACAGAAAGAGTTTCAGACTTAATCCGGAAGCTGGAGTACTGGATTTTCTAGTGCAACTTAGGAGAGCTCTTTATTGGTTACAGTTTGACAAGCAATCAGAGCGACACTAAACACTATTGTAACCATACTTTTAAATAACAAGATCATTTCAGAATTTATATTATTCATATATTCTCAACTTATACTTTTACTCTTATTGAATTCACCAACATAACGACCGCAATAATGTCGGTAATAGCAGTAAATCTCCAGTTCTGCAATGCATGAACATTTACTAACTTCTCTCACTTTATTTAACTTTAAAGAAAATCGTTTCATCTGCACTCGATTTTTCCAATAATTCACGCTGAGCACTGTAGCAAATACCTGATTTAAATGTCTCGAACAATTGTATATATAGTTTATGTATAACAATTTTCTTTGTGACTATGAGAAATCATTACTAGGTTAAAATAATTCTATGTAATATTTCATGACATGGTATATACATATGTGTGCCATGTTTTATCCGAATTCGTATAGCGGTTTACGCGTAACTAAGTGACAAACACTCAAACTCTTCGTACTAACTTTTACATTTAGCTTATGAGTAGGACTGAGTTGGTATTTATGTCACAATATCTGTATAAAAAATACGTGGAACTCGTCTGTAATGACTGCTTACAAACAATGAAATGAAGGACCGAAATAATTATGGTAAACGCAAACTTTAAGTTCATGTGGGGTTTGACCTCGTAACACGCAGTGCATTTCTTTTTATTTATCTATAAACATGTACAAGTTTCTGGAGAAAATCTAGAATATGTATCTTGAACTATCGGTTCTATTCGGTAGAAGATAATCATGCTTGGAGTTGACCTGCTTCCACCCACAAGCTTTTCTCAAACTGTTACATTATCGCTGTAACTCGCTGTAACATTCACATATTATATTCACCACATTAAATATTATCTTATAATTAACTAACTACTTACTCGCCAACACATATTATAAGTTAATAACATATAAACGATTTCGTTTTTGAATGTATAGTTATTATTGCATGTTTCATTTAATAATTATCATGTTCTAATATTTCGAAAGTAACTCTGTCTGTCTGTCTGTTACCTTTTCACGGCTAAACCGCTCAATCGATTTAGATGAAATTTAGCACAGATATAGTTGAAAACCTGGGAAAGGACATAGGCTACTTTTTATTGATGTAGGTACCACGCGAGGAGAGCCGCGCGCAAAAGCTAGTATACTATATATGGATATGACTGCCTTTATGGCATAGCCGTAGAGAATGTGATTACCGTGCATGAGTTCTCGAGTTTAGTTCTCCGATCGAGTAAATTGTTATTAGGTTTTTCAGTAAATATCTTAGTAAGGAGTTCGAATCTGAGCCCGGTAGACAGCAATATGCTTATCTTATTATGTGCGAAATAAAACCATAGCTTTCCAAATTTTGGAGTAAAACATGTCTTCGTTATCCTAATATAAATATGAGACTATGTATGTATTAATTATGAGAAATATAAAGAAGATAATGGCACAAATATACTGAAGATCAAAAGCAATATAGTTAACCGGCATATTGCCTTTGTACAGTCGTCAGAGGTTATTCTCTTCCTTATAGGATATAAACTCGTATGTACAAACGTTTCATGATACTTACTTCCTTATAAATCACTCCAAAATATTTGATAAATAGCTACATATTAAATATTGAGAAATCAGAATAAATATAAAGTTCTATTTGGTATGTAATAACTAAATACCAGAGACACTTAAACAGCGGTAGATGATGTTTAATTTTAGTTGAAAGGCAAGATAGTATGTTCGTATATAATAGTTATGTAGAATTTCTTTTTTAATGGCAGCTGCTATACTCGGAATAATTCCTGTGTCGTTGGCGACTTCACAAACATTTAAACAACGGACATAAATATCGCCCAATCTCGAAACAACTATATCCAATTTTTGTCCTATGTATCAGGGATCGAATCCACTCGAAGCATTGGCGAAGCTAAGAAGAAATGGCGAAGAAATGGCTGGATCGATTTTGACGGCACTTTCACTGGCAGACAGCTTAGAACATCTAAGGAGTAACTTAGAGTACTTTTATTTTTGAAAAAATAAGAAATTCGCGGAGAAAAATCAAAGCCTATGAAATAGTGAACATTTTCCGATACAAATAGGGAAATGTATATTAAATAATAATAATTTTAATATATGTACAAACAACTAATATAAAAAAAAATTGATACAAAGTAGAAGAATTACATTAATTTTAGCATTAGTATTTCTATACGCCGAATACAGAAATAATAAGTTTTCGTAAACATTGCGAACTGAACAAACACTTTTTAGTTAAAATCTACGCGGACGAAGTCGCTGGTAACAGCTAGTTTAAATATAAATCTATGATTCCCAGTTATTATAATCAAATAAACTAGAGATAGATGATAATTAAAGAGTAATTAATATCAGACTAATTAATAATCTCATGTTTTAAATATAAACGCAAATCATGCCATATGCGGTCCCAAAATATAGCGATCTGTAATAAGCTTTTTAATGAGGATCGACTAAGCCGTGGATGACACTAAATTTAAACTTGCGCTGACCCTAATATGTATATCTCTGGGCTAAGTCACAACCATCACATTCTTTATTCTAGTTTAATGTTATATAAAAAGATTTATATTCTGTTCATTCTTTAATAGCACGCTATTCATTTTTAGCTCTACCATATTTATTTAAAACTTAGAGAATATTCAGTGCTTTATTCTTCTGTATATAATAACGCTTACTTTTGTCACAGACAGCTAACGTAATTATTGTCCTAAGTAATTTAAATATATAAATCTATAATTGTAATTCTTTCTATTCTTTTATCAGGTGCCACAATTCTAATAATATTGTGATATCTAGAAAATATACAGATGGATTGTTTTATTATTTCGTCATATAAATAAAAAATATGTAGTGAGTTGTCCGTAGGTTACGTCGTCATTGCCATCGGATTGATCTGTGTCAACATGACTCGCAACGCCATCTACACATCATCATCGTATTAATATTTCTCGTAAAGCAAAAGAACTTAATTCATTTCTATGTCAAAAAAATTACGTAGAAAGATAATTACCAAAAATGCTTGCATTTTATAAGTTTAACAGTTCATGAAGTATGTTAGAAAATAAACAATTATTAAATACATTATTATATAAAATTTGCGAAGAAAATGATGCATTTTTCAGCTAAATTAAGTACTATTGCAAGATAAATGCTTGATTCAGACTCGCTAGTTTTAGCATCGTCAATTTTGCAAGTCGTGATCGCGTCGCGTTTTACTGCTTTCTGCATGCTGGCGTGATATCAAACCTGCATTTGAGATATTGCTTTTTAGTCACATTTTTGTAATTTCCTGATTCAAGAAAAAGAGGAATCCTAAAAAGAGATTAATCTCTACTGAGCTTCATTAGAGTGACTGCTTCATCCGCTGTAGGCGATGGTATATGTGTGGAGTGAAGCAATTATTACTGTTCGCTGCAACCCATCTTCGTAATAATAATTCGTGATTTATGCGAGCAGCGGTAACGTTGCTTTTTTTGCTTTTCCTAATCAGGCCGGACTGGCGCATAGGTAAAGTCTTCCAAACATCAATAAGAGCAATGGTGCTAGTTTGTTGAAATTGTATCTACATCACATATATTTTTAAGAATAGCATATCTTTCAGAAACAGTTGTTCTGTTTAATGTATTTTGCCTATAAATTCAAGAATGCAATCTTAGACAAGTCCCTGGCTGCTTTCTTCGTACCTTATGTAAAAAGAATAGGTAGGCACTTTAATACGGTAACCATTACCCAAAAATATATTAATAAGTAAGTAAATAAAAGTCATTTGCTTTAAAAAAAAAAAAAACATTATATAAACAACTGCATGCTTGAGAATTCTTCAAAATAATATCGGCCAAACTTATGCCATTTAGCCATTATGCCATTAAGTTTATTCCCACCTATCTCTTTAAAACAAATCCCGTGCGCACTAAAAAAAATACCTATTAAAAAAGTAATAACCATAAATAACTGTTTACGTTATGATCTGTGTCACAAATAGTCCCATAGATTAAACACAGTGCTCGTTACACACGACAGAGTAACTAATGCTCGAGTTTAGGTCGCTTATGACTTCACCCGTTAGTTGTTAAGATGGCACTTAAGATGGTTATATTTGGACCCCTGCTGCCTAATGAGCACATAAGCAATCCGTTAGAAATTTGAAATTAACCTCTTGGGAGGAAAACAGATCCGCAGTGTGTATCTGAAGACATTTTGGAGAGTTAATACGAAACAAAGGTGGCCGTTATAATGTGTTATATTAATTTTACTTTATGAATAAACATTGTTAAGGTGCCGACGGAGTCGCCTGTTTGAATTTACGACGGAATTGGCAGATGGTAGTTTGTTTCCAAGGATAGCGCAGTGATATAAGTAAACATGCCATCTATCAATAAAGCACGTGTCAATAAAGTGTAGTCCACAGATTTCACCCTAAAATCATATCCTTAAATTTTGTAAAAGAAGAAACTTTATCTAGAAAACGAATATTTAAAAAGTTAAAAAAATGCAATTAGTTACAAAACTATTTAGGATGAAAGTACCGCAACTGAATGCACGATATCACATAATGATTTTTTATTTCTAATTAATGTTAACTATATTCTAAAAAAGTAACCGGGATTAAAACCTATTCTAAACTTTTAAAAAGTATCATTATTCGGCCATTTTAACCAAAATTAAACAATATTATAAAGAATAAATCAATTTATGCATTTTTGTCTGCTGCTATAAGCCACTGTAAGCCTTTAACAAAACAAAACACAACCACTTGTTTATTCTTTGCTTACACGAATCGTTTCTCTCAACATGAATTATTTATTGCATGAGTATCTGTACAAACAACGTAAAAAGTCCTATCAAAACTTTGCTTTTATTTAATTAACATTACATTATTCTATAAAAGCAGGTGTAAGCTTAGTATTTACCAAATTTAGGAGTTTAGTTCAAAGTAACAAACAAAAAGTAAGCGGGGTTAATATTCTTTCACGTGTTTTTTCATTTCTCAAAGTTAGATTTTGATAATTGCGCAGTTGAAAGTTACACACTAAGTACCGCATGTGAAGGGCTCAAGTATGGAGGTGATACAAAAATAGAAACTGAAAAGTCATTCTTACCGCTCGTCCTTGGACGGAGGCGAACAGCGCTAACAGCGCGACCGAACACCACAACATTACGTGGCCGCGTAGACTCGCAGAGCGACCGCGTAGCGATCGTCCGTAGCCGTCGGGTGCCGTAGCGTGACTGCCGCAAGCTGACTCTGCTACGAGTGTACGTTTGTCGCGTGCCGCACACGACCTCTATGCTCGGACCTTCGTAGTACATTATGTAAACAAAGTATTTGACAATAACATAGAAGTAGAAGTAACAATCGACCTTTTTTGTTTACACCCCACTGTCTGTTTGTAGTGGAACAGGGTCAAGGATAGTTATCAATAATGAAATCTTTGATCTTACCTTCAGATAATACTTGCCTTTTTACTTCAAAAGTCATTATTCCTTTATTGGAATATATAAAAAAGAGAAGTATATTCGGATCAAACGACTTTCATGTTATACGAAATGCTATTTATAGATGGCAAAGAGATAACTATACATTTTACGTTATAGTCTACAAGAGTACAAGAAAATGTTTTTTTAATTAGGTATTCATCAAGGAGAATTGTATATTCATGGCTCTATGTTGCCAAATTCTGTCATGAGTAAGTTATGAGTGAATAAAACACTTATTAGTCGGTAGACGAGAAGTCGAGCGCTGACCTGTTTTCTTGACAAATGATGTTGTTTGTGCACAGAAATAAATTATGAATGATTTATATTTTTAACGATAAACTTCCTCAGAGTTTCGACAAATTATATTGGATATTTCTGATATAGGTACTTAAACATTTATAGAATATTGAATACCTTTGAGAAAAATAATACAAATTGTATTGTTATAAAGCAAAAACTTTACTGGCGCGGGAGTAGTCATTAAATATTATTCCGCTCATTATTTTTTACTTTTCAAATATATAATTTTCATAACCATATAATGTTAACTTAGGCTGTCCCATTGGTCCTGTGGCGTTAGTTGAGTTTACATTTGCGATCAAGCGTGAGGTCGTCGATTCGATTTCCGGATTAAAGAAAATGTTATTGGATTCGTCTATCAAGAAACAACTGGGAGACGGCAGTACACTATTGCTCCCTTATCCCTAAATGTAGGTTAAATACATCTCAGCTTAACCTGTCCTGGTTACAGTAGTAAGCGTCTCGTTGCGCCTTTTTGATATGCTTGTATATCAATTGCTAATGATAGCAACCAATTTCCAGAGATAGTGTCTTAACAGTAAAGTGCCTTTAGCCACTTAAAACTGGACACGCTATATATGTATACATATGTAGGTATACGTGTATACGAGAGTATAAACTAAAGTAAAGCGTATAATTTTATAGCGGTCGTAAAAGCATCTCAAGATTCATTAGAAACGTTCAGGAAAGTGGAGGATTATGCTGGTCTTTGAACATATTTGATTATTTTAGTGTGGACAAGTAAACAACGAATGGACTGAGAAAAAGTTATAGATACATGGATCTTTTTTACTTGATTTATTCAGTACTAGATTTTGCTCGCGGCTGCACTCGTCTAGGTAGGTTATGTAAGTAATAGTCATTTGTTCTGGATGAAAGGCATCCTATCTCCTATTTTGTACCCCTGGCAACGTGTATGCGCAATTTCATGATGATCGGTCGAGCAGTTAAGGCGTGAAAGCGTAACAAACAAATAAACAAACTCACATTCACATCTATACTAATATTATAAAGGTGAAGAGTTTGTTAGTTTGTTTGGTTGAACGCGCTAATCTCAGGAACTATGGCTTCGAAGTGAAAAAATATTTTAGTGTTGGATAGCCAATTTATCGAGAAAGGCTTATAAGCTATATAATATCACCCTACAACCAATAGGAATGAAGTATTAATAAAATTTTTGCAAAGACGGGATCATTCTCTTATGTGACGCATACAAAATAGCGCGGGTCAACTAGTTTATTTTATTAGTAAGGATTAGCTATCCCTCGCAGTTTCGCCAGCTTTTATGATTACTGATTCGCTTCCGTGGCTCAAAGCATGATGTTTTATAGCCAATGCTACTGCGGGATTAAGAAACTTTCTAATGGCGAAAGAATTATTAAAATCGATTTAGTAGTTTTAGAGTTTAGTTTAGCAATACAATCAAAAATGCAAATCTATCCTCTTTATGATATAAGTATACAGAGTGATTTTGAAATCGTGTAATTCCCTTTTTTTATGTGTGAACATTTTTTTAATTTGAATTATATTTTTGGAAAAATTTATGTACCGTTATTTTTTCGTGAAATGGTTTCAGATTGTAATATGTTAACCACCGCAGGCAGATTGATTTTTTTACTAATTAAAATAAATTACATAACAGGCCTAGCCAATACATAGAGTTACTTATATTACATATTGTCTGCTACCAGTACGGTATTACTGCGGTTTTACGGTACTACTTATGTATCTTATGTATCTTATGTGGCGGCCAGTCAGTGCAGACCGGCGACACTTCGACCCAGTGGGATCTTTTGTGTCGACACTCTCCCAATAACGACTGCCATAGATGTTCATGGCAGCCGGGACCGACGGCTTAACGTGCTCTCCGAGGCACGGAGCAGGCGATAATTGTCAATCAATACGCACATAATTTCGAAAAGTCATATAACTTCCGAAAGTCAGAGGTGCGCGACGTGGGTCCGAACCCGAGACCTCTCTCTCTCTCTCTCTCTCTACGGTACTACTTACTTTTATTATATTTAATAGTATTTGGTAACTAAATAATATAAGTAAGAAAAATTTACAATAAATATTATATAGTATGAGTATACAATAAGAATGAAGGATCGTGTGATAATTAATCAAGTATCGTTTTTGAAACAGGTTAGAAGTGTTGTTCTTTAATTAAATGTACCTCAAATGTCTTTATCATTATAACTTGAACGCATATTTAACGAACGTCCGTTTCTTCTAACCAAGAATTTTATTTTCTAATAATGGTTGTTATTGAGTGCGGTAAATTATAAGTACTTGGTCTACATTGTAATTAAAGTTCTTTATACTGATTTAGATGCTGCTTTTTTTAAAGTATCTTTTTGTTTTAAATTATGTTTATATTATCAATGACTAAAATTTTATATTCAATGGATATAAAGTGATTTTATTGAATTACGGTATTTTAAAGTCTCAGGTTAGAGCAATTTTGAGCAGGACCTACTTCCAAAAGAATACTACCGCTTATAATGACAAAAGATCGAATAATTAAATATACGCGTATGTAACTATATTTTGTATAGCTTAGCTTTGTGATGCAATCGAGGTCCAAATAGTTTTATTTTATTATTCCTGTAAATAAATGACAATCCCATTATTATTAACATTTAACAGTTCAAATATTATACCAGGACAAAATACAGTATGTCCTTCACTTCAACAAAAACCTTGTTGCGCTCCGAGTTCAGTCAAAGCTTTCGCTGCCATAAACAAAAGATTAATATAACCTTTCAAACACACAAAAAGTTTCCCCGTAGAGTCGCTAGCAGACCCGCAAAAACGGCTATCCGTTTGAAAACCGTTGGACTTCAACATTAATTACATTACATAGAAATATTTACAAAATTCTTAAAAAGAAATTTAATATTTAATTTGCAAGTTGCTTTATCAGCGTATTTGAGAAATATGACCTCGTAGAAACCCTTATAAACTCGTTGCTACCCAAAGGTTAATTTAGAAAGATTGCGCTTTGCCTTTCTGAGATTTAACAGAAACTTTTGTTGAATCATGCCCATTTGCCAATTAAAGAACAGTTTCAAGTTACTGAAATAAAAAGAAATATTTGTAGTAGCCACTTAGAAGGTTATTTGTTTTCTTCTGAAAGTATATCTACGATTGAAAATAGATAGTATATTTTGTTGCTAAGATTAAAAGCTACATATACCTGTGTAGACATAGAAACCCTGTACGTCTTATAAGACGTTATCCTCTTGTCTATCATTAGCAAAAGGCATACTCAAACACTCCTCTTGTGATCATTTATTCACGTCGCAAACGTTACGTTGGAGCTACTCGGTAATCTCTGTATGTCAAGGAATTATTACAAGCATAAGTACACTTAGAAACAGCTTAACAGGACATCGCTTCTCACAGGAATTATCAACAGTTGTATTATATTCTAATATTCTATCACATACACACAACACCATCTAGCCCAAACTGAGCAGAATTTGTACTATGGGTACTAGACGATGGATAAACATACATATATACTTTTTTTTTGTAAATACAGCACCCAGGCCAAGACAAACATCCATGTCCACGCACACAAATGTTTGATTCGTACAGGAATCGAACCCGTGACCTCTGGCGTGGCAATCGGTTATACTAACCACTACGCCATCGAGGCCAACATGTTAGGTTCTCATAAGGATCTTAAATGAAGATGTACTGGCTTTGATTACTTCGTAACTAGCCCCGGTAGCGCAGCGGGATTATATGCAACTACTGTGTTAGGGATCTCAGTTTTAGTGGTTTCGAGGTTCATCTATCTGTATAATTTTCAGTAGCAGCATGGAATCAGGCTCTAAGTCCGGTAAACGGCAATACTCTTATTAAGTGGAACCTAAAACTAATCAGGCATAATTCTGCATATCCTATATATACATAGCCTACTCCTTCAGAGATATAGCCGTTATATGAGTTTCAAGTTATATACAACGCTGTACCAGCTTTAGCGAGTTTGCTATAACTCAACTAATAAATTATCAACATTATGCTTTTCCATCTTAATAGTCAACACATATAAAAGTTTAAAAACTATAACCCGACTACGTAAAATAGGAGTTCTAGAAAGGACGAATTTCAAATTTATATAGCGTATATCACCCGGGCCATTATTACAAATCTATTGACCCCTCATTCGTTAAAATCGGTTCAGTACTTTAGGCGCTACGGTGGAACATACAAACATACATACCTAGACTGCCAAAATCAATACCCTTCCTTTTGGCTTCGCCGTAGTCGGGTAAAAAATACTTCATAGGCTGGTCCTTATTGTCGGCCTCTATGGCGTTGTGGTTAGTGTAACCGACTGCCACGCCTGAGGTCGCGGGTTCGATTCCCGCACAAGTCAAACATTTGTGTGCATGAACATGGATGTTTGTCTTGGTCTGGGTGTTTCTATGTATAATATGTATGTATTTACAAAAAAAAAAAGTATATATGTATGTTTATCCATTGTCTAGAACCCATAGTACAAGCTCTGCTTAGTTTGGGCTAGATGGTGTTGTGTGTATGTGGTAGAATATTATTATTATTATTATTATTATTTGCGTATTCACGAAGAAATAAACCGTTTTGAAATGTGAAATGTTGGGGGATCAGTGTGACGAGTTTTTATTGTTTTAGTAGGTATGTTTTGTCGTAGAAAAATGGATTAATTATATAGAAATCTACATTTCAACTAACATACAGCTATATCATAATTAAGCTCTAATCTGTAGAATCGCGGTCTCGTTACTGGTAAGTGGTGGTAAGGTACGTAGCATATGGGATACTCAACTATTGTCATGGGTCCTTGATTTCTATTTCTTCGGCAATGAAGAGTTCATTTTCGTCACAAATAACTCATGTCTTGTAAGAGTATATTAGGTATATTAGGAAAATAGACCTAAGCATTGAGAATAAACTAGACACTGATATATTAGAAAACTAGCTAACTACCTCTGTTGGATATCGGTTATTGCGACAAAAGTATAACAGCGCCATCTAGTAACTGTTTTTACTACGAAACATAATGTTTATACATTTCCTAGGCAACAAAACAATACATAATAAATAATTTATTTCCCTTAAAAAATTACAGATGGTACATGATGATATGACATGATTACTTAAGACTGCGCCGAGCGTAAGACAGATAATGACAGGACTCGTGTAGCGCATATTCAAATCGACGCGCGGATGCCTAAGTGAAATTGTATGGAGGATTTGAAGTGCTTTTTTTGATAAATATGTATCTTTATTGTCAACCAATAACTTAAATATTTGGGACGGACAAATTGTAATATAACTATTTATGTTTCGTTTAAGCTGTAAAATAGGATAGATTTCTACTGTTATAATCTAAAAATCACGTAACACGAGCTTACGTTTTTGCATTTTTCGTGCAAACTTACGTAATTTTGTAGGCGAAAATATTAATTATTTTAAGTTTTTTACACGGAGTAATTGTAAACACATTCATTGTTATGGTAAATATATATTTTATATTTGTATTAAACAAACAGTGTTTTATTCACTTAACTGTGACCGCCTGTTTTGGCACATTTCGCTCGGCGCAGTGTATAGGACTCCTGTCTCCCAAACTAGGTAATAACCTGTATCTTGGGAGTCATTGTTCCTCCGCTGGATTTACGACAATAAACAGCAGTGAAGTAGTTGTGAGCTCTATATAATTTACATAGGTACATATATGTATGTGGATATTAAGTTACATTTTTGATATAGATGTTTTAGTAGTTATAATTGGTAATAATATAGTTCTTAACAATATAATTTGTATTATATGTATTAAAGCATTTATAAACTTGTTTATGTGCATGTGGTAAATGTTTATTTGAAATGTTGTGGTCATACGTTTGATGGTGTAAGTGTGAGTGTCTGTGTGTGTGTGTGTGTGAGTGTCTCTGTGTGTGTAAAAAAGTGTGCGTGTGTATGTTGTGTTGTGTGGATGTCCTACTTACTAGTAGTAGTGGATACTGATAATCACTTTATTGTGACCAAAGCAGTTTTTCAGTCTCCTCATAGCTTAATCCCTTTAACCATGTTTTTAGTCGGTTTTTGCAGGAGTATCTTGTATCTTATGTGGGGGCCAGTCAGTGCAGACTGGCGACAAATCGACCCAGTGGGATCTTTTGTGTCGACACTCTCCCAATAACGACTGCCATATATGTTCATGGCAGCCGGGACCGACGGCTTAACGTGCTCTCCGAGGCACGGAGCAGGCGATAATTGTTAATCAATACGCACATAATTTCGAAAAGTCATATAACTTCCGAAAGTCAGATGTGCGCGACTTGGGTTAGGATCCGAGGCCCTCTGCATTGCAGTCTATTGGTCTCCCCACTGAGCTATCGCTGCTCTTTGCAGGAGTATGTATTTAGTGTATATATATGTAAAATTTTGTTTATTTTATTATATAATTTATTACTCAGATAATGCAATTGATGTTGGGAAAGGAGGTTCGGACTTTTAATGAAGAAAAGATGTGGTATACACGACGTTTTTGCTGACATGGAATGAAGTGCAGTGTTTTCTTAAGAGGCAATGCAGTTGTAGATTTGTCTAACTGTCAATACCGCGGATTCCTTGTAGAGTTGAGCCGTAGGGAATCTATAGGGCTTACGTGTCAATACTTTTAAGATAACTCTTTGAGCTCTTTCGAGATGTAAAAATTGTGTTTTATGTGACCCTCCCCAGACTACAATGCAATACCCAAGTAAAGATTGACATAGTGCAGTATAAATCAGATATAAAGTGCGGGTGTCGGCAGAGTGGCGTAGCTGTCTGAATACACTAATAAGGGTTCTAACGCGGGCTGCAACGTGATTAATATGTGCATACCAGTTTAGATCTAATCCACCGGGATAAAAGATATCCTATATTATGTTAATCATAATCAACATCAAATGTCATTATCCGTACAGCGCGCGGTTCACGCATGATTAACAAACATTGACACATCTTATAATATTATTGTAATGCTATTTTCTACCTGCCCACGTGAACCCACGAAAACGTATTACCGAGAGAAAACATTTGTTACTCCAGAATAATCTACCTGTGTGCAAAATTTTATCCAAATCCGTTTAACGATTTACGCCGTATTTCGTAACATCAAAAAACATCCAAACATACAAGCTTTTGCATTTATAATATTAGTAGGGTAGTAATATTAATCAATTCCCTAGCAGATGTGTGGATTATAGATAAGCATAGTGTATCAGGTCTACGTCAAGAGGTTCACGTCGCAAAGCTTTGCTTGAAAACGGATTATTATAAGCTTCCCACGCGTAAGCATGTAATCTTCTAAACTGACAGATTCACGACAGATTGTTAATATATATACAGGATTTATCTAAAGACATGGCACGTACGCTTTACGTCACGACGGCGTCGGTATTGAATGTTAGTAAGTTAGGTATTCTCAATACTTTAGTAAACAGATATTATAATATTATATAAACTATGATTATAAACTGTCTCGTTGCTGGGCACATGGTTCTACGCCCTTGCTATACTGAGCATGGCAATAGGTAAATGTAAATATAAATCTGAATTTATAATTCAGATTAATTATGTAAGTTTGGGGTCTATAGTGTAACTTTGTGACCTATATTAATAAATATATATTTGATTTTGATTTCATGATGTTCTCGAAAATTTGTGAAGTTTGCTAATATAAAGATTAGAAGTCTTTCTTAATATGATAAGGGTTAGATCATATTATTGCACCACACCGGTCAGATATACATTGGCAGACTTCATTTACCTTCGAGATTATTATAATATAGATCTCTTAGACATGCGAGTTCCACTTTCCTTTACCGTTGTAACAAATGATGACACATATCTACAGAAAACATCTCAACGAGATATTACAAATTACTCCTAAGTTTTACGATAGAATATTCATCTTTCATAGTTATTATAGATATGTATTATATATGATATGACCATGAGTTTCTTGCCCGTTCTTCTCATGAGCCCTACACCCTTGCTTTGCTGAACGTGGCAGTAAATGTAAATTCGCAGAAAAAAATTGTGTAAATTTGACATTCATAAGTGTTACCTTGTAACCTAATCTGAATAAATTTATTTTGATTTTGATTTTGATTTATTGAATAGGCACATCATTTCGAAACGCCAGATATGTGTGGCGTGGTATCATCCCATGCTATTACCGCTTTTACAAACTGGCACACAATTATCTCTGTATTACAATTCTGCGCAGCTAAGGCTGAGCTACAGCAAAATCAAGTAAATTTTTGTAGCAAATGTTGGAAAGTTATTTTTGTATATTATTTATCTTTCTTATTTTTATATAGGCTTTCCTTGTCAAGATTTAACGGCCATCCTTCCACCTGCCCCCTTTCCTAACCCAAATTCTAGATAAGATTGTAGTTCAGCTACGACCCTCTAGAGCTAGTCCGTGGGTAAACAACCCTTCTAAATATTAATACAGGCGAAAATGTTCCGTATATTTCTAATAAATTTAACTGTTTGTATGTTTAAATTTAACCAAACACAACCTAAAATAATATATATACATTCATAATATGTTTATTATTTTAGGTACTCAGGTATGTTTTGTAAATTAACCTTTACACAACGTCGTCTTTAACATTGAGTTACCTTGCTAATTGTTGGAAAGCCAAACATGATTGAAATCCTATTGCGTCGGGCCACCGATGTGCCACTGCGACAATACGTTAAAGTGCCGATGCGGTTCGAACCGGTGATTGTTTCAGCTGTCAATACTCTACATAACATTATTTACTGGGGAACTATTATACCATATTTACTATCTCTTTAGTCACGTTACATAAACCGCAATAACGAAATCATATAAGTACCTATATGCGCTACCGTTTAATTAGATGCCAGTTGGGCTACATCTTATGATCGGTAATTATTCTTAGTAATAATATCAATCCTGTATTAAACTGTCCCACTCTGGCCACGGGCCTCATATCAGTTTGAGAAAGGCCATAGTCTGCCACCCTTGCCCAGTACGGGTTGACAAACTTCAAATATCTTCGAGAACATTCTCAGACATGTAGGTTTCCTCACGATGTTTCCCATCACCGTTAAAGCGGGCGATAATTCACTATTTAATACGCACATAACTTCGAAAGATCAGAGGCACCTCTGACTTTTCTTTAAGATCGAACTTGGAACCAATGCGTAGCAGTCCAACGGTCTCTCACTAGGGTCTCGCTGCTTTATTCTCAGTAATAGCACGGTATCTGGAATCGACTGTAGCAACGCTATCTATTACGTGGCATCAAAGCGCTAAATGTAAACGTAATGCTGCTTCCTAGTACACGTATACTGATGTGGGCCATCTATATTATGTTATATGAAATATTAGGACTCTTGGGATCACATCAGCGATGGTGCATCATTTCTTAGTAGTTCGCAACACTGGCTGATGCATAAGCTTGTTGGTATTTTTCCATATTATGTATAAACAGTTATATAAGTAGGTATAAGTTATAAAAACCTATGTTACAATTATGCATTTATGCAACCATGTATACTCTGGCTTTCAACTCAATGCATCATGTAAAATCATATTATATTTCTATGCAAAAAATCTCGTTGAATCAATATTCCATTATATAAAAGAAGGTCAAACAACATACCCACATAAACAATTTTTCGCATTTATATAATGGATTTCTTCCAAATAATGTGTAATTTATGTTTTCCAATTAAATTAATTTTATTCTCTTTTCTTAAAAAATATTAATATTTAAATATGGGAAGGTATCACGCGGATTTGTCGTACGCCTATATCCGTCTCCCGTGACCCGGCTCGTGACTCCGAGACGAGCGGAACGATTATTCAATTTGCAAGTTTAATAAACGATAAAATAACTTCGCCTTGTTACTATACAAACGTAACTTGACTTGTCGTCGAATCATCATTTTGTTTTATAGGCACGCAAAGTTAAATTGGAAGAAACAAAATGAAGCTGTATCAAAATGTATCTGTAAGTTCGAGTCTAGAGTCGCGCAAAATATAATAAAGATTTTCCTACATCTACTGTTGGAGATATGTACAATCGCTTTTTGGACACGTAGTGGTTTAAGTGGTGGCCTCGCCATTACAATTACACTGAGAGTTGTGGGTTCGATTCCCACACAGGCCAAACTTTGAGTGATCTACAAATAGTTGTTCCGAGTCTGGATGTTCGGACAACAGTCTTTGTGTCTGTTGTTTGAATGTTTGTAAAGACCCCCGTGACACAGGAATTATTCCTAGTACGGGAGTTGTCTTTTTTAAGCACCACAAATAAATATCGATGCGCTATTTCACCAGCAGGCACAGTCGTATTGTCCTGTTACATGAGGTCACAGAATTGTTTTATGTATAGTTAGCAAAGAGCTATAAATAGATTAACAAGCTCCCGAAGGCTCCGGTGATCGCTATAGCTTGCTGACACACAGCAACTATGTTAACATTACGAGGTTGATAAAATATGACCAGGCTTTCTGCAAATATTTACAAAAAACAACAAGCAAATTATATTTGTGTAAACAGTACATTGTTTATTCATCCTTTGCATAGACCCGCCTGTGCAAAGGGCGGCTAAACAAATTAAATCTAATAATAACTTTTAGGTTTTCGTGTTGCATGATGAATGTAATATTAAATGAGAATGAAATCTAAAATATACATATTTGTTCATCTTAGATTGCTTTGTATCGCATTTTACCGTTTGGACTCGAATAAGTAGCGATAGTCGGTAGATTGTTGAACTGCAACATAGAGGTCTCGAATTCGATCGTACACTAATATTTTCGAATTTCCATAAGTATATATATATTAGTGGATAAATATAAGTGGATATAGTGACAAGAATAGAAAAGGGTATGTGAAGCTGGTTTGAGCAAGTAGAAAGAATGGACGAGGGAAGACTGACTAAGAAAGTTTATAAGGCTAGTGTGAATGGAACAGTCGCAAGAGGAAGACCTAGGCGAACGTTTCTTGATCATATCGGAGGCGTCCTGGACAAAGGCCAGGTTAAGAGCACCTTGAACCGACGGGCGTGTATGAGGAATGTGATGAAAGTGAATGAAGCCAGAGAAGTGTGTCAGGATCGTAGCAAATGGAAATCCGTAGTCTCTGCCTACCCCTCTGGGAAACAGGCGTGAATCTATGAATGAATGAATATATATTATGACTAAATAGTTAATTATCGCTGACATGAATGGTGAAGATGCCAGAATGTCATAGCGTTCTCTATAATATTCTCAAAGATGCACACTACATTGTGACAGACTATAGCCTAATCCTTCTCATGATAAGAGAAGGCTGTTATCTAGTAGTGAAAAATTTAAATTGTATAATTTTTGAATACCATTTTAATCACAATATCCCATTGGCTTCGCTCGGAGCTCGTTCGAGAACGTTCGGCGGCAAGCGAGAGCTAGGGATATGTGTGTACGGCGTACACTAGCCAATAGGATTGCGCATTACAGTCCTGATTTGATGATGGTTACCATAGTTTAGTAGCTTGAATTAAACTTCATATCAATATGATCTAATTTCGTTCATACTAAACACATAAAATCTGAGAGAAAATGTTGCATAGTACGAGTTACGTAAATGAAATCGCGGCGAAAAGTATTTCATGAGGACGTAATCCCGGGCCAATGCTATTCCTAAACTAATACAAAAAGACGCCTTAGTTTATAACAGCAAGGTTCATCGCAGACTTAAATACCTATATATACACCTTCAATATCTTACATCCCTAATGATACTTAGGGCAGTCTTCAAAGTATATCACCTTTGTTCGCTAGTCGCAGGTAAATGAGGAAAAAGTGGGGCTGACGATACTGAGGCAGATTCCGCCGTTTGAAACGCGTGGGCCGGTAAATCTATCGCAGGGAGTTTCTTCAGTACGTGATACAAATGCAAATAACCGTTAATGTAGCAGCTCGTCCGGTGACATCTCTTTTATAGTACATTTTGAACTACTTTTTAATATGTATTCTTTTCACAATTACAATATGACTAGACTTGGTCCACGGCTTCGCTTAGGTAAATGTAGGTTAATTTAGGTGAGATTAGTATACGCGGTTACCGGACGGTGTCCTGGACGGCGGCGTGCGTGCTGGCCAGTGACCCCCTCTGGGAGCTACAAGCGGAGATCCTCGCCGAAGTTTACCACTTCGTGGCGGCGAGGAGATCCCGCGGGGAGCCCCCGGGGTGGGAGGAGGTCGCACGCATGCGGCGACAGGCGCGGGCCGCCCTATTGAGGCGGTGGACGGAGGACCTGGCTCCACCGGCCCCGGGCCAGTGGACGGTGGAGGCCATTCGGCCGGTCCTCCGGGGATGGATAGGGCGGCGATTCGGGTCGCTGACCTTCCGACTGGTGCAGGTGCTTTCCGGGCATGGATGCTTCGGAAAGTATTTGCACCAGATCGCGAGACGGGAGGCGACCCCGGCCTGCCACGAGTGTGGGGCGCCGGAAGACACGGCGCTCCACACGCTGGAGGCGTGTGCCGCGTGGGGGCCGCAGCGACACACGCTTTCGGCCATAATAGGCGGAGATCTCTCCCTGCCGAGCGTGATCAACGCCATGCTCGGCGGCGAGAGGTCGTGGCAGGCAGTGGTCTCCTTCTGCGAAGCTGTCATGGCGCAGAAGGAGACCGCGGAGAGGGTCAGGGAGAACAACCTCCTCGCTGACCCTCTCCGGCGCAGACGGACGGGAGCGAGAAGGAGGCGATTTGCCCGCCTTTTCGCTCCTGTATAGTGGGGTCACTGGTACAGAGTCGGGGGACTCTCTACCGGCTTGCACGGCCCCACACGTCTGGGGGATGGCCTTGGTGAGCAAGGCCTTCCCTCCATAGGTGCTGAGGCCCGGTCACCATCAGCCGGGCCAACCGCCGGGGCGGGATGGTGATTGCTAACGCGACCCCATCCCGCCCCACTCCGTCGGCGGAGGGACTGCTCACCCCAGGTTTTTAGTGTGTATACCGACCCCCTTCAGGGGCGGAGAGTCTCACATAACCACCCTTCCTCCCCCGGGGCAGGGGGTATCCATAAAGGATTTTCCTGGGTCAAAAAAAAAAAAAAAAAAAAAAAAAAAAGGTGAGATTAGTAGCAGTACCTTTTTTGGATGAAAGTTATGTACGGCCAAATTGAATCACGCGAGCTCCTCGCCACTGTTGCAATCGCGTTGCCAGACGAGTGAGACACCGTTAGGTGCAAGCGAGACATTTAAATACCTGATCGCTAAATCATGTATGGCAACCGTTAGTGGGTTTTTATAGAATATTATATTTATAAACATTATACTATGGCGCCAATTTATTTATTCTTCATGTTACATCTATTTTAATTTATATTTTTATATATTAATTTATATATATATGTTATATACTTATCAGTTATAATTTAAATAAGTAATATATATCTTACGTAGTTTTGTGTTTTGTGTTTGTAAATTATTACAAGAGTAGCCGATGTACGTCCGGGCGTCACTTGGGGTTACCAAATAATATCAGGGTTGGTTTGAGGTATCAACCGCAAACCAACAATAAACCTGAGTGGTAACCTCATTTTTCATAATATATGTACTTTTTTTGTTATGTTTTCTGTGTTCTAATATTTGTGTATCGTGTACCTACATATATTTAGAAAAATAAATGTTTACTTTACTTTACTTTACTTTACTTTTTGTTCCACTGAAAACGTATATGCGAAATTGCATGATGAATAGTCGAGTAGTTAAGGCGTGAAAGCGTAACAAACAAACACACTTTCGCATTTCTAAAATTAGTTAGGATCAGGGTATTAGATCTTTATAAACCTACGTTGTCACGCGGACCAGGCGTGCCTCGGCAGCCGCGCTTGCAGCGGCGTGGGAGCGCCTCTCCCTCCCCGCGGCCGCAAATAAAACCACGGCGGCACCCTGGATCGCCCTCTTTCACCTGCCGACGCTCATCAAGTTAAGTGTCTCATCTGTGCTCCAGCCGGACCTCGTACTGAAGCTTTTTCTAGAAACACGTCCTGAGATACTTGTTATTGTGTAAAAATTTAGTTTCGCGTACTTTTGCTTCAACCTAGATATTGTATTAACTTCCATCTTTTTTAATTAAAGATCGTGGAATTGCGAAACAGTATTTAATTTATCTCCGCAACTTAGAGTTTCCTGGTCGACCAAATGCTAAAAACTTGACCCCTCCACCTAAGAACTCCGTGACAACTTCAAATATGTATTTACACTCACATGTAGTCAGCTGTTTTATGTTATAGGGGGCGAGCTAATTGCTGTATAGCGCGTAGATGCCGTGTTGCTACCGATAACATCTAACCAAATTTAAAAACTACACCCAGCGCATGCGTATGCATCCCGCGCATCAATCATAAACAAGCCCAAGCTACGCCCTGGGACCAAGGTAGTAGTCACTAAGAACGACGCGCGACGCAGCCAAAAAGAAGTACGCCTAGTCCTTGGTTAGACGCAAATCTACTTGACGACTGATATGACAGCACGGTGGTACCAACTAATGCGAGTACGGTATTCATACAAAGTCTCATACCTATATGCAGACGTATGTATATTAATAGACCGTATGGTTTTAGTCCCGATAGCTCAGTGGGGAGACCAAAAGACTGCAATGCAGAGGGTCTCGGGTTCGAACCCACGTCGCGCACCTCTGACTTTCGGAAGTTATATGACTTTTCGAAATTATGTGCGTATTGATTGACAATTATCGCCGGCTCCGTGCCTCGGAGAGCACGTTAAGCCGTCGGTCCCGGCTGCCATGAACATCTATGGCAGTCGTTATTAGGAAAGTCAGTACCTCTAATATCCTGACACTGGTCTAGCCTTAGGGTATCGTTAGCCTTCGGGTTGCGGAGGTCAGGTGGCAGCCGCTCCGTGTAAAAACTGATATCCAGCCAAATCCGGTTAGACTAGAAAAGCCGACCCCAAGTGACTTGGAAATAATAAAGGCTAAGGGAGAAAGATGGTTTTAGTCCCACGTTACACGAGGGAGAGACATTTACCGGGCACAGTTTCAGACCCGCGCTATTACCAAGAACTCCTTGACAGATAACCTCAATAAAACCTCAATCATGATCGATCGAACCGAGCCCTTATGCAAAGTAAACACATTCACAACCACCGCGCCACTAAGGCAGAATAAAGATTCTATTATATTATCTAATAAACGTACATGTACGTAATAAATATTTGTCTTCTCAGCACCATTTGTCTCGGCCTGTGCAAATCACCTTGGGCCGACACCTATTAGTCTGGCCTGGGATCCGTCTCACCTGCGTTATTTGTGTTATGTGATTTAATTCTTGGCAAGGTAACACTGAGATAGTGCCTATTTCTCATGACTCGAAAATATACGTCGGTGTTAAGTGCCAGACCTATTTATATGTCTAAGAGAGCAAACATGTGCTCGCTCACTGTTAAAAAAGTAAAAAACAAGTTAAAAAGGCGCCACAACTAAGTTGCTATGAGACCTGGTCCAGCTGTCAGCATTTCGACTGTAATCCTATGTAATCACCAGCTTTTTCTAATTTTATGCTTTTCAATGCTTTCATTATTTCATCCATACTAATAGGGCTTTCATCATCACTATTATTATCATTCATTTCGAAACTATGCCCTTGCCATTCCTCTCTTTCAAATAAACTTTCAAAATATTCCTTTCATCGATTCAGTACACTCTTCTCTTCATTCAGTAAACTTCCATTCTTATCTGTGATTGATTTCAGCTCTGTGGTTACAGTTTTACCTTGAACCCAGCGAATGGATTTCCAGAAGAACTTTGCGTTGGTCCGGAAATCGTCAGATAATCTTCTATCAAACTCGTCTTTCAATACCTCTTTTTTCCTTTTAATCACATCTTTCACTACCTTATTTATTCTTATAAACTTATTCCTAGCTTCATTTACATCCTCATTCCTTGCTTTTTGCAAAATTTCATTGGCTCTGACAGATATTTAGTCCAACTATGCCTGCTTTTTCTCACGCACTACTCCTTGCACATCTTTATTTCACCACGCATTCTTCGATTTTATCATTTTCCTCTTTTTGCTCACACCGCATACTTCTGACGCTACAACAACTACTTCATACGATTGCCATAATTGTTCTATATCATCAATGTCACAAAATCTTTCAAATCTTTTCCTCAATTTACTTTTATACTCGTCTTTTAATACTTCATCTTGGAAATTTTCTACTTTTATTCGTTCTTGGGTACTTGTTCGGGTAGGTATACGGTGTCGCCATTCTTTGAAGAGGCCACGTATCCGGCCCAAAAAATTGTCGATATGGACACCAATACCTCTATATACCCGAGTGTCTAGGACAATCTTTCTCAATATTTCATCCACTACAACAAAGTCAATCATACTAATTCTTGCATTCTTTGCTTCTCTTGTATACTGGTGAATTCTTTTGTGGGCAAAGATCACAAAGATTCCAAACATAGCTCATGCAACTTTTTTTCCATTATCAGTCACTCTTTCATCCCCATACTTCCCTAATACATTTTCGTATTCTTCACGTTTTGCTCCTACCCAATCGTTAAAATCCCCTAACATTATCAACCTCTCATGTTCCTTGCATTTCCTCAAGACATCTCTTAAACACTCCCAAAAATCTTCAATTTCTTCGCGTACACTCTGAGACACACCAGTTGCCATGCTTACTGGTGCACAGACCCCTACCATGAACAGGCTAGTCATCCCCACTTTCATTCTCATCCATAATAACCTAGCATTCACATATACAAATTCTTTTACACACTCATTCATTCTAACAGACAAAATAACACGAACTCTCTGACAGGCTCTGGTATTGCACGCCGGACCAATACGCCGTGTAGGGTCCATGCCTAGTAGTGGTGCCTTTCCTTTTCGTCTCATTCACGCACAAAACATCAATCTTTCTCTCACGGTTGTTAGTGCAAATACTGTCCACCGCCGCAGAGCCCTTTACGGAGGAAAAGTGAATCCATCCTGTGCCCTGTGACCACCAACACAGGCATCCTCCGTTCACGACCAACTTTTTCCTCTAGCCACGAATCCATCAGCACGGGTCGGTGAACACCTTGGATCGGGGTTTATTCTCGAGTATGCTCCCTAAAATTTGGTTTAACTTCGGAGTTTTCCTTCTCCTAGACAGATTGCAAACCAATGCTAACCAGGCCCATCTCCCTTTACTAATAATAAAAAACATATTTTGATTTCCAAATATAATAAAAACAGTAAATTAAAAATTGCCTGTGTTTTCGGTCACAATTTATGCTATTTCCATATAATCCTAAAAAGTATAAAGTGGGGTTATAATTCCAGACACATGTGCTGAATCAAATTCGCAGAACTGATCTTGTGTAACAGTTTGTTTTATTTAATATATTTATAAACCCGTTGCTATGTGGCATGCTTTTAGCTTGGAACAGAATATTGGAAATTTTGTTTCACTAGAATAGGTATAATAGGTATCAAATTTTTATTATAGACTACCACACAACAAAAACCACTTTAATCAACTGTACATAACATATCAGTAAGAGTAATTTTAGAAGTAAGGAAACGCCGGCGACCAAAGAGGCTTTGACCGCTTATGCGAGTGAAGATTCGATATAAACAATCGGCAATGATCTGGCAATGACTTCTAATTAGTATAAAATGAAGTAACAATTTTCTCTGTATTTCCACCAAGTTCTTCTGTCAATTTCACTAAGTTTTTTTGTAGAATGGCATATAGGTATGTATAATACATTCCAGTTAAAGTATTAATAGTAAACAAAAATAAAAGTATTTGTTATGTAATTAAAATGGATCAAATCAATTGTGAAAGTATAAAAAAATGGCCAAAATGGATTAGCCAGCGCCAAACCTACATATATATTGAAGAATGTACTAAATAATTGTAGTTCTTAACAGTGCCTATAAAAAAACGCCGTAAATATGTCTATCTGCGAAGGTTGGACACACAATAAATATTTTATATTTTTTTTTATATTAAGAAAAACAGTAAGCTATTTGCGAAGTTTATGACAAATTTTATATTGATCATTTTGTCCTTTACATTGTATAAATTAAATGGAAACTTTAAAAGAGATCTTAGATTTAAAATTATTCTCAACAAATATAAAAGTTGTTTGCGTGACAAGACTTAGAAATCCCAGGCGGGTCTCTAATTTAGCAATAATTTGAGGCTTATGTTAAAACGTTAAACTAAAAAAATAAATTCATGTTTATTCGTAATTGTATTTTTTATTTGTAGTTAATTAATGTAAATATAAAACGTCCTAAGTTATATAAATATTAAATGAGATTTTCAAGGCAATTTAAAAAAGATCTTATAACTTTTCAACAGATGGTCAGATTTTCACCATACTGCCTATGGTAAAAAACATCGTGTATAAATTAAATGTATTTAAAAAATGCATTAGAATCATTATGGCGAGACACTCAACGTGTTATTTTTAGACACAGGCAAGTATAGTATTATATAATCTGTGACACAGAGGTAAATGTATTTATTTAAATACATATGTACATATATTAACACAATACACAGCTGGTACCTGCTTTGTGATGTGTATTTCCCATCTTTACGTGTGTAGTAAATATTTTGTTGAGACAGTAAATATATTCAATTAGGATATTAATATCACAATAACCTACCAAATAATGAACGTAAAAACAAAAGCGAGTATATTTCATAGAAAACTCGTTTCATGTTTTACGAAACCGGTAATAACAGTGTATCGACGATTCAGCAGAACTATGATTGCGAATTTTACTCACAAATACGAGTCGGCTTTATCGGTTTGTTACAATTCTCTCTTTGTTTATCCATTGTTCCCGACTTTATTACTTGACTTTCGAGTCGACGCTAACAAGCGTCGCTCTTGAAAATATTTTCCATTATGCAGGACCCGCGGCTGGATCCGAATTAACTTTCATACTATTCACACTGAAGCGAGATGATTGTGTAAGTACCAAGTTTCCGTCTTCACAATCCTTGTTTGCATCGCCGACTCCACGATTCGTATTTTAAATTAGTTATAATAACATATTGATGAATAAAACATGAGTGAAAATTTAATTTGATTGTGAATGTAATTTTCTTGGAAGTGTTATATCGTTAAACAGTTGAGAGGAATAAACATAGTGGGCCCGCCGCACAAATTAAAGCAGGCAGACTAAACTAATTAACCTGGTGTTGTATTCATGCGATGAGGTTCCCCAGCTGCTTAAGGAGATGTTGTGATATGTGCAGAGTGCTACTACTAGTACCAGTTGTATTTGTTCGTAGCGTGTCAGCAGTCGTTCATAGGCGACGGTAACCACTTACAAAACAAATTACGTGAGTACTGATTTTTCTAGTTGTGGAAGAAACACACGATTTTACTAAATTATATAACGCTAGTTATGCAATATGCTTTATCAAACGTATATTAACACCAGCTCTAGCCCATGGCTTTGCTCGCTTGTTCCGCTGGATGAAATTTTCTCCTGATCGTGTATGAGAAATGACATGATGACCGGTCGAGTAGTTATAGTATTAGATAGAATATAATATACGAATATTAATCCGTCAGTTGCTAGAATGCCAAGATAATTAAAAAACAACTGTGTTTGATTGCCTACGGGCCGCTACAGCTCAAGACATTAAATTATTTCGTATGTCTTTATTTCCTATCATTGGCTTACCGCGTCTTTAAGGATCTGTTCGAAGTTGCGTTTTCGTATCCGCAATTAAAATAAATTCAATTGTATAACATAATGTCCAATCGATCAAGAATTAAGTTACAGCGAGGCTTAAAATCGGCCTCCTGGGCTCCATTGGAAATAACAAGGCTAGGAGAATAAAGACATTTGTTTGAACGTTTCACTAAGAATTATTTGTTACCAACGATACCAGTCACGCCTAGAAATAGCTTTTTACTTAATAAGTGTTGACGCAATTACTTAGCTAATAGTTTTTATGAAGGAGGTCTGTTTGCTAACGACTTAGTCTTGGTGTGCTTTGCAACCTTTTTCTGTTTAATTTTAATGGATAAGGATGTTCTACATACCCTATAAAAGATCCGATTCATATAATCGGATTTTACTTATTAGTGATGCGCATAATACCATTTTATTTCCTAGACCAATACGTGCGGGCTTAGATGTCACCCTTACATGGTAGGGTCAATTAGAACGCGTACCAAAAAGATTGGCACCATTTATATTTACCGAACTTTAAAAACTTGGAATTTTCTGCCGAGAAAAAGGTCCTTCAAGCGAGGCTGAGGCCGTCAAAATGGAAACCTCGGCATCACTTCACGTAAGAACGTGGTATGGAGGACTCTGGTCGTGGACTACACGACTGCTTACTATCAATATATACCGGCAATAATAAAAAAATAATCATAATGTACAGAACGTTTTACATATTTTACATGCAACTAAAACGCAACGCATGTCGTTGTCTATCGCATAGCGATGTCGATACATTTAAATTCAGCTGCAGTTGTGCACATCCCTATTTTCTAATTGCTTATTATAGAGTAGTGAGAGATCAAGATGGCGCCCTATGAAATATATTCTGGCGACTCCAATGTTCGTTCGAATTACGTATAGGTTGGCGGTTTCCTATTTATTCGTATAAAATTATATGTCATAATTTAACATGGCATACTTTTACTTATCCTAATAATAGTTACGCATAATATTAATTTGGCATAACTGTTTAGGCACAATATTTTTAAGCATAATTACTTTGTATAAGCTTAATAATTGCTAAGCATACTATTCTAAAGCATACATTTGTTTATACTATATTTCAGCATAATATTTATAGGCATAATAATTACACGCCGCATTATTATGTCTAATAATAATAATAATAATCAATAATAAATTACTTTTTGTATATAAATTAAACATTTTGGCGGCTTAAGGGTGGCCCAACGGCCACCCCCGCCGCACCCTAACCTATTGTTACTCTATAGTACCCTAATATGGTGCCTAATAACTATTAAACGAATAAACAATATGCCTTATAACGTTATGCCAATCAAAATTAGGGTAAAAAGCATTAGCCTAAATGATATTTATGCGTACTGAAATAGTATGCCAAAAAACAATAATGTCAAAGTTAATTATAACAAAAAAAAATGCCTAAATCGTTATGCCAAATAAAAATTAGGGCAAAAAAAATTAGGCGAAACAAAGGGATCCCTAGGTGGGCAGATATTGCCTGGGGTAATGAGCTACTGCATATGCGTATGTTCTAATATTACGAATGCGAATGTGAGGTTGTTTGTTTGTTACGCTTTCACAACTTAAATACTCGACTCATCATCATACAATTCCGCATACACTTTGTCAGGGGTACAGGAAGGGATATACATACTTTTCATCTAGAAAATAGTACTATTTCTCAAGGGATAGTCAGTGGTTGAAAATCACTGTCCCTAAATCGTTAGTTTGAGTCAAGCATTTATCGATCACAGATTTATGAAGTTGTAATAATATTTTCAGCATTAGAACAGACTAGACCTCTTGTAATTTTCACTACAATTTCTTAATATTGTCTTATGTTTACGCGAATGTTATACATTGAAATTAAACAAACTTTATACGGATTTTATAGCGTTGTTTACTTTTTATAAAACACTATTATTACATAATTTTAGAACTTTAAACTACTATTGTTAAACACTTTTACTAGTTACTGATTACTTCAATTTAAGCTATTTAAATTATACAACTATTTAGATTTTATTACAATTTCTTGGCAAAATAACTCAATAACAATTTGCCGTGCTTCTGAATCGAAGTGAAGTCTGCACAAACAACTGTATATTTAAATATCTTTGTTTTTATTCAATAATATGACATGCCGTTATAATACGCGCCGCTACTCTTATAATGTTCTGTGTACGTGCTTAAATCAGTTGAGTAGTCGTTGCGTGATTGGAGCACAATGGGACAGTATAAGAATACAAAAGTAGGCAATTTCTTCTGAATGTAGCAATTTATTGTCGACGTAACTCTCACTCCAAGATAAGTTTATTCAATGGCGAAGAATAATGGCAACGTGTATAATGCGATAGCGCTATAATCGTAAAAACTAATGTTAGTTTTTGTAGTAATAAAGACTATAATACGATATTGTCCATATGTACGAAGGAACTAATTAGAAGAATAAAACATTTATTAGGACTTTAATGTATTCATTGGTTTATAGATAGGGTCCTACATCGGGCAGAGAGTTGTTTGAGGTTTCTTCATCTTTAATTTATGAGCGTAGCTCTTGTCGGTGGAGCAATCGCCAATATGTTTTGCTTTTCTTTTAACCTCTTGATATAACTCGATTTTCACTTTGTTAGACAAAGGTACGTCTCGGTCTTCCCCTTCCCCTCCTTCCATAAATTTCCTTCGAAAAAGGTTTAAAAATATTGTCGTGTCGTGTATATTTGATTTATGGTAAGCAATTCTCAGTAGTAATCTAAAATGTGATGCCTCCAGTCAGAGCACAAGTCTGTAATATGACTAAAACTAGTACATCTAGCGTGCAATTACTAAATAATACTATCAGTTCTGTTCATAATCAGTATTATTGCTTGCAACGGGTCTCTTTTTAGAACAAGAAGGGTAAGGCAAGTCTATCACGTTAGCCCAGTGCGAGTTTGCAAACTCCACATATATTCGAGAACATTAGGAAGCACGCTGAAGCATGCAGGCTTCCTCGCAAATTCATAAGCAGTATTATTGCTTGCAACGGGTCTCTTCTTAGAACAAGAAGGGTAAGGCAAGTCTATCACGTTAGTCCAGTGCGAGTTTGCAAACTCCACATATATTCGAGAACCTTTGAATGCACGCTGAAGCATGCAGGCTTCCTCGCAATGTTTTTGCTTCACATAAAGCACGCATTTACTTCGTAAAGCCGAAGGTATGACCCTTGGTAAAGCCAAAGGTCATATTTTTGGCTACATGCTGTGTGCTCAAACTCGAAACCTCTGCCTGGAAGTCTTGTGGTCTCCCTACTAGTTACTTTTAGCAGTTGCTAGTTCTTCTCCCTTAGCCTTTATTATTCCCATGTCACTTAGGGTCGGCTTTTCTAGTCGAACCGGATTTGACTGGATATCAGTTTTTACACGGAGCGGCTACCACCTGACCTCCGCAACCCGAAGGCTAACGATAACCTAAGGCTAGACCAGTGTCAGGATATTATAGGGTGCTGACTTTCCCAATAACGAATGCCATAGATGTTCATGGCAGCCGGGACCGACGGCTTAACGTGCTCTCCGAGGCACGGAGCAGGCGATAATTGTCAATCAATACGCACATAATTTCCAAAAGTCATATAACTTCCGAAAGTCAGAGGTGCGCGACGTGGGTTCGAACCCGAGACCCTCTGCATCGCAGTCAGTTGGTCTCCCCACTGAGCTATTGCTGCTATTTATATTAGCAGTTGCTAGTTATTCACTATAAATCTTTATTATTGTTACAGATTACACATAATATGGATACTCCACACCACTCATGTCGTCACTTCGAATCAAAACCAATTGTACGCACATTCACTAGAGGTCGGACATCAGTACGTGACGTCGGCTGCAGAGGTCCCACACCATGTGCTGGTGGTGTATGGCAACTTGTACTGCTCGGGAACGCTGGTGCGAAGCAGAATCGTCATCACTACAGCCGGCTGCATAACCGCAGGGCCAAGAGAGAGGATCTTTGTTAAAGTTGGCGCCAATACCATAACTGGATTAGGGTGCGTATACATATTATACCTATACAACTATATTAAATTGGGTTTAACTATTCAGAGTGGTTAAGTTAGTGATTTTTTGAGTGATTGTCTGTTTAATGTTACATAATGTTAGTCTGTTTGTCTCAGTATTACATAGAAATCACTAAGCAGATTTTGATGTGGTTTTAATATTTATTATAGTGTCACTTTGCGTCCAATAACTATCGAGCTCGTTTAAAATTATTGTATCATATACATAAACTATGGCCTAACCAGCAGTGGGCCAGTGTATATACAGAGTTAATACTATGATCATATATAACATAATAATTTAAAAATCAAATGATTATACACATATCTCAATATTCGGGGCTTCACATGCTGGGGTACGATCCGAGGGGCTTTATATAAAATATCGTTTCAAAATTCTTGTAGCATAATTATAAGCCTGCTTTATCAGGAACTATTAAATATTACTGTACAAATCCTTATTATTTAATACTTGATCCTTTCGCTATTGCTGTCAGGTAAAGTCTATAATTACCTCTTGCAATTCGAGTGTACGATGTTTAATTACTATTATAATTTTGAGCTTATTCGAAGTTTAGCCCATATAGATACACAGATAAACTATAACTACTAAAAAGATTTTCGCTGTGAACATTGCAATATAATAAACGATAAACTCAACCAAATACAAAACGTAAACACTAAACGAAAAGCCAATGAAACAACAAACGAAATAGGAAGCGAAAAACGGTACGAAAAATTAAACCAAAACGTGAGAAACGAAATACGAAAATTTACACCATAATGCACTATTTCGATGATACCGTGACATAAGGCAGCGTTTTTATTTGTGTGATATTGTGAGAGTTCAGACACAAAGTGGCACAGAATCTTGGAATGAGCCTAGCAGACGTCAATAGGTTCGCACAGAACTAGACGAAATTCAAAAATTTTGCAGACCTAATATAACTGTAGTACCACCTCTGCCTACCGGTTCGGCAATATACAGACGCAAGAATCTACGTTACTTTGTGCATGTGATTATGCATTAAACCAGGACAATATATCAACACGCGCCTTATAAAATTCCAAATACGTATTACCTTCATACGTCAGCCCCTCTAACTCCATTCAGTATGCAGTACGTTATACGAAACATACATACAAGTGAATATGCATAAACATGATGAAAATTGCTTTTCCAGTCAAGTGATACCGGTCGTCGAAGTAAAAATACACGAGTACTTCGGATACTACAGCAGAATGGATAATGACATTGCCATGTTAGTACTGAAGGTATGAGAGTTAATTTCAAATAAATTTAATTACTTAGGTCCTCCATGTTTGGATGTATGTTCGGTGCGAGTGTGCCATGTTCTATATTTGAGGTAGAACTAGTTTTTGTCCGCTACTTCGTACACGTGGTTTTTGGGAGTAGGTATTGCTTTTCTTCCCTTACTAATATTATAAATGTGAAAATGAGTTTGTTTGTCTGTTACTACTCGACCACGTTGTCAGGGGTACAAAATAGGACATAAGGTATATTTGATGAACTTAAGAGAGCAGCGATAGCTCAGTGGGGAGACCAACAGACTGCAATGCAGAGGGTCTCGGGTTCGAACTCACGTCGCGCACCTCTGACTTTCGGGAGTTATATGACTTTTCGAAATTATGTGCGTATTGATTGACAATTATCGCCTGCTCCGTGCCTCAGAGAGCACGTTAAGCCGTCGGTCCCGGCTGCCATGAACATCTATGGCAGTCGTTATTGGGAGAGTGTCGACACAAAAGATCCCACTGGGTCGAAGTGTCGCTGGTCTGCACTGACTGGCCCCTACATAAGATAAGATAAGATAGGGTATATTTTATCCAGAAAAAGTATTGACACGAAGCTAACCTTCATTTACCCGAGCAAAGCCGTAGGCAAAACTAGTATTTTATAAAGGGGCGAACTTTCAATCCTCATATAACTTTTGTCTAAGGAATAAATAGACGTTCAACATAGTTTCTATACAAAACAAAACCTTAACGATATTCTCTAAATAAAAGTTCTCTGCCGATTGAAAAATCTAGCTATTAGTGCTATTTAAAGTATTATTATGTATAATGGTATAGCCTGTTAAAGACGTCAATATTTAAATATAAAAGGGGCATCGATTACTGAGCAACTAGTTCACTGCAAAACCCCAAACTTTAATATGTTTTTGTACATATTTATAGATTATCCAGCATAAATAAGGTAATAGCTTGTGAAAAACATGACGTAACTTTCTTAGGAATAACATTAGACAAACATATTGACTGGAAATCGCATATTAGTGCCACTTGTAATAAAATTAATAAATTTCTATATGTCTCGAGCAGACTTTGGCAAACCTCAACAAAACAGAGTACTCTGTTAGCTTACCATGGCTATGTAAGCTCAGTCCTAAGATATGGCCATATATTGTGGGGTAATTTTCCTGAAGCTAATAGATGTTTTATTGGCCAAAGAGATGTATAAGAACCATTGTCGGTATAGCTCCAGACGAATCATGCAAACTACATTTTAAAACATTAGGCATACTTGCTCTGACCTGACGTATGTATATTCTTGAGATTTCTCTTTTTGTTAAAACCTACCCATACCTTTTCACTAAGGCCATGGATAAGTATCCGAGAAACACTAGGCATCCTAATAGGTTAGTGCTAGAGTCCATTCCAAGAATTACAATGTATAAAAATAATTTTCCCTGTATGTGCATAAATATATATAACAAAGTTCCAGAATGTTTTAAAGACTTACTTCTTTATCGTTTTAAGAAACACCTTAAGGGATGGCTACTAGAAAATTCATACTGTGCCGTATAGGCGCATTTGTTTGCTGGGTTGGTGGAGAATAAAAGCCAGGAGAGATTCTTCCTTGTAGATCTTCTTTATTCGGAGTGTTCTTCCCATGGTTGCTGCCCGCTGACTGTGCCGATACCGCGATCCGACCCCTCTTTTATAGCAATATGTAGGCCTTGTGATTGGTCAACAATTATAGAACAAAATTTTGACCAATGGGAGCAAAGCGTCAGAATCGGTACAGTTAGCTTAAATACAACGGATCTTTACTATAACGAGAGCCGCGTGACAATTTTGCGTTTTTCTTTACAAATTTAAATTATAACATACCATAAATTATATGTTTTTAGTTTCTACACATCATAAACTATACAGGAAAAAAATATAAGACATACAATAACAAGATATAAAATGTAACATCAAAACAGACAAGTCGTACTGCTTACCCCTAAGTACTATGAATTCTATATAAACAAATCAAGTAAGATCACATTAGACATGAATCTTATGAAAATAAACATAAAACTATAAAAAGAGGCGAATCTAACAAGAATACGCGTATATTAATCTTATATACTAACATGTAAACATTATGTATTGTCTTATCAGTTCACTATGCACTTAGTTCACGATTAATCATTGTATACACTATGATTCACTGTTTATTTGTCCCGCACACATACTCTTCCCTTAAGGAGTTTAGCTAACTACATTAAATAATTGATTATATGATAATATATTACAAAATGATTTTTAAATAACAATGTCACTAATTTAATTTAATATTTTTATTAAACCTATGCAAAAAACAGAATTATGGAAGAGCTAAATGTATTAATTATACCACAACATCCTTATATGTAGGTACTCCATTTTCAGTAAAATAAATATCATTTATCATTAAAACTATAACGTTGGGTTGCTTTTAGCTACTGTCACGGGGTGACTAATAATAATAATATGCCCATCCGATTGATGCTATTAGAGTATTCAGGGCAGACAGCATTTTTCAGCAGCTAGTGCCATTGTAGGTGTCCCATTCCACCGTTGATTCATACTCTCGAAGGGCCTTTTCACGTCTGACCTAGGTCTCGCTCTAAACCTCACAAAGGGGATATATTATCCTACAAAAAAAAAGAAAATACCTGTGATAAGAGAAACATAATAGTCTATTTTTATTTTATTATCAAGAAGCCAAATACAATATGTCCAACTCAATCAAATATAAAAGTACCAATTTATACAACGCTATGTATTTTTAATGATAGAGTGAGCTTCAGTTGCCGACACTGGCACCTTATTATAAACCCTATTACACCCTATTACAAATTCGTATGACAATATTGGTTTAGCATTGACAAGTTGATAAACTACAGATATACAGAACGTTACTGTTAGTTTTGGTAAGCATTTATTTTCTAAGATCAAGTATACTCAAACAGTGTTCATCTCATTATCTTGAAGTGTGGTTATTACAAAATTCTCTAATACAATTTAATTTTTGCTGTTTATATTTGTGCAAAATGACCACCAAATATTAAATAATATTCAGTTACATTAAAATAATCAATCCGTATAATAGTGTTTTAATTTCAAAATCTATTTTTAATGCATAACGTGTGGATATGTATATTATAATGGTATTTAGAAAAAAAGCTTCTACCGATATTTTAACGTCAACCTAAGATGCAGTTATACGTATTCGAAATGAATTAATATAAAGCACCGAGTGCAAGACCCACGTTTCCAATAATTTGATGTCAGCCAGAAGCACGCATAAATGAAGTAAATACACACCTCATCCATTCCTGACGACTCGCCACGCCTGAGGTCGCGGGTTCGATTCCCGCACAAGTCAAACATTTGTGTGCATGAACATGGATGTTTGTCTTGGTCTGGGTGTTTCTATGTATAATATGTATGTATTTACAAAAAAAAAGTATATATGTATGTTTATCCATTGTCTAGTACCCATAGTACAAGCTCTGCTTAGTTTGGGCTAGACGGTGTTGTGTGTATGTGATAGAATATTATTATTATTAATATTATTCCTTTCCTTTCATGCCTTTTATAACTCTTACTGTATATTAAACTTAACTCTTCTTCAGTTTTTTAAAAATGGCTCCCCGTAATGTATTGATAACAAGACAAACACATGATGTGAGCGATAAGACCCAAGTAATAATGGTTCAGTCTATTGCCGTCTGCTAAACACAGTTACAGAATCCGTAGTGCTATACGATGCCATATTACTCATGATCGTCGGCAAACATGAGAGCAACATGAGAGCAAGATATGATCCAAATGTTTAATAATAATAATATTCTATCACATATAAATATTATTATACAATATTCATATTATAAATATTGTTTTTGTAAATAACAATAACCAAACACAATTGCTTTTTAAACCTAATCATAATTAAAATACTACAATTTAATATAATATTAGCCAACGTGTCTTAATTGCGTTCGTACATACTGAAAGATACTGGATCAACCCGCGACTATGACCGATGTAAGTCGACCGAAACGTTGGGAAATAAAGAAGAAATTATACCAATAAATAATTACCAACTCGATTAAGACACGTTGTTTAATATTGTATAACATATACAAATCGTGAATGTCTAAAAACATGTACTATTCATTCATATCATTTATTTATGAATCTTACATTAAATTATATCTAATGTGTATAGCTCATTGAACTACGGCTAGCTTTTGATACGTTCCGTTTGAAGTTTTTACGTCGAGATACAACTCGAATAAATAGAGCGAACTATTTGAAACATGTGTTCGATGCTGCGCTGCCACTGTGGAGGAGGCGCACAGGTTATTTTAGAGGTCCTTGCCCTCTCGAACTTACTGTCAGACAATAACAAGTACGCTCCATTGAGAGTGGAGTCAACTCTATTAAACACACCTATGTATATTAAATGTAAAGCAAATTGCAACATTACTTTTTTGAATAAGTATATAGACGTAGGTATATAAAATTATTAATTTATATTCTAAGTTAAGGATAAGTATGAATGACATTTACTATATAGCTGGTGTGGTCTTACGTTTACGCGGATATCATACGTGGATATGAGCCTACTTAGAAAGGACTTTATAGCGGTTTAATTTAGAACACACTTCTCGACATTATGCAAAACACTATATTCTGCGATATTTCATGTTTATACTAACTTAATTATATACTATATATACTTCCTGATAAATACTTTAAAGCTCAAATGTATTGAAATGCTGTTTTGGCCCAGCTATATATGCGACTAAATGCATGAGGTTTTGGATGCGTTACCTGATTTGGCCACAAAACCAAGCAACACGCTTGGTTTTCCCCTATTAGGCAATTCGCAACAGCCACACGGCCGGCGTCTGGCATTGTTAAAGGCAATAGGCTTGCCCTCATTTAACAGTAGGTATAAAACCATAGCTGGCGGTGTGGGTCCTACACCCTGGCCTGCCTATCCGTTCCGAGGTGTAGGCGTAAGTCTATGGATATACCATACGTATGTCTCAATGTGACTAGATAAAAACACTAAATGACCTTAACACCCCTAAATGTACGCCATTTTCTCGTGATATACAGGATCTCCCAGAAGTCGACGTCAAGCCGGAATCATGTAACAGGCTGTTAAAATATAAAAAATCTAAATTAGGAATTTTAAAAATTATAGGCGTTTTACAAAAAATTATTCAAAAGTAAATATCTGTAGTAACAGGAGTGAAAAGACCGTAAATTTTTGATAAAATGCTTAAAATTTTTAAAATTCCTGACTTAGATTTTTTTATATCTGATAGCTATTTGTTACAAGTTAGCTTGTTACCTAATTCCGGCTTGACGTCGACTTCTGGGACATCTGTATAATTTATTATTTATGTGTTTTTCAGTGCGAAAGTTTTGAATAACCTTGGAAACAGCCACTTAAATTTTAGAATTCTGATAATGTTTATAGGCTGAATAACTTTATGATACGCCTCAAAAGAGAGCGGCGGTAACTTACCGTCAGCTTCATCAAAGGCCGTCGATAACGTGGTGCACAGCAGTAAAATGAAATATATAATAGTTTATGCTATCTTCTCTAAGTCTTAGAGAAGATAGTTTGAACGATTGCTAGACAACACAATCCATTAAAAAGTTTCAGATATCTTTCACAACTCCACATAGTTCACAATTAGGAACGCCAGCTTTCTCCATTAAGAAGTCAGGTTTGTTTAGTGACATTTCGTAAGCCAGCGAATAAGACAAGTTAAGAATTGGATTAGTCTTTATAAAATTACTAGATTTTGCCCGCGGCTTCGCTTGAGTTAATGTAGGTTACGTCAATAAATTCCTTCAGGAACAGTACCTTTTTGCTGGATGAAAGGTAACCATTTTAGTAGTAGTAGAGCCTCGCTGATTTCAGCATGAATGGGCCGGCTCGACCAGGGAAAGGATACCTTCTCAGAGAATATCGAAGTGAAATAGCAGTTTTCCTACTGTTGTGTTTCGTTTTGTGAGTGAGAGTGCCGAGCTCCAATCATCCTCTTTCTCCCTTCCCGCGCCTTGTCTTTCCTACTTCCTTTTTCTCTTCTTCCATTCCTAAAGGATCGGCAACGCCGAGCGATGCCTGTTGTGTTGCAGGCGTCCATAGGCTACGGTGACCACTTACCATCAGGTGGGCCGTAGGCTTGTTTGCCACCTTAGTTGTATAAAAAAAAACGTATGACCATTTATATACCTCTGACAACATGTATGAAAAATTTCTTGGTGATCGGTCGAGTAATTAAGGCGTGAAAGTATACAAACAAACAAATTCACATACACATTTAAAATATTACTTAGGATGTATACTAGGCGTGCGTTTAAACAAAGAGCAGACGTTTCTTTGTTTTAACAATTAAATAACTCAGTAGGTAACTTTTACATGAGTTTATATAAACTAGCGGTCGCCCAGTTCAGTTCAAATTCGACCACAATTGATTTAAATTTTAAGTTTGATCGTTATTATATATACCGCGAAATTGTAATAGTTACATAAGATATGTAACCATAGTTACGAAGAATTGTACGACATCAACCGAACCATGCCGAAATACTACAAACGCGATTCGACTGCGTGTGTCAAATGCATGGTTGTGTGCGTGTAGTGTTTTTTCATTACCTAATTTAATGTCTTTCTAATGCATATTTTATAAAAATATTGGGATTCACCACTCCTTCTCCATATAAACATTAATTGTGCCAAGTGTCATACACCTCCGTCCGCGCAATTTTCGTAAAAAGGGGTACAAAATGTTTGCTTCACGTATTAATATATAGATAACAATACACAGGTCATAATCTATTTTTTTTAAACTGTATTGGAATTGTGAATTTACATATCATATTTTAAAGAAATAACTCATATTATCTAAGTAAGAGTTTCTTAATCTGAAACTAAATATTTAGTTTTTCTTCTTTTTATTCACTTCATCTCTGTATGTTGTTCAAGCTTCACAGAAATACGGAAATTATTACAGAAACATTCATTATAGTACATAAATCCAAAATAATGAAGTGGAATGAGATATTTTCAAAACACTACTTTAAAGGCTAAGCAGTGTGGAAGCCTCCAACTCAAGCATTAAGCTAAATTTCTTGTAATTTATAATTGAATATAATATTAACCCTTTAAATATATGTTTACAGGAAAACGTGCAATTCAGCAGTACGGTGAAGAAAGTCCTTTTGATAGAACCAGATAACGATGCTGAAGCAGGAGTCTTCATAGAAGTGTCCGGTTGGGCAAGCCAGGTAGGTACTTCTTTAAAGCACCACAAGCAGTAAATTAAAACAATGTATTAAGCTGTATGCCATGCACTCATGCATATACTCACACCTGATATTCCTGCAGGGATATGCGAATATATATAACATCCGCATATCGCCAACTGTATATAAGACCACGTTTTATATCGTCATTCGGCATTCAACACCGCGAATGCAACATTCACAAAATTTTACAGGAGACAAGTTCGAGTTCGCAGTTTCGCACGACTCGAAAAATAACAGGATTGGATTAACTTTTGGCCAAAATATATTTATAGGATCGCGTATTTTAACGTATAGAACGACATAAAATAAAATTCTGTTTTGTTTTTAATGTCTCAAACTTCTGTTATGTTGTAACTAACATGACTTAAAAGCAAAAAAGTCTATGTTTAAACAAAGAAATAAAAATAGCTTTTAGAAATAAAGAAAGAAAGAAAATACATTTATTTTGACAGAAAAACACACAACACATACTGCAGACAGCATAAACGTATTATACAGTTAGACAGAAAAAAAGACAATGGGACACTAGGACAAAAGTAAATGACAATTTAAAATACAATAATATTATAAAAATATATGGCATCATCGATGAGAAAAAAATAACTATTATACTAATTACTACGAGGGTGGTTATACCTGATGATAAGCGGTCGCCTTAGCATACGAGAGCAACTCTTCAAACGATAAGACATTGTGCTCCAAAAGATCATATTAGTTCTCCGTTGTTTAAAAATTACAGCACCCTCTTGTCGCCTAATTTTTTGCAAGAGCTTCTATTTTAATAGTTATGCTGAGTCTAAGTATTCTTTGGGTCTGTTGTTAGGATGTTACAATATTTTAGAACCATCACCCACTTATCTCTTTCTTTGAAAAGTTGATATTTTATCTAATTGTCAAACACCAAGAAATATATAATAACGGCGAGAGTAAGGATATATCACACAAAACATAATAAAGACAATATTTCTTAACAATTCTCCATATGATGCGCATACTCGCTCTCGACCTACCTCTATACGTTTCGTTTTCGACATGTACTCCACATTTTCTAAAAGTGACTCTAACGGAAACAACGGTAAACTAATGCATAGAAAGACAAGACGGCGAGGTGCGTCGAGAGCTATGAAAACTCATGGCAGTACCTCAGGCCATGACAATGCAATACCTCAATTGCATTTTAAAAACGCATCACTTGCATACATGCATTTGCCTACATACATATACAAATATGTATAATTCAAAGCCAATGAGATTTAAGACTAGTCTAAATGTTTATATCTAAATGTTTGATAGTAGCCATCGTGAACATTTAGTGTAAAGCACACCATCTACCAGAATAATATCCAACTATTTAGGCACAAGTCTGAAGATAGGTTACTACATTGTAACTTTACCTATTACACAAGGTTTATATTGAATCGTTACTTAAAATATTTTTTGCTACACCGCCATCTGTTATTCTATTTGAACACTAATTCCACCCTATACGTCCAGAAATTAAAATGTTACATAGATATTTACTTAGATGGCGTTCTTCATAAATATCATTAAAAGGATATGCTAGTGAATTCTTTGAATACGCACGATGCTTGTCTTTTCCTAGTTTGTTATACATTACTGTGTCATTTTTGCACATAAGTTTTTATTTTGCAAATGCCGTTTCATTAAATTAAAGTTTCCATGAATCTACAACATAACCAAGGCAGACCGTAGAAAGGAATATTTGATCTAATGGCGCTTCTAATCACTTTAGACCTTTTTTTAGATAATATAATATATAGCATTTTATCCCTTAATAAAAGTATTATTAATTATACTTTACTAGCTTAACAATAAATGTATGCCTAAAATGTATATGCTCTACAATAAGAAAATTGAAACGTCAACAGTAAATTCGTAATTAACTTAAAACTTACGTTGAGCATTGATTTTCTTTGCTACTGGATTGATTCAACACGTGCCAAGCATATTTTTCGCATTGTTATATAAGCTTTCTTATATCTGAGTCTTGCATTTTCTAAAAGAGATTTCTATTTCTAGGGCACGCCGCAGAAATACGCAAACATGCTACTAAGAGCCGATATGCAGATTATAGAACAAGAAGAATGCCTTGATACCTTTAATGGTCTCATAACGCCTTCAAACTATTGTGCTAAATTTCATCCAGTAAGTTTATACCATAGTTATACTCCATTTGGTTAGGTACTTAACTAAAGGTAAACAATCTTGATGTGACTTTTTACACAAACACATATTAAACAAATAAACTACTGCTTAAACTAACGGTTCAATTGTATAGTAATCGTTATTGTTGTATTTACATTGATCTTTAGCAGCATTTTATTTTCAAACTGAGTTTTTAGATAAAAAGACACATCAAGATTGTTTACCTTTAGTTAAGTACCTAACCAAATGGAGTATAGTTAGTTGGACGTGTGTTATCCGCACTTAGCCCCACAATTGGGCCATTGTGCGTAAGTAACCGACGCGAAGTATTGTTCGGTTACTCATACCACCTCAGCTCCGTCCAGAAAGATAATAGGGGACCGATGTTGCGCAGTACCTCTTTCATCGTTTTTGGACTGTTTAGAAGTTTCGCCCGTTGGTTGCTCACGCTTTTACAATGTAGGAGCACGTGAGCCGGTGTCTCCTCGGTCTCCATGCAGCCCCTTACATATGGGATTGTCAGTGATGCCGAAGTTTAATAGATATTTGTTGAGTGAGCAGTGGCCTGTTATTATACCCACTAGGTGGCGTAGGTTTTTCCTTGTGGAACGTAGCAGTTTGCGTGACAAATGTTTGTCTAAGGATGGAAGGGCTTCTTCGTCTGTCTGCATTCCTTTGCTTCTACCCACTGTTTTTCGTGTAGCTTCGTGGTTCTATCGCATAACCATGTTTTGAGTTGGCAGAAGGGTATCGGGACAATTGGTTCGGGAAAAAAAAGTTTATACCATAGAATAACAGTAATAAATATCCGTGGTTTAATGTTTTATAAGATAAGGTCAAAAATAGTGTTATCAGATAGCCCAGAAAAATTGGCCCGGATTCCTGGATAGCAGTTACAAGCTTTTAAGGTAGTAATTTTGCTTTTGTAAGACTTTATTTGGGTAATTGCGCTTATGCATTTGCGGTTATAGGTATTTTGAAGCTAAACTTTCTACATCGAATTTCTGCCCTCTAGTTAAAAACAATAGGGCTCATATCCTTTAGTTTTCAGTTTTACCAGACTGCAGAACTTTTTGTAATAATTGTAAAGATGCAAATGCACTTATGGCGCTCATTAGGGGAGGGCTATGTCCAGCAGTGGACTATTATAGCCCGATGATGATGATGAAATGCACTTTTAAGAATCGGGGCAACTATGCTTATCTCCTACTAGCGTTTGCTTGCGGCTTCGCTCACAGTAAAGTAGGGTATTTATTTATTTATTTTTTATTTATTTATTTGCTAGAAGCTCGGTACAAAGACCGTACAGGTACTCCCTTTAAATAGAATATAGCCTATGTTACTCGATGATAATAAAGCTTTCTAATGGTGAAGTAATTTTTAAACTCGGTTGAATCGTTTTATATTGAAATGCTTACAAACAAAATAATCTAATCTTTTCTCTTTATAATATTTGTATAGATAAGCGCAGTTGCCCCAGTTTAAAAAGTATTTCTATGCTGTGACATAATTAGTATTAGTAATTAGTAGCCAATATTACATAAAATATTTCAACCCAGAATGACCAATCACGATACGTCCCAGAGATTATCTTATGTCCAAACTAGAAAAATAGAGTGTTAAACGCAGAATTTCATCATTAAGTGAGCCCTTAACCACTGTAGGATTCAGACAACAAATCCTACCTCACTTATCGTGTTCCCTCACGTAGTGCAATTAGTAGGCCTTTAATGACCTATCCGACCCAGAGGTGACTTAGGCTTTTTACATTCACATTTGGATATATTTCTTACAATTTGGGAGCCATTAGCGACGAATACGGTGAGCGTTTCCGTCAGGCAATATCCCACATGGAAAATCGGCAGCAAGGCATGTGTAGTCCGATCATTTTTGCTAATTACTGTTGGATACTCAAAAGAAATGCACCTGATGCTAAATATTTCCAAAAATCCTGAATAAAAGTAAAATATACGTTATTTTCCTTCATTAGATATAATTTTTATACATATTTGATATAAAAAGAATGAGCCGCTGTTGCAATAAAACTGAGAGAACAGAAACTTTTTAAAAATGGAGGTTAGGTACAGACTATATGTGAATATAAAATAACCCATTCAATTTAATTTAATTGTCGTTAAGGCATGTCTGGGAGTTCTCCATATTGTTCTCGAAGATATGTGAAGTCTGCCAACCCGCACTGGGCCAGCGTGATGGATGCCTAAGAAGAGGCCCGTGCCCAGTAGTGGGACACTTTATAATAATATAATAATATATTTTTATTTTCAATTTGTGTTACAATTAATTTTCTCTTATTGTATTATAATTAAAACCAAACATAAGTTGAACTTATAATAAGAGGTTGCCGTTGATGACCGTACTAATATTAATTGTGTTACAGTCGTCAGCGTCTTCCACCCTAACACAAACGCCTTTATAGTTTTATACAGGGCTGATATTATTATAAGGCCTTTTTTGTAATCTAATACAGTCTCATATCTACTAATGATATGTGGACACAACAGATTATGTTAAATGTATTAGAGTTTAATTAGTGTGGTTAGCCGACAGTCACTGTTACGCTTGTTACGTTGACGCATATTGGATGAATAAACATCAGTAACACATATTCGTTATTACGCTGTAGATCTTACTGAAAATAGGACTTTTGGATCTTATAAATATAAAATATCGGCAGAATATATTATGTATAGACAGATACAAATACACACACAAATATCGTAACAGATACGTAGAATAGGTAGAATTTATATAGAAAACTAACGGCTGCTTGGGTCGGTGGAACTATCACTCCCACATTTTAGAAGTATCACACACAGATTTCGCTAGCTATCATTAAACGGCCTAAGTAAAAGAGTGCTATTGCCAAAAATCCATAACAGAACTACCTAATAACACGTAGTTTCCCTCAAGTATTTAACTCGAGACCTCAATCGTATGCAGATATTAGCACAAACATATCCAAAGGGGCCAAAGAGCCAGCCTACGTAGGAATATTCTCAAAATGTATACGAGTATTATAAAGAATTTTAGAGTATGAAGCCAGCATTTTGTCCGTCTGTGAAGTTTTATTATAAGTAATTATACAAGCTGCTACGCCTTAAGAGATTAACATCCGCCCCCTGTCACGCTAGGGGATAAAAACTCGAATAAAACTTCTTTCCTGATTGCTTCTGTCCCCGACATCGTTACCATTAAAAATAATCAAGAACCGGAAAGATATGATCAAAACAGTATGCTTAACTTTATAACTTCAATCTTTTGCAGTTTCTGTCCAAATCTTCTAACACAGATAGACATCAGAACATACAGATTCATTTTATTATAGACTAGATTTTTCCCGCGGCTCCACTCGCGTAAGTGTAGGTTATGCCAACTTTATATCCCCCGGGAAAAGTACTTTTGCCTGGATGAAAGGTATAAAGAGAATAATAATAATTCAAATTCAAATTCAATTTTATACATACATACATATTATTCATAGAAACACCCAGAACAAGACAAACATCCATGGTTATGCACACAAATATTTGACTTGTGCGGGAATCGAAGCCGCGACCTCGGGCGTGGTAGTCGGTTACACTAACCACTACGCCATCGAGGCCGCCGATGGTAAAGTACCCTATGTCCTTTTTTGTACCCCTGAGAACGAGTATGCGAAATTTCATGATGATCAGCCGAGTAGTTAAGGCATAAAGGCGTAACAAACAAAAAAAGTTACATTCGCTTTTATAATAACTAGTGGTAGCCAATTCAACCATAATTGATTTAAATTTTTAGTTTGATTGTTATTAAGGTTTTATTGCCTTTAACCCTTATAATCACATTTCATTTAGTCATCTACTTCACATACATTTGTAACCATACTAACGAAAAATTCTACGACATCAGCCGAACAATGCCGAAATACTACGAACGCTATTCGACTAGTCATGTGTGTCAACAATACCTACATTGTTGTGTGCGTGTAGTGTTTTCCATTTATTAATTGTATTTCTAATGCATATTTTATATAAATATTAGGATTCGCCACTCCTTCTTCTTCGCAGATAAAGGGGTTATCAAAATGATTTACATGTCTTTATGCCAGCCTATTTTGTCTTACTGTGTCACAGTGTGGGGCGGTGCCTACAAAACTAGTTTGATAAAGGTGGAGAGGGCACAGAGAGCAGTTCTTAAGGTGAGCCTTTCACTCCCTTTCCTACATCCAACCAGGGATCTTTACCAACTCGCTGATGTCCTGACGGTGCGCCAACTGTATATCTCAAATACGATTCTTAAACAGCATTCACTACTCCCATACAATCCCTCGATTACAAATAAACGACTAAAACATAAAGTCTGTCCTTTAACTGGGAATCGGTGGTCAACAATGTTCTCTGGTAAGTTTTTCGGCTTTCTGGGAAAGTATCAATATAACAAAGTAAATGAAAGTTACATATTTACTCACGTACAAAATATGTTTGTAAAAGAACCATCTGTTGCTGGTTAAAATCCCTCAGCTATGAGGATATAGAAAATCTACTACATATTCCCTCATAATTAGAGTTCCCATGAAAATATTTCCAACTCCACATTCACACCTACCACACTGCTAACAGATCTGCAAGCCTCCTAGTAGAATCTGATCCCAAGATAACCTCATTGTCGTAGGGTTAGCGCATACAGACAAATACATGCATGCACTTACACACACACACACACGCACGCACGCACGCACGCACGCACACACACACGCACGCACGCACGCACGCACACACACACGAACGCACGCACGCACGCACGCACGCACGCACGCACGCACGCACGCACGCACGCAAAGCACGCACGCACGCACGCACGCACGCACACACACACACACACACAACATACATCATACGGTACTAATTTTCGTAACCACTCACACTAATATCACATAACCCCATACCAAAGTCACCTATTTGAACTCCGGCTGGCCAGAGTTAGGAGAGGCTGGTAATCTGTCCCCGGCCTGCCACGAGTGTGGGGCGCTGGAAGACACAGCGCTCCACACGCTGGAGGCGTGTGCCGCGTGGGGGCCGCAGCGGCACACGCTTTCGGCCATAATAGGCGGAGATCTCTCCCTGCCGAGCGTGATCAACGCCATGCTCGGCGGCGAGAGGTCGTGGCAGGCAATGGTCTCCTTCTGCGAAGCTGTCATGACGCAGAAGGAGACCGCGGAGAGGGTCAGGGAGAACAACCTCCTCGCTGACCCTCTCCGGCGCAGACGGACGGGAGCGAGAAGGAGGCGATTTGCCCGCCTTCTCGCTCCTGTATAGTGGGGTCACTGGTACAGAGTCGGGGGACTCTCTACCGGCTTGCACGACCCCACACGTCTGGGGGATGGCCTTGGTGAGCAAGGCTGTCCCTCCACAGGTGCTGAGGCCCGGTCACCAACAGCCGGGCCAACCGCCGGGGCGGGATGGTGATTGCTAACGCGACCCCATCCCGCCCCACTCCGTCGGCGGAGGGACTGCTCACCCCAGGTTTTTAGTGAGTATACCGACCCCCTGCAGGGGCGGAGAGTCTCACATAACCACCCTTCCCCCCCCGGGGGAGGGGGTATCCATAAAGGATTTTCCTGGGTCAAAAAAAAAAAAAAAAAAAAAAAAGGCTGGTAATCTGTCATACAGGTGTATCCTAGTACAGATACCAGTCTCTCACGCAGATTTCCACTTTATAAGAAATGTTTATCTTAGCCTAAGTTATATATTGTTTTTTCTGTAACTTTCTGTGTGAGAGAGGAAATAAATGCTTTATTATTATTCTCTTTATTACTTTTTTTTCTAATAATTACATTTTTAAATATAAATATAAAATCTATACATATTTAAAAATATAAAAACTGAAATGACCCACCGACATCGGGAACAGGGTCCAAGCTGCCGGTGGTTAGGGCCCCAGAGAGAGGAATCTCCTCACAATACGCGCCGTGTCGAGTAGTACTGCCTTTTGCATCAAGGACTTGATCCAGCCATCTAACGCGAGCCTCTGCAGGTGGTGGTCGAGGCTCTTAGGTATTAAACCATTGACTGTAATGACTATCGGCACAATGATCGCCGAGTCCACACGCCACATGTCGACAATCTCGTGAGCTAGGTCTAAGTATTTCAACTCTTTTTCTTTTTCAGCTTTCACAAGATTCTCGTCATGCGGAATGGTAACATCGATGATCATTGCTCGGCGCTCCAATCGGTCTATCAGCACAATATCTGGCTTGTTCGCCACAATTGTCCTATCAGTGATGATAGACCGATCCCAGTACAAAGTAGCACGACCATTTTCGAGAACTGGATCGGGCACATACCTGTAATACGGCACTTCAGATTCCACAAGGTCATACTTTAAGGCAAGTTGCTGATGGACAATCCTGGCTACTTGGTTGTGTCTATGCAAATACTCTCCATTGGCAAGACGAGAACAACCGGAGATAATATGTCTGAGAGATTCTCCGGGCTGGTGACATGCCCGACATATGTCAACCGTCCCATCCTTCAGGATATAACTCCGGTAGTTGTTCGTCATAACAACTTCGTCCATTATTGCACATACAAAACCTTCGGTCTCAGCGAAGAGATCGCCGAAACGTAGCCAGGACACCGATGACTGAAAATCTATGTCGGGCCCATTCAGGGCCCGAAAAAAGCGTCCATGCAGCTCTTTTCCTTTCCATACATCCCTGCGCTCGTCAGTTCCAAGCATAACAGGTTTGCGCCAGTTCTCCTTAGCCAGAGCAAGCGGGGTAAAGCCCGTATCCACTGCGACTACATCGCGATGCACGCCCACATCGGTTCGGAGAAAATATTCTCTGAGATTGCACACTTCACGGTTGTGGAGGGTCTTGGTATTTAAAAAACCCCGACCCCCACACTTCCGTGGGATGTACAATCTCATTACCGAGGAGCGCGGGTGGTGCATTCGGTATGCAGTCAACAGTGTACGGACCTTTCTATCCAGGGCATCTAATTCCGTTTGCGTCCATCTGAGTATGCCAAAGGAGTACATAAGGATCGGCATGGCCCAACCGTTACAGGCGCGCACCCTGTTGCCGCCTGACAAAAGACTTTTCAGTATTTTTTTCAAGCGGCCAAAGAAACGCTCCCGCAACGTCCGTTTCATACCGTCCTCAGTGATACCTAATGCCTGTGACATACCCAGATATTTATAGGTTTCGTTTGCAGAGAGAGACCTAAGTCTAGTAAAATCTGAGAGTTCAATGCCATCAGATTCCACAACCCTGCCTCGCTTTACATACATAACTGCACACTTGTCAACACCAAACTCCATCCTGATGGAATTACTGAAGGTTTCCGTTACCTTAAGTAACGCCGTCAGTTGGGGTCTGGTGGAGGCAAATAGTTTTAGGTCATCCATGTAAAGAAGGTGGGATATAACTTGACCATCTCTCCGCAATCGATAGCCTAGCCCTGAACTCTCCAGTAAAGTACTAAGAGGGTTCAGCGCTAGACAGAACCATAAGGGACTCAAACTGTCGCCCTGAAATATACCTCGCTTGATCTTGATAGATACACCGCTTTCCCCGATCTGGCGACATCCTGGATAGCGTAAAACCGTTCTCCACTGCCTCATACATGACTTCAAGAAAGTGCAAAGAGTTGCATCAACTTTATACAACTCCAGCACCCTCAAGAGCCATGCATGAGGTACAGAGTCATAGGCTTTCTTATAATCTATCCAGCATGTCGCAAAATCTTTCTTAAGGCGGTGTATTTGTTGACTGATGGTCATGTCAATTAGGAGTAGCTCTTTAGTACCACGGGCCCCACTTCTACATCCATTTTGAGATACAGACATGATGTTATTTGCTGTAATATGTAGTGAAAGTTTAGATCTCAAAATGGATGTAAGAAGTTTATAGACCGTCGGTAGGCATGTTATCGGTCTATAATTTTTTGGGTCCGTGACACTACCTGATTTGTAGAGCAGATGAGTGGTGCCAGTGGTCAAAAACTCAGGCAGCGATCCTGATTCCAAAGATGACTGGAATAGGGATGCCAAGCATGCATGCGCACTGCGGAACCATTTCAACCAGAAGTTGTGCAGTCCGTCCGGTCCCGCTGCTTTCCAGTTTGGTAACGAACGAACCGCACAAGAAACGTCTTCTGGTCGTATGTTTATTGGCTCCATTTGAGGTATAGTGTCGCATGCCTGCCTAACATCCCCAAACCAATCCCCCTCTTCGTGGTCGACGGGCGTCGACCAGATACTACGCCAAAAAGCAGTCGTGGCTTCTGTATCTGGTAGACAACCATCCCCACTAGAATCAGGATGCTCCCACTTTCTGTACACCCACCTTTCATCTCTCTGGAATGCACGATTTTGGGCATATCGATCAGCTCTTTTTTTGTAGCGCCTCACTCGGCTTGCCCACGCACAAATTCTCTGCTTCAGGAAGTCGATGCGTTCTGTAACCCGGGCGACATAATCTTGGGGACATACGTCAGTCCCTGCAAACGCCCGAGTCACATAACGCATCACTCTCGGTCGTGTATTACCCTCCCTGAAACAGATAAGCTTGCCGATGAGTGCCCTGGACTCAGCGATACGACGCTCAATCCTATTATTATTATTATTATTATTATTATTATTCTCCATATAAACTTTAACTGAGCCAAATTTCATACTCCTCCGTCCGCGCAATTTTCATAACAAGGGGTACAAAGTTTTTACTTCACGTATTACTATAGATAAGTTATGATAAATTTATTTTTGTACCTAAACTTAGTGCATCTAGAATCGGCGAACCTCAATCAACAGTGCGTTATAAGCTCGTTATAACAACTCAATTATCAATGGATACGATAGAAAGTCGTACAAAGTAAAACATTTGTACTTCAGATAAATTGTATCGACTGTCAACTCGATTTATTCGGTAACCAATTCAAATTTAATGGGATCTATATATAAAATAGCTTTTGCTCGCGATTTCGCTCGCGTAAAAGTAGATTCGGTCATATTAACAACAGTAGGTACTTTTTTTAAAAATAAAATTAGTCCTATGTTCATCATCATCATTTCAGCCGGAAGACGTCCACTGCTGGACATAGGCCTCCCTCAAGGTTTTCCACACAGACCGGTCTTGGGCCACCCGCATCCAACCGCTTCCCGCGACCCTTACCAGGTCGTCGGTCCACCTTGTGGGGGGCCTACCCCTACTGCGTGTTCCGATCCATGGCCGCCACTGTAGAACCTTTCCGCCCCAACGGCCATCGGTTCTGCGTGCTAAATGCCCTGCTCACTGCCACTTCATCTTGGCTATCTGGAGAGCAATGTCGGCAACTTTAGTTTTCCTGCGGATCTCCTCATTTCTGATTCGATCCCGCAGGGAAACCCCGAGCATAGCTCTCTCCATCGCCCTTTGCGTGACCTTGAGCCTTCTGATAAGGCCCATAGTGAGCGACCACGTCTCTGAGCCGCAAGTCAGCACTGGCAACACACACTGGTCAAAGACTTTCGTCTTGAAACACTGCGGTATATTTATATCCTATGTTACTCGCTGATAAAATTGCTTTCTAATGGTGAAATATTTTGGATTAAACAAACAAACAAACAAAAGTCAAATCTTTTCTCTTTATACCTAACAAAAAAATACCAATAATATGATAATGATATTCTGTTGTATCGTACTATCCGTTTTCTGAAACATTTCGAATGAGGTATCCTAATCGAGAATATTACAGATGACTAATAGAGATTCCGATTCATCTATCTCTTCTGCATGACAAAATCTCTCAATATCAGACCACGTGATTTCTTCTTGCCAAAATCCTTAATCTTTAAGCGAAGCATAAAAAGTATTTTACGGGGCTATCAAAATGAGGACCGCCTTGTCGCTTTCACTTGTCAGCAATTGGGTCATTGGCTTTTATAGCTGGACTTCAGTTACTACTAACTATCAGGTGTAGACGAAGAATGTCTTCCCAAAACGATTATCAACATAGATATAGTAACCCCTAAAAGTATAGATATAAGAACCCACGTCGTGCACCTCTGACTTTCGGAAGCTATATGACTTTTCGAAATTATGTGCGTATTGATTGACAATTATCGCCTGCGCCGTGCCTCGGAGAGCACGTTAAGCCGTCGGTCCCGCCTGCCGTGAACATCTATGGCAGTCGTTATTGGGAAGTCAGTACCCTATATTATCCTGACACTGGTCTAGCCTTAGGGTATCGTTAGCCTTCGGGTTGCGGAGGTCAGGTGGCAGCCGCTCCGTGTAAAAAATGATATCCAGTCAAATCCGGTTAGACCAGAAAAGCCGACCCCAAGTGACTTGGAAATAATAAAGGCTAAGAGAGAAAAAAGTTAAGGTTAGAAAATGTAATATATATTTTTATTTTAAACCTGGTAACGTCTATTTATTATTTCAATAGAACGTCTTATGCTGCAACGGCAAACCGGCGGCTAATACTTATAGTATGTATACCACGCGTAGACGTTGAATTATCTCTAGAAAAATGTGCATCGTAGACGAAAATAGCATGTCATAACCTGGGGGGTATGTAGTACAATATAAAACGTCTGTAGTTCAGATAAAATATAGATATCGACTGTCAACTCAATACATTCAGTAACCAAATCGAAGTTTATGTTCATTATCTGCCTAAGTAAAGAAACATAAACTAGGGCCGTAATGAAATGTGTGTGGAACACATTTTTCCTAACCAATTGCATATGTAATATTAAAAATACGAAACTAACTTCGTATGTTTATCGTGTTTCCACGAACAAGCTTTGGAACACCATAATGATGAAATATTGTATGTAGTAGTATTTTGTATGTATTTTGAAATTTAATGAAGAAATATGTTATTTAATAACCTAAATGCAGTTCTGGCAAACAGTGGGTAGGGAATAAAGTAATGATAAATCATCATTGGAAAATCATTAATCATCATAATAACTTTTAAACTTTCGGGTTTGATGATATGGTCAGCTTGTGACAAGGGCCGGTGTTACCTTGTCGAAACGTCAAGCGTCAAGTAAGCCGTTTCTAATAATATAAACGTAAGGCCTAGGCCGCACTACGGCTAAAACGCCGCGGTTTTCCCCCCAAAGGATTTTGTGTGTTTCGGGCGATTTCGCGGTTTACCGATTTACCGCTTGCGAGAAAAAACCGTAGTGCGGTCTAGGCCTTAAGACTGCGCCGAGCGAAATATGCCAAAACAGGCGGTCACAGTTAAGTGAATAAAATCAACATTTTTTGTTTAATACAAATATAAAATATACAATTACCATAACAATGAATGTGTTTACAATTACTCCGTGTAAAAAACTTAAAATAATTAATATTTTCGCCTACAAAATTACGTAAATTTGCAAAAATGCAAAAACGTAAGCTCGTGTTACGTGGTTTTAAGATTATAACAGTAGAAATTTATCCTATTTTACAGCTTAAACGAAACATAAATAGTTATATTACAATTTGTACGTCCCAAATATTAAAGTTATTGGTTGACAATAAAAATACATATTTATTAAAAAAGCACTTCGAATCCTCCATACAATTTTACTATGGTGGCTGCGCGCCGATTTGAATATGCGCCGCACGAGCTCTGTCATTATCTGTCTTACGCTCGGCGCAGTCTTAATCATAATGTGCATCGCATTGCACTTTAAAAGTTTGACGTGCGACGTCACCTCGCAAACAAACTGATTGATTATATTCCACCACAGGTTTTGGGATATCTTTACCTTCAGTTACGTAATGTAGATATGTATCTTCTTAAAACTTTCAATTTTTTAATTAAAGTTGCAAGCATGTTAAAATTTGTAATCAATTTTAAAAGCGTGCGTTGGTTTATCAATTTAGACTTATTTTAATGAATTTTTTTACATAGTTTCGTAATATTTAATATTATTAATACATTTTTGCTTTTCTTAAGAATAGAAATGTTTAGTATCTATCACTCTCTAAAGTAATAAATAACGATAAGTGAATTAGTTTTCAATGGCGAACATTTTTTTTCTTGTATGTTTATGACTTATAAAATAAAACGATTACATTAACTAACAATTAATACATTTATATACCATAAGATACTCTCAGCAGGTCAAATATTTGACTTGTATGATAACAGACAAACAGAAAACACGACGACAAGTTTGCTCGGCATAACAATTCATAAATTTTCTAAAAGTAGTTCCAACGAAAACGCCTACGAATTGAACAAAACCTATAAAAAGTGCGTCAAAGGCTATAAAAATTTAGGGTAGACCCTTTGTTCACTAATAGTTCAAACTTCATCCCCGTACTCTTCGGACGTTTCGCTCTAATGAATGGGACGACTATATGTTATATCGTTGGACGGGTCCATTGTAATTTATGTCTGGTTGTAACTTGTGAAATACTCCCAGGAGCGTCGGCTGAATGACATCGGAGGGCCCGCTACCTACAAGCAACTGCTTGTCGGGATAAAGTCCTTCGGAGCCTTGATGCAATACGATCCATGTGTCGCAGTCTTCACTAATATTACTTATTTTCATAAGTTAGTATTATTTTATTATTTACTTAGTTTTAATCTCATACTTGTCTTTCATTTTAATTCTTCTTTGTGTCAATGGTTCCTCTTGTGTGAACTATACCTATATATTACTTGCATAATATTCGGCCATTCTAATTGCGTTAGGAGTGGCCGCACAAAGCTCAGATATTGTGCAAGTCATTTTAATTTAAAACTATAGACTAAATTACATACCTACTAGTATATGTTTAATTAAATTATTAATAACATCCAATATGAATAGGATGTTAATATTTTTAAGTTTATTGAACCATTGCTTATTAGTCATAATGCCTTCACATGGTTCCTTATCAACTAGACGGTGGTTGCTGTTCTGGCGACAGCCACCACCTACGATGACGTCTGGTATTGAAGCATTAGAAAAGAAAATTGTCTAAAGTATTTTAATTTGTTATGGTGGAAATATTATACACAACTGATCAATATAATGATAAAGGCTTTATACCTTAAAATTACCCTAAAAACTGCGATCAAGTTTAACACATGTGACAAAAATACCGAAGGTGAGTATATTGAGAAATGCAATAATATAACCTCACAATGTCCTGATTTATTGATTTGTTATGATTCAATAACAGTTACTACCATACATATGTAAGAATCATTTAGAGTAATGATAGGTGAATTCAGCATACATAACATTTAAGTTATAACAGCGTTGAGATGTCGAAGGCAAAATAAAAAAGAATTGAATTGAAAATCTATATACACATAGTCACAGTGTTTTTGTGGTTGCATTCCTTCGAAACGCCTCAACCAAATTTGATGTTCCTTTTTAATATTTGGTATGTATGAGAATAGGTCGTAAAGTATGTCATACCGCTAGGTGATTAGAGAATCCCTAGCCAGATTTATTTTTGACGAATATTTCAATGCCAGGACAACGTTTGCCAGGTCAGCTAGTATTGATATGAAAGTGAACACCAACATTGAAAGTTTTAGTCAAATCTACATAATATGTTTGCGTTGAACTATAGTCACATTAACTATATTTTAATAATGCATTGCAAATCATACTACACAAATTTCTGTGGATCATTATTAATTACCTAATGTTTTATTTTAGGTGGATCCTACTCAACACTAAGCTGTTTCTGGAGAAATACTGCGTGCAACCAAAAGAGACATATCAAAATTTTACGCACCTCTCTAGTGCAGAAGTAACGATAAATAGACTACATATTATATAAATATACGTGTCAATCGCCAATTGTTTATTAAAATCGAAATAATAAATGCGTCTTACTCGGCATTTGAGACTTCGGCGTAATGGTTTAAATGGTCGGTTCGCCACTAACACTGCGCCGAGTGTTGTGGGTTCGAAACGAACAAGGTACAAAACTTAGTGTGATCCACAAATGCTTGTTCCGAGTCTAGGTGTTCTTTGTGTCCGTTGTTTGAATGTTTATAAGTCTCCCGCGACAAAGGATTTAATCCTAGAGCAAGAGTTGTCTTTAAAAAAATAATAGTTAATAAGTATAGAGTCGATGCAAACCATTGATATGAAATAACATCCATATATCTAGAAGAACTTGCAATATATAAGTCGTATTCGGATGTGCGTGTGGTGTGAGGGCCACTTTATTAAAACTCTTTAAAAATGTGCTTAGGATTTAGTGAACATTCCCAAGGAATTGTGCAAGTGGTAATCAGATTTCGTGAAAATCAAATAAGCGAGTTATAGATTGTAAAGTTGGGCTCGCAGTTCTCTCATAGAGTATTGAGGGCCCACCTGTACCAGATAAACTATGGACACTACAGAAAAAGTCTGTATGCCAAAGTCTAAGCTAGTGCCAAACAAAATTTGTGAAATCAAGATATTATCGCAAAACACTGTCCTACTTTGTATATCTTCATTCAAAATGGACCCTCAATTCTCTTACACGTAAAAGTTTATTACGCAAATAAAATGAAACCTTTAACTTACAGCTGCTGTTTGAAATCTTATATGCTACTAAATAAATTGTGAAAATTTGTGTAAGCAAGAACAGGTCACTACTTCTTACTGTCTGAGAGTTATGACCCTTATAAAATTCGGGCCCTTAGTCCTCCATTTCCTTTGGTTTTTGTTTTATTGCGCTTAACGTATGAAAGATAAGACAAATACAAAATTGACACTTTTTGTGAAAAAAATTGTGCACAAATTAGATACCAGAAAGAAATGAAAAGACCCTATATTGTATAAGAAAATTGAGTTTTGTTTTTATTCTGTGAATAAAGAAATAGGGTGACCACAATTTCTTTGTAGATTGCAGCAAAGATTAGTAAATGTAGTGTTATAAGGTTTTAATAAACTTTCTTCGATTTTTCGCTTACATCGCTTACATCGTCACACAATTTAAAATTACTATTAATTAATACAGGATATTTGTAATAACCAATACTATCAGCGAAAGGTGGAGGAACGAATTCAACCGCTGCGATAAATTCGTACACCTTTGATTTTATTCTTAGTGTGTGCGGTATATCCTGCGCGCAATACTCACCAGTGTCGCTTAAATCAAATGCAATGACAAAATGTAATTCGTAGTTGACTACAATTTTTTTCACAAAACGGGACAATTTTGTGTTTGTCTTATCTTTCATACGTTAAGCGCGATAAAACTAAAACCAAAGGAAATGGAGGACTGAGGGCTCGAATTCTATAAGGGTCATAACTTTCAAACAGTAAGATGTAGTGACCTGTTCTTGCTTTCACAAATTTCCACAATTTATTTAGTAGCATATAAGATTTCAAACAGCAGCTGTGAGTTAAAGATTTTATTTTATTTGCGTAATAAACTTTTACGTGTAAGAGAATTGCGGGTCCATTTTGAACGAAGATATACAAAGTAGGACAGTGTTTTGCGATAATATCTTGATTTCACAAATTTTAATTTTGTTTGGCACTAGCTTAGACTTTGGCATACAGACTTTTTCTGTAGTGTCCATAGTTTATCTGGTACAGGTGGGCCCTCAATCCTCTATGTGAGAACTAAGGGCCCAACTTTACAGTCTATAACTCGCTTGTTTGACATTCACAAAATCTGATTCCCACTTTCACAATTCTTTGTGAATGTTCACTAAATCCTAAGCACATTTTTAAAGAGTTTTAACTAAGTGGCCCTTACGCCACACGCACATGTATTCGGACGACTATCCGTATTTAGAGTTAAGATTAGTTAATAATTTTAATGTGAATACTCACTGCCTCATGGTAATGGGCTTGCTGCTAATAGGACCAGGTTCAATTCATTGGTCGGGTAATGTGAAATTGTCAGTGGCGTCACAAAGTCCGGACGTGCCCGGTAAGCCTTCTAGCTAAATATGTTTTTATTTTAAGTACCACACCTTAGGCTTTCAAGCATAATATAGAAGTATCTATATGCAGTTATGACTAATGATGGTTGTATACGTATATATAATATTGTCACGAATTCGCGTTAGGTCAGGAAATTGCCGGCGTATCTTTGGAAGCCCCTCCTTTATGGCCGCTACTCTGTCAGCCTACGGCTTTACTTGCATGACAAAGCACGACACGACCCTCTGAAATTTAAGTCCGTCCCCGATGCCCTCAGTCTTAATTCGCCTCGAAGGACAAGCGCAGTATAGACCTGTCATTTTCCCGTTATTTGTGCTCAACCTTCATATAATATTTGAGTATTCTAGCATCCGTGGACGTAACCGTTAGGCTGAGATGCCTAAATGAACGTGAGTTGCGGAATCTATTAACGTATTCATGTATTCTACAGTAATGGGATGAGTCTGAAATTTGGTTTGTGTCGAAGTTTTGTGGCGAATCATATCGTTAATACGTTTGAATATTTTTATATTTGATCCGTCTGGGGTATGATTTATTAATGTAGAGTAACTTTGATATTCATAATATGTCAAAACCTTTTTTTTTTAGACACTTCGTTGGTTTATATATCAGACGTCTTTAGTGATTTTAATGTAGTCATACAGTATGTCCTCGGCTTCGATCCCGTGGATCTAAGGACAAGGAACTATCAAACAGAATACATTCGTTTAAGAACCGAGAATAAAGAAGTTGACTGTCTCTTGTCGACCTATAAACCCATAAAATCTTTATGCAAATAATCAAATCGATCCGTGACTCGATTGCTGCCAGGAAGAAGGAGAAACCAATACATTATCATAATATTTGTAAGGAAGTAAGAATAAGGATAAGGATTGCGCTCGGAGATTTAATCTTGCATTGCATATTGTACATTAATAAACTAATACAATAAGCTTTGGTTTTCTTCGACAACCAACAACAAAACATACCTGGACGATAATATAATTACATAAGTGATGAAAGGATTATATAGCAGGATCATTCATATATCATCGGCGATTGAAACAATGGACTTAGACTGCGTCGAGCGTAAGACAGATAATGACAACTCGTGCGGCGCATGTTGAAATCGGCGCGCGGCCGCCTTAGTAAAATTCTATAGTGGATTTGAAGTGCTTTTTTGATAAATATGTATCATTATTATCAACCAATAACTTAAATATTTGGAACGGACAAATTGTAATATAACTATTTATGTTTCGTTTAAGCTGTAAAATAGGATAGATTTCTACTGTTAAAATCTAAAAATCACGTAACACGAACTTACGTTTTTGCATTTTTCGTGCAAATTTACGTAATGTTGTAGGCGAAACTATGAATTATTTTAAGATTTTTACACGGAGTAATTGTAAACACATTCATTGTTATGGTAAATTTATATTTTATATTTGTATTAAACAAAATGTATTGATTTTATTCACTTAACTGTGACCGCCTGTTTTGGCAAATTTCGCTCGGCGCAGTCTTAAATAACAACTAAGCCCGTCAGAACAATTTGTAGATTACACAAACTCATCACTTAAATGATTGAGAAATAAAATTATAGTTACTATTATCATATATTTTAAAAATCTATAGAGGAGGAGGTATACTGCGTCGCGGCGCCACGCTTTTGCAGCAAGCGTGGTTTGTATTCCGTGTTCATATTTCTACGCTTATATATTAAATTATTCAATACGTAAACTACTCAACATACAGTTACTCTGTATATTTGTTACGTTATCATACCTTGCCTGTTAGCTGGGTATTGAGATATGTGTCAGTATTTGTTAAAGAGACATACTATCTCAGCTATAAAATCGTATCTTGCTACGATCCTGTCACGCAGGGAGATTGACACAAGTTTCAAATTCCACCTACCTCCTTGGGAAACAGGTATAAGTACCTGTGTATGTAGATACGAGAATCTTGAAACTTTACAAATTTAAGAGTAATCCTTACTAATATTATAAATGTGAATCTGAGTTTGTTACTTACACTTGCACGTCTCAACTACTCGACCGATCATCATGAAATGCATACACGTTGTCAGGGTACAGAAAAAGGCAAAGGGTTCATCCAGAAAAAAAGAGCTATTCCCGAGGGATAGAAAATTTACATAACTTACATAAGCGAGCAAAGACGCGAGCAAATACTAGTATTAAAATAAAAGATACCATTTGTATTAAAGGACTTTATCAATATTTTGTAAAGATTTTTCTCCAGTCTGGTCACCGCAATAATTGGTAACGAAATCTTGCACGTGTTTTTCTATCCAGTTCCTCAAGACCCAAAGGTTGGTGTAAACGCTTGGACTATCTTTCTTGCCACAACCGTCGCCGTGGGACGTCAGGCCGACCAACATACTGGAATATAACATAAGCTAATATGAAACGAATAATAATAATATATTGTCTTTGGTCGATATATTTACTGCCAGTTATTGTATTTAGCACATGTTTTACTATCTGTAAGTCTGTGACTGCCTAATGCTGTAAGTTTGAGTGCTCGTTCAACTGCCGATCATGAGAAATGGTCCTAGATGCGATGCTGCGGTCAAGCAAAGTGTTTTATAGAATAAACGTTCCAAACAGCAACTAAGGTATAGGTTATCTGAAATCATTTCTGCCCCATGAAAAATATTAGTATTCTGAACAGCGTAACGTCTACACTTAATTATATTACATATTTTATATAGTTTAAAAATAAAATTATTATTGTCTATATTATCGCATTAGACGAAAGCCTGTTTTGGTAATTGTAAGTTTAATCATAAATAATTACTATTAAGAAATACTCAGTAGCGGCAAGGCTAATAAGAACCACAACTAAAGCCATCCACACGATCTGCTAACGATCGCAGGCAAGCTTACCATTCACTTTTATTCATACAAAACAATAATATAGATACGTCATAGTTTCGAATAAACTGTGCAGCAGTCGAGTTGCCTATCATGGAACAGACTTTAGTGGAGCCAACACTCGGTACAGCGGAAAGGGTGACGTATTAACGAAAGGGGGTGATGTATTTTAGCTTGTCTTTGTGCGAGCCAGACAGTGCGGCGCCCCATGCCAGCACTGAAGCGTCTGAGTGTGTTTTGTAAGTGTGTTTTATAGGATGCGGGTAGATAGATATGTGGGATGAATAACTTTTAAAAGAGGATCTCGGATTTGACTAAAATGTTACACATTTCAGATGGTATCTAAAATGTTTGATATTAATGAAATATTTTTTTTATATTAATGTCTTTATGCGCTTATAGAGATAGGTATTAAATCCACATTTTTGTAGTTATTTTAGATCCCATAATATTAAACGAGACGTACGTAGCTCATGTACGTTGTTTCTCTTTTTTAGACTCAGTGCTACGGCTATTTAGAGATTCCTACCAGAAAACCTTCTAGCATTTGGTTTGACCTAGGAATCCGTGTACTCACCATCGACTGCAAACATTATGTACCTAAGTAATAACTTTACTTAAAAAAAACTTCACCAACGTCACTAAGATAATACCTACATAGGTAGGAAGTAAAAACCAAGTAGAAGTAAGATCTTACTTATGCCAGAGAACTCCGCCTCCAGAATCTCCCCTGCAGGTGTCACGTCTCCCGTCTCCATACAAGCAGAACATATCTGCAGTCAGCTTGTGATTATTGTGTAGTTTGGTGCATTCTTGAGGAGATACGTATCGCAGCCACGTTTTCATCAGGCCCTTTGATAACTCACCACCATACTAAAAATAAGTACGAAATTTAGGTGATACATAGTTTGACAGATAATCTTAACAAGTTACAATTTGTTAAAATGGATAAATTCCAGTGGAAAGCTCTTGAAGAAATGGCCGCTGTCGAGTGAAAAAGTATAATTGACGGTACAAAACCTATAGGCCGTATTTCGATCCCGCTAAAACTTTGTGGTCCAATGCATAATTTTTCTCAGAAGTACTTATCAAGTGGTCCAAATTGGTTGCTTGTGCTAGTTAATAATTCCAACAAAGCATTGCGATCGTCTCGTCCTATAGTAAGGATCTATACAATAACCAATAACTATTTTTCTTTTTCAAAATATGCTTACCTTACGTCAGTACTATTATTAAAAAGAATGTAATAATTCCTTATTTAATCAAACATATGAAGCTATCAGTAGCGGTAGCTTCACATAAGCTCAAATATGTGGTTGGCTTACTAAAATATACTTTTACAATCAATCTAACTTAGGCATACCTTCAGTAGTACTAAACTGAGCTCACCCACGACATGCTATGTCATTTACTCTTTATAAACATACGGGGCTTGCTTTTTTGTAGAACTCTAGCCACGTCACTGTTTAGGCTAGAACCTGTCACCTAAACGAAGATATAGCCTACTGTGAAATAACTATAGGCACCATATACCGATACCATTTAGCAACTCGCGGAGGAGTTCATCAACGATGAAACACCAGACTCAGAACACTCTTTATGGATCACAGCTAATTGGAGTAGCACACCATAAAGACAAAGAAAGATTTAGAACTTATTCGAATAATAAAAACTCTAAAGCCTTTGCAGACTGAAACGTGCAAGCAATCTGAACGTTGTGGACTACATTTATCACAAAACCTGACGTGAATTTGTCACGGACGTGCAACGTCAGCTATAAAAGAATTACTAATGGAAGAAACGTCACAATAGTGATTCAATCTGCAATCTAAAGCCTTTTTATGTGATAGTTTCTAGCACGAAGTAAAGACGCCATCCAGTGAAAATTGCGTTTAATTTTAAGTAGAGAAGTTTATTGAACACACAAATTTAAGAGGTTTGAGTTTATAAATGGGAATCGGTCGGATTGTAGCTGTTCGTCTGGAGAAAATTCCACCTTGCAGAATATTGCAGCCAAAAATCTTTATAGTCAAAGTTAAGTCAAATTCAAAAATCTTTATTTCCATAAAAATGTATAAGCAATTCTTGGACACGTCAATGTACTGATATATTAATTAAAATAAAATAATCGTAATAGAAATAAATAAAAGGATATAAAATTTAGCATTGAAAAAAGCCTGTTCGAGGAGTAGGGCTAGGGAGTAGGGCTTACATGAGAAGAAGCAGTCAAGAAACTCATGGCCACTCTTTTCAATAGCCAAATGTTTATTAGCAATACAATTCAATTTTATATTATTTTTCTTATATGAGCTGTTGTGTGTAATTGGTACAATAGTTTATTTAAATACGATTCAAAAAGTAAAGGTTTAGTAAATCTAAGATACATATTATAGTGTGTTACTGCTAGTTATTACGGTAGTTAGAGTGGCAGGCTATTTGATGAGGCTGGGTATTGATTAATTTACTTAAACCTAGTCATAATATTTCAGGTGACTTAACCGGTCGTATACCGCCGGCTCGCATACCAGCCGGCAGATTTGTACCCGTCGTAGGCCGGTGGCTCGCATGCGAGCCACCAAATTGGTTTTACATTAGCTTAAGCTAAAGCGAAGGCGGCGCGCGGCGTTTTGGCGCCAATTTGGTGGCTCGCATGCGAGCCACCGGCCTACGACGGGTACAAATCTGCCGGCTGGTATGCGAGCCGGCGGTATACGACCGGTTAATGTGAGCTGTTGTGGGACGACGGCAACCAGGCGCAATTACTTTTGAATTATATTGGCAATTTACAGATTCATAAACCCCGATGCTGGAATAACCATGCAATAAACATAGAAATATTTTTATTTCTTTATGATGGCAAGGTTGACACGTACAAACAGCGTAAGATTAAGCTTACACCTGGTAAATTAAGTTTTAAATTATAAATATATACCTAATATTAATAATAGTGTTATTTCAATCGCTATTTTGTTCCCTGGGCTAGGTAAAAGTGTATATGTGACACTTACAATATGCGTGTAGTGCTAGTTCAGACATCTCTCTAATATATCAAAAGCTAGGCAATAACTTAAAATGGCAAGGATGACGAGCAGTTACTTCGCCACTACCAGTACGCCGTGTAAAGCGGGTTCGATATCCGCACGATACCAACATTTGTGTGATCCATATAATCATAACCGTTTCGAGTCTAGGCGTTCTATATGACAGTTTTTTTAATGCTATAAAGACGCCTGCAGCAAAAAGACTCTACCAGGTATGGGAAGCGCATTTATTTTTTTGAGTCGCAGTGGCACACCGACGGCCGTCCGCAATAGATTTTCAATTATGTTTGGCATTCCAACAATCAACAGGTTAAACAATATGTGAGAGAAAATATCACCTTGGTCCAGCCCCACCCAGCAACAACGAACTTTCTCTCTCGCTCATCCATCCATTTGTCGTGATTGACTATGACTCCTTTCTTTGCTAGCGTGCCGAGCTTCAAACGATTCTCAAGAAATATCAGCGCTATGTCGCAAGAGAATATTTGTTCTTTATTGTAATCTTCGTGTACCACGAATGATCTTACTCTGTACTTCTCTGAGCGAAAATCGTAGACGTATTTTGAACCTGTAGTTAAAATTAGGTCGAATGAAATAAATGCTAAAGATAATGCTATGACGGATTCCTGGTTTGGATAATCCTAGGTTCAAACATTTAAAGTATAAAAGTGTACTTGGCCTTTGAACCAAGGAGTATAGAAATAATATAATAATAATAGTATAATATTTTCTACCACATACACACAACACCGTCTAGCCCAAACTAAGCAGAGCTTGTACTATGAGTACTAGACAATGGATAAACATCATTCTATACTTTTTTTTTTGTAAATACTTTCATATTGTACATTGAAATACCCAGACCAAGACAAACATCCATATTCATGCACACAAATGTTCGACTTGTGCGGGAATCGAACCCGTGACCTAAGGCATGGCAGTCGGTTATTTCTCGTTTTTGTCGGCCATCGAGGCCGACAAAACTCGAGAAATAACTCAGGTAGACAGCTTTTACCTCAAGCCTTTATCAGCATCTAAGCATAACATATCATAGACGCCAGACGTTGCATTTACCTATATTCCGCTAGCTTTTAATTTAGTTTTCAAGTAATAGGGGATGAGCTTACCTACCAGCTCAATCCTTCGTGCTGCACTACTGAAAACTTTAAAACGCTTTGCTTTAGACCCCGAACTCGAACCTGGGATCTCACGAGAGCACGCAAACATTAGCGCTACCCATACTACGGGTTCAACCAAGTAGACCTAAACATAAATTGTGCAATATACCTACCTAAAACTATGGCTGATATCCCTGAACCTAAGTACCCGAAAAGATATAGCCGTGATTCTATACAAATTCATGAATATATGTATGTATCTTATGTGGGGGGCCAGTCAGTGCAGACCGGCGAATCTTCGTCCCAGTGGGATCTTTGTGTCGACACTCTCCCAATAACGACTGCCATAGATGTTCATGGCAGCCGGGACCGACGGCTTAACGTGCTCTCCGAGGCACGGAGCAGGCGATAATTGTCAATCAATACGCACATAATTTCAAAAAGTCATATAACTTCTGAAAGTCAGAGGTGCGCGACGTGGGTTCGAACCGGAGACTCTCTGCATTGCAGTCTGTTGGTCTCCCCACTGAGCTATCGCTGCTCAGTATAATATATACTAGAATTTGCTCGCGGTTGCTCGCCTAAATGTAGGTTAGGTTAGGTTTGTAACAGTACATTTTTCTGGATGAAAGGTACCCCTATATCCTATTCTGTAACTCCGACAACGTGTATACAAAATTTCATGTTGGTTAAGGCGTGAAAACGGAACATTCAAACAAACTCACATTCGCATTTATAATATTAGTTGTTAGGGTTATGATAAAACGTATCTGCATTATTTGACGTGTTATCTAACTATTTCCTTATGCCAATCAATTTATTAGTTTGATAACAAAGTTATTACAGTGTATGCCTTTTTGTTTTGACAGGGGTTCTAATGATTATTAAGTGAAGCCCAACCCTTCACTAATCAGGAGTCGTACCTATGCATGTAGATAGATCGTGTGGCCGGAAGGTCGTTCCAATTTGTTTACGACAAGATACACTTTATACTTTAGCCTTAATGTATTGTGTGGTATACAGCTGGTTGTTGGTCGTTAGTATTCGTCTGACTGATATTTAAACGTGTTCACTTTAATGCTAGAACTGTCTCCCGACTTTATCTGGGCGGAAAACAGTTGTTTGCTGATAAATAAATTCAGTTTCACGGAATAACATGAACCTGAAACTACCAAGTCGAGAAAATCTAAATCAATGCAGTTAGATTAAACTACTATATACGGATTTTATCGCGTTATTTATTTTACACTTTATTACAAAATTTTGAAACTGTTACACTACTACTATATACTATTAAACTTTACTAATTTTAAGCTAATTAAATTATTAAAACTATTAAAACTATTTATATTTAAGTTTTTTTATTTCAATGAATAACATTCGCGTAAACAGAAGACAATATTATCAATGCAGTAAGGTCAGTCCGTGATGACAATGCCGAAACAGATTGATAGATAGACTTACAAAACATCTAAAATCCTATAGTATCGAGTTCATCTTTCTACCAAAGCTCGATCTTGCCTTTGCTATGATACAGCCTACGTTTGTTTTAACAACTTTTTAGCCTTTTGCTATTGCATTCTGAAGTATAAATCCCCGACATTCTAAAATTTCAGTTTTATTTCCAGTATATATAATAATAATATCAGCCCTATATTAAACTGTCCCACTGCTGGGCACGGGCCTCTTCTCTGTGTGGTTAAGGGTTAGGCCATAGTCCACCACGTTGACCTAGTGCGGGTTGGCAGACTTCATATATCTTCAAGAACATAATGGAGAACTCTCAGATATGCAGATTTGGTCACGATGTTTTCCTGCACCGTTAAAGCAAGCGATAATTAACTATTTATTTCCAGTTACATGCACAATCGTTACAGTTATATGACAAGACGTAACTATAGGTACACGCTCAAGTAACTAATGCGGGCTACATGTGCAAGCATTTCCTTATATGCATAACACAGATGCAAATTTCAAGCTCTGACGTAGAACAATAAATAGGTTAGTTGGCAAAGAAACCACACGGTCTGTTGCGGTCACAGGTTCAAGTTCGTATTCATGGATTGCCTTTTTACCCGACTACGGCGAAGCGAAAAGTAAGAGTAATGATTTTGGCAGTCTGGGTATGTATGTTTGTATGTTCCACCGTAGCGCCTAAACTACTGAACCGATTTTAATAAATGAGGTGTCAATAGATTCGTAATAATGGCCCAAGTGACATAGGCTATATAAATTTTAAATTCGTCCGTTTTAGATCCCCTTTTTTTTACGTAGTCGAATTATAGTTTTTAAATATTTATTCCTCTGATATAATAGTCTTTGATTGTATTCTTTTACAACATTATAGGTCGGTAGTACTTTCTGTTGAGATACTTCAGGTTCCAGATTAGAGCGATAATGTGCGCTTAACCTTTTTTTTTTTTGACCCAGGAAAATCCTTTATGGATACCCCCTCCCCCGGGGGGGGAGGGTGGTTATGTGAGACTCTCCGCCCCTGAAGGGGGTCGGTATACACACTAAAAACCTGGGGTGAGCAGTCCCTCCGCCGACGGAGTGAGGCGGGATGGGGTCGCGTTAGCAATCACCATCCCGCCCCGGCGGTTGGCCCGGCTGATGGTGACCGGGCCTCAGCACCTATGGAGGGAAGGCCTTGCTCACCAAGGCCATCCCTCAGACGTGTGGGCCGTGCAAGCCGGTAGAGAGTCCCCCGACTCTGTACCAGTGACACCAATGTGCGCTTAACCTTGTCTAACATCTACCGATAAGTAGTCAAGCGCCTGAAAGGTAAAGATATGTCTTATTATGTAGAACACTTGCCTGCTTGCACTAGCATTTCGTCAGTATTCGTGTTGCCTGCGAAACAGTGTGCTGACGTGATAATAGTCCAGCTATTAAGGATCACTCCACCACAAAGCCCTCCCATATTAAAAAACTGCACGGCATAAGGAAAGTCTTCAAGCTCAGCCTCTGTACCGCCAACAATTTTACTTTCAATACCAATACTTTTGCCATACCGATGTATTTTATGCGCATGTCTTGATTCACAAATGAAAATGCTTACAAACATTATGAGGCCGGTAATTTTTTTTGTTAATCTAGCCAGCATTATCAGTAAAGACCGGTAAAGGCTAAATTAATGTCTTAATATCTAAATTTCCCAATATAAAGCCAACGCTGATTAGAACTTAATTGCCCATTGCGGCATGTTCGTAATTGTGCAATAATATGCGCATGTTTCAGTTTGGTTAGGTTAGTTGTTAGGTTGTTCTCTCGCTATTTATAATTACAACAATATATGACAACATAAGCTGCGCAGACTATAATCTGCCCATTTTATGCTATATATTACAATAACGCACCAACGTTACTGAGTAATAAGATGCTTATTATACTCTCACTAATCATGGCTATTAAAAATCAATCTAGCGTCTACTTCATTATAATAACAAGCATATAACTACATCTACAGATTAGCTTTATTACTGAGGTCGTTATTATCAAATTAATTCAAAAAATTTTTGTATTCCTTAAATATATGTATGTGTCTTTATACTGTCAATATAGGTCATATTAATTCAATATGTCAAATAATCTTCGGAATGCATAACCCGAACGAAATTACATGCATATAAAGGACCAGCAATGATCTAGGCTACTCAATATTCATCACTCACCAGAGATGCCCAGAATTGCACGTAAAAGAAGTCGTAGGCAACAGCTAATATTTAATAAGATTTATTTTCATAGTAAACAATATTACATAGTAACTAGGTATAGTACATGGCAGCATAGATGGAGAGTAAATGAAAAACATTGCGACGTAAAACCCGACAAACTGTAAAAGCCCACTAACGCGTTTGATGACAACGTACAGCCAAGCGTTTTAACTCAGTTTTCTTTTAAAAGCGCAATCAATTGCTTTATCCGTTATCACTCTTTATTCTAATCCTATTTAATACAATAAACGTGAAAGAGTGTTTTCTATTTGTCCTCTTTTACGCTGAAAACAATTGAAAAATATAGCTTTTTAACAAAGAGCTAAAGAAAGGCTTTTATAAGATATTTAACTTCTGATATAGTCTCAAAATTTACATGCAATGTAATAATGAATTTATGATGCAGTTATTAACAGTACTGCGGCATTTATCCCCTTAAACGTATAAATCTTAAGTAACTATAAAAAACCCCGTACGTGAGCAAACTAGTGATGAGCATAATAATATTCGAAAATTTATATGCGCAACGCAAAATCACTTTTTGTCTGGTGAAGGATGCAGCACACCTGTGAAAAGTGTTGTTGATTCATTCTAATAACAATAGCATACAATCGCATCACTAAAGCAAACATTCCGCCAAAGTTACAAATATTAAAAGTGTGGGTATTAAACATGAAACGTTTGACCCACTAGAAATGGCAAGGTGACCGGTTAAATCACTGAGCTATCCCTGCAGACCGTTGTTAATTAGAATCGGAATGTTTACGATGCAATATCGAATTAATTTTCTTTTATGGCGACGACGTAAAACGTCTTATACGTATGTATTAATTGAAACAGTTAGCTTTTTATATGTTACCATAAGGAATACCAACCGGGCATTTTCATCCCCATGTGTATTTTATAATCGTGTCGATATTTTAGCTTTTGAAGTTATAAGTGTTGAATACGTAATTGCCATTAGAAACAGTTAATTAATTACCTAAGTCAAATACTATTAAAATTAATTATATATAAGTAATTTCGCAAAAGTAATAATCCATATCGTTTTAGTTTAATCACGTGGGATTAATTAATGAGCTTTTAATATTCGCCGTGGCAACAAATAATTATGCACACCACCTACATTTGATTTACATAAGAGAGCGTTTAATTTTTCGTAGCTGATGTTCGCGTTTAAGGAAAAATAAGAGGTTTGTATTTTTATAGTGAATATGATATTGCTATCTGGGCGTTTGGAGACGGCAGCGGGATTAAGGAACGAGACAGAAAGTTTTATTTGAGCGACACGGCAGTCACGATTCACGGCACGGAACATCGTCCGCCCGCCTTCGTGCACTCAGTCGCCCATCGCCGGCCGCCGAAAGCGCCGCGCGCGGCCCTCCCACGCACTAAACATAACCTATGCACGGCCTACTGACACAAACATAGCCAGTTCTTTCTCTAACAAAATTATCGTTTTAAATAACTATATGATAATGAAACAATATGTGATGTGATAACAAACTTATTTATGTGTAAGCCATTCAAATTTTGGCAAAGAAATAGGGCGAGCAATTCAAAACAAAGGTGTATATCGATTGTGTGTATGCGGTTGTTTTAATGCGATTAGGTATGTCTTTTACACTTTATAATGTGGATTTATATATTTGATTGATATAAATTTATATAATATTAAAATGACTATTTTGTGTGAAGGAACACACACCTGTTTGAGTGTATAGTTTCTTCGGATATTATTTTTATATATCTGACGCAAACTTTTGGTAATGCCAAACTATTTTAAAACATTTATAAATACAATGTGAGATCGGATTTTTAAAATAGGGTTATTGACGTTGAACAATAACTACACAAATCATAAACAAGATACTTTATTGATAATAATAGACGCGTATTAAAATAATCAGCTTAGGCAGTTAAACTACCTTTTCAAAGCTGCCAGTGATTTATTATTAATCAATTTTTAATTTATTTTTACGCATAGTGCCTACTTGCTAGCAACCGAGAATAAAATATAAGGAGTACGTAAGTACACAGAGGATAACATGACCGCAAATCATATCTAGATCCTTTAATTTACTTAAACCTCGATTGTACAATAAATTACCGATTTATTAGGTTATATCTGTGATTTATACGAATTCTAACACGTGCGTTTTAGATAATAAAGATTATGATAAGATAAACAAATAGTCCCAAACAGAAGTTCCGTGGGCAATCTATTTAATTTATTCAGTATATCTCGCTGCTTATCATTTATATTATCTTCCTAAAATATACTACTATCGACATACGTACACGCAATTGTAGTGACTACGCAATATATTACACGGAAAATGGTTTCTTTATTTCAAGTATTTGTTTGGCAGGCTGAACTGATCTTAAGATATAAGATGACTTATTTAAACCGAAGTCTAATTGTAAAGCAAAACACATTACTACACTCGCACTGCAAGTTAGGCAGCAATGGTATAATATGGTTTTCTGGCTTTACTTTTACGTTATTTCTTTTCTGGCGGAGGACATTACAAACACACGATTAATGGATATAATGTATATCAGGATTTAGAAAAATATTTGTGAGTCTTACAAAAAATTATCTCAGGAATAATAAGTAAGGATTTTGTTACTGAGTTCGAATCCGTGTGGGATTTTAACAATTGACAAAAATCCTTCTACTTACTTTATAGGTAGGCAATCTATTATCTAAATATCTCGAAGTAAACTGAAGGTAAAACGTAAATATAAGGATGTAGTAAGTGTAGGCTCTGTACTCGCTCTAGTAGTAAGAAGCCTTTGAATAATTAAAGCGCGGGCAGTACGCAGCACGTGCCGCCACGGTCATGGCGAGCACGTGCCTCTATTCATTCCTCCTATATATTATATCCAACCAACACACACTTTAATATTATTATTAACTGTATTAAAAGCATTGATATAATCAATAATTAAAAGGGTGCGCTTCTTTCTGCATAAGTAGATCGAAGATTCTTTTGAAGTTAAGTTTCCTCGCGTCATTGAGGCAATTTTTTTTTTTAAATTATATGTACATAGTAATCTTTCTATGTATTACGTATTTTATAAATCGGTTCATCCCTTCTTCTATGTAGCGATGGATACGACAGCTGACCGGGTCGGGTGACTCAATCGTAGAAGGATAAAGAATTTGAAATATATTTTTTTCAGTGTTTTTCTCGGTGTACTTGCCTAGCCATGTCTCACTGGTACGCTTTTATATAAATGTAATCCGTTTACATTTATATAAAAGAGTACTCCCAGTTTGTTCCAACGTGGCAACTAAGCCTTTTCAACAAGATATTTATGACTGACTTGTGCTCAGTAATAATGGCAGCAACACCTTACTTGCAACATTTTACTCGAAACTTTCTAGAATTAAAAGACATAATAAACAAGTATCACGCTTATACAACCCCAAATGTGTTTAACTTTACAGTAAGTAGACGGCAAGAATGCTTGAATATAAAATATACATTTTAATTTATTATTATAACTGGCGAAAGCAGTTTGTTTGGGCATCAGAGTTGCGATCGAGGGATCCTGGGTTTGATCTCTACCAATTGCTCGAACGAAATAATCCCATTGCTAACACATGCAATAGGTTTAGCTGAAGGGGCTAACATGAATACTATTTATTAGGATTCTTTAAAAATATAATCTTATACGAGAGGTCGAGGCACAACAAATTGACGCAATACCTTTATCATCAAGAAGCCAGCCAACAATATTTGTCTTGTAATCGTGGGGTGTGTAGGATTGCCGATTTTAGAGATCTTAAAGGCGATGCTGCACTTTCAGAAGAAGCTTGTGGTCACTATCCTTTACTCATACAAATTGATTTTTGTGTGCTTTGTAATTTATACCTATACCTATACCCAGTGTTCTGGTAACAAGTGCTCAAAAACTAAGCACAACATAACTAGAAAAAAGCCCAAGAATATTAAAATGTTGTACGGTTTAAGTTTCAATATCCATTCCATTTACTTAGACACGTCATAACATCGTTACGTGTAAACGATTCCCATACTTACTAGACTGTGATTTACTACGTCACAATTTTCTTGGAATTCAATCCCAAGAAAGCAAAAGAATTAAATCATTTTCAATTCCAAGTATCGGTCGAGTCCTACGTAACTACAAATTCTACTCCACCAGTAGTAGCATAGCGACTGAGACCCAATCATCCACTCATAATCGCGTTACTTGCCCCCTGCGTCAAAGCGCTAGGGTTGATGCAACAAACAACTTATAATCTTTATATATATTTTTAGTATATTTTAATCCATATACTTATATTCTTTAATTTAATTATATATTCTAAAGAAGCGGCGATAGTCCAATGGATAAATTATGGACTTGCCATCGAGAGGTCACCGGTTCGAATCCCACCCATTGCACTACCGAAGTGATCCCACTCCAAATACAATAATTCTAGCTTAACTGGAGGGGTTAACAAGAATACTAGTAACTTGAACCACAAATTGCAAGTAATATTTTTTAAAAACAAAATGTAGTTGCTATGCCCTTCAAGTTACTTTTCCACAGTGTATAAAAATATATGTACTTTTATTTTGTGTCAGTGAATAAGTCGTTGAAGTCCCATAAAAACAAATAAATTAAACTTCCCAAACGAAGTCGAAAGTCGATGGACTGACTTCTTATACAACGTTATATTTGTTCTATTTTAAGTAACAAAAGTGTTTTTGTTCATATACTTTTATATCCCGAAGTTACCAAGGAAACAGAATATATCATACTTTTATTTACTGCCCTTATAATGTACTAGCTGACCCGCGCAACTTTGTCTGCTTCACATAAGAGAATTTTCGCAGTTCTTGCAACATTTTCCATTAAAGCGCCGCTCCTACTGGTGATAGCGTGATGCTATATAACCTATAGCCTTCCTCAATAAATGGGCTATCCAACACTAAAATAATGTTCAATCCGTTCCAGTCGTTTCTGAGATTAGGGCGTTCAACCAAACAAACAAACTCTTCAGCTTTATAATATTAGTATAGAGATAAGATTGATCCACACCGAAACGTGGGAGTTTAGCTAGTCAGAATTATAATGCTGTTAAACTATATATTGATGAAATATTATTCTGACATACATATAGATATCTATCTTTATAATATAGAAATAGATATCATTATTAATCATAATGATTTTGTCTCTACAAAACATAATAGCGAAGTCTTTAAAATACAGTCTGCATACGATTGACAAATGATATAGGTAGCATACAATCAGGAGTTTAACCGACACTTACCTTACTTGTCTTGCCTCCCAACCTTTCGCATGATTGCTAATCCGATATAAATAACCAATCTTATTTACAATCATAAAAATAGGATTAAAATTTGACAATCACAACGAATTTTAATCTTACATACATCGATTATAAATTTGATTGACTATTAATATTGATTACTAGTGCTATTTTTAGCATAGTAAGGCTTAGATTCAGCTAGAGTGTGATATACGTCGTGTTACATCTGTGAACAAAACCGCGCATATATGTAACTCTAAACGGACTGTAAAGCATTAATAAATGTTCAAGTGTTGGGGTTGCTTGTATAGAGGCGCCGCGCCGACGGGAAACGAAATATACGCAGCAAAGCGTTATAGACAAGAGGTCTATAGGCCAGCTGTGGGGGGATGTGGGCTGACAATGATAATAATGATGTAAGCGTCTCCAGCCTGAGACATATGTAAACAAACGTATTGATGTCATATAAATGTGATATTTAACTTAAGTAAATAAAATACTTTCATCCCGCAACAAACTTTTATAATTAAGAGAATTCTCCATTTTCAAAGCCTGTTATATACCATAGTAAAACTTCCAACAGACATAATGAGTCCCCATTCCCATGGACTTCCCTCCCCTCCATAAAGGGCCCATATCATGCGATCGCCTTGGCAACGCATTAGCCATTAGGCGTACGAATACGTATATATTACAGAGGATAAAATGCTGATAAAACAGATTTCAAATATGTAAACTTAAGTACCTATCATCAAATATGTTCTCAAAATTCAATTGTAAAAGTAATGAGTATTTGGCAGTGGATGGAAATTAAACCTTTCAATTGAATTGCTACATAAATATATGCTTACTCACAGCCACATTCTGAAAACTTCACAGGTCTCAAAGGTATGTAATAAATCGAAAATGTCTAAAATAAATTTGGGGCTTAGTTCAGGAGCTTAAGCAGCAATGCAATGCTAGCTTGATTTTCCAGTTATTTTGTAAGCTCAGATAGCTTTAGTTCGATCAACACTTTGAAAATCAATTATTATAATATTAACGTTTCATAGAGAACAGTACAATTTGTGCTCGCTCTACGATAAAAATAAAGGCGACTTAGATGAGGAAAAGATTTCAGTAGAGCAAAATAAACGTTTTTTTTTTTGTGGTAACATAATATTATATTTTGGATGCTTGTAGACAAAGATTTTTCTGGAAATCCTTGTTTCATCAAGCGACGTCGCTTACGCCGCTATACTATTGGTGTAGTTATTTCGGAGATATTATTTTTTATTCGAGTTCTGTTGTCATTTTTACCTTATGGAATTAGTAAATTAGTTTAATAAACAGCACATATCTACCATTTCTGCCGCGATCGTGAACTCTCAGATTCGGATCCCAAGAACGCGCTAAGTATCATTGGGATTTTCTGTAAGGAAGCAACGAAGCAACGTTCTTAGTAGCATCCTGGAGTATAGAAAGTACCAAGTAGACGGCAACAACATGTCACGTGGCACCTATGAACATATATATATACCTGTCGAAATGTGGGCGCAATACATGTCTCTATCTATCCCTTTGGGTATACACAGACGAATGTTCTGCAATAATCATCTAACAAAATAAAAACCTTGTTTTCCTAATGGATCCTAAAAAGAAATCCCATGTCACAATAATATATCGGTAATGGCAGCCCTACGGGATTGAGACGCTTTGTTCAACGGGTGCAAATCAATTGTGCGAATATTGTTACGATGAGCGATGTGTTTATTCCCCGATTTTACGCATCTCTATTACATTAGCTATACCACAATGCTCTCGATAATCAGACATGTTTCAACTACATTAGCCCTCTTTAAAACAATATTTATTCAATAAATGCCATAGGATAATCCTGTTCACTGGCAAGAGTAACGTTTTAGTAATAATACGTTTTTATTCGTATATTCGTTGTTGACATTGACACGGTTGCCGTCACATAAATAGGTAAACGCTTCCCCAGTTGCTTCGCGAACATTGGAATATAAGTGTGGCTCTATTGACAAACGACGTTTTATATTTTCGATGTATATTTGCTTATTACAGTCTAAATATATGCAGTGTATTTGACTATTTGCATACGCTTCATCTCATCTGTTTGTGCTTTTTATATTATTAGCTGCTGTGACGTCAGTTCATTACAAAATTGTTCTGGCATCAAATAACAAAAGCCGTCTGTATTAGACCACAGTTTAAGTCATATAAATATTATTATTCTACTTTCTATCTATAGTCTGATGGACCAATGCGAATTATGGATAGTAAATCGTTTCGGTGAACTTAAAACTAATTGTTTAGAATGCCGCGTTACTTGGCAAAGATCTCATGTAGAACAAAGATTAAAAAGAACTGTATACACATTACCCTGAATCGACGTCTGCGTAGGTAATAATGTTATAACCAATTGCAAAATACTTTATTAAAACCTACTTCAAATAGATTTGTACATTTTATCGTTACGTTTACAGGGCTTATGCCCTTAATAATGTCCCTACGTATAAGGAATAGCAAAAGCTCATAAATAAATCAAGTATAATCGACCTTAACACTATAATCGACTTTTACTAAAAGTAGAATTCCATTATTTATACTTCGAATGTTTGATGATATCGTGAAGCCATTTTTTGTATTATTATTTAGAGAGCTTTCATTTTGTATTTTTTTTAGCAAGTATTAATAGAAATACAACATATGCATCTATTATTAACTATTGGCTGTTTTGTTGCTATGATATCAACAAAACATTGGCACGATAAAATCACTTGTGTTAATAAAAGACACGGTCAGTGTACGTGAACCCATTAATCTTCAACACAAATATATACTGCAAAAAGCATATGTGTGTAATTCGATGTATTCAACACCGGTGGAAATGGCGGTAAAAAAGAAACGTCACTGAGAGAAAATTGGAACCACTTCAGTAACTTTGCGACGTGGAACTGCAAGTAAATCTGGAATGCTACCAAATGCACACGTATATAAGAGAAATGTCAACGAAAGTATTCGAGAATAAAGCGTTCCGAGACAAAGGAACGACTTTGTTCCAAGTGTAAAGTAAAACTGATGGAGATGTAGCTACCGTACGTGAGACAGCTGACCTTTGCTTCAATATAACTTAGCATATATTCACTACGAAAGCTTTATAGAAGATAGATAAATAATTACCCGCATAGACGTCCTTTGTTTCATCTTCAGAAACAAATAATTCTGTGAATTGGCGCACAGCTGCAAGTGTCACTGTGCGAGTACTGTACGAATACAATTTAATTGTGTATTCTATCGGTCACTACTGATTCATTCACCCATCCAATAAAAACATAGCTACATGTAAATGCAGATGGATTGCCTACCAACATCACACAGAACCATTTTCGTCCTCTGCTTGTGAAAGCGATAAGAAACACTCTGTTTTTACTTCATTCCCGCGTTGGAATTATATTTAGAGCCCCAAGAAAGCTCTTAGATGTGTCGCTGGTGAATATTGTTTAACATTTAGAAGATACAGCGCAGTACGCTTATAAATAATTATGACAGTTTTACTTTTATATATTTGCCCGCTGCGTGGTGTGGAGAAATATATATTGCGACTGGAGATTTTCTTTATAGCTATAACTAAATACGCGACCTCGGTGACAACACGTTTTAGGAAGAGATTGTTACGAATGAATTAGTTTTCCGATAATACCTCTCGAGTATCGCTGGCCTTGTGAAGAGTATTTACCTTCTAGACGACCTCCGATAGTTAGGCCACTGATCCGATCGGCAAACGGCATAAGAATGAGGGCATGCAATCGCAGAACGAATGCCCTTACGCATTCTCAACTAACTTAAAGACATTTATATTCACTTAATTCTTTAGATATCAAAGCGTATAACTCGTGTATTATGTACGTAACATTGAAATACCGGTGATGGAAAAATTAATACCGTTTAATATGATCCGGAGCGCTCAACGATGCCGGGGATAACCCAGATTAAACCGAGTTAGCCCTGTTTTCACGTAACTGAGATTATAGAGAGGCTTTCGTCATATTTTTCAATAAAGTTATCAGAGGTTCTTACAGGCTTACGTTTTACACAATAAGTGCAAACAATTATGTATGTATGTTTACTATTGTACACTCTTTTAAAAGAATATTTTCTGTAAAATATATATTGATAATACGCCAATCAGCCTCGTCTCGGTTCATGATATTGCATTTTTCCGTTTGGAAATTCTCGGTATAGCAGTCAATAGGTCAATAGGCCCTCGGTCCGTGAAACCTAAAACCTGCGAAACGTGGGTATAGAACAGCTTTTTCTATCCCATCGAGTATGTAGGCGTGAAAGTGTGTCAATATTTCAGTGTGATGTGTATTATTCAGAATACGAAATCATTCAAACGAGGCTACACTGAATATTTAATCAAATTACTTTTCATTTTGTCGAGTTGTAGGTAAACATTGGGACTAACGACATCGTTAATGCATAAGTATTTCCTTCATTCTAACTGTGAGGACCAGACCTTGCAAGTATATGTATAGACAATTTTTCTTACTTGTATTATTTGGTGAACAAACAAACGAAGTGTAAAACCAATCGGTTACTGCTTTCAGACAGACAACAAATCTTTAATAAATAGAGGTGACAAAAAGAAAGAGAATACATAGAGATGGGTTTCTATGTAAGCTACCAGTACGCCGTATTGGTTTAATAAATAAAATAAGTAAGATTAAATGAACAGAAAATATATAATACAGAAAAGATAAAAATGAGCAGGGATGCTGAAAGAGCCGAGCAGAGGTATCGAATTCAATCGCACACGCGCTGTGCGATCGAACTCGAAAACCCTACTCACCTGTAACTTTCCGAAGTTATGTTAAAGCAATTACTATGTAACTATTAAATATGCATTAAATACAAAGTTATTTATCGCTCGGCTAATCATTGATGGAATACATCGCGCTGAAACTAGCTTATCAAGGATTTTCCATAACGTTCTCGAAAGATGTGTGAAGTCTGCCAACATGCACTGGGTCAGGTTAATGGATTGTGTGTTAACCATTTTTATACTGACAAAAGACTTGTACGTTTTCTCAGTTTATAAACAGAGACAGTTTATAATTAGAGCTATTATTATTATTAAACAGAATGTCAATATTATTTTGAAAGTCTACAAGTCTACTTGCCCGCACTGGGAATAATTCCTGTGTCGCGGAGCAACAACAATGTACAAATATTCAAACAACGGACACAAAGAACACCCAGGTTCGGAACAACTAATTGTGGATCATAAAATGTTTGTCCCGTGTGGGGTTCAAACCCAAAACACTCAGCTCAGTATCAGTGTCGTTCTTATATGACTTCTACCTTAATTACTACCGTTCTACCTTTATATTTAACTAGCTGACCCGCGCAAGTTCCTCTGCTTCACATAAGAGAATTTTTACCGTTTTTGCAACATATTTCATTGCTGCTCAGCTCCTATTGGTCGTAGCGTTATTTTATATAGCCTATAGACTTCCGCGATAAATGGGCTATCCAAAACTAAAATATATTGTAAATTCGAACAAGTAGTTTCTGAGATTACCGCGTTCAACCAAATAAACAAACTCTTCAGCGTTATAATATTAGTATAGACTATATTTCCTACAATGATGTTTCCTAACAAAGTTGATTATATCCATAACATATTCAATTCAATTCAATTCAATTCAAATAGTTTAATTCAAATAGTTTATTGTTCAACATAAAGCAGCTTGAGTTGTAATTTCGGTCCATTTCTCGAACAATAGACCCACATCACTAATTTTAACCTAATCATCATAAGTAGGTACTATTTTTATGTATTGTTAGAATGATTCGGGCTTTACCAAATAATATAACCGCCACACCAGAGCTGCTTGAAGGATGGCTATAAAATACAAACAAAGACTCACGATTATATCCCGGAATGGGTAAGCAGAGCTGTACCTATTAGGTTTACCCATCATCTATCTTTCTTCTTCTATGGTTTTAGGACTCCTGTAATAAGGGATTATTCTAATGCCATCTACAGGGTACAGTACAATACTCTGCAAAATTCTTGACAGAAAAAACCAAATAAGAATTGACCAACATGAGTTTTGAACCTGAGACTTCATGCGCAGCAGTCGCATTCACTTCCACTGCACACAACAAGTTTTTACAATACAATTAAAGTAAACAAGTGACAAACGGCAATAAATTGCCGTAAATCTTAGAGTTCGAAAAAATTGTTCAAGTAATATGCAAAGATCACGTGATACCACGTGACCTTGAGGTCAGAGGTGAAACGTCATAGTCATTTCGGGGTTATATCAACTATGCTGAGCGAATGGCGTTGATTGCGAAAGTCTAGCTCTTACGGTTCTTGAGTTGAAAGTTGTATAACAGACACACAGACGGACGAACAAAGCTGTTGTATAAGAGATTTTTCGAACTCTAAAAGTTGAAATCATTATGTCATAATCATACCATATTGACGAATAACTACATATGCCATACAAAAGCGCGTGTAATTTAGGTATACAGTATAGATAATATGTCATCTACATTAATATGTATTGTCAACATCAGTGCAGTAACACGTGCACGCGAGTAAACCACGTGCAGCCTTTTTGTTTATCATCGTAAGCTTTATCGCCAATGCGAGTATGTCATCCTGGGAAGAGAGAGAGGAACTTTCTTTAGACAATATGTGCTGTTGCATAGTGATTGATATGACCACATTTGAACGAGATAAAACCTATACTATCTCCTACAACTTACACTTAACTTATTTAATTATCTCGCTGATTTCACCATTAATGGGCCGGCTCGACCGGGGAAGGACTACCCTCTAATAGAATATCGACGTAAATTAGCAGTATTCCTACTGTTGTGTTTCGTTCGGTGAGTGAGAGTGCCGGAGGCCCAATCACCCCTTTTCCCCCACTAAAGAGGCGGCAACGCGCAAGTGATGCCTCTGGTGTTGCATGCGCCCATAGGCTACGGTGACCACTTACCATCGGGTGGACCGTATGCTTGTTTGCCAACTTAGATGTACAAAAAAATATATTTTGAGGACATCTGTTTAGTATTACTTTTAATTGGATGAAAGAGCACGGTGGCCTGAAATACAGTCGTCCAGTCTAGTTGAGATCCAGATGAAATTATATAAGTATAATTTTTTTCAGAATAAAGATTTATGAACATACCTACACCATTTGTACACCAGTGGACTGTTTTAAGCTGGTTGATCTGGGCCCAGTGCCTAATGCCTATATTCAGAAAGGAGTTTTAGCTACAGACTGTGTGTGGCACATACATATTGTATAGAAAATATGTCGAAATTGAACTGTCCGCAGTTAAGACGACTAGTTTTTTAATACAGTATCCGGACCCAGAACAGTCTGATAAAGAATTTGCTAGAACACTGTTACAAATAAGAAAGTTAAGTTTCGTCTCAAAAGAAGATCTCTTTGAAAAATGTTTGGCAGACTCTACGTGCAGGTAGCAGTAGAGATTAATGCATAAGCCTTGCTTAACACATACATATATAAAAATTACATTAAAAAGTACTGTCTAGCATTATACTTATATGTAGCAACATATAAGTATAATGCTAGACAGTACTTTTTAATGTAATTTTTCTACTGAATAACATCTCGAACACGTATAGGTTACCGTCATAACTTGTATAGTACTAGTCTTACGTATGAGCAAATATTATAATATTTATAATAAAATAATATTATATAATAAAAATAAAAATACAGAGTTTATCGAGTTTTACATTGTTTAAAACGAATATAATAATATAACGCACATTCATATATATTGCTTTCCGCCGCGCGTCGTTTCGGTTGCTTATCAGGAGCCAAGTATCCAGTCATTCATTTTCTTAAGCCCACGTAGAAGTAAATTACAGCATGATATCAAGATACGTTGCGCTTATTTTGAGAAAATAGTATTACGCATAACTGAATTATATTAGAATAGATACTTTAAAATATACATATAACTTAATGCTTGTAAACATTGATATCAACACCATCTTAGTCTTCCCGCGACCAAAACCCTGGCAGTGAGTTAAAAGTAAAGCTGTTCGAGCTATGGCAAAATTGCAAGCACAATTAGTAAATATAGTTGCTTTTACACAACGCAAGTAACTGGTACCGGCTACATATGCAAGTTACTCGCCCGAGTTACAAGTGAAAGTTAATCATAAGTGTAACTTTCGCGAGTGCGTCACGTCGTCGCATCAGTTATTTAGATGATGCATAGCGCCTCGATTTGGCACATTACCTATGTCATGTACAAGAGCTATACAAGCACATAGTTAGTACGTCTATGTATAATTGTGTCATTGAACACCTACATTAATAATGGTGAATTGTCTAATCAGCATTCTGAATAGTAAGAGCAATCCACTTCTCCAAACCACATATTACATAAATTGATTCGGGGGTTCTCGATATGAAAGCGGTGCTTTACAGCGGTAGAAATTCAGCAAATATTGAAATTATCTTGCTCGATTCAAGTAACTATTTTATAGGTGAAGTCAGTGATCGTAGTGACCCGGGTTCAAGTTCCGATTTAGGAAAAGTGTTAAAGAACACGGAAAATTTGTACAAAGCCAGGAATTACGCCGGAGACGACAATTATATGTAATATGCATTCCCATTACACGACCGTGGCCCAACTAATAAGTAAGGGTGTTACATTTCGTTGGTATATTATTACCTATGACTAATTGTATTATACTCTTCTTCTTTCAAATAGAACATAAACATCACAAGAGTTTTCTAGAATAATGAAACGGACATAGATTTAAAGGTTAGTACCCAATCTACTGCCAAGTTACTACCAATATAAAACTCCAGTGTTAAATTTTACGACGTTGATGTAAAACAGCTGTTTCTGTGTATCTACGACTTGCTCAAACTAATGTTTATACGTGTAATGTGTATTATGGTAGAATAATTGTCACTTTCTCAACATAATTATGTAGATCCTATAATATCGAAGAACATTTTGATTTTCCATAATTTTAATTGAGTCAGACTTGTCAGCGACTTCTTTCGTTTGTTCTAATTACAAGTCTATAACCTGGCGTACATAACCCAGGTTTTAAGCTCAATTCAAATTAAATATCTAGACTAAATAACTCAAAATCAGTGCAGCACGTTAGCCGAGAAAACTTGTAACAGACAGAACAACTTTTACATGTATAATATTAAAAATGAAATTTATAATAATTACAACCATTACGTTTCTTAAAAAAGCAATTGAACTTATCATCCATATTTTTTTTCGGCACAGTAGCCATTATCCTCCACTTCTTCGCCAGGTGAAGCTATCTGAGCTATCTATCGATCTCAATTATAAAAATAGAGTACTCTTGTCATTGACAGGTGCCCACGATTTGACTCAATCGTTGTTTTCAAAACGGTCGACGGGATTCGAAGCTGCTGATATATTTATATAAACTTTGATCATCCACGCTATCACGACATGATCGCATGGGCATTTTACATTAAATTGTCGTGTATTTGTATCGAATGGGCGTTTTTAATTGAGAATTTTCTTTACTGAACAATATAACAACAACCGGTATCTCATTACTTCCACCAATCGAGGCAGCCGAGATTGAGAGGTTTTGAATGCCTTTTGAACCGGCAGGGTAAAACTGGAGATCTCAGTAATAGAATGTGAGAGTAACCTTTCTTGAGTTCAGAAATAAGACAGCAACGACCAAAAAATCCTGTGAGGGAGATAATTTGACTTGAAAAATAATATCATTGAACTGGAGTGTTGATGAATGCTATTTTTGCTGTTATTGCAATGATCCGCCTACAGTAAAACACGTACGGTCATACAGATAAAAGTATTTTGGTAACAAAAGATTTCTGTGACCTTCAAACGTCGATCATTAATTTCTTTATCATTCGCGCAGGTGACAATATGCGATAAACAGTATGAATTATTATACATATAACAATAAATTAAAATTTAAAATATGTGGGTTAAAGTATAGGCAGGGATGTCCACTGTCCCCAATGACTTTTAACATTTTCATAGAGTGCGCAATAAAGGAAATTATAGAAGAAGAACAAGGGGGAGTAAAGATTAATGGGCAAAATATACATTTTATAAGATACGCGGATGACATAGCTGCTTTAGCAAAAAGTAGAGAACAGCTAGAAATTTTACTAAACCGAATGGACGAGATTTTTCTACAAATTGGATTAAAAATAAATATTTCTAAAACCAAAACAATGATTATATCTAAATTTCCTTCTATCAATATTGAACCCATAAAACTGAATAACTTTAAAATAGACAATATTAATAAGTTCAGATACCTGGGAACATTAATAACCAGTGACTCCAGATGCACTCCAGATTTAGTGGTAAGAATAGGAATGGCGAAAGGAGCATTTAGTTCCAAAAACCGCTACTTACGACCAAAAATATGTAAACTAAGACCAAGAAACGATTTATAAAAACATATATCTGGAGTATAGCACTATATGGCTCAGCGACATGGACATTGACACAAAGGGACAGAGAGAGATTAGAAGCGTTTCAAATGTGGTGTTGGCGTAGGATGGAAAGAATAAGTTGGACTGAAAGAAAACAAATGAGGAAGTTCTAAATATGGTAAAGGAAAAGAGACATATTCTAAAAACAATAGAGAACAGATGAGGGAAAATGTTGGGCCACTTGATACGACATGACACTTTTATAAGAAATATCTTGGAAGGAAAAATAGAAGGCAGAAGGGGAAGAGGAAGGCCAAGGAGGACGTTCATAGATCAAGTGAAAGAAAAGGTAAAAGTTACGTCGTATCAAGAAGTCAAAGAGCTGGCTGAAGATAAGACATTATGGAAGAGACTCCACCGAAAAGAGATTGGCTATTAAATTGAAAAAAAAAGTGTATAAGCAGCAACGGAAAAATGTAGGCAGGTTGATTGGTTTTTTTTTCTCAGCTTGCTTTTGTGTCCTGCTGCTGGGCAAAGGCCTCCCCTGTCAATCTGCACTGCTCTCGCTCCTGGGCAACGTCTTGCCACCTCTCCATAAAGTTTATTGATAAATTACTTGTTAAAAATATTAGCGGAAAAGAATATCCTTTGAATAGTTAATCGAAATTTTATAATGAAATTATAATATTGTACTAGAATGTTTTCAATGTTAAAATTGCACAGCATAGCATAGAAAATTTATAATATACTAGTAGTTTTCCCACGGTTTCACCCGCGTAAGTCCCGTTCCCGTGTGAATATCGGGTTTCACCCCTTTCACCCCCTTCAGGGTGGAATTTCCAAAAATCCTCTCTTAGTGCTCCCCTACACTCTCCAAGAAACATATATGCCAAATTTCTTGCGTTTAGTAGTTTCGGCTGTGCGTTGTCTGTCAGTCACTCAGTAACGCAAGAGTTTTATATATATATAGATTTAATCACGCATGTTGTCTGATTTATTGTTATATCATAGAACTTGTCCACGCATAATATAATTAAATACGCTGCATTCGCTGATTGCAAGTACAACGACATCGGCTCGGCGACGACGCCGTCATCGCAATAGCATCCATCCATCATGTTTCGACCGACTACTGATTGCGTTCCAATTAAAGTAAACAAAGAGAGTGCGTGAAGCATACTGCAACAGAGACGTTAAATATCAAAACCGCAATTCAAAATCGCACAAAACAGCGCTCAAGTGTAGATAATATTTTTTTAAGAAATATTTATCAAATATTCTGGCTGTGTTTCCTCGATTATATCTATTCTCGTTTTCAGTCAGAGAGCGGGAGCGCGCGCGATTAGACGCCCGTACACTCGATAAACGCGTGCATTTACACATACACGATACGCAGTTCACATAAAAACTATTAAAATTTTGATAATAAACAGTGTTTGGAGTTTTTAAACCATAAGCAAGAGAATATTAACTTTATAATAATTATTATGTAGGTAAGTATTTATATAATTTTATTTTTTTGTATGATCAATGAAGACATTGGTCATTTTGATTGAATTTCTATTTTACATTAGATTTAAATGCAATAATGGTTAAAAAGTGTTTTTAGAGTGTGTTTTTGTAATAAGGTAGATATCTGTATGTTTAATTTTGTTTATACACAGACCATGAAAACATGGAAGCACGTGCGCCAAATTTTATTTTTGGCGCGCGATCTGACATGCATTTTTTTTAGACAAAGGCACGCTCGTAACATTGCCCTTTAGTTTATATTTTTATTCAATCGATTTGTTGTTGCAATAATGAAACACGTTTGATATTTATACCTATTCAATATTCACTTTCGCGTTTGAAATTTCTGATTGTATTATCAATATTTAATACAATAAATGCAGTGAGTGTGTTATTGTTTACTATGATAAAGTGTTGAGTAATTATTCTATTAGTGATATGTGCCATATATCATCAAAAATGTACTTACAATGCACTAGTGGAGAATACACTAGTAGAGACTTTTGTTCGGTTCATTGTTTGCATATCGTTAATACAGTAGGTAGTTTATTTATCCGGTAATGGTATACAATAAGGTCATTGATGTTATAACGTTCTAGTTCATGGCAATCGGTTGACACAATTACACAGTTATGGATTAAAAATTGTGTTTGTGTATTAATTATGATTCTTACTTATTATAAAATACTCATAGAATTGCAAACATCATTAAAGTTCATTATAATTATGTCCTCAAAGTGTCTCTTAAATTCATTATAAATGACTGCAATTAATGGAATATGTGGTCGAATTTTACTGTTCTTGTGTCGTTTTCCTAATGTCTTTAATATTGTCCGCGACACAGAAGTGTTGTTGAATTGCGCCATATCTGAGAATTCGTTCGACGCATAGTTTTTGAACTAATTATAAATAAAAATTACGATAAATATTTACTGTACATTTCTATACATATATGATATAACCTATATAATCTATTGTAATAAATGTCCGAGTTTCGCTGTTAAAACGTTATCGGTTAACGTTATAATAGTGTCGAGGGGTATCGTATATATAGCGCAGTTCGCAATCGCAAATACACACATACAAGAATATGTATGTGTGTGTGTAATCATAATTGTTTATTGTTAAAATATGCTTTACAGCTTGCACGTTAAATTCTCTAGTGTTATTATGTGGAACAAAACTCATTGTGTACGTATACTTGCCACGCAAGTATGTTTTGCCGTTTTATGTAATGCCACCACACTCACAGTGTTTACGGACACCATAATGACTCATTTCATTCAATCGCACAGCTGACTACTGTACAAACCTCGGCGCTAACCAACACATGGTAAACGTAAAACACAAAACGTAAACATTACTACCAACGATTTACGCTACCGGGAATAATTACGTGTTCCGCAGATTTTAGCAGTCCCATTGACGATTTTCGATCGCATTCACGATCGTTATCTCGCATCTAATCGCCACCGCTAATACTGGCGTGATCATTACAGTTTACGAAGAACATCCACAAACTTATCACAAATGGCCATTCAGATAATTCTTAATTAAAGTATAAGTTATAATTATAATATATTATGACTATTAAAAGACAGAGGCGCTTTATTGTTATCAAATGTTTTATTTAAAAAAGATAAGAGCGTGTAGGTGTAATTACAGTGTCAAGATTACACTGGGCCAAGGTGTTCATGATTCGCACGCGTATTACAAAAACCCGCAAATACATATGTTTACTGCCCGCACATGATTTTGTTCAGTACCATTTGCTGGATTAAATCTTCGATAGCAACCGCCGCGCCGGCTGTCTGGCCAATGTTGTCTAAAACCGATCTACTTAATAAAAATATCGGTCTTAGAAACTCTGACCTTTCGAATGTCTGTGCGTATTAAATAATTAATTATCCCTCGCTTTAACAGTGGAGGACAATATCGTGTGGAAACCTGCATGTCTGAGAGTTCTTCTTAATGTTGCCGAAGATATGTGACGTCTGCCAACCCGCACTGTGTCAGCGTTAAGGGCTGTATAGTCGTCCTTCACGCTGACCCAGTGTGTGTCTGCTATCCTTACCATTTCCACACTGAGGAGAAGCACATATACAGGGCTGATATTATTACATGTTATATGTATAATAATATTAATAATATAATAAAAAATACATTAGTGAGATTTACGTAGATAACATAATATACTCGGTAACGTTTTTTTATAAGAATAGGTTATGGTACATGTCACAATTTGTAAATATTTAAATACTAGCTATAAGTCTACTATATAGTTGACTTAATCTATAAAAACCAACAAAATTATACTTCTATAAAAACCAACATCTGTTATAATTATAATTTTGAAAGATAGATGCTATCCAAATCTCGCATGTTTGTATCCACATATGCTGTTGACTATTCTAAGGTACAAAGTATTCTATGTTAATCACCGATTTCACAACTATTTACCCTACTAAAGAAAGACAAACAATCAAACACGGTCACATTATTTATAGAATATTAAGATATTAAATAGGTCCGCGTGACTGTTTCATCTACTCTGCTTACACCGATAACGGCATGACAAGATAGTCTCTTCAGAATTGAATGGCTTCGTGTCAGATAAATATTTAGTGAGTGATAAGCACTTATGTGGTCATTCATATGATAATAAATATACTTAAAACAAAATGGTGGTTGGGGCGCGTTTGGCAGCGGAGAGATTGTGGCCTCGAACTCGCGATTATCGGAGCGGTCGACTGCATCGTAAATAATCGAATGAACGATAATTGTCTGCTGGTTTTCGTATACAAGTTCACAGTTGTTTATTACATCATACATGTGACTGTTTAGCGCAGTGGTTGTAAGCGACTGCTGTGTACATCTTGAATTCGATCCCCGTGCCTGACAATTTGTCGTTTTGTTGTCTGTCCAGATATTCGGAGTCAGTTGGGTGCAATTCTTGGATTAGCCAAATTATTGTTGGATTTTTCTGTCTAAATATTCTCGGTAAGACTCTGAAACTGAACCCGGTACGCCGTAGACTTACCCACTATTACGTAGGAACTACATCATGGCTGTAATACCCTTCTGCCTAACCTTTCGGAGCAGTACGATCATGTATATACTCAGGTCTGTCCTGTCTCGTTGGTCCCTCAAACGGGTAAGCGGGAGTGATATTTTAGGTCACGATTAATAAGATACAAACCTATTGCCATTTACCAAGTATACTATCAAGCTGCTAACGTCTAATGAGAGTAATATAACATGTCGACCAACTCGGGAATGGCAGCCGAGACCTCGTATTCGACCGCTAACATGACATTCTATGACACGGGACAAGCAAGGTATTCCTGGATAAAAACCCTATGTGTTTGGGTACTCTTTATCCTTGTATACATTCCTATGGTATTCTTTGTAGCGAAAATAGGCTGAAAGTTATATTAAAAATGCAAGAGATTTTTTTGGTTTCTCACTTTCACGTAGCAACGGAGCGAAGGATCAACTTGAGTTTTTGTATGAAAGTAGTTTTGGAACGGCGGAGACTGCTTTTTTCTAAAATATATAGTTTTTGAGAGATACATCCTCAGGATCAAATAAGCAAAACGCTAATATGTAAATAATGATCATATATGTTTAGATTTTTAAGCAGATACTCGTTTACTTTCTATAAGTAAAGCCAGCGACTCGCCCCAGCTTCGCACAGGTATGGCAAAACTTTAACAAATTATACACCTAACTTCCTCACTTTCACAAATGAGCAGAGTGAAAACCGCATGAAAATCCGTTCAGTAGTTTTTGAGTTGATTGCGAAAAGACAGACAGACAGACGCGGCAGGGAACTTTGTTTTATAATATATAGTGGTCGTATATAAAATACTGCCTCGGTTACGCTGCGGTAATGAATGCGACTGCTGTGCATTAGGTCTTGAAGTCGATGCCCGGTTAGGACAAAATGTTATTGGATTTTCGGGTGAAGAAACTCTTAGTAGCAGCACATACTCTGCAACTCCGATTGACGGGGAAAATGCCGCTGTCTATAATTGATGGACCAACGTAAGACTTCAAACCATAGCTTGCGAAATCTGTATTAAAGGTATGTTCCTCTGCCTGGCCTTTAGGAGATAAACGCGTGATAATATATTTACGTAGGTATGTATATGAGAAAATTTCTATAGAACTATACTAAACGTCTTTATAAATTTAATCTCGAAATATAAACCGTGAAGATTTAAACAAAATATTCATTTTAACATAAACGTACAATGTGAAAATTAAATTTATATTTAAGTAAAATTAAACCATTTTTATGCAGAGAATTATCTAAACCGACGAATGTGCATGCATAATGCAATAAGAGCATATGGTCCGAAGGTATATCAAAACCTGTAGTATCTGTTTTCCTCTAGGCAGCAGCGACGAATTGTTTCATGTAAGTATATTATACAAAACTGTCTTCAAGCAAAAAAGAAGCCCAATACTTAGTTAGGTACTTAGATAGAGTAGTGAAGCCTCGCTGATTTCAGCATGAACGGGCCAGCTCGACTGGGGAAGGACTACCCTCTCACAGAATATCGACTTGAAAAAACAGTATCCTACTGTTGTGTTTCGTTCGGTGAGCGAGAGTACCGGAGGCCCAATCACCCTCTTTCCCTCTTGCCGCTCCTTCGCCTTCCCACTTCCTGTCGGCAACGCGTAAGTGATGCCTCTGGTGTTTCATGCGTCTATAGGCTACGGTGATCACTTACCATCAGGTGGACCGTATGGTTGTTTGCCACCAAAAAGGTACCTATGCAAAACCGGTTCGTTTACATAAAATTTTGTGATTACTGTACAAAAGACGATGAGTATATTTGGCTGCGTCGATGGCATAGTGGTTTAAATGTTCGCCTCACCATTGCCATAGCGTTTAGGATTACGGATTCGATTGCCTCGCGCTACAAAAATAGTGTAGACCACAAATAGTTGTGCTGAATCAGGCTGTTCTTTGTATCCGTTGTTTGAAAGTCTGTAAAGTCCGTCGCGATACAGTTTAATTTAATTATTCTTAGTGAAAACAATTTAACACTCACGAGTGTTGAATTGTTTTATTACTTACAAGTATAACTAACAATGTATCTACATATTTTTTTATGATACTGTGTGTCCCAGAATATATGAAACAAATTGTAACAGGAGATTCCTTAGGTAAGGACCACACAAACGTGCTAAAAAAAAAATCAAAGCTTTTCAAAAAGTACCACTTCTCAGACTTTCAACTTCGTTTATGGCTAATTTTCATTTTTCCCACTATTATTATTTGTGAAGGATTGATTCGTCAAACTAAAAATAATTTTTAATAAACTGCTGTTGTTTTGAAATGCAGCATTATTTTGGTGTATTTTTCTGCACCAAAATTAGATTTTTTTATTTTTACACTAAAGCCATAACTTTTTTATTTTTTATTTTGTACACTTGAAAGGTCCTTACCTAAGGAATCTCCCGTTACATTCACATATTCTAGTTTAGTTTCTAGCCGAATACTTTGCTAAAATTACCCATCATTCGATGATAGCACACCATACGTGGCTTAAGGCCAAGCAACTGTACATGTATGTCACTAAATACGTATAGGGCTTAAGAAAATATTGATTAACTATTTCGTATAAAATACACAACGTTATTGAATTTCTTCATACGAAACAGCAATTTTATAGCTATAGATCCAATACCTTATTGACCTAATTAACTATACTTTCTATGGGTTTTATAACTTTCAATGCCAACGTAAGAGACAAAAGATCTCAATATAAACCGGGTACTTTCCACCAGTCCCAATAGTTTCGAAGCTTATGTAATAGATTAAAACGATCTGGACACTATCCGAAAATAAACATCATTCTTCGAAGAAAAGCTGTTGTGTAAATTACGAAACAAACTTATACAACTATTTTCCTTTCTTCTTCGTATTCGTGTGTCAATAGAGAAACGTACGATGATTTAGGAATCTCGTATCATAGCAGAGGTTATTAGATGAACGTCAGGTTCCAGGTTAAGATTCCAAATCGAGCAAAGGGAATGGTTAGGGATCCCTTTTTTTTTCTAACTAAGTTTTTGTCCTAATTTAATTTGGCATAACTAGTCAGGCAATTTTTTTTGTCATAATTATACTTTGACGTAATTGTTTTTTGGCATACTATTTCAGTACGCATAGATATCATTTAGGCTAATACTTTTTGCCCTAATTTTGATTGGCATATATAAGGCATATATAACTTGGGTACCATAGTGTAACAATGGGTTAGGGTGCAGCAGAGGTGGCTCTTGGGTCATCCCTAAGCCGCCAACATGTTTATTTTATATACGAAAAGTATTTAATTAAATACAAACACAAAATTTACAAAACTCAATGCTTTAGAAAAGTCTGCTTAACAATGATAATGCTTATAGTAATTATGCTTAAAAAAATTGTGCCTGAACAGTTATGCCAAATGACAAGAGTGCGTAACTGTTATTAGGATAAGTAAAAGTATGCCATGTTAAATTATGACATATAATTTTATGCGAATAAATAGGGAACCAAAGGGTTATTGTGTTTTTCTGAGAGAAAGTTCACAGCATAAAAATACCCAAGAGACAGCAAAGTACCTACATTATTACCTGACACCTAAAACATACCTGACGATATGTGGTTGTATTATATATGTAGATATAACATTAGTGACAGTGGTATTGTTTGTAACGTTCATATTTTCTTATTTAATTGACTATCCTCACATTAATATCGCGGGGTACCATACGGACAATCAGTCAACGGATACAAAATCTTGCCAATTCTAGTCCACACCATTTCTTGTCCCGAATGAAGATCAAACTCAGACAATGAGCATGGCACAGTAGCGTTAGTAATTTCGTAGTTAACCACGTAAACCTTTACATCAACCGTACAGTCAAAAATGGTAGAAATCGACAGTTTCCCAAGAGTCTAATGGATGGACCATTAAACATGACCATTAAGCTTTAACTTTAGATGTTATCGTTAAAAAGATAGCACAGTACTGAACGTTGTTTACATAACTGTTACAAGGGCGATCAAAACATTCACACTCGGAACTTCTGTTGACGTAACATTCGGTTTTGGGGTGTGCTCGCCTCTTCCGTGACCTTCTTATCGTGTTCCGATAACATAGAGGCGGACGTGTCACTAGCTTGACAACTATGTGCTACTTGGACTTGTTATTGTATAAAATTATTAGATTCTGTCCGCGGCTTCGTCCTTGGGAACAATATTATAGCCGCAATATCCTTTATTTCACACTATGCACTAATTACTAAATTCTTACGTTGACATGTGTAATGTTTTAAAACTTGCATGGTCGGAAACAGTACTCTTTTTCTACATAAAAGGTGCACAACAAATTGTTCTGTACGCCTGAGATGGTGTATGTCAAATTTCATGATGATTGATTGAGTAGCTAAAGCGTGAAAGCGTAACAACCAAACTCACACTCGGATATATAATGAACTACTACTTTTTTAAATTGTAGAAGAATGCAGATTTACATATAATGAAATGGTAAAATCTAAATTAGATAGCTTTATTGGTACTGTGGCATAATTTTGCGTCTAACAAATGCAAAAACGTAAGCTCGTGTTACGTGATTTTTAGATTATAACAGTAGAAATCTATCCTATTTTACAGCTTAAACGAAACATAAATAGTTCGGGCACGCCACGATCGTGGCGGTAAGTCCCGTGTTTGAGGAGTGGCTGGAGAGGCGCCATGGCGCCCTCACCTTCCGGCTGACACAGGTAATGACTAGCCACGGTTGTTTTGGCCAGTTCCTGTGTCGTATACGCCAGCAAGAGACGCCCGGTTGTCACCACTGCGGCGACTGCCGCGACGTTGTTGAGGACACGGCGCTGCACACTTTGGCGGTTTGCCCCGCCTGGGCATCGCAGCGCCGTGAGTTGATCGCGGCAGTCGGATTGGTTGCCCTCTCGCTCCCGGCCGTAGTTCAGTCTATGGTCCGGAGTGAGAGGTCGTGGAACGCCGTCGCCTCCTTTTGTGAGAAAGTCATTTTCATCAAGGAGGCGGCGGAGCGGGAGAGGGAGCGTTTGAACCCTCTCCCCAACCGCAGAGCCGGGCGCCGGAGGGCGCGAGACGACCTCCAGCCACCCTGAGGATTGACCTGGGGGTGGCGGGCTTTGTGGGCCTGCCCGCCATCCGTTCAGCACCAGGTCCGAGAGGCGGCGTGCGTGTTCCCACGCGCGCCTCTGTGTCGAGTCCGTCTCCCCTCTAGGGGGGACAGTAGGGAGTTTTTAGATGTGCCTATAAGGTAGGTCTTTCGTGTAGTGGCCTGCCGTTTCATACGGCGGGCCGTAACCTCGGCGGGGTCGCGACCGCATGCGAAAATGATTCGCGCGGCCCCGTCGATAGTGGTTTTGTTGAGGAACACCGTGGTAGGTTTAGTCGGTATTCCGGGAGGTACTTTAACATCTTTACCATCTTTCTTTTACCCCGGCGAGTCCGACATAACCCCTCCGCCCGCCCCCGCGGAGGGGTATGCGTCATGCATTCCCGCACGTAAAAAAAAAAAAAAAAAAAAAAAAAACATAAATAGTTATATTACAATTTTAGTTATTGGTTGACAATAAAAATACATATTTATTAGAAAAGCACTTCAAATCCTTCATACAATTTTACTATGGCGGCCGCGTGCTGATTTGAATTTCGAGCTCTGGCATTCAGTCCAACCGTGTCTTACGCTCGGCGCAGTCTTAATCATCAGGCTGGTCATATACCTTAACATTCTACTAAGTCAGATAAAAAGAAATAGAATGTTCAAAAATAAAATTCATCATGATTATCTGAATGTTAAGTTGTATAATTTAATTAGTATTCAGTACTTAGATGGCGGTGATCACGACAGTCCGTCATTGCCAATGATATAATTATATGCAAGATACGCAATTACTGCACAAAAACGTCAGTGGCTACGTTTTTGTGCAATTGCTCATGACAATTATGTATAGGTATGTAAGTGTCTACAGCATATGACTAGACGATACATTATTGTAGATAATTCCAATGTTTTAACTATATTTTCTCTATTTCAATTATTATCGTCGTAATCGAATAGTTACTACTAAGTACGATACTTCAATGACTTCTGAGCACCGGCAAATGTAAGTTTAGTGCGCGAATTCCCAAATTCAATGTGCACTAAACTTAAATTTATACGATGCACAGACGGTCATTTTGGAAACGAGACAAACATTGAAACAACGTATATAGAGAAAATGGCAGCCATTTGTATTCAATTGCAATCTTTGTAAAATGCAAGCGATTAACCTGGACGTAGAATTATTTTAGAACCCAAGCTACTCGTATATAAAAGTTTATGTGCCTTATTATCTTGAAAAGACATTTTCCCTCGAAAGACTAACAATATTTACCTATGAGATCAAATTATTTAAAATATATAAAACCACAAGGTAAAAAATACCGCTCAAAGTAATGCAAAGTTATTATAGTACTGCAGAAATATATTATTTTAGTCGACAGAATCCAACCGAAGTCTGAACTTATATTTTACTAGTTTTCCCCGCGGTTTCAACCGCGTAAGACCCGTTCCCGTGGGAATATAAAAAGTAGCCTGTGTGTCAATCCAGGTCTGCAGCTATTAACATACCAAGTTTCATCGCAATCGGTTCAGTAGTTTTTGCGTAAAAGAGTAACAAACATCCATACATCCATACAAACTTTCGCGTTTATAATATTAGTAAGGATTTAACAAGCAATTTATCTCGGCGACAAATTGTATTACTAGATAAGTACATTAAGTGTACAACGTAACATGTTAGGTAGGGTTTACTTAATTACAAGATACACGAAACTCCAAGGTAGATTAGGTACGAACTTTCACATTTGTGAGTTAAACTACGTTTGTGACGTGTATAGGCCTAAGTTAACTATTTTACTGTAGGTACTTGTAATTGATTGTATTTGATTGGGAGTTTAACTAAGCTAAGTAAACACCCAATCGAATCCAAAAGAATACATCTTATTTCATGCTTTTCAAGGTATTTAAATTGGGTTCATTTTCTACTCAAAGTTTTAAAATTTTCGATTATTATTGCCAATAGATAAGTCACAAGCATCTTAGTAGCAATATTGGTAGATATATATATTAAAATACATAATCATACCAGAATACTATTAATTTAATATGACTGTTCACCTTTGCCAAACTTTTAGGGTTAGGTGTGATATTATGTAACATAAATAACAACTTAATTCGTCATATACTTATCTTAGTCAATTTGCTATGAACGTTTAGAAGTTACATTCATCTTCTACAAAACCCTTTTATTAGATTTTGACCAAATATATTCAACAGTGAAAGTATGACCATTCAAATAACAAAGCATCATCCAAGAATGCTGCCGATATGGGGTAACATAAATATACGAAAAAATGGCAAACTTTCTCTCTTTTTTCAATTCGGTTAATAAGGTCTCTACAAAACCTTTTCCCCAACGCTTATCAGTTCTTTTCCCACGGCTATCAGTTTTCCAAATTACATAGCCTGCCCATAGCTACTTTAACTTATAAACTTCGGATTTTCTATGGCCTTCCTCTTATAGATTCATATCTCTTAAAAAAACCCGTTGACCGAGTTTTACCTTCTTACGAAACCAGTAATCAGTGACGTAGGGGCATGTGCCAGTGGGATCTTTTGTCTCGGGGCCGACAGTGTCGCCGATCTGCACTGATTGGCCCCCGAAATAAGATAAGATAAGAATCAGTGACGTAGGCTCTTTTATATAGGGCATAGTTTAAAACCGAATCTTTAGACACTAATGACCGATGACTTTGCTTATTTTAAAAGAGAAGTTTCTATTTTACGTCTCCCCTTCGTGTTTCTGAGCCAAAGCTTTGATCCAATAGCCCTCTCTTATTACGTGTGTATAGCTTTAAACTATTCATCACTAATTTGGTACCTAACCCTGTTTAAAACAGACAATTTACGTATAAAGATTAAACAATAATTCACATATCATCAAAGCTTATTATTTTCTATAACCATTTAGGTTACAGTAGTCAGGTGGCAATGTTTTCATGGCAAAACTAAATGTTTAGCCGAATTTAACTAGACTCGGAGATTTATTAAGTATATATATTTTAATAAGATTACTTAAACGCTATAAATACTATATTTATAGCGTTTACAGTTAACTTTATTGATATGTGTTGTTATCGTATACTAACAACGTACGGTTTGCTTCAAGCTATCGCAATGAGCCTCGTTTTTAAAAAGCATACTTATATTTGAACACAGAATCACGTGTATACCCCCAAATTCAAATATTTATTACGAATCTTTTCAAAGTTAAGTTCAGGTTTAGCGATGTAGAGAGTGATGTCATTACCGACTTATAACGAGAACTTTCTTACAGAACAAAAACAAATAAAGCCGATGCAGATTTGTGTCTCCGTAAAAAAAGGCAAACAAAGATGCGGAAAACAGTTAGTCTTTTAATAAAGCAAAACAGGATAATACGATCGATATTTTTCACAATAATAGCTTCGTATGAAGGACGAATTTAATAAACAATAACTTTATGTCATATATGATTGAAACTCTTTTGATCGTCAATCTTTCTTAGATAATGTTCAGTGATGTCAGACTGATAGTATCTGATAATTGATTAATTGATCATTGTTTTTCTGTTTGTGACAGTTGCCAGACAGACAATCTCATCAATTTTTCGGACGGACAACCACGTGGTTTTATATGTTATGTGTAACACAATAGTGTGGTCATCAGTAATAGTTGTATCGAGTAAATCATTATTGCCTACTAAAGATAGCCTACCTAAGCAGTCCTTCCGCTGTGCCATTTAATATCTATGAAAATAAATTGTGTACATTTTCGGTAAATCAGAATAATAGACAGTTATAAGGTGCAAGTCTAAGACATGATTATACTTATATAATTATATTATTATTTAAAAGCACAAAATTTACACGCGAGGACCAAATCTAGTAATAAAAAAACAGTTTAAAAACCGTAAGACTGTATCTTTTATATCACAAATGTGAACGTGAATAACATTTTAGTTTACATTTGACCTTTGTTAATTAAGATCAAAATAATATATCAAAACTAAGATGTGTTGCATCATCGAATCTATAGAGTTTTATACAGATTTGCAAACTCTTGCACAAATTTTATGAACATAATTGGTTTCTTAAATTAAATATAAATATAGCTTGGTGAATAAAATAAATAGTTGCAAAGCCACGCTTGAGAAGTGGTTTATAATGCTTTTCTTGGCTTCTCAATTGCCGTCTGCTGTAGCCTTTTTAAAAGTCAACCAGTTAAGTCGTTAATTAGGCAAGCCTTTCATTTGGGAGTACGCCTAGAGTACCAAGAGGTCTATTTATACTGGGTAGTAGTCACTGTTACCTCTAACCACAAAAACGTGTCAGAGTTTTATAGCTTTTAAGACATAAATACCTAATAGATTGTATACGCTCAATATTATAAGCTTAGCAACGCGACAACCAATAGCGGGTCAAGAAAGACTGCTATGCAAGTCTGCAACAATTAAACATTATAATCGGTGATCAGGTATCGGCTAACTCGCTTATATTCGGTGCTTAAAACATATCTTATGTAACATGTCCAAAAGTAATAAATACGTTTTTGTGTAATCATTCACATATATATAGGCGTAATATGGTAGGAACATCTAAACTAATATTATAAACCAGTAAAGGTTGGATGTAGGAAGTAATCTCTGGAATTACCCAACCGACTTAAATAATTCTTTGACCGATATTTAGGATGGTCTTTCAGGGTAGACATAATGATATAATAATATCAGCCCTGTATTAAAATGTCCCACTGCTGGGCACGGGCCTTTTCTCACTGTAAGAAGGGTTAGGCCATAGTCCACCACGCTGGCCTAATGCGGGTTGCCAGACTTCACATATCTTCGAGAACATTATGGAGAACTCTCAGATATGCAGGTTTCCTCACGATGTTTTCCTTCACCGTTAAAGCAAGAAATAATTAACTATTTAATACGCACATAAGTTCGAAAAGTCAGAGATGCGTGCCTTGGGTTCGAACTCGAGACCTCTGCGTGGCAGTCCAACGGTTTCCCACTAGGCTCCCGCTAGGGTAGACATAACTATATTATATTGTATTGAAATAAAGTCTGTGTTCATGGAGAGTAAATTTATAACATGAGTCGATTCAAATACCGGCGAACGGATTGTATAGTTCATGGTTAAATTTAAGTACTATACCTACGGAAAGTGCATAATGACAGAAAATAATAGAACGATCGAGGTGGCGAAGTCGCAGATAAAAGCATATGAAGCTAGTAACTATGTAAAAAACCTATACCAGACCTCTGTGTTTATGTTTGTAAATCTTTCCCTATATTCTGAAATAAATAGCCATTTTATCGAAATTACAGTCTGACCTCTTGTAATCGCATACAGAACGCTATCTAACCTTGTTCAGAGTCCCTTTTGGGTCCATAGAGACTACAGGTTTGGAATATTTCGTAGCGGCGGTACAGAATTCATTCCGATTTGAACAGTCGTATATATATATATACAAGCTGATGATGAACAAGACATTTTAGACAAGGATAGTAATATTTCCTTCTTAAGTTGTTTGTAGATAGGGTACAGTAAAGTCTGCGTTTAAACCCGCAAAAGATCTCCACCTTACAAAAGATCATAGCCAGATAACCTTGTTTTGACTATGACAATAAGTAAGGATTGATCTGCTCTTTAAGGTGCTGTGTCAACAGAATACTATTAGTTCCTACCGTATGACTTTCCAGCAGTAACTCATTTTTTTTGTAGTCGGCAACTCGCGTGTTTTCTTTTGTGTTAGAGTCGTCAATGGGAGAATGATAGCAGAAAACTATCCGCGCAGCTATAATCGTCAGCATATTATTCTTTATAATTCGTCACACTGTTCAACATAGTAGTTGTATTAAATGTATTTATAGTATAACCCGTATTGTTATCGCTATTAATACTTTAATTTATTCTTGTAATTATATAAAAATATGTGGTAAGCACTCATGCTTATACATTGTATGGGTTACGATAATTACAAAGTTATTGCAATACCACAAATGTGGCCTGATGGTATCCTTACCTATGAACGCTTGTATAATGCATTCCAAGTCATAACGATCTTGTCATAATGACAGCGTTCGACATTTAGTTACCCTACATACTGCAGGCACACACCACACTGTTATTTTGGCAGCTATATGATGTAAATACTTTCCCGGGTGCCTCCAGGATCAAGAGATGATTTCCTCATCGCCGGTCTAAACTTTTGCATAAACTTCTAGCATATATCCATAAATGTTGACACTGCTCTAGATAACAATGTATATTTACCAAATAGAAGTAGCAAAATATATTACACATGTTTTAAAAATTTCTTCGATTTCTTTTAAGTTATAGCAAATAACATTAATTACTTAGTTGTCCTATCTATGGTACTTGTATGCCTTTTTAAATGGTTAATACAATACACAATTAATCAGGCGATATTTGGCCGCAAACCATTGTGAAATAATATTCGAATGAAGCACCTACCAAGAACAGAATGCAAAAGAGAACCCTTGCACTGGTTAGCAAAACGAGGGTGAGACAAAAATAATCAATTGCATAGCGCAATACAAAAAATAAATCTGCTGTACAATCATGAGGATAATAATATAGAAGACCCAATAACACATTTACCGACACAGGAATCGAGCCCGAGTTCTCACAATCACCAATCTTTTTAATATAGGCCGTTAATTCCGTTCAGATTACGTACTATATTAATTTTGCCGTAAACACGTTGACGCTAATCTCTATTTGAGATAAGAGCTTGTTATTTCGGTGAATAATATTTTACCTTAACTATAACTGCCTCTGAACAATAGCTATATACGTGTTACTTTAATTATTTTGCCTCCTAATAATATGTATGTACTTGTAAATTAAGTTCTTACCTAGTCTATATTAATATTCAACTCTGAAGAAACTATGTTCGTATATTAAAGATACGTTAGGCAAACTAATTATGTATTTCTAAATCCGAAACTATGCTTATTTCACCACGTGTTTGTTTGTGCAAAAACCCCTTCAATGGCGCAGCGGTAATGAATGCGATTGATGTGCATATATTCCTAATTGTCAGTAATTATCGGGTAGGTATCCGGGATTGGTCAAAATGTTATCTATATCTATGTAGTCTATTACGTAGGACTTAAAACCATACTTGGCTAAATGTGAGTGTACTGACTCAGCCTACCCTTTCGGGCTTACTGGTGTGAGCTTATGTATGTGTAGATTATGTGGCGATATCCACGATTTCAAAGCTTAGGATTCAATTTATGATCTACATAGATTTATAGTATAGTGATCAAAGTAACTGCTGTGCGTCGTTAAATGTGTTATAGTCCATTTCAAATACGAAGTCTCATTTGACAGGTGATCGTTAAACAGCAATAGTAAAGTGACCGTTTCAATTGACACATCACGAAAAGGATAACCGATTAACTTTCCAAACAATCTGTATTCGTGGGTTTAGAATCGAAACAAAAATTATAGAAACAGAAAAACGAAAAAGGTGTCAATCCAAGTTTGACGTATCGAAAGAATAGTTGCATCAAAGCTATATATAACGTGATAACGTGTTAAAAAAATACTGGGCTTATCCTTGATTAATTCCTAGTATAAGATACTTACTCCATAATTAGTATAAAGATGAAATAAATGCGACATAACAGATTTTAATTGGCAAAACAAAATCTATGAAATATTTAAACCATACCTCCAATATCGTATCTTCTATTGAAATTAAACTACTATATACGGATTTTATCGCGTTGTTTATTTGACACTTTATTACAAAATTTTGAAAACTGTTACACTATACTACTATTAAACTTTACTAACTTTTAAGCTAATTAAATTATTATTAAAACTATTAAAACTATTTAGATTTAATTTAATTTTACACTTTCCCCGACGTTTCGGTTGCTTTTCAGCAGCCATGGTCACGGGGAGAATAAGATGGTAGTTGTCTCAATGTTCCAGTGTAGTTATTTCAAAGTACCCGAACATAATTTAATCATTGGTGTTTCTGTGGATCCCAAGCTGGTGGTACATAGTTGGAATGTACCACCAGCTTGGGATCCAGTAATACAAATAGTCAAACCCAAGAAGAAGCAAACCACAGCTAGACTTCATGATACTTTGAGCTCATTCTGCGTAAATAGAAACACCAATGATTAAATTATGTTCGGGTACTTTGAAATAACTACACTGGAACATTGAGACAACTACCATCTTAGTCTCCCCGTGACCATGGCTGCTGAAAAGCAAACGAAACGTCGCGTCGGGGAAAGTGTAAAATTAAATTAAATCTAAGTAGTTTTAATAGTTTTAATAATAATTTAATTAGCTTAAAAGTTAGTAAAGTTTAATAGTAGTATAGTGTAACAGTTTTCAAAATATTGTAATAACGTGTCAAATAAACAACGCGATAAAATCCGTATATAGTAGTTTAATTTCAATGAATAATATTCGCGTAAATAGAAGACAATATTATGTAAATCGTATCTTCTAATCCATTTTTTAATAAAGAAGATATATTAAGGGATTATTGTAGAATGGGTTTTAGGTACGTTGCAACCTAATAATAATTAATACCAAATACAAATTTACAAAAGTATTTCTCAGACAATTGGTTTTACTCGATTGATTATTGATCGATGGTATTAATTCGATTTTATTCGATTCATACTGTCACGTCACTATGACTGAAAGTAAAAAAAATACGATAGTACGTAACCATGGTATTGTAGTAAAATGTTATTTTATTTTGATGTTTAAATTATTTAAGACTAATTTTAATTGAAATTATTTCTTGTTTATGTTTGTGGAACAATTATATCAGGTTTCTTGTTTTTATAAATACTCTTTAGTACCCTAAGTAATCATTGTTTATTTTAGTAATTTATATGAAATGTGGAGACTTACGTGCTATGAATTGTCAAAAGGGACTTCGTATTTAAAACAGACTATAGTAGACTCCCTTTAGTCTCCGCGAACGAAGTCGCATAATCTACTTATAATAATAAGATTTCAATTGTAATGTTTCGAGTATAAACATATATTTTAATCTCTATAACATAAATATTAGGTCAATAAAAGACATCCAAAATCGGAATCAAAAGGTGCTTGGTATTCAAAAAGCCGATAGGCAATCTTTTCTTACCACTTAAACCGCTAACTATCCAAAATTGAGTTTGTATAAACTGAATGCTTTAAGAAATAATGACCTGTGCCATATTGAATATGATAAAATAAATAATATGATAAATCAAGTATGACATGCAGAAAATCTAACCGCGAGTGAAGGTGCCAATATAAACATCACATCTATACTAATATTATAAAGCTGAAGAGTTTGTTTGTTTGTTTGCTTGACCGCGCTCATCTCAGAAACTACTGGTCCGAATTGAAAAATCTTTTTAGTGTTGGATAGCCCATTTATCCAGAAAGGCTATAGGCTATATAACATCACGCTACGACGAATAGGAGCGGAGCAGCAATGAAAAATGTTGCAAAAACGGGGCAAATTCTCTTATGTGAAGCAGACAAAGTTGCGCGGGTCAGCTAGTTCTGATATAACATGCGCTTTACGCTTATCAAATAGAGTAATAAAAATCGCAAAGATGTTATGTTAAATACAAATCTTTTAAATCGTCAGAAAAGCAGATAGTGTATTTTACTAAAATCTTGCCAGCAATGTTTGAGGTGCCACATAGTAGGTGGCGAACTTATTACGAGTCTATCGAACATTGCCTCACTCTAAGCTGCTACTTAGAATACCAAAAAATATACCGCTTCTTCAAACTTTAAATAATGAAGAAGCTAACCGTAAAGTACTAGCTGTTCCCCGCGGTTTCACTTATGTTTATGATGACTGTTCCGCTGCCATGGCTCGCAGCAGAATATTATAGGAATAGTCTATATTACTTCTGGATAAAGTAGCTTTCTAATGGTGAAACTTATCGCTAGTTGCACTCACTGATCGGTAAACGATTAGCAAGGTTAAGCAACGTTGGGTGCGGTTAGTCTATAGATGGGTGACCGCTTAGTGGTATTTCATCTGAGCGTCCCCGTGCTTTGGAGGGCACGTAAAAAGTCGGTCCCGGTTGTTGTCAAATTGACAGCAGTCGTTAAGCCATGTCAGAGGCCTACGGACGGCTTGAACAACTCGTGACAACAGGTTGGCCACTAACAAAACGAAATTAAAAAAATAAAGAGAATGGTGAAACAATTACTAAAATCTGTTTAGCAGTTTCAGAGATTAGTATAGATGAAGAATTTTATGTCAAATGCAATATTGCATGTTACATGTCACAGTGTCATGAATTCAATCAGGGGAACCCATCACTTTTCTAGAGATTGCCAACCCCAATCGCGATAGAAAAGGGTTAACAATATTAAACCCATTCTTAAGGTCGACAGATATGTCACAGGCCTGATTCAAATACCTAGTCACACTTCTTTAGCCTTGATACAAGACGTTCTCGTTAATACCACATTGACTGCACAGATATAGCGCAGTGGTTTAAGTGACCCCCGCGCCACTGCCACTGTATTGTATGTTGTAGGTTCGATCCGTACATCGTACAAATATTTGTGTGATCCAGAAATAGTTGTTCTGAATCTAGATTCGCCTAGGAACACCTAGGTGTTCCTTGTGTAACGGACACAAGGAGCACCTAGATTCAGAATGTTTAAATGTTTCTAAAGTCGATCCTCGAACTCCTAGTGCGGGACTTGGAAAACTGGCAGTGGACAAAAGATGTTGAAAAGTTTTCCAATTTACGATATCTTATAGTTACGGTACACGTATTTCATTTATCTTGCCAAGAACCTATATTCTACTAAACAAAAAGATTATGGTAAAAGAAACAAAAGATATTAGCGTGTTTATCTCATTATCATTCAGAGAGGCGAGTGAAATTGTGAGAACAAGGCGAAATGATAAAAGGATCCTTCACGGCTTTCTGATCTAAGGTCTGACAAAATGCCGAATTTCGGCTTCAAATATAAATAGAAATTTTCTTCTTAAGGATATTCTTACGCGTTTATTCTATACTTAAGTGTTTAATACTTTGTTATAGTAAGTTGTTTACTTTGCCAAGATATAATCTGAACAATTATAAGAAAATTAACTAGCTAAAGACGTCGAGGCATATTATTGTAACAAGGCTGTGTCTGTGTTAAAGTTATCCAAAACCTATAACCTACAATCTAGCGACCTCTGAGCCCATAAGAAATCTTTTCAAATTTTCTTATTCGGTTCGTTTGCCCCGGCATCACGCACAAACTACTAAACGAATATTGAGACGGTTTCGATGTTTGATAGCTTGGGATTGCAACATAAAAGTAAACAATGTTTTATCTGGTTCCATTCAATTGAACAGAAGATATACATACCACGCAAAAGACTTTAAAATTTAACCATAGCTTTCGAAGATGACGTTGCGAAAAAAGCTAGTTTTATAAAAACCATACAACCATAAAACCAACCAAAATCTTTTGGCGAACATCCAACTGACCGACCGCTACGGGACGAGAGAAAGATCGTTAACAGCCACAACACGTTACAGGATGTACATATATACAGAAGCACATCATGTTTAGTTAATGAAAATGAAAATGAAAATGAAAAATCTTGATTTGTCTCAAAACAGTTACATTAATTATAAATGAGACATCCCCAGTAAGTAATTGATAATACTAGTGTTGGGGCTATCTCGCTCTTTCCCTTAATTATTAACAATATTGAGACTAATTAATAATACTACTACTAATGTGTCATCCAAGTCATTTCCAATGTGTCATCAAAGCACTTCCCGTAGTTATGATTATTTTTCCACAGTACTGAAAATTAATAACTGATTACGGGGTAGATACATCAATGAGTTCATCTGTTAAGAAATATTCTGGTTCTTCTTCTTTCTTAACACTCAGGATGGAACGACACTTCGGTCATCATTTAAAATTGGACAGGGACCTTTTTAATTACTTAAACGAGATCAACAAATATTATTCCTTCATTCGTGTTCTGTCTCACCAACTTCAGCAACCTACGCGAAATTATATTTAACCACGCACGAGAACTAAAGATAGGAGCTAATAACAAAGTCTATTTAAAAACAACTGAATTATTTTATCAAACATCATAAAAGTTATTTATGTTTTGATACGCGAATCTGAACGTCTGATGTAACAATCATTGTGACACTCCTCACTGACCACCGCTATAACCGGGCATAACGATGGACGTACACGACCTTTTATCGCTTTTCGATAATATAGAGACGCTCATGTCACTACAAAATGTAACATGTGTCATCTGAACACGACGTTATACCATAAGCAACGTTCCAATAAATAATAAACAGTGATACTGAGGACGCTTTTATATAGTTCAGGAAGTAATTGTTAATGAGCTGCTTTAAAAATACATGCAGTAATGCCGCTTATATTTTTAATTAGGTGTATCTACACTTAATATTATAAAGAGGGAAATTTATATGTTTCTTTGTTTGTAAGGATTTAACTCAAAAACTACACAACAGCTTTTAAAAATTATTTCACCCTTGGAATCTTTATTATCACCGAGTAACATAGACTATACATATAGTTATATAAAAAAACATTTATGTAACATAGGCTATATAATTATATAAATATAGAGATCATAAGTAACTCATGACAGTCATGACTAACTTACCTGTGCTTAAAACTCAGAACCGATTAGTAAAAATGAACATTGACTAAAACAATTGCTCACAAGTTATAACTTCTACAATAACGCCAGTAAGTCTGCCAAAAGTTTGTAAGTATAATCATAAATATTCGAGTAGGTATATAAACACTACGATTAATTTTGAAATGAAACTAAAACTATCTTACTTTTTTTTAGTTTTAAGAAATATATTTATTTACAAACTTTTTGGGTGATCATAGTATTATTAGATCCTGAAATATAACTTCATTATTTTGTTTGAATGTTAACATTATATCTCCGCAATGCAACGCTAATTTATTATTGTATTATTTATTAGTCATTCTTATGACAGATAACTTAGACAGATGATCTCTACATGAGATGGAAAAATTTGCCTTTGTTAGCACACCATATAAATAATTCCACTGCGTAATAAATAACTAATTATGAACGTGCATACATAGATTCACGCCTGTTTCCCAGAGGGGTAGGCAAAGACTACGGATTTTCATTTGCTACGATCCTGACCCACTTCTCTGGCTTCATTCACTTTCATCACATTACTCATACACGCTCGCCGGTTTAAGGTGCTTTTAACCTGGCCTTTGTCGAGAACGTCTCCTAACTATGTATACCTACTTAAGTACATAGACTCACGCCTATATCACTGTAGTGATAGGCAGAGGTATATCCCACCAACATTTCGCCAGCTTATCTAAAAACCCAATAACACATTGTTTGATCCGAGCATCGCACCCGTGTGCTCACACCTAGCAATTGCATTCAACGCCGCTGCGCCACCGAAGTTTATTTACTTGCTCTAATCATGAAAATATGTAGTTAGGAGTTTACACTAGACAACTAATTAACAGACAAATATTTATATAACTGATAACTCGAAACGGAATCCCCGCCAAAACCCCGGTCATTGAGGAAAATAGCAATTTCAAGTCATAGAGCACGGATTACTAATTACTTAATCATGGCACGGTTTAACTCACACGTGCGTCGGTCACTAAAGCAGCTTAACGCTCTTTTGGACTTTAACCCAGAAGGTGATATTTTTGCAGATGAATGGTAAGTATTATTATTAGAATGTATGAGGTACTGGAAAACGCGTGAAGGCTATTTTTTTTATTTATGTTATATTATTGTGATTAAATAGTGTAATTGGCGCAAGTCGTTCTATTTGATGTAAAATAAATAAATAAATAATAATAAATAATAGTCCAAGACGTTGAAATTTTTGTATATCAATAACGTAGATACATCAGAATATGGATATCAAAATATAAACTGAGGTGAATTATATATTATGTCGCTTACATAGCGATCGAACAACTGATTTATAGCTTGAACAAAAAATCGAAACCATATTACAACAACGGATATGCATAATTATTATCATTTTATGAAAAGAGTAATGATTCACGGACTTTGTGGCGTGTATGATGACAACAGCTGTTAATATATCATATAAATTTATATTCAATAATATTGTTTACATGTCTCTCGGCATTACATACTGAGAGTGCTCGTTCTGCTACAATACTAACAAACCTTATTGCTTCATTCTGTCTTAAAAACTTTCAAGCTGCAGAATATTTCTTAGGGTTCTATGAATCACATTTATCTATTGAGTCTAGTATATTATATATTTTTACTAGTTTTTGTAATAAAGTGTCAAATAAACAACGCGATAAAATCCATATATAGTAGTTTAATTTCAATATTACTCTATTTATATATAGTTTATTATCACGAGACAGAAATGGCTAATTGAATTGGAAACTATATATATCTACACATTAATTGCTACACTTTTTCTCAATCTTATTTAGGTATATATTATATTCGGCTACTATTTAACTGACTAAATACCGCGTTAGCCCTGTAGCAGTTGTTACTATGACGCTTACGGTTGTAAAAGCCCAGGCTTCCTCTACCAAATCGGGTGGGTTTGTTAGATTCTTTTGATCTAAAAATGTGCCCATACGTGAGCCTAGGCCGTCCGCTGCGTTAAGCGGGTGCACGGAGCGGGCGCCCACGCGGCGTGATGTTTTCTATTATCATGGGTCGGACATGGGCTTCGGACGGAGCACGCGAGCGGAGCTCTTTCCAGGAAATCAGTGAGCGCTGCTTTGTTACTGCCGGCGCTGCGAGAGGCGGGAGTCCGCGAGTCCGTGACGGAGCACGGCGCGGGTCTCCGCGGCGGGCGCCCGCTCCTTGCACCCGCTTAATGCAGCGGACGGCCTAACATAAATGACAAAGTAACTGTACCACTGTTGACTCGTTAGGAGATAACTGTGTATGTCACCGACCATGTATTAAGAGTTATAAATACATACGTAGTCGTGTAAATAAATCACATCAAACGATTATTTGATTATAGAAATCACATTTCCCACCCTCTATTCGCGTCGATAAACACCCTTTTAGAATTGTCATTTAATAGATGCCTCTATGTATAGATACAAATTTGTATTAAAGCCGTTAAAACGAACCATATTTTTATGTAGCTGTAATATTTTTAACTTCAGTTTGGTCATCTCTGCGTCGGCTATGCGAAATATAAATTTAAAATATTTCTAAAGGCCATACGCGAAATATTGCCATGCATTGCACAGTATAGGTATTATAATTAACAACTTTGTGATCCACTTTATTGCAGCGTCATAGTGCAGTAAAAATAAAGCCCGTTTAAAAGCTCCTTAATAGAAAGTTATATTTGATTCTATAAAAGATGAAGTATGACTTAATCGGATCATACTGCTTGGAGAAAAACCAACTTAATAAGATAAATAAGCTCTAAAGCCGTGCTTTGCAATTAAAATTTATATTGCAATAGAATATTTATAGCGCTTTGTAAAACTTATTAATTGGACTGCACGTATGGTGTAATGATCAGAGTTGTTGCCTCGCCACCGCTAGCATTGTAAGATCAATCGTGACTCCACGGGCTCTTTAGTCAACTGATCCCGCTCTAAATTAATCCCGCGAGATGAGCTGACCTAACGAATGTTTTGAATCGGGCAACTGATTCCATTGATACATTTTAGGATTTGTACAGACACGAAAAAAAGTGTTAGACATAAAATTATTTACATTTAGTTATAATATTATATAATAATATCAGCCCTGTATTAAACTGTCCCACTGCTGGGCACGGGCCTCTTCTCACTGTGAGAAGGGTTAGGCCATAGTCCACCACGCTGGCCTAGTGCGGGTTGGCAGACTTCACATATCTTCGAGAACATTATGGAGAACTCTCAGCTATGCAGGTTTCCTCACGATGTTTTCCTTCACCGTTAAAGCAAGCGATAATTAACTATTTAATACGCATATAACTTCGAAAAGTCAGAGTTGCGCGCCTTGGGTTTGAACTCGAGACCTCTGCGTGGCAGTCCAACGGTTTCCCGCTAGGCTATCGCTGCTTACATTTAGTTATCTGTTCATTAATCAAACGACTGTGATGTTAATATATCAGTATTACCAAGCGATGGTGTGTCATTTATTTCCTCAAACACTTTTGTTCACGTGTGTACATATTTCCGATTCAAAATATTCGTTAGATCAACTCATCCCGCGAGATAAGTTCGAGCGGGATCAGTTGACTAAAGAGCCACTCGACGTGGGATGGAAATGTGTGTGAAACACAATCAATTATTAAAAGTTTGGGTATACCTACTTTATGGTATCCTCTGTGTCTACGGCTTAAATGTTTGTAAAGATGCCCGGTTTGTAGGAATTATGCATAGCGCGAGAAGGCCTGAATAAAAAAAATATATCTATAAAAATATCACTACATATTATAAAACAAAGTTCCTCGCCGGCGCTACGTCTGTCTGTCTGCTCGCGATTAACCCAAAAAATACTAAACGGATTTTCATGCAGTTTTTGCCAATAGACAAAGTGATTCATGAAGAAGGTTTAGGTGTATAATTTGTTAAGGATTTGTATTACCCGTGCGAGGACGGCGCGGGTCGCTATTATAGCATAAAATAAAATGTCAGCGTGTGAACGTGGCCCTGGTTTTGATTGTCGAGCAAAGTGTTATTCGGTTTTATATTGAAAAATCTCTATAGCAATGCGTAATCTGGAAATATTACGCGGTAGACTACAATCAGCTTGCCCATTATTACGTGGGACCCAAAAACAAAGCTAGCGAAATATGGGTGCAATATAATTCTAGAGTACTTATACTTTTAGTGTAGTAGAGCCTCGCTGATTTCAGCATGAATGGGCCGGCTCGACCCGGGAAGGACTACCCTCTCACAGAATATTGACGTGAAATAGCAGTATTCCTACTGTTGAATTTCGTTCGGTGAGCAAGATTACCGGAGGCCCAATCACCCTCTTTCGCCTTCCCGCTCCTTCTCCTTCCGCGCCTTACTCGCCTTACGCTCCTTACGCGTAAGTGATACCTCTGGTGTTGCATGCGTCCATAGGCTACGGTAACCACTTACCATCAGGTGGGCCGTATACTTGTTTGCCACCAAAGTAGAATAAAAAAAAATGTATATACATATATAAAGACGTCTATGTTCCCTGCATATGACGGAGCGATTAACCACAACATGATAACACTATTCAGAAAAATATAAATGAGGATATTATCTTCATTATTCTTGAATATAGTATTCGAATATCAAGTACATCTCGATATTTTATATATCACATCTGAATCATGACATACTTGACATACTAAGCAAACAAATCCGAAAATATGGCATTATATATTAGTTATTATCTTATCAAATTATCATTTTGACAAGGCGATATTGTCGATCAGCACTGCATGGTTACAAACATGTGTTTTCCCTAGGTAGCCTATAAAATATGTACATACATATATTAAAAGGTAACAAATCTACAATGGGTAGACATCCTCTGTTTTCTTGCCTGATACACCTAAATTGGATCCATATAATATAAAATCTTGTACTGGAGGAGGTAATATTCCCCTTCCCGTTATAACAGTAGAGGACTTAGTAAAGGCAATTGATAAGCTCAAATCTGGTAACTCAATAGGTCCTGACAGTGTTCCCGCTTACATCCTAAAGGGTGCAAGGAAAAATTAGGTATTCCTCACTGTCATGTTTTTAACATAGCCCTTTATGGTGTGTACCCTGAACAGTGGAAACTGTCACGAGTTATTCCTATCCCCAAAACCACTGATAAGACATCGGTATAGGATCACAGACCAATCGCTATTCTACGAACTGTAGCTAAGCTTATCGAACATGTACTTCGTACTACCATTTACCAACAAATAGACGCGCACCTATCCGATGCTCAGCACGGTTTTAGACTCGGTCGTTCAGAAAACTCAAACCTTTTGATCCACACGGACATTATTTCTAGAAGCTTGGCCTTTACAGGGCAAGTTGATGTGCTCTAATTTGATTTTGTTAAAGCATTCGGTAGGATCGACAAAGATGTGCTTCTGGCGAAATTGGGCAACATTGGCTTCACGCCAGGCTTTCTCAATTTCTTTGCCGACTATATGAGAGATCGTAGACAGTTCGTCAGACACGATTGCTTTGATTCTAAGCCCTACAACACTCGCTCAGGTGTGACTCAGGGATCATTATTAGGTCCACTTTTATTTCTGGTTATGATAAATGATCTAATTACTGAAATCAAATTAGCTAAATGCCTTTTATATGTCGATGATTTAAAACTAGTACTGGAAATCAAATCTACCGGCGATTGCACGAATTTACAAAGGGATATCGATGCGTTCCATCAATGGAGTAATGCAACTAAGCTACTCTTTAACGACGAGAAGTGCTATGTCATGACCTATAGTGGAAAGCTGCAACCAATACATCATAAATATACGCTGGATAGTAAAGACATAACACGAGTAGACCAAATCAAGGATTTAGGAGTGACCTTCGATTGTGGTCTTTCATTCAAAGATCATCATCAGACGAAAGCCTGACGCTGGTTTTCAACTGGGTCCTTTAGTGACTCACGGATATAAAACCATCTATAATATAAACAAAGAAAATAAAAATGAAATATTTATATAGTATATATAAAAACAGAATAATATCCACGTTACACACAGACACAGATAATATAACACACAGATCACCCAACACAAAATTATATTAAAAAAATAAATAATAATAATGATACGACTGAGTAAAATTAATTTTAATCTATTATAATATCACGTGCTCACACGACGAGCGCGACTCAGGCACATACACGCGAAGGTAGTCACTCCTTTACATATATATAGATCAACGATACTAGCAAAGCAAAGCAAAGCAGAAAAGGACATAGGGTACCTTTCATCCAGGAAAAAGTACAGCTAGGTACTTTTTTTTTTTTGACGAGGTGAAATGTGCAGTTCACGTTCCCCATCGCCAGTTTTGGGGCGGGCGATGGGGATGTGTCGGGATTCAGCCCATAAGATGGTTTGGGCTGAACCGACTAAAACCACCGCGGTGTTCCTCACACCTTTATGGCGGGGCCGCGCAGATCGCTCTCGCATACAAATCGCGACCCCGTCAAAGGTTTGACCCGCCGATGGACGTGGCGAGACCCACTCAGTGAAAAAAAAAATTAGGTACTAATTTAATCTTTTTTTTTTTTTTGACCCAGGAAAATACTTTATGGATACCCCCTTCCCCGGGGGGGAAGGGTGGTTATGTGAGACTCTCCACCCCTGAAGGGGGTCGGTATACACACTAAAAACCTGGGGTGAGCAGTCCCTCCGCCGACGGAGTGGGGCGGGATGGGGTCGCGTTAGCAATCACCATCCCGCCCCGGCGGTTGGCCCGGCTGATGGTGACCGGGCCTCAGCACCTGTGGAGGGAAGGCCTTGCTCACCAAGGCCATCCCTCAGACGTGTGGGGCCGTGCAAGCCGGTAGAGAGTCCCCCGACTCTGTACCAGTGACCCCACTATACAGGAGCGAGAAGGCGGGCAAATCGCCTCCTTCTCGCTCCCGTCCGTCTGCGCCGGAGAGGGTCAGCGAGGAGGCTGTTCTCCCTGACCCTCTCCGCGGTCTCCTTCTGCGCCATGACAGCTTCGCAGAAGGAGACCACTGCCTGCCACGACCTCTCGCCGCCGAGCATGGCGTTGATCACGCTCGGCAAGAAGAGATCTCCGCCTATTATGGCCGAAAGCGTGTGCCGCTGCGGCCCCCACGCGGCACACGCCTCCAGCGTGTGGAGCGCCGTGAGGTACTAATTTAACCTAGCGTAACCTACATTTACGCGAGCGAAGCCGCGTGCAAAATCTTATTATAATATAGGTACTTTACTTTTACAGTGTCGTAGTAGGTTTGGTAGGAAGAGGCCTTCAATAGTGGGTGGCTTCAATATTAAAATCAAATATCTATAAAGTAAAGGTTAAGCCTTTATTTTAACGAAATTTCCAATAACTTTCATCATCCATTACTAACGAATAGCTGTATAATCTATTTATATGTAGATTATTATTATTATATTAAAATCAACATACAATTTTGATGAAATAATATGAAAAATGAAATGGCCAGAATCTTTAGAAAGACTATAGATAACTTTTAATACAACGGTAAAAGTAGCAGCTGATAATATTAAATACCAGTGCAGTGCCCAAAAAATAAAAATGGTTAACACTTATAAACCTTTAAAGCATGGACGCCTTTAAATTGGTGATTATTAAATATATTAAGAAACCGTTTGTCGATTCTGTAAAAATTCTGCACCAACCAACCCTAAGCTCCTAGCTCTTGCGTGACTATAATATAATACACCACACGCCCAAAAGAGTTCTGACAATATTTATAAACTTAAACAAAATAATTTGACTTATTAACATTACCAAAACCCAAATGACAGAATGTCATCATCTTTCCGCACGAAATACAACATATTATGTAAACATTTCATAAAACTTTATTCATAACATCACCACAATTTGCGACCTCATTTTTCTTACTCCTTAATAGACTACTTTTTATTGAGTTCACGACTTCACAAACAATTCCAACTCGGTTGAAAGACGACAAATTTTATACTTGTTTATCTTTATTTGTTTCTTTATACACCTTGTAAAATTTTATTACTTGAACTCTAATAACCTTCGAGGAATATATTGAACGCATTCTATTACTGTTACTATATTTAAATATTTTATTAAAAAGTTGAACACATTGTCTGCGGTAGGCGAAAAGAATGATTCATGTTGCTTGTTGATCAGGACGACACATAACCGAAAAAGACCCCACACGTTACGATGCCGTACGACAATTAACATGTGAAGTGACAGGAAACATATACATATGTTTATGTCCCGTCCCGCTAGATATTTATATACCTACACGGTAACGTAGGTCACTTGTATGTACTGTCCATCTAATATATACGCATTGCCTCGCGTAGCGACGGTCTGTTTGGACCTAGGATATTGCAGCATGACCTTTAAGATACAATATACTTACCTAATTTGGCCACCTTTATTATACTATAAAAAGGTTAATTAAAATCGTGTGCACTTGCACTTCTAGTTATCTCTACGTAAGCTTTTGATTGACAGAACAACGTTGTACATATGTATTTATCTAAATCTTCACGTTTTACGATTTCTCAATAAAACATTTTTAGCAGATAAAATTTTATCGGATAAGGTTGCCAATATAAAAATCTGTACAGCTGTTTCGGTGCAAAAATGTGAGAGACACACATTCGAACTCGTTATATTATAAACACTGCAGATAAGTTGCGTAAAGTCAATAAGTGTCATAAACCTTATCTGTATTGTACAAATTATTGCGTAACACACGCACTTGGTACATGTAAAAGTGAGACAATATTTATGTTCGAAAATTACGCTGTTGTAAGGAATATTTTAGTTGTGAGAGATGAATCACAGTTAGGTTAAGGATAATATGTTGCCGACTGACCTTTCGACGGATACACCGCTACTTAAAAGCATAATACAGAATATGGTCTGGCCAACTTATGAGAGAGACTCATTTATAAGCCAAAATGAATAACAAATATTTTGGTTCGCCTACATAATACACATTGTATGGAGTCAGATCGGTTACTGTTAGGTTTTCTTATTTTAACTACTGACTACCGTAATAGATTCACGACGTCAGAATACGAAACATCAGTGCTTTGTCATCATAAAAATTTTGGCGCCGCTAATGAGATATAAGTTCACATAAGACATTACCGAAATTTGATTCGATAACTTCGCAGTGCTTTATAAACTTTACGCTTATTCAAGGATTATACTTTCCATAATGGATACTGTATAAGAGCTTTTATGTTTATTATGAAAACTTTTAACGTAGGTAATTATAGGGAATTTTTGTTATAGATTAAACCAGAGGATCCCAGACTTTTTTCTCATAGACCACTTTCAAAATTTAGCAGGTTTCGGTGGACCCCTTGCAGCTACATTTCTACCATATTCCTTGGCATTCGTATTTATATTGGTGAAGAATCAAACAAGTTCATGCAATTAAAATTTTTATCAGATCTCTACGGGCTGATCTACCTTTTTTTAATTCTCGATTCTGAGCCTACCACGGTAGGCGGACTGTAGGTTCGAGACCACTGGTACAGAATATGAAATATGTAAGTTTCTACAAGTAACAGTCGCTGAGCTTCTTAAAATATTATCTACCTACATTGATAGGTGAAATCAAGCCAACATTTTAGTTCTTCACTATAAGCAAATAAATTTTCGTGGACCCCGCTTACGAATTGTGGACCCCATTATTCTTGTCACGCCATCGTAGACCTCCTTAGACTTCTGGGGGATCCCTTGGAACACTTTGGGACCTAATGGTTTAAACAGACATTACAGTAATGTCTATTTAAATCTTAAGAGAAAAATACCTTTTCATTCAAAACAGAAACACAAATAAAAGTCTATACATTTATTAAACTTGTTTTAGATGAGACAATTATGTATATAGCGTTAATACGCCTTCTCATGAATTAAAAGTGTATGGACAAGAACTACTTAATCACACACTATAAGCAGTTACCTATTCGTACTGGCTGAATTCAGGCAGTGAATATTTATTTACTAATTGATTTATGTAGCGGGATATTCTACGTGTACTTCCTTAGAGTAAAATCATACTAGAGCTTATGTATGTATGTATCTTATGTGGGGGCCAGTCGGTGCAGACCGCCGACACTTCGACCCAGTGGGATCTTTGGTGTCGATACTCTCCCAATAACGGCTGCCATAGATGTTCATGGCAGCCGGTATCGACGGCTTAACGTGCTCTCCGAGGCACGGAGCAGGCGATAATTGTCAATCAATACGCACATAATTTTGAAAAGTCATGTATCTTCCGAAAGTCAGATGTGCGCGACGTGGGTTCAAACCCGAGACCCACTGCATTGTAGTCTGTTGGTCTCAACACTGAGCTATCGCTAGTTTACTAGAGCTTATAGTCATATGTCTAAACGGCTTCTACAAAATAGAACACGCGTCGTTTCACAACGATCGTTCAGAGAATACATAAAGAAACACACACAAACCCAAATAATATTAATTACGGTCTCAAGAATAACACCCTATTTGAATTGTATCATGTAGATAAGCGTAACTGGCCAAATTAAATTCAAAGTGACGTACATTATAACAAACAACGAAACATTAACTTAGGTAGCTACTACAATGCTTGCACAGTAACTAATACCTCTTTATGTCTTGTTTCAGATGAGGAATTGGAACACATTCAAATCAGAAGTTTCACACCGTAGACTAAACAAAAGAAAATGGTCTATGTCTACAGATAAGGACTACGTGCAATAATTTTCTATTTCTTCCGCAACATTTGCTTCCTGCTCTATAAATACATAACTTTTTATAATAAGAAATATATTATATTGTTGAGTAGTACCTGTAAATAAAATAAAGCACATAAATAAATCAATAACATATCTAACCGACAATATATACCAAAGAACGTACAACATATTTTTAATATCAAAGCAGGTTTTAAAGAGGTGATATTTAAAAAATCTTAAGTACCTATTCATATCAAGCAATACTGCCTTAGTGACAGCAAGATAGCGTGCCAAAGAGGGTTATTCAAGATTGGTATTAAAGAATGTCTCACGACATTGTGAAGAATGGGAAGAATGGGAACGGTGCGCAGACGTCGGAGTGCTCGCGCGAGGGCTCGGAGACTCCGCCGCCGCCGCCTGACGGAGGGTGGGGCTGGATGGTCGTCTTCGCCTCCTTTATGATCCACATCGTCAGTGAGTACCCACATCACTCGCATTATTTATGTACCATATACATTATACACTACACACACGTCAATATACAAGATGATTTAAACTTGACATTATTGCCTGCCATATTCAAACATTATTTACCACGTATTCTTTGTACTTTATTATAATAGTTAAGAAATTAATCTTTTAAGAAGACATACTCGTGACATTAGTATAATACAATAGAAGAAACATTCAGAAAACCGTATTAAATTATAACCGAGTTTCTATTTTCACCAGTTGTTATGACAACACGCTGTCAAAGTTATGCCTAGAGTTTGGGAACGAGGTTGCGTTGTTGTCTATTACAATTAGTTGTGCTAAATCAATTAACATTTAAAATACATTTTTCTTTTCCATATTTACTTACCCCAACTGCCTATGAAAATATCAAAGCAAATGATACAGAGCACCATTTGCATTATCTATTACCTAACAGTATGTTTAATGATAATCAAATCAAAACATGACAAAGTGCTGGATGGGTATTTCCAATTTGTATGTCAACATTAATCATATCTTACAATACATGAAAATATACACTTTTATGTATGTTGTGACCGGTTGTGATTTGTGACGATGTGTATAAAAATCTTTTAGTTCATTTTCTGTAGGTACTATCATCAAAACAGCTTATTTAGTAGTAGTATATCTCAGGCACTGGCATGGTGCATTTTTTCGGGATAAAAGCGTTAGTACATAATACATCGATGGATAAAAGTAACCTCGCCGCCTCATGTGTAAAATCTCTATATAACAAAGAAAAAGGACCAACAATTACAATTACTATGGTTATAATGATTAATTAGCAAAATATTTTGATGGATTTCTCTACCCCTTTCTGTTAATTCTCCCATACATAACAATTATCCGCATATTCATTAAATCTGTACGTTAATTGTTAGCATCGATGGCTGAATTTTTATGTGGGTGCACAATATTGATACCAAGAATTATTAATTTGTGATCCCATCCAACGACCGTTACAATTTAATCTACTTTTCATAGTAGGTACATACTCACAAACACAATATTTTGTAGATCAGGTAATACACTGAATCACTTGACTCAAAAATGTTATCATTGTATAAATATATTATACAAACTGATATACTGTTTCGCAGTGCTTCACACATTGTATACTTAGCATTTTGATAACAACTACATAGTACGATGTTATTGCAAATATTTATTAAGTACGTCTATTTTAAATTTGATGTACGAACACTTGTCAACAATCATAAGTACAAAATCACGTGCACTCTGTTTAGACCCCGCATTAGCGTAGTGCATAATCGAATGGTTTTCGAATACTTTTTTCACAACGCACTACCTACTATGCATAGTCAAGGACGCAGCGAATGTAATTATGTATGACATTATCAATATATTCGAATACAAATATGCGCATTACTAACACGCACCGTTTAATGGTGTGCGAAGAAACAACAATAAAACCTTAATAAAATGGACATTAAAACAAACAAAGGGTTGAAACAACGGCATAACAATCTCGTTAATAAACTCGTTTGTTAGCACCCAAGTATCAGCAGGATTTACGCCAGCGTGACATTTCACTCTTCACAATTTCACATTAACAGAGCTGGCACATTCTTCACACTACATCCCTTTATAAATAAAGAATCGCGGACTGCTGCGATGAATGTGAGTCATTCATTAACTGAAGAGCGCTTGTCTCCACTGTTCTTCTCTGCTCGCAAACGGAATGTGAAATATCGTTATCTCAATTGCTCGTCAGTTTAGAATGGTTAAATTTCATTTTATTCATTCCATTACTTTAATTCCCTGCCCTTAATGATATTGTTCTTTTCAAAATCAGTATCGTAATTACGTCGAGTAAATTTTGAATAAATGATCAATACAGAAACTGTATGTTTATTTGCAGGTTTTGCATTAAATATATGATATCCGAACTATGTCTTATCACCACGTGATCACGTATAATAGACAGGTAACAAGTATATATCAGTTACCCAAAATATCACAGGCTGTTATCTGCTTTATAATATCACAAGCATTTGCTCTTAACTTTGTCTGCGACAGTAAAGTTTTGAGTGCGGGTTCGTGAATCTACGGGTTTAGATAAAATGTGGCTAAGATTTTAAATTGAACTTCAAGCTACTATACTGGGAAAACTTCATTAAAATTCATTCAGTGGATTGCACAAACAGAAATTTTAAAACTATTGTTTTGGCCTGAGATCCTGTCTAAGTAAATGTTATTTGTTATTCTCTAATTGGTTTTGAAAACGTCTACAAAGGACAGACACTGTCTCGTTTCAGTAATAAATTAGGTAGATATTTATTAACCTATATTATATACGATTATTTACGATTCTATAAAATACTGTTGCCTTTATCATCCACTGTCTACTCATTTAGATGTATTCGTATAACAAATGAATGTTACTTGTTTAATAGATAAAGATTTAGTGAACTCATGTTCCATATTCCATTTTACAATTTTTTAAGAGAAATACTTTAGATGTAGGTGATATTGACGCCGTTGCAATTGATAAGTAAGGATACAGTCTACCTTTATAAGCGAGTGAGTGACAATTTCTATTTATTGGGTAATATGTGCGGTGATAACTGTCGCTGTCATGAATGAGTTTCGCGTGACGAGGATGCCAGAATTACACGTTACACGCGCCATATTCGACGTCACATCCCGCCCGGCACGCAACAATTCGACTTATCAGGATAAATGAAACCATCTTTTATCAAAGTAGATCTGGACATACGCGATGTTTTCTGGGAAATACCGAGCACGTATACGTTTGACGACACCCGCTGGCGCGGCCAACAAATTAAATCTGAAAATGAAGGCACGCTTTTATTTTTCGAATGATATTGCAATGCATGTACAGAAATTAATTGTGATTGAGATCATAAATACAATTTATATCTGTAGCTGTATATCTTTAGATTTCGTTACGTATCTCGTTAATTCGCCGGGTTGTACTTACATATATGTATGTATATGTGTAATATTGTATTAACTTTACACTAAACTTAAAAACTACACATTTATCAACCATTATAGATTAAAAGACTACAAATAGACGATCGCGGTTTCGCTAGCGTGGAGCGCATATCGACTTAAGAATCGTAAAAAATGGTGTGTTAATCTAGGATATAATCTTTATGTGTATCAAGTTTCATCTATATCTGTTTAACATTTGATACATGATTGAGGAAAAATCAATCAAAATTCTTTACAAACTGTCAAATTTATATTAGTAGGATAAAATAGTATCAATACAATACAAAGCATTTTTGTCTTCTTTAAATATTGCTACCCACGGCAATAAACATGGAAATATTCTTATTACAAAAAAGACCGACCGACGCGACGCGAAGAAACTAAATTAATCTACTTTTTATACAGACTGAAGTTATTCATTCATTCAATATTATGTATTCAGTGGTTGTCTTTGATTCGTACCGTACTCCATCTGACTACAGTCTGTCGTAGCAACCGATTACGAAAATATCTTTTAACTACGTAGATATACATCACTTGTATCGATATCAGCTTTTAATAGTATATTTATATCAGGGGACTAGTCATATCGAAAATATTGCTGGCTGATTGCCAACTGCTGTAATACCACGCTTTCGATAATCGTGATAACGCGAAGGATTATTATAAGTTCACATACAGTATATCAATCATCACGATACTTTTATTAAGGTATACATGAGTGCCAACAACACGTGTATAACAATATGTTTGGTTTATATCAAGACTCAAACGAAATGTGTATAGATAACAAAATTAATTCAGATATAAAAATCGGGTGTGTCGTCGCTACGCGTCTTTGTGTAGTAGTCGTTGAATATTAGAGTAATGATTGCGGATTTGTAGGACATCTTGAAACATAAATAGAAGTTTTATTTGATTTTGTTATAATAATTTTATACTCGAATAACATAGCTAGTTATAAGAAGCAATTGTGAATATATTAAACTCTTGACCAAGGCCAGAAACAATTATTTTTCAATTATGTCCGGCAATTGACAAATTGATAGGTATTTATTCGATATAGGCCGTGATATAGATATGATATCAAATTACAGAATCATGTATCTATAAAAGGAAATACTTATATTACTCACACAACTCAAACTGATGTATCTAGAAACTGGTAGGTATACTATACAATGAAGGCGTCTACTACGGATTTAAATATTCCATTTTCGATAAATCCACCTTTGAAAGGGACTCCTAAATTTGTAATAAGTATAGTAATATTATTGTTATACGGTTTTAAAGTAAATTACATTAAAAATTAATATTGTACAGTTGCTTGAAAGTATTTTAGATATCTTATAAGTTACATCCACGGGCAATGCATAAGCGGGCGAAGCCACTTGTATTTATTCATTTAATATTTTTCTTTATTTATTAGGCACGTTAACAGTATACATGTATCATTTTGTTTAAAAAACATACACATACACAAACTAACGTAGTTCTTATGTACAGATACCTATGTATAAAAGGCATGCACGTGTTTTATATATACCCAGGTTACATAACTCGTGACCCTTGGCAAAGAAGCAAGTTACTCGGAGAAAATCAGATTCACTTTAAAAAGCGAGTTTATAAAAATTGTAACAACGTTTCGTCCGTAAATATGCCATTTAAATTATTCACGAAGTAAATCTCAAATGTTTCATATTCCACGTTATATTATAGTTAAATGAAGATTTGATTGTTTTATATGAGCTCGCTCACCTGTTTGTTTACTTTCACTATCTGAATTGGATCGAAGTAGGTATTACGTTTGACTTTATTTAAGCCTTTAATATTATCTAAACAGATACATAATGGACTAGAGATATAGCTAATTGATCTAATTCTAGGCACTTAACTCAGTACTTCATTTGTAGTACCTACACATGCCTCCAATTCCTTATCATATCGATCATTGTATAGTAAAATCTCAACTATCTATGAAGAGAGAATTCAGAAGCTTCTAAGAAAAGGGCATTACTCTCTAAAAGCTTGAACAAAAAGAATAGCATAACATTTGTTCCATAAATAACTTTTACCTGATCATTCTGATACAGCACTTATAATATATTCACGTGGGACTTGGAATGTGCTTCGAAATGAATAAAATAACCTCGAAGTAACTTTTCGCGAGACCCTCATATTTTTGTAGAATAAAAGCGACTACCTACTTGGTTACTGACATTTTAAGCCTCACGCCCCTAAATATTGGACGAAAATCAATCCGTTTTCAATGTTTCTTTTGCTTTGGTTGAAAACAAAAAATCTGAAGAAGCTATCTGCTTACTAGTAATAAATTAATATTTGCTTTTTATTTCATTTATATTATTTAATATATATTAACAATCTTATTCATAAAAAGCTTACTAAGGGCGTAATACGCTAGGTTTTTTTTTATTGTTTAGTTTGCAAACGATCAGACGGATCGTCTGATGATAAACGATTACCGCCGCCCATGACACCCGCAACATCAGAAGAGTCGCAAGTGCGTTACTGGCCTTTTAAATTTGTCCTCTCCCCAGGGTAGGTGTTGAAAAACACAAATAAGTCTCACTAACGTATCTATAACAGTCTCCACGTGAACATGGCTGCTGAAAAGCAACCGAAACGTCGGGAAAAGAGTAAACTTAAATCTAAATAGTTTTAATAAATAATTTTAATAGTAGTAAAGTTTAACAGTTTTTTAGTTTCAGTTTTAGTTTAATAGTTTCAAAATTATATATTAAAAGTGCTTTTAAAATAAATAACGCGATAAAAGTCATATAAAGTAGTTTAATTTTTCTGCTTAACATTCGCGTCAATTTAGGACAATATTACATCATTATTTGTTTAAATTTGTATTTTCTTGAAGAATAGTATGTTGACTATTTTATAACGACGTTATAAACCTTTTGTAAGTATTATGAATGTTACAGTAAGTGTATTAACATATAATACAAGATTGTACACATTATTAATACGGACTCGTATATACATACCAAATTTCATAATTATTGGAGACAGATTGTGATGAAAATGTTATAAGCAGACATTGTTACATTCGTATTAATAGCATGACTGTGATAGTAAATCTATTTGTTTGTTGAAAAACATACGTGTCATGCCACTCTTTTTAATCGCAAAATTTACAATATTATGTATATTACAAATACTTTCTGTAAGCTAAACAGGTACTATTACATTTCTAATTGTGTATGAATGAACAAAAGTGCTTCCTAAATTTGCCGTTTAAATTTTAAAGTATAGAATACAAGAACGCTAAAATTATTATAATAATATCTTATACCCGACAGATTTCATCAGGGCAAATTTGGTTGAAAGCATTAAGAAGCCAACGAAATTTAAAATTAATAGTTTACAATAGATTTAAATACTTACAAGTTCCTTTGAACTTCGCAGATTATAAGAAGCTCAAAGTCTCGTCTGAATTTTGGTAAAGCTATGTAGTTTGCTGAAGAACGTAGATAGAACAAATACATTTATTATGCTCAAATTATATATTCAAAAGGCCGCCTAGAATTAGGCGATTTTTACAGTTCTATACAAACTTCTTCTTCTATCAATATTTGACTTATGAAATGAAAAATACTTCATCAAAACCTCATCTATATTAGTACGAGTATATTTTTTACAATACCAAAAGAAACAATAACAATTATATGAAAAAGAGGCTGCATTTTCGGCATTATAAATAATTGAACAACCCAGGATGCTTATTTAAAGCCGTAGATTTAGTCGATATTTTATTAAGCAGGCCATTTTCTTAAGCCCTTATTCGTGGGATCAATCCTTCTAGGCCCATTGCAGAGAGCTGAGAGTTTCCTTACAAGACTGACATAACATTTTGCCAAATCCGGGAATTCGTTGATTGGCAAAAGCGCAAGCCGAAGCAACAAGCCAATTTCACTTGTTAATTTGCATCCGGACAGAATGCTAGAAAAGCCATTGTTGTTGTTCATTCTGTTACAATAGATGGCGGCTTGGTTGTGTTGTTGCTTCCGCACCGAGGAAACAACTTTGTTAATTACAGGCGGCTACCGCTTACTATCCCGTTAGCCTAACCTATCATCAAAAACAAACAAACAAATAATAATAATAATAATAATAATAATAATATTCTACCATATACACACAACACCATGTGTGTGGTGTCCATAGATCAGAAAGTGAAAGGAAATCGTTTGGCTTGGTATGGACATGTTATGCGAAGAGATGATACGTATGAAGGTAAGCAAGTGATGGATTTGAGGGTAGAGGGACGAAAAGGGAGAGGAAGGCCAAGGAAAAGATGGATGGACTGTGTGAGGATGGATATGAAAGGAAAAGGGGTAAATGATCAGATGACGGGTGACAGAGAAGTATGGAAGCGAAGGACATACTGCGCCGACCCCAAATAAATTGGGACCAGGGCAAGAGAATGATGATGATACACACAACAACATCTAGCCCAAACTAAGCAGAGCTTGTACTATGGGTTCTAGACAATGGATAAACTTACATATAGACGTTTTGTTTTTTGTAAATACATACATATTATACATAGAAACACCCAGACCAAGACAAACATCCTTGTACATGCACACAAATGTTTGACTTGTGCGGGAATCGAACCCGCGACCTCGGGCGTGGCAGTCGGTTACACTAACCACTACGCCAAATCAAGCAAAATGACATAATAAAGTTAATTACAAGAGTTTATCCGTTATCAAGTTGGGTATTACAAGTGGACCTACAATTATTTCAATTCCCGTGGATGCAACTTACAGAAAAACTGCGAAGAGTCATAAGTTACTACTCTACAATGTCACAAGTACTTACACTCTAACTGCCTTTTGCTCGGTAAAAAACTGACATTTCAACCCTTACATCCCAATAGCGGTAAATAATATTATGTATAAGACCGACTTAATAATAACAATATATTTAAATACATATACATTCATTGAAATTAAACTACTATATACGGATTTTATCGCGCTGTTTATTTGACACTTTATTACATAAATTTGAAATTTTTTATACTACTCCTATTAAACTTTACTAATTTTTTAAGCTAATTAAATTATTATTAAAACCATTTAGATTTAATTTAATTTTACACTTTCCGTAATAATAGTTACTACTATATACGCAAAAACCGTATATAGTAGTTTAATTTCAATGAATAATATTCACGTAAACAGAAGACAATACATATACATTATTAAGTCACATTGAATATAAAACTAACAATGCCCTGCAAATCCCATCTTTCACGTTACATGATTCATGTAATAGCTAATGGGAATTAAAGCAATCATGTATTTACGTTTCTTTTTGAAATGCTTGACTTTTGGACATGATTACACTGGTCATAACCTGATCGAAATGTCGTTCCAAAAGAGTACATGAATATGATCGCATTAATACCCGCTACCTATTACATATATCCAACATTGATTAAATGTCATGTTTATGTTGGGCAATATCGATTTTATGATGTAATAACAATAAAGTACATAATCGATTGTTGACATTGACCGATACTGTATTACGATTTGTTATAAAAGTACGAATTAATATTAATTTTACTTTTACATTTTACATTCAGCTTTTTTTAATGTATGGTACCTTAAGTATTTAACAACATACATATTATGTTAATAGAAAACCCTACAATGAAATCTAGCTCATAAAAGAAGAGACTAAAAAATTCAGTGTTTGATGGAATTTGAATTAGTGGTATATTAATGCAATCTATATACACTAACTATATACGTGAAGCAAAAACTTTGTACCCCTTTTTACGAAAATTGCGCGGACTGAGGAGTATAAAATTTGGCACAGTTAAAGTTTATATAGAGAAGGAGTGGCGAATCCTAATATTTTTATAAAATATGCATTAGAAATACATTAAATAAAAAACACTACACGCACATAACCATATATTTGACATACACAGTCGAATTGCGTTTGTAGTATTTCGGCATTGTACGTCTGATGTCGAACAATTTTTCGTAACTATAGTTACATATACCTTATCTATATGTAATAAAGAAAAAAAGAAAACAAAGTAGCAAGCTTCGGAATATCGTCAGTCAAAGAGTATAGTTAAGTACATAATAATTTGTTTGAAAACTATAGGTAAATTCACCGGTATAGCCTTGGCGAAATCTAAATGAAATGTGGGTAAAGTAAGGGTAAAGTTATAGACAATAAAACCTCAATAACGATTAAACTTAAAATTTAAATCAATTATTGCTAGATGTATTAATATCCCGATGACTTAAAAGAGCGCGTCTCGCTGTTAAACAATTACGTTTGGCGAAATAAAACTTGTAATAGATCTAAGTTACTATTGTAAAAGATATAAATATATTAAAAAAAACGCCGTGCATAATCACGCTTTTATCCCTAGACATGTAAGCAAAAGTGTTACACCAACATTACTCCAGCTATGGTCTTAAAGACCCACGTAGCGGCTTCACGACTTCATGCAGCTACTGAAAATGCCATGACAGAGAAATCCTATAACACTCTGCATGACCCTGGAATGGAACTCCTGTCTTCAAGCACACCAGTCACTACCGCTACGCAATAAAAGTAATCATTATGTTCGATGAATATTAATTGACAGCTGTGTAGGTATATAGGTCGCATTGAAATAATTTTGCATTTTAATTATTTAAGGAGGATTTATTCGCATAAAAACTCAGTTGACGAGCCAAACCTGTATTCATGCACGTTGCCAAAGCTCTGAGCTTTTGTTTTATTTTTATATAAACGAGTTATCATTTATGCAAATTCGTTAGCAATGCCGTGCATTTGCTAATAAAAATATATTTATTATATTTGTACAAAAAACCCTTATATTTTACAATTAGATGTTCCCGCGGTTTCACCCGCGTTTATGATTGCTGCGCCGCCCCGTGGGACGTAGCGTGATGTTATATAGCCTATAGCCTTCCTAGATAAATGGGCTATCCAACACTGAAAGAATTTTTCAATTCGAACCAATAGTGCCTGAGATTAGCGCGTTCAACCAAACAAACAAACAGACTCTTCAGCTTTATAATATTAGTATAATAATAGTGTCCGCCAGACCGAATTTCGGTCACGGCGGCCGGTCTTAACGGAGACTGGCCATCCGCGCAAGAGATATTATAGTTCACAAGCGTGTGCGCAAACACAAGTGCACTCTCTGTTCCCTAACCTTTATGATCCGATGGGACAGTAATTCGACACGACCGGAGAGATCAGGCGCAGGACCAACGGCTTTACGTGCTTTCCAAGGCATGGAGATGTCTAACACCGCCAACTTCCTAACTCCGGGCTTCTATTGAGATTTCTTAACAGAAAAATCCAATAACTCGTTGTTGGCTCGACCCGGGATTCGATACCTTAAGCACAGCAGTCGCATTCATTACTGCTGCGCCACGGATAACACTTATTATTACACCTATATCTCCGAAGGGGTGGGCAGAGACATATTACAGCTTTATATCGCCAGCTATGGTTTTTGGCCCTACAGAATAGGAAACGGAGCTATTGCCGTTTACTGAGCAAAGTTTCAGATACTATGCAGATACTGAATTTTTTTTCAGTAAATCTTAACTATTTCAAAACACTGTGTATATAGCTTCATACCATGTATTAAAGACTCACCTCAGAAGTGTTAACCATGCAATAAATAATGTTTCTGTATAGGAATATTTCTATATATTTATATATATAATTCTACCGTACGTGTGTATGTCACTGAACTCCTCCTAAACGGCTAGGACGATTTTGATGAAATTTTTTGTGTGTTTTCAAGTGGATTCGAGAATGGTTTAGATTTGGTTTCGTTTTTACAGAACAACATCTGTCGGGACAGCTAGTAATATATATAATACTAGTAGTTTTCCCGCGGTTTCACCAGCGTAAGTCCCGTTCCCGTGTGAATATTGGGTTTCACCCCTTTCACCCCCTTCAGGGTGGAATTTCCAAAAATCCTCTCTTAGTGCTCCGCTACACTCTCCAAGGAACATACATGCCAAATTTCAGCTTTTTGCGTTCAGTAGTTTCGGCTATGCGTTGTCTGTCAGTCACTCAGTAACGGAAGATATATATAGATTTATATTAGGTAAAGAACCTACAGAGATATATCTCTTATTAAATTTATACATATCTTAAGAGCTATGTAAGCATTTAACTGTCGTATGTTTGTGTCTGCAAAACTCGAAAAATAGTCGATAGATTGACTTGAAATTGCATAAATGACGTTACATTTATATATAATTGTGTTTCTAAATACTTTTTATTAGGAAGTTCTCACGGAAACAGGCAGTAGAGAAGTTTTATTTACTTTCTTTATTATTAATATCAGACTGAGCTAGTGTGAAGATTGACCACGTTTAGCTAGTACATGTGATAAAACTGAAAATAAGATTTGTCGGTACTTTTGTACACTTTAATAATTATAATATCTGATCCAATTTGTATTATATGTTTTGCCTGTAATTTTCAGTAATAAGCTTGTTGAACATTCATTCATTTTAAATTAGTTGAGAAATACAAAAGAATTTATACATACTTTATAGTAAAGGACTAAATGTACATTTGCGGGTATGGAACGGCAGATTCTGAAATTAATATTAAATATATTATTTAAATAGCCCAAGGAGCTTTTAAAATATCGCAATAAATATAACGTTTTTTGATTCATATAATGCATACAAACATAGTCGCTTACTTACTCTTACACCCACATTAAGCCAGCTATGTTTCAGTTCCCAGTTTCCCACGTCATAGGGGACGGGCCATGTACCGGTAGAGTTCCTAAATCCGCGCTGCTATTGAGAATATTATTATAATCTTAGAGATAAACCTATACTAATATTATAAGGCATTGGACTTGCGATTGATAGATCGCGGGTTCCAATCCCACCCATTGCAATACTGACGTGAACCCACTCCTAATAGAAGCATTCTAGCTTAGCTGGAGGGGTTAACAAGAAAACTAGTCATTTGTAACCCAAATTCCAGTAATCTTTAAAAAAAACCATTTTCGAATTAAAAAAGTCTTTTATTGTTGGATAGCCCATTTATTGAGGATGGCTATAGGCTATATAACATCACGCTTTGACCAATAGGAGCGGAGCATCAATGGAAAATGTTGCGAAAACGAGGCAAATTCTCTTATGTGAAGCAGACGAAGTTGCGCGGGTCAGCTAATAATATAATAACTTTGACTGCATGAATAGCTTCGTGGTTTAGGTAAGTGGTCGTGTCGCCATTGCCACTGCGTAGTGTGTTGTGGGTTCGGATCCCACACGGGACAAAACTTTGTGTGGTCCACAAATGGTTGTTCCGAGTCTGGGTGTTCTTTGTGTCCGTGGTTTGAATGTGTGTAAAGTTCCCCGCGACACAGGATTTTTTCCTAGGGTAGGAGTTGTCTTTTAAAAAAAAAACAATTTCAATACTTGCAAGTAACTCACGAAGAACCCTTTCAAGTGAAGTAATTTTTATATTTTACACCGTGGTATTATACAAATGCTACGACCTAGAAACGATAAAAAGGTTTCGAAGCCAAGTTAAGCATGAAGGACGAATACTCTTACGCTTTGCTTTAAAAGGAACATAAAACCAACCCGTGGATTTAAAGAAATTTTCGACTACACTAGATTGGAGAATCAATTACATGCGAAATCTAAAAAATCTTATCATTGGTTTCTGAAAGGTAGATTAAGCCAAAAATTATATTCAGAACACAGACGCGAGCAAAAACTAGCAAAATATAATACACATTGAAACTTTACGGGGTAAAGTACTAAAATCAAATAATTAAGGATTTCCAACTCCGAAACTATCCTTTTTATTCATGTGTATTTGTTTGTTCGACCTTCACGCAACAACTTTTAAGCAGGTTTTGATACGATATTCACAATTTGATAGATTGGCGTTCAACTTTAAATATAAGTCACTATAATTCTACTACTAACTAAAGTTATGTATGACAGTGTAAGCCCTGTAAATATCTTTGCGGGGAATTATATTGCATATACTCTAGGTATATGCAATATAATTTAGTAATATGTAGATAAAACTGTTAATGGCTTATGCTCTCCAATAACTGGTAAAATAAAATCGATCATACATTGCCATCATTTATATGTATAGAAAAGAAAACTGTACGATATTTTATTATACTTTCCACTTCAAATTCAAATAAACTGAGCCTGTTTAATATTCTGAAAACATTCAGTGACCTTTAAACTTTTTCTGAATAAGCTTTAAAATAAACAAAACATTGATTTATACGTATGTCCTGTATTTGCTAAAGCAGTTGTTTACTGACGAAACATTTCAGAACATTGTTTGTTTAGGACTATGTGGCAAACGTACAAACCCCTGCTTTCATATCATAACATAGGCATTAGTTCCGTAACTATTTAATTATTATGTTACCATAGATAGGAATATCCCGATTTCTATATCAAGGAACGATTCGTTATCCCTACAGACAGTGATTTTTATGACACATGCTCTATGAAAAAAATATAACAGTCAATAGAAATTAAACCATTTTATACGGATTTTATCGCGTTGTTTATTTAACACTTTACTACCTAAATTTGAAACTGTTACACTACTACTATTGAACTTTAATACTTTTTAAGCTAATTATATTATTTAAACAATATATATTTAAGTTTACACTTTGCCCGACGTTTCAGTTGCTTTACAGCAGCCATGTTCACGGGGAGATTAAGATGGTAAATGTCTCAATTTTCCGAAGTGTAGTTATTTCAAAATAAACGCGATGAAATCCGTATAAAATGATTTAATTTTAATTAATAACATTCGCGTTAACGTAAGACAATATAACAGTCGATAGCATAAACGACTCGTATTTAGATATATGAACCGGGCCTACGCAAGTTACTCGTGCGGGTTACATGCATATTACATTTCCAAAGGGCTGGCGTCCGTCATTTACACGACGCATACAACCCGCACGAGTCGCGGGTTCGTCAGCATCGTAGCATTTCTTTAAAAAAAACAAGTCATAGCGCAAAATGTGTCAATGACAATCATGACCAATAAGTCAATTTGAAATTGTGCGGCTAATCTTCAACTATAAATTAGTATATTTTAACATAATGCCGAGAAAACTTAAATAGTACCTATAATAATACGTAACTTAGTGGTCATTCCATGATGGCACTTGAAATACAATTCGTTATCTCGTTCAAATTAAAAGATACAATCCTTTCGCTGTCCCCCAACTTCAGATTCTTAACTTCTTTTTTAATTGCAAGTTAAGTAGTAATCAAAATTTCAATTAACGTTAAAATGAAAAATAATTCCAACAAAGGCTTTTTGTTCATCAGTAATCTATACCTTAAAATATTTTATAGGGTTCTGGAGGGTAATCTCCGCAATCAAGACACCTGTACGAAAATATATTTCAGTATTTGAACAGTACATTATTCCAGATGCAATAGAAGCATAAAATAGAAACGGGCCGCTAGTATAGTATATTTTATAACATTTACTCTAAACATGACCAATATCATCTTAAATACAACTAATAATGGTGTAATTATCATTTAAAGGGTTACCAAATGCCCTAAAGCCATTTAAAGTGCCATCTATGTTTATCTACTAGCCTTACAGAATCATAGCTATTAAAATAATGACTAATCAGAAGTATGATCTTATTAAAAGACCTCCACCGAATTAAATTATACGGCGTCAAAGGTAATTGCACGCTACGAGTTCCTTTTAAAATTTCGTTCGATTAAGTACAAAGTCTAGCGCTCGGGAATTACTGCAACACGATATAGTTTATTGCCACTATTGCGGGTGTTTCAAACATCGAGCTTATTGCCGTCTGCTGGACACATTTCTCGCTGCTCTGCTACCGAGAATTCCCCAACAGATAAACGCAATAACTTTATGCCCTATGGAGAAATCTATACTAACCTTATAAAGCTGAAGAGTTTGTTTCTTTGGTTGAACGCGTTAAACTCGGGAACTACTGGTTCGAATTGAAACATTATTTTTGTGTTGGATAGCCTATTTATCGAGGAAGGCTATAAGCTATATAACATCACGCTACGATCTACGGGGGCGGCGCAGTATCCATAAACGCGGGTGGAACCGCGGGCACGGCTAGTTGGATTATAAACTTCTCGTAAGACTTCTTTTGTGCAAGGTTATGCCATGGAATCAAAGAAGCAGTCTAGTTTATACAAGAGATTAAATAAATCTATGATCGTAAAAGCGATTATTCCCCGCCATTAGGCAATGACTACAAGAATAGAATACTTGGGTCGAAGAATTTCAGTCCAATTTGTTTTGGATAATTGACAACAGTGAGATAGGACAATATCTATATCATTGGATAGTTACTTGCTGAATATCTCAAATATCGTTTCACTTTTAACAATAGATGCTAACCTCGTCATTTTGCCTGTTTGTCTTTAAAATGTAGCCTATATCTGCCGTCATAATTCAAACATACTGATTCTTTCACTTGACAACTTGCAAATAATTTCCTTCTGGTAGGTTTGAATCTAGAGCACTCCGACACTCTTTCAAAGAAACATCTACAGAAGTATTCAAATAAGCTTGTATATATCATAAGTGAACAACTTTTTAAGTTGCATGAAGAATCGTACCTGAAGTGTCGAGTAAAAATTCTGGGTCAAGCAAAATGTTATTGGGTTTGCCTGTCGTGATTATCAGAACCACGGCAACTGTAACTGTAATCGGTACGGCAATAGGCTCGCCCCTATAACGTAAGAGCTAGAATAAAAAAAAAATACAAATAAAAAAATTATTTTGAGAAACGTGGGGAGGTGGTATAATGCATACTTGCCAAACCTTTTGGGGTTCGAATCGGAGCTTAATAGCTCTGATTAATATTCCATATTCATATCACCTAACACTGTAGCATACTTACAGCAGCACTTAGAACAACGTGGCAAATGCGAAATTAGATAACAGCTTCCAGAATTACAACAACAGTACAATACAGAGAACATCTAACGTGTTTACACACTTATTTATAGTATGTATACATCTAAATATGAAGTTGTGAGAAGCGTCATGTTGCGGACAATGTGACCTCTTTGTTGATCTATCGGCTTTATCAGTAGACATTGGCCGACGACCTCAATTTATCTAAACAATAATACACTAATGACATTGCTATTATTTGCATGGTTATTGAGAATACAAATGACACTAAGTACAAATTTATTGAAATGAATAAAAGGGTGAATGTAAATAGACAATAAATTATTGCCATTATAAATTATCATAACGGCAATAATTTATTGTCACATTTCGGCCACGACTGTCAAAATTAACGGGAGCCTGGTACTACGCAGGTGATAATTATTAGGTATAGTGCACTAGTATGTGCGTAAATAAAAGTACATTCACTTAACGATTACTCCAGTCATAGTCAGGAGTCCGACACAACCGAAGATAGATCGAGTGCAGCATAACACAGGGCCTCTTTTCAAAGCACGACAATAAAACATAGCTAACTGACTCACCTCGAAGCTGCTATTAAGAATTTCTTGACTGGAAACCTCAGTAACTTAACTAATATAATATACTTTGAAGTAATAAAGCCCTTCTCTGTTATTACTTACTTTATTAACTCTTATCCTTAATAACAATTTTCTACGTATATACTACAAACACCGTAGAAAGGTGTGGTCTCACACGCAGTGATAACATTTCAAAAGAAGAATCCTTTAGTAAATTAAGATGGTTAGTATTTAGTAGGTAGATGTGATACCCCTTCTATTTTTAAGTCCGCAAATGATATAACGGTTACTGTTAACAACCAAACTTAGCCTGTATTTTATAAGGAGTAGAAATTCCTCTAAATAAATCATCTCTTATTGACCCGCGAATTTCCTGCAACTACCCTTACGGCCGCTGTTAGAATACCTGTAGTTGGTACCGTGTAGTGCAGTAACCAGAACAAAGAATAAAGATTGGTAATTATTTTTTATTAAATTAACTATCATAAACTAATATTCATAAACTTTATCATTTTCTCGAACAATAATAATATATAGAACTAAAATATTAAATATAAATATACAAAATAACACTCTTGACAAACTTACAGCTTCTATTAAAACGTATACATTCTTTGCTTAAGTAAAACGTTTGTTCTTTATTTCAAGCTTTCTTTATCTCGTAACTACTTAAAATGTATTCTTATGTGAAATAGAACCATTTAAGCTAGCGCCACTACAACATCAGCCAGTGTTTTCCACGATCTGACAAGACCTCGATTACCGTTAGCATAAAAATGTCTCATTTCTCTCATCCTTCTATTTATTTTCAAAATAGGAACGGATTATGCGTTGACTATACTGCATTACGTCAGAATATCTCAGCAAAAAGGTTTATTCGAAAAAGTTTCAAAGCCAAGACAAAGGCCAATGTTTGCATCATTGTCGTTAACGATAACATCATTTTATTTATACGCAGTGCGATACTTCAAGCGTTTCCTTACTAGAAAATAAACTTAATCATAATTTATATAATAACAAGAGCTATTTTTGTAATAACAGATAGTGATCTTGGCATCTTACCGGTTCATGAAGTAAACATAAATATTTACGGCAATGTTCAAGACCTTCCGGTCTGGAATACTGGAACAAACAATTTGAAAAATAAGGTGTTTTCTTTAAAATACGCTTACTCATTTAAGACTGCGTAGAGACACACTTAATACGCTTACTTTTTTTAAATATTTCTAAATTATTTCAAGCGGTTGAATCCTTATTTCATTTATAATCGGGCCAGTTTTATCTAAGAGTAATTAATTAATAAGCTAGCATATCTTGCTCGGCACTAATTGAAGCACAATTATAAATTAAGTAAATAGTTTTACAGTTCACACCAACAGAATCTTTTTGTGTATATCTATTCGCTTTTAAAGTTAGAACCGTACCAAATCATAAAAAAATTACTCAGAAAACCATGTTTTAAATTTTCAAAACCCGCTCCATTCATAATCATAAGTAATTATACTGCCTACCTTTTAACTAGCATACTGAATACGTTGACATAGATACCAGATTAAATACAACAAGATATGAAGACTATATTCGATTCCAAGGAGACTCGCCAGGTGCGAATGGAGTTGCGTACCGAGGGTTCCATACCTTAGAATGAAACGTAATAAGTATGTTTTTTTACGCCTGTCTAAATTAATATATAGAGTCAAAGGAGTAGACACTAGACAGAGGTTCCACTACAACACAGACCAGAAAACCCGGTAACACTTAGCCCGACCCAAGGATCTCACCAGAGAGTCACGTTCACTGCTGCTGCGCCGAGGCCGTAGAAGCTGTTTAGTTAAGTTTATTAGATCAATCGGCTTGAATACCGGCCAAATAACTACGTTGTAATCGAAATATGCTGATTATTAAAACTATTTTTGTATGATGCATAAAGAAAGAAAGAAAGAAAATATTTATTTTGGCACACAAAAGGGGAAAACGCAAAGCATGAAGAAAAAAATTATAATAATACAAATTAAAAAAACAGAACATTAATAAAACTAGAAAAATAAAACAAATATTAACACTATAATTTCATTTCCGCTCACTGGCAACACCACACCTTCCGCTTAACTAAACGGAAACTGCCTCCATTTAAGTCAAGGCTAGTATTGTCCGTAAGCAGCATCGATTTATTTATCCTGTAATCAATACTACTATTAGTTTTATTATTTCTAATTAATTAGATTTTCTGTGCTTAAGGGGACACCGCGTAAATTATCGTTTAGAATAGCTCCGCCCATATCCGCCTCAATGACACTCATTGTGTATCAATCCTTAAATAGCGGTCATAAGGTCTAAAATTGCGATGAGCTCGCAATGATCGAGAACGCTTAGAAATTGTTAAAAAACTTAAAATATTATTTAAAAATGATTGGTTTTAGTTATGGAAATAATGAGCTAGCAAATCACTAATATTGATGTTACGAATATATTTGAGTAATTCCTAAGCATAATGATAGTGTAACTTCCTTGTAATATCAAAAATAGTAATATTTCAGAGGTGTTTTCGAAAATAATTATGATCGAGCCAAAATCACAATATCGTGTTTTTGAGCTAGGAAATTCTAGTTAAAGACATCAATTTACCTATATCAAAATTCTAGATTAATTGGTCTTCTCATAGTCCTATACTATTCGATGAAAGTTAGTGCATTTTTTCAGTGTGTCCTCTTAAACTTCGTCGTAGTTATAGATAGTAAAGAAGAGAAATGGTTTTATTTTTATTTTACTGAATACAGTACAGTATGTTGTGTATTACAGCATGAACAAAAAATCATTTTTTATAACGTGCAATTAAAGTGCTCGCACTGTATTGTCTCTGTTTGTCTAATCATATAAATTTCTTTATACCCTTTTTCGGCCTTTTTTACAATGAATGTAAAAATATTCTTTTTGCAATTTACAATAAAGATGATTACGAACATTTAATTTTTTTGTTAGTATCTGTAAGACAAGCATCTTTGAGAGATATTGCCATTTTAGTACGGAACTCTAAAAGGAATACCACCGTGGCAAAACTGTTTGTATTTTCCCAAAGAGGCAACACGTTTCAGGCATCACCTAAGACATGGTTCTTCAACTAAATAGAGACGTGACTCATTCCAAAAAAAAGCTTTTGGAATAGACAGGCAACAATACCAGCACATGTATGTATGTATCTTATGTGGGGGCCAGTCAATGCAGACCGGCGACACTTCGACCCAGTGGGATCTTTTGTGTCGACACTCTCCCAATAACGACTGCCATAGATGTTCATGGCAGCCGGGACCGACGGCTTAACGTGCTCTCCGAGGCACGGAGCAGGCGATAATTGTCAATCAATACGCACATAATTTCGAAAAGTCATATAACTTCCGAAAGTCAGAGGTGCGCGACGTGTGTTCGAACCCGAGACCCTCTGCATTGCAGTCTGTTGGTCTCCCCACTGAGCTATCGCTGCTCTAATACCAGCACATAGTCGGATACTGTGCCCGCTACAGCAATAATCTCGCCCCGTATTACAGTTGAACTAATACATAGCTGTCGATATGTATGTAGGTGCAGTAAATCTGTGCCTTTCTCTTCGGAGATATAGGCGTAATACTTTATATTATTGTTGATTGATTAACTAGGTGATTTATGATAAATTGATAACACAAGGATCCGAGCTTTGTAGTAGTAGAAGTCTGCCAGTGTAAAACATGTTACGGTTTAAATGTTAGCGTTTCGAGCTTTTGAGCTAAGTGAAATGCTTTGAAATTAAACTACTATATACGGATTTTATCGCGTTGTTTATTTGACACTTTATTACATCATTTATTAAACTGTTACACTACTACTACTTTTAATAAAATAAAATCTAAATAGTTTAAATAGTTTTAATAATAATACAATTAGCTTAAAAATTTGTAAAGTTTAATAGTAATAGTAGTGTAACAGTTTTTCGAAATTATGTAATAAAGTGTCAAATAAACAACGCGATAAAATCCGTATATAGTAGTTTAATTTCAATGAATAATATTCGCGTAAACAGAAGACAATATTAAGTTAAATGCTTATATTAGAATTAGTTTCACGTCATTAGAGCAATGTATGGGGATCTAACCCACGACCTCTCGTTCGCAAGTCCAATGTCTTACCCGTTGGGCATATTTATCGCGTGTACCTTATACGCTTATAATCTATATATGTATATGTATAAAACTTTTCCGTTACTGAGTGACTGACAGACAACGCACAGCCGAATCTACTGAACGCAAGAAGCTGAAATTTTGCATGTATGTTCTTTGGAGAGTGTAGGGGAGCACTAAGAGAGGATTTTTGGAAATTCCACCCTGAAGGGGGTGAAAGGGGTGAAACCCGATATTCACACGAAAACGGGACTTACGCGGATGAAACCGCGGGAAAACTACTAGTGTTATAAAAAATAAAACAAACCTCTCAAAATAAATAAATTAAGTTATTGTTCCAATATGATAGATTTAAACTTACACCGTTATTATATAAACAAACAAAAATATTAAACATAAAGCAAACATATAACTAAGTATACTACATGCATTCTAATTAAAAAAATATTATCTGGACTCATTCACACTTAAATAGTTTTAACTACAAGAACCTTTACTTACAACCTATGAAATAGGTACAGATAAAATACACAATACTTACCTAGAATTGAATTTGGGAAGAAAATTATTTTACGTGCTGGTACAAAAATATGTAATAACTTACCAAACTAAATAAAAGTTAGTAAAAGTATGTCTCTTAACAAAACTAAAGACATACATAAGTGAAAACGTTTAGAAATAAAAAAAAATCCATTCATTTCATTTCTTCTTTGGGTCATTGCCACTGTCATAAATATATACATATTTATATATAATTTGTAAGATAGTTTTTAAGATCGAACTATCATATTATGTCACCTAACTTCTGAATAAAACTTCTTAACAAATTATATTTACGTGTAGGCTTCTAGCCCCGTATATTGTTTCCCTTCAAATTAGATGTCCCCTTTGCCAAATTTTATTTCTACCTATTTGAAAATTATGCATTTAGAACGCTTGGAAAGACGAATTTAAAACATTTTCTCAATCAAGTATTTGTATCTCATAGCTTCCTGCCTGTACCTTAATGTGGTGACATATATATTAATGCCTGTATATTTTCTGTGGATGGGTAGTCAGAGGTAAATTAATTCTCCATTTCGCTCTTTATTTTTTAAGTGTCACGTAACCGAGAGCGATACACGACACCGTGCAGCTATAATTGCCTTATAGAAAAATCATAACACTCTTTCCAACCCTGCAATTGAATCTGTCACTTTACGATCACATGCAGAAATAAGCACAATTAAATATTCAATAAAGAAATTATGTATACAGCTCAATAATAAACATTATCGATTACAAGTTCTGTTAACTATACGTACTGTATCGTACTGTTACAATGTCATAGATAAAAAAGTAATCACGACATTCTTACAATATATTTATTGCATATAGATACAGCTAATTGATTTCATTGTAATCGATAGAGCAGATAATATATTATACGTATTGAGTAATTAAATATTTTTGGTCATGACTAGCTCTTATCTAAATCAGTTACTATGTTACTGCGATAAATATTAATCTATGACATAATATGAAATAATATGATAATTAGATATATGTCGTTACATAGCTAAGTCGTTTTGCTCGAGCCGAAATACGAAATATGATCAAGATATTTTTATAAAATGCTATGTTTTGCCCGCGGCTTCGACCGCCTTAATATAGTTTTTGTCAACAGATTTCTATCCCTCCGAAACAGTAATTTTTTTCTGGATGAAAGGAATAAACAATGTTTTTATAGCAGTGACCCAATACGTATTTTAACTTCTTTGTAAATATCAATTAAACAGATTTAATTAAACCTTAGATTTATTAATAATCATCAGCATGACAATGCTTCACAAATTTACATTAAAATAAATAATATATGGCAATATGACTTTAGTAACAAGAAATGAAAACATTAAAACACACTGTTAAGGTAATTAATTATGATGAAACTCCAAAAGGTAAAATTTTAATGTTAGTCCTTGTTTTGACCTTTTCTGATAAGATATTTTATAAAGCACCTCAGTCTGACTAAGAAAATAATTTAAAAACATATTTTCACGTTTTTGATGTCGCATCAAGCGTTGATAATATCAAACTTAAAACAAACAAATTTAAGTGTCTCATTATTTTATCAAATAAATGAGATGAGAGCGTTAATGCAGTATTATTTAGTTACTCTGACCTTGAGAACGCGTGTCAAATTAAAGGTTCAAGTAACCCCTACGCACCCATCAAGTGGCGCTCGAGCCAATTCGGGATCTAGCGCAACATATACCCGCCAAGGTCAAGGTTGAGGTAACATTTAAACGGCGCTCCCGAGTTTTATCAAACAAACATACCTGCCGTACTACCAGCACTGCTGCAATAATGCGGATGTTTTGCTGCAGTGTGTTTATATTAATATCGGGTTTTGGCTCTTTCAAATAAATACTATATATATTGCTATACCTGCGTTATAACTTCTTCGAATTAAACCCTTGTCAGTAAAATTAGGGCTGCTGGAGCCATTTAAAAGTTAACGCCCTGCGGGTGACCATTAATGCATAAAACTGTTCCCAATCCGTTTTTACCTTTTAGCCTTGCGGTACGAAAACCTAATGACACGGTGTATGTCCGTAGGAAGCGTAGAATTGAATTAAATGATTTGTATTCGATGTCGGTGCGCTAGTTTACATTATTTACATGTCGACGACCTCCTCTGCCGTAATTAACTACAGAGATCTCCTAGCGCACATTATAATATCACTATATGCACAACTTATACAACTTGCTAATATTGTACTATACGTAGATTCATAGAAGTAAATAAAGTGGGGAACATTGACATAGATACGACCAAAATGCAAATACACAATTATTATAATTAATCGCGATATTATTCAGCGTCCTTCGTGAGATTGTTGGGAACTTTAGTTGGAATAAGGACGCAAATGAACCAAGTCACGCTAGTTTTATGCAAAACTCTGAGCAGCGATCTTCGGTAGCTATTTGACATTCATTTAATTCTTGAGGACAGATTTAAACTTTACTTATTATCCATACTGATTGGGTTAAGGAGGTCAGGCGCCTGGCGCTTGTTTATTTATAAGGGACCTAGTTATAACAACATTTATTTTTGAACATAACGTGTCGACCGTACGCCCTTAGGGTTAGATTAAACACACATTTCGCTACATTTACGCATATAAGTCCAGCTTGTTACTATGCAAAGTTCCAAATGCTAGTATGTATATTATTGCGTATTGTCATATATGTATAAAGACCAGTTAAGTCTTTGTAATTAAACTGCGGGGCAATTCTCCTTTACGCACTTACAATTTACAGTAGACAGATATGAAAATATTTTTTATAACCTAAATAATTTATACTAATATTATAGAGCTGAAGAATTTGTTTGTTTGTTTGTTTGCTTGTTCGCGCTAATCTCAGAAACTACTGGTCCGAATTGAAAAATCTTTTTAGTGTTGGATAGCCCATTTATCGAGGAAGGCTATAAGCTATATAACATCACGCTACGACTAATAGGAGCGGAGCAGCAATGAAAAATGTTGCAAAAACGGGGGAAATTCTCTTATGTGAAGCAGACGAAGTTGCGCGGGTCAGCTAGTATTATATACATATATGTATGTGATCGTAAGTTTGTTTCACCTTAACGACTTAACAGATCGTAATGAAATTTTGCATACACGTTGTGCAGGGTACAGAAAAAAACATAGGATACCTTTCATTTAGAAAACGCATTAAAAGTACTGTTCCTGAAATATACTCAATACTCAATACTTTATTGCATTTCACAATGTATACTTAGGTGATTGAGTCATTGTGAATCCTTTAGGGCACAGCAAAGTAGGAGAGAGGATAATATATAATATTATATATTAAAATTTTGATGATACATAATAAGTGTACCTCTATCTGTTTTTATTCTAGAACTTTAGTGTAACCATTTTAATTGTTATGAATGTATGTGTATCAGTGAAGTCTTTAATTGTTTATCATTCAGGTATTCATTGATAGTGTAGTACCACTTTTCTGTCAAGAGACTTTTTAATTAAATTATCAACGCCGGTGTAGTCTCTAATTATATTATTGTATCTGGAACCTTATTATGCATTTTTACCGACATCACATAAGGACTGTTTGAGTGCATGTGCAAGTTAGATACAGGCAGGTTGAGTAAATTTCAAAGGCGTAATGCGTATTTATGTTGATTTTCATATTTTTGTATATATTGAAAAAATGTACATCAACGCGAGCGAAGCCGCGGGCCAGAATATAGTATTAAGATAAATCAAACTGTATAAATGTATTGAATTAATTATTGCGTGTCTACGTCTGAATCAGTACATTATATATTGTTCTACATCCATTACCAAGATTAAGCATATTAATTCTAAAACGGTTTCAAACTAAAACTAAGTAAATGTAACAGACATCGAAAGGTCTTGTCGTTGAATCCTACCTATTGCACTAGCGACTTGACTCAAACTTAACACAAACATGTTAGCATAACTGGAGGGGTTACTAGAATACCACTAATTTTAAACCTAATTGCCTGAAATCACAACTAACTAAATTATAAGAAACAATTTAACTTTTAACTACCTAATTACTTGATAGCCTGATATCACTATCCTAACTTAATCTTCTAGCGAGCAGTACTGCATAATTTAGAGCTATGTATATATAATATAGTATTCTAAGTCTAAGTCATCGCTCGCGAGTGGAGTATAATTACAATTTCCATCAATTAACCCGTTCAATTAGTGCTAAAATCGACAACCTAATCAATTAATCATCACATGTATGTACTTAGACACTTTATAACGTATGTATTGCGCTGGTTATATTGCTTTGATTAATTAACAGCCACTTACTAAAGTGGGCATTTACGTGTTGTCATTTTATAAACTTACTAGCTCACGCGCGCAACTTCGTCTGCTTCACATAAGAGAATTTTCCCCGTTTTGCAACATTTTTCATTGATGCGCCGCTCTTATTAGTCGTAGCGAGATGTTATATAATAATAATAATAATCTTTATTTGCTAGAAACACGGCTACAAAGATGTTTAAATAATAAAATAAGCACAGCATGTCTCACCGTATGAACGGTATGCAAAATTAATATTTAAGATAACATATGTGAATATTAGGTAACATTAAGATAACAATAATATGTCTTCTTCTTCTCTCTTAGCCTTTATTATTCCCAAGTCACTTGGGGTCGGCTTTTCTGGTCTAACCGGATTTGACTGGATATCAGTTTTTACACGGAGCGGCTGCCACCTGACCTCCGCATCCCGAAGGCTAACGATAGCGTAAGGCTAGACCAGTGTCAAGATATTAGAGGGTACTGACTTTCCCAATAACGACTGCCATAGATGTTCATGGCAGCCGGGACCGACGGCTTAACGTGCTCTCCGAGACACGGAGCAGGCGATAATTGTCAATCAATACGCACTTAATTTCGAAAAGTCATATACCTTCCGAAAGTCAGAGGTGCGCAACGTGGGTTCGAACCCGAGACCCTCTGCATTGCAGTCTGTGGGTCTCCCCACTGAGCTATCGCTGCTCTTTAGTCTGCCTATATGGTTGTACGAGCATCAGACCAAAAATATTGCCCTAGCTTGAATGCAGTTTTCTTAGTTGTATTACAGGAGCTCTATCTTAAAATCTGGTGCATGTATCATCATAATACGCCATCTAGAAGTAAAGTATTAATAATAAAATATAATACGCCTCCCAAGCCGTAACAACAAACATAGTTGAAGAAACAGAAATAAAAAAATAGCTTACTATGGTTACTTTATTATGTGGATAGATCAGCTTCTTTTTACGTGCAAAGAAAGAAAAATATAGATAGGTATCTACTTCCAAATTCTACGCGTACCAAGTCGCGGACAAAAGCTAGCTTATGAATAAAAAATACTTTATTGTTGTATAGTAATAAATTTAAATTAAAATAACTATCTATTAACTACTACTTACTGCAGTAAAATATAAAGATTACCGTTATTGTGTAAGATAGAGCAGCACAATCTCGGGAATTTTTATCGACTTACGTCGCTGACTATACGTTAGATTGACAGTAACCCGCAGCTTCTTCATTTCACGAATATTATAACATTCGATTATATACCGTTACAATTCATATATATCCTGTCAATCTTATTTCTCGCCGGCAAAACTATCGAGCAGTCACTCAAAATGGCGGGCGGATTTATTACAGAACATCTAACAGTTCGGATTATGGGGTTCTTCAAAAAGGGTGTTAAAAGGTTTTTACAGGGTCGGCAACGCGCAATTGATGCCTCTGGCGTTGCAGACGTCCATAGGCTACGGTGACCACTTACCATCAGGTGGACCGTATGCTTGTTTGCCACTTTAGGAGTATAAAAAATACACTTCGGAGTTGTTATTGACGCGTTACTTCGCGATTCATTACGAAAACCCCGAAGGTAGAACTCCTTCGTGGCAGACTTTTATGAGAGCATAACTTGGATACCTTGGATTATCTCTTACAACTTAATCAAAGATATAACAAAGTTAATATGCTGGTATGAGATCTTAATAACATTTACGCTCCCTCCATTCTAAGCTTTATTAATATAAGATAAATTATGACTGAGTGGATGGGGTAGTGATTTAAATGTTCGCCTCTCCACTGTCACATCGTAGAGTGTTATGGGTTCGATCTCCACACGGTATACAATTATTTATACCACAAATTATTGTTCCTTATCAATCTGGATCTTCTTAGTCTCCATTTTTTTAATGTTAGAAATGTACCCTGAGATTTTTTTTAAAATATTTGTGGAATTAAATAATAATAGATAATTAGTTACACCTGTTTCTGTTGAGGTATTATAGCATATCTCTTGTTTCATTTACTTCCATACCTAATATTCTTCATGCACGCTAATTGGTTTAGGATTTTCTGGCCTCTTACCTTTCTCATGTATATTACAAACTTATTAGGCAAATCCACAGATTGTAACTGAATCGGGAGGGCCTTTGTCAACATGGATTTACATCAGCCAATCACAAACATATTACATATCCCCGAAGGCTTAGACAGAGGTAGACACACCAACATTTCACCAGATATGGTTTTAAGTCTCATATTATAGTTTACCAGGTACAGTTCCTAATACAATGGTGCCAATAATACGTTATCCAACCTGGAAATCGAATCTAAAACCCTCATCCACAGCAGTCGCATTCACTACCGCTGCCCTACCGATGCAGTCAGTCAATCAACCAATGCTAAAAATATCTGAAACTGTAAAATATACTTCTGTAAAATGTTATAGGTAGTATGTTGACATTTATATCACCGTGCTATGACACTGCATATAGGTATTTTGCGCATATGCGATATTTAAACATATATTTCACAAATTGGATAACATTTATATCTATAGCCCCTTTAAATAACATCCCTTGTATATTAAATCATTATTATGAAAATGGCCACCACCTCCCTACATGTTCCAGCGAAAATCTGGCAACGTTCCAGGACTTTGACACAGTACTCTGAACATCAATCTTTCTCGTAGATTAGTATACTGCATTAGGATAGGCAGATATTTCCATCATTGCCTCAGTTGGCTTTCTGATTAATAGTTTTTAATATAGTATTCGCAAGTCAGTTTTACATATCGGTTCACAAATATTTTTTATCCTACAATAATATAAACCAAGTTAAATACCTGCTATCTCAAATGTCACATAAATTATAAAAGTGACGCCAGAACTGCACGTGAACTTGATGCACAGGCAACCTGTTTATTTAATTATGTTTTACATCATATGATACCGGAGATCATATGATGTTTTGCTAGGTATTACGTAGTAGCTGTGACTACGCGTGTATGGATTAGAGAAGTATGCACTTATTAAAGGATATTTATTTTTACTATTTCTGTATATAATTATATTTGTGTTAAGCAAGTATAATGGTAGCTATATGGTTGAATTATATATGTACGTATCATGCATGGCACTGGTGTGACGTTATAAGGTGAATAAGTCATAACATAGTGTCGCCATTTTCTTGTACAAATATTGGCTACCAAATTTTTTAAGGAATTCAAACGTTGGCTACACGTTTGATAAATTTTAGCCTATATAAAATGTACTCTAAACAATTGGGATTATAATAAGAAATGATCCCATGTTATACACAACTATCTAGCGCACTAAATATATAGATGTCTAATGGTGTATACCTTATAATACCTTCATATGAGGAATATCAAAAGGCTCAGTTAACTAACACCTCAAACCCAAAACAACAAAGTTTCTAGACCTTATAGTTCTAGAAGCTTCGTTGCGGGTTTCTTGTATTGTCTTTTATGAATACAATATGCCATAAAAATATGTGGTCGTATCGCAAGGAGTAAAGTAAACCCCGAAAATACAATAAAATTCTAACCATAACAAAGGTTTGAGTAGTAATATTGACTTTTACTTTACCGATACTACGCATCACATGAAGAAACAACAGCCACGAATTAACCTTTCGAAGGATACCCGGAGGAGATTGATCGTACGTTAAGAGACTTCGTTTTTATTTGCGTTAACCAGTACCCGTAAAGGGACGTTTAATTAAAAATATAATTAGATTGTTAAGCCGTCGAGAATACGTAACACATTTATGTACACACACAGAATCAAGAAAAAGATCCGGTAGATGATGATGTTAAGAATGCGTGATTGAAACGGCAGATTAAAGACATTTTACAAACGGGGTCGGCTCGAATTATATTTATTAATGTCCGCAAGTGTAATTGCATCAGACTCAAATCACAAGATTATTTCGTATGCGATTACTGCTTTATTCAGCAAATCCTAAATTGAAGCGCAGAACATGTGGTTTAATCATTTAGACTTGATATTAAACTTGAAATGAAGATATTACTGCACTCTATGGAGCTTCCTCACATCTTGTAATTGTGCACTTCGCTTCTATATCCCACTTCCCTACCGAGGAAATTAACAGCTGAACGACATTTATTTAGTTTATAAATACAAAGTATATCACGTGGCCGTCTATTTATATACTAAGTCCTTGCTATATATAAAACTTTACAGACGTTTCATAGGTCACACTCCACACGAATTTCGTGAGGTTGAACATTTTTCATATAACACATATTGTAGTATTATTCGGTTCTAGGCCTTAAGGTCAGAATTTTGATAGCTGTTTAATGGAATATTCGAGTATCTCCTTACATAAATTGTGAAAGAGCCATTATAAAAAAGATTCTGTTTATTTTTTCGTAATGCCACACGTTTTATATATTTTCGTAATGTGTACCCCGCAGAGAATCTGCGGGGTAAACATTGGTAAACAAATACTTTTGTTAATAGGCTATGAAATACTGTGGCAATTGATATATTCCCTTGTACCTGCTGTTTACTATTTTTTTTTTACTCCCGAATTCACCTTCTTTATCCCATTATATAACTTAGTATGTGTATGGATACATTCACGAAATGGAGATATTTATTAAAATGTCTTTAGAGCTTTCACTTTGAAAATTACAATCATTGAAATTAAACTATATACGGATTTTATCGCGTTGTTTATTTAACACTGTATTACATAATTTAAAAAACTGTTACACTACTACTACTATTGAACTTTACTAATTTTTAAGCTAATAAAATTATTAAGTCTATTTATATTTAAGTTTACACTTTCCCCAACGTTTCGGTTGCTTTTCAGCAGCCATGGTCACGAGGAGACTAAGATGGTAGCTGTCTCAATGTTCCAGTGTAGTTATTTCAAAGTACCCGAACATAATTTAATCATTGGTGTTTCTATTTGCGCAGTATGAGCTCAAAGTATCATGAAGTCTAGCTGTGGTTTGCTTCTTCTTGGGTTTGAATCCCAAGCTGGTGGTACATTCCAATCATCTTCTCTATTGAAATTAGGATATTTTTTATTTCAATAGCCTCGCGAAGCATCCTTGGTAGGAATCGGTGCTCTTTAGCGAGAATCTGTTGTTTGTCGAATCTCAGGTAGTGGTTAGTCCTCTGTTGCACATGTTCACACACAGCAGTCTTCAACGAGCGTTGGTGTTTTACATCAGCTATGTATTCTTTTATGCGGGTGCCTATGCTTCTCTTGGTTTGACCAATATACGAGAATCCGCAGTTACAATCTATTTTATAGACCCCTGCATCTTGTAAAGGTAGTTGGCATTTGACGGATGGTAAAAATTGACTTATCAAGATGTAGCCAATCTTGTTAGTGACACCCCTTACATAAGGCAGTATAGCAGGCTGCTATACTGCCTTATGTAGATTTTGGGCGCGAATTTGCTTGCGTAAACGTAGGTTAGGTTAGGTTAGTGATAGTACTGTTTTTGGATGAAAGGAGGTCCCCTGTGTTATTTTCTGTTCCCCTGATAACGTGTATAACAACAAAACTAAAACTAACAAACAAACTCACATTCTCATTTATAATATTAGTTAGGATGTATATATACATATAGGCGTGCGTTTAAGCGTAGACCAGAGATTCCTTTGCTCTCAATGAAATAACACAGTAGGTAAATTTTACATGTGTCATGTTATTACATCTGTTTCTAAGGTCGAGTAAGGAGGTACTGTTTAAATAAAAGAGGGCAAAAGCGCTTTGAGCACACACAAGTCAGGTTCTGTAACCATTGAATAATGTAAAATAGAGTCATGGCGTCCCTTCATTATCTAGTAATACTAGCAGATGTCACCTTAACATAGTTACATAACATTATTTCATAAGAAGTTTATTAAGTTTATTGTACTAATAAGTACCGTATATATTTTAGGAAGGGTGTGCAAAACCTAGCTGCTTAGATTTCAAGTACTCGTTCAAAGGTCAAGGGATCCTCTTAGAATGTTTTATTTCTCTTTGACGGCGTCACCCCACTCAAGCGACAAACCTGAAGAGTATAACCTTTATTTATATATTCTTAAATAAAGGTTAAGTCTCACAACAATAAAAAAAAATATCACGCCTTATATGTAATGTAGGGCATCAATAATAATAATTGTAGGATTTCAGGAATGTTGCTCAATTCACAAAATGCCTAAAGACAATGTTGATAAGGAACCTCTGTAAATAAATTAACTTACGATAGTTAATTCCTTCTAGATTATAATTATAGATTAAATTATTATAATAGTCAATCAAAATGTAAAAGTTGTTATCGTCAACGTACAGTGAATTGTGATTAATGGCTGAAAAGTATAGGTTCGAATAATTTTAGATTTGTACGAACCATCTACTTACAACCACATCCAAAAAAAATTTTGAAATGTAGAGTATAAAAAGTGAAGAAAATCCATTAGAAACAAAAAAAATACAGGAACAAAGATATTGAAACGGTTACTAGTAGAAAGCTTTATATTTTTACGAAAATACAACATAATATTGAACAACATAGAGCTTGTTTTAAGAAAATAAACGCTATCACTTTAATTTGTTTTATCTCAGCGAAGATTTTTTGCTCTAGTATAAATGAATAGCACGGGAAGTCTCTTTGACGTCGGCACTCGTCTCATTGTCAGCGAGAGTCTTTGTTTAGCAATGGTCGTGTATTCTGCTGGTCCATACCACATTGATATTGTGCTGCATACGCCTATCATGTTAACCTATTTTATTATAACACTGTGACGTTTACGCGATAAAAAGGGAGTGGGCGTTGGTGCTGTTTTTATTTTCGTCGATCATGATGTTACACAGCTACTATACACTATACATGACACAACAATCCTTTACATCTGATAGCTTATTAATATTTATCTTCCAAGTCACAATGAGTGAGTTGAGTTGGTTGAATAATGATGTGCTTTTTTCCTTTCAGCCGATGGCATGACGTATTCGTTCGGCATTTTCTATGATGAGTTCCTGACCTACTTTAATGAGGGCAAAGGCAAGACCGCATGGATCGTCTCCACCCTCGTCGGGGTCACGCTCAGTTCGGGTATGTAATCAATTTTATACACCGCCATGTGACTTTCTATATTTGACTTGAGAGGACTTCCGATGTGTGATTTTCCCAACTTTATCTGTAGTAGATGGTTTTTAGACTGAAAACAGCAATATCTACGCTTAAATCTAGAATGTTAATTTAATCTTAAACTGGAAAAATATCTCCAGTTTACACAAATTTTCAGCCAAATAACCTAATGGCCTTTAAAGAGTGGACTATCATAACCTATTCAGGACGTGCTGTGTTATCCAGAATATGGTGTCGATATATCTTTCTAATCCAAAGTGCTGAGATCCCTAAATGACATGCCGCTACAGTCTTGTCATGTCTTCTTAGAATAAATATTTGTGAGGGAAACTCGTTATATTTATTATACCAAATGTTTGAATATATTTTAATTTGAATTGTTGTTTCGAAAATTGAGAACTCATAAAACAGATGAACCAATTTAGGATGACTTCACCAGTTGATATAATTAGAACTGGTCACATGGAATATGATAATAAAACAAATACAACGGCATATGTATAACATTGTAAAGTATTGAATGTCTAATAAAAGCGACAAGTAGTGTAAAAGTGACTCATACAATAGTATAAATGTAGGAAGGATAAATAAAAATATCGGTGATTATAAAATTAAATAAAATCGTGATTAGTTATGGTGAATATCAAATCGTATAATACATTAAAATAAAGTAAAAGACAACTATGTATTATTTACTTATGTAGCAACTTATTCAGAATAGCTGAGCTACTAATCTAAATATTACTTTGGAAAAATTTGTGACAGAACATTTATATCTAATTTTTTGTAAGCATAACGGAGCTGGCGAAAGTCGCGGGTAACAGCCAGTCTTAACTAAACAAAAGACATTTAGTAAAATAAATAATTTAATGTACATACAATTATATACGAATACTTAATATTCCAGGACCTATATCAAGTTCATTCGTGAACCGATGGGGTTGCCGCACGGTGACGGTGGCCGGCGCGCTGTTGTCCGCAGCGTGTGTAGTGGCTTCGGCCTTCGTTGGCAACGTGCTCACGCTTATCTTCACCATCGGCGTCGGCGCCGGCTTCGGCTTCGGACTCATCTATCTCCCAGCCATCGTCAGCGTCACTGTCTGGTTCGAACGTTATCGAAGTATTGCCACTGGTAATTACTATCTACAAGTAATTTTCACCATTAAATTCAATACTCTAAATTGATTTTAACTACGAATATACGTGTTTCAGGTATCGCGGTATGCGGGTCAGGCCTTGGAACATTTTTGTTTCCACCAATCACAACAGCTTTAATAGATTACTACGGTTGGCGCGGTGCTATGGCTCTCATCGGTGCCTTCATACTCAACTGTGTGCCATTAGGGCTTATATTCCGAGCGGTTCCTGAACCCCCACGAACCCCAGCCTTGGAACCCATGTTGCCGAAACAAAATAAGTCTCCGTTGAAAAGATCTCAAAGTACAGAACATGTGATCAGGGCTAACGGAAACGTCGAAGACAATGATGTGGCAAGGTTAACACTCTCCCAGCCCGCCTTAAATAAGCCACAGGAACAAAAACAGCCGCGTTCACGTCACGGCAGCGGTATTATGCATAAGCCAGATATATTGTATCAAGGAAGCATGCAGAGTCTCGCTAAATTTAGATCGTCGTCACATATACCCGAGACAAAACAAAAGCAAAAAGAGGAAAGGGAAGAGCGATGTGGCTGGTTGCCTTGTTCGTCAGAGTTCAAATCTGCATTATCAGAAATGCTGGACATGTCACTACTTGTAGATCCTATTTTCATATTGTTCGGTCTGTCAAACTTTTTAACTAGTATAGGCTTTTATATCCCATATGTTTACACAGTACCGATGGCAAAGAAACTGGGCATCCAGAATCCATCATACTTGCTTTCGATAATTGGTGGGGCAAACTTGGTGGGCAGGATAGTTCTCGGATACATCAGCGACAAACCATGGGTGAATCGGTTGCTGGCTTACAATATGTGCCTTACGATCGCTGGAATTAGTGAGTATGATGTACTATATTCAGGTACTTAAGAAGAAATCCATAATATATTTCGTGGATACATTGTTTTAACATGAATATTGTTACAGGCACGGCTTTGTCTATGGCCTGCTGGGAATTCTGGGGTCTCGCTATGTATGCGACCGCATTCGGCTTCACAATCGGTGCGTACGTGGGCCTGACATCTGTCGTTCTCGTTGACTTATTAGGTATCGAGAAACTTACCAATGCTTTTGGTCTTCTTCTGCTATTCCAAGGAATTGCCTCGCTTATAGGACCACCATTTGCAGGTAACTTATTTGCAGTATAAATATAAAGAAAGAATAATGATATACATTGTTATTTAATGTTTTTATTTCATTGTTGCAGGGTGGTTATACGACACGCTCTATTCGTACGCGCCAGGGTTTTACGTAGCCGGCGCCACGATCTCGCTGAGCGGAATCATTTTGTTCCTTATTCCTGTGATCGAGAGGCGAACCAAGAAGCTTCGTTACGAGGAAACTGCGATGGCGGAGATATAGCAGGATGGGTTCAGAGGGCCGCGGCGCGATTACCCAGTAATCGTGCTCAACAGCCCCTCCACGCCATCTCCTCGAAGCTCTAGCGAGGACACCTACAGCAACAGGGTATACAAAACTACAATAATAGAAGAAAAAGATAATTTTTATGTAAATGATGATGAAGATATATGTGACTTTGTAAATATCGACTTGATGGATGTATGCGACGAACGATTCGCGAACGTTTCGAACTATTGAGCCCATTCCAAAAAGTGTTGTGAGTGTGTGTGTGTAATATATAAATAGTTAGCGTTAAACAAAAAGGTGCAATGTTAATTTTGATTTTCATCTTTATATCGAGTTGTATTTATTTAAAGCTAATAATAATAAAAAAAGTGCCGACGACTATACGTTTCCTATGAACTGCAACAAATTGATAAAATATTAGTTTTAAGTAGACAAGTATAATATAGTGTTTCTATACATTAGCTATGATATAAATTAATTATACATTATATAAATTTTTTCCATTGCCCGCGGGGATAGGCAGCAACTAGAAAAATCTTTCGTCTTATATGCACTCGTGCAGATTGTATGCACTCTCTCGCTCTTCCACTAGATATACCTTTTTGTCAGCCTTTTCTTTTAAATGTCCATCCTATCGATTCTTTAATAAGTATTTCTTTCTAATCGAACAAAGCACTATTAGCCATATAAGCTGGAAAATATTGTGATCGACGTATGAGGATGTTATTTGTATAGATGTACCGTGTGTACCATGTTTACCTAGCAATACTTGAACCCTAATAATAGGGCGGCTAATAATAATATAAGATTAAACTTATGCTGTGTTTGGCCCACTTGAAAATGATAATTGTATTGATATTCGTGAACGTTGAACCATGTTAATACCTAATTTGTTAACAATAACAAAACAGCTAAAATATAGCATAAAATATCTTAAGTACCTTTGCTAGAATTATTGTAACACAGGTCGGTAATCAGGATTATTAATATGGAGCTCCTTAGTAAGTTAAATGTATTAATTAATCAAACGTATGAAGTTAGATTATATAATTATTGTGATTTTACCAATGTTTATAACTAAGAGCCACACCTTCAAAAACAAAGAAATCAAAGAATCAACTCTGATTGTTAACCTTAAAACAGAACAGGGTGTTTCTTTTGTGATTTCTGGTTTGGTCACATATTAAAAGTACCTACTTAAGATTAAAGCGTAGTTTTAGTTATAAATTACTCTAATATTAATAAAAAATTCTAACGCGTGTATTTACAATTTATTCTTCTGCTATATTTTAAAGAATTCCTTGAGCGGAATTGAAGCTTTATATTTCTTGTCCTGGTTATGGGCCTGCTGTGGGATATTCGCAATAGTATATTAGTCTTGAAGTGTGATTTATATATAAGGAGTGAAGTGGTAAACATATACTCTGCAATATCTATAAGAATAGTATCGATGGACGATTGGATTAGAATATTAAATAAGTTTCTTATAAAGTGTCGACCATTTGTGCTGTGTGGTGTGTGCGCGTATTTTTACTCTTTATATGGCCTTACTGTGGACCAATCGTCGGTAGAATACGGAGACATCAGTACCTAGTAAAGGCGTACATGTTCATTGATTTATATAACTAACTAGACTGCCAACCACCACGCTAGAGCGTAGCCGTTTGACATTCGCCAATATGACTTTCGATCCTTATATTGCAAGTAATAATGCTGTCTTTATCCAAAATGGATTCTTGCAATAGTGTGTAAGCGATGAAGATATTTCTGAAAAGCTACATTATCGTAATGAAACAATGGCTACACTTTTTCATGTAGATATGATAAAGTTGTTGTTCATTCTAGTTGTTATATAGCTCAATGCAGTTTACTTGATTGTACTTATACTACGTAATGCGACCACCTTTTAATTGCTGTAAAGCTACTCTTGTTTGTTTCAAAGTAGTTACACTTTCCCACGTTGTGTTCAGTAGTATAATATGCTGAGTAGTACTAGATGGAATTCAGTTACTTCCTTTAAAGCGGCGGTTCATTTACCAATTTATTTGTCAGCGAAATTAGTTCTATCACAAAAGGAGTGATGTGGCAGAATGAAGAAACTAGATTTTTGTTTCTAAATCTTTGCGATTTCGAAGTCACTAGCGCCACTCTGAGGCGTCTCTTTTGTGGTGGTAATTCGAGGACTGTAAGTGAATAGTCGCTTCTTCTTTGTTATAAAAATAATGTACATTTCGACTGAATTAGGTAACCAAACAATGTATCATAACTATGGGGATGGACTGCGCTGATATTCTTCGTACAAATCTTTTTCTCATTTTATTACATTGTTGGCATTCTTGCAATCGTATTTAATACGGTTTCATACATTATCTAATGTTACTATTATGTATACTATACATAAATATCTAAAATATTTAAACGATGTCTGTTTTATTTTACATAACATGTCACAACATCACACTTGCCCACCCCTGCCTGAAATGCCCCTACTATATATTATATACTAGCTGAGCTTCGCAACTTCGTCTGCTTCATATAAGAGAATTTTCCCCGTTTTTGCAACATTTTTCATTGCTGCTCCGTTTCTATTGGCCGTAGCGTGATGTTATATATAGCCTTATAGCCTTCCTCGATAAATGGGCTATCCAACACTGAAGAATTTTTAATTCGATCCAGTAGTTCTGAGATTAGCGCGTTCAAACAAATAAACTCTTCAGCTTTATAATATTAGTATAGATAATATCAACATCGGCTAGCAGCAATGTTTGAATCACCACGAATGACAACGGCACGAGGACAAATCGATAAATGTCTACTTGGCTCTATTTCTGCGAATCGCCTTACTACTTCTGCAATTTGCCTCAGACACAAATAAACCAAAATAAAACCAAGGTAAATAATATTTTCCATCAGCCCTATTTTACCTAAACATTAACAGTCATAGCAATAATATTTATTGTAAAATAAAAGGTACACACATAAACAAATGAAACATGGAGCAACATCATAAACGCTAAAAAAGAAATGAAGGCAGAAATGAAACACAATTCGAACAAAAATAAAACGACTTTCTTCATAATAGAACCTATTCTACTATCACGGCTACGCAACCTTTACAGAAACACACTAAAAACTAAAACTAATACTTGTTAGTTAGTTGAGAAAGTCGACGGAACGTTTGTGTATTATTATTAATCAGTTTTATTATCATTATTTTCGATTTCACGTTCAGGCGCGCACAGATTAAACATTTTGTACCGCACGCCATCGTCAACGAGAAACATTGCTATAGCGGTAACAGCAGGCGCTATCTGGAACAAAGAATACTAATATTAATAATAATATTAATAAAACACAATACCACTTTAGTCAAGACTATTTGAACGTTAAATTATGCTTAAATAGTGATTAGCATTGGTCGTTTCATTTTATTCTTAATGTTTTAATTTAAGAACAATATGGATTGTGTTTGTAAACGGCATGGCACATGCAGTTAAATAGGTCTTAGCGAGACCAACTTAATTGCTAAAATCCTTATCATCATAGTAAATCCTAATTATTATTACAAATAATAATAATGTCCTCCAGACCGAATTTCGCTCTCGGCGGCCGGTCTTAACGGAGACTGGCCATCTGCGCAGGATATATTGTAGTGCACAAGACGTGTGTACAAACACAAGTGCACTCTCTGTTCCCTAACTCTTATGATCCGATGGGACGGTAATCCGACACGACCGGAGAGAGGTCAGGTGCAAGACCAACGGCTTTACGTGCTTTCAGAGGCACGGGGGTGTCTAACACCGCCAACTTCCTAACTCCGGGCTGCTATTAAGCATTCTTAACAGAGAAATCCAAAAACTTTTTGTTCGCCCGACCCGGAAATCGAACCCGAGACCTCATGCACAGCAGTCGCATTCACTACCGCTGCGCCACGGAGGCAGTTGTTATGTATTATTATTATTTATTATATATTATTACAAATAACACTTACTTAAATGTCAAAATTATACATTGAAATTAAACTACTATATACGGATTTTATCGCGTTGTTTATTTGACACTTTATTACATAATTTAGAAAATTGTTACATACTACTACTATTAAACTTTACTAATTTTTAAGCTAATTAAATTATTATGAAGCAACCGAAACGTCGGGGAAAGTGCAAAATTAAATGAAATCTAAATAGTATTAATAATAATTTAATTAGCTTAAAAATTAGTAAAGTTTAATAGTAGTAGTAGTGTAACAATTTTCAAAATTATGTAATAAAGTGTCAAATAAACAACGCTATAAAATCCGTATATAGTAGTTTAATTTCAATGAATAATATTCGCGTAAACAGAAGACAATATTATCAAAATTATACATTGAATTCTATAACCGATTATTTCCAATTTCCTCGGAACAACCATTTGTGGATCACACAAATTTTTGTCGCGTGTGGGACTCGAAACCACAACGTTCGCGCAAAAGCATTGTCAAGGCTACCACCATAACCATTACGCGTGCAGTCAATACAGTCAGGAATATTACTTGGAATTCAAACTCGATACTAAAGCATACTGGTTTGACTGCACGTATGGCGTAGTGGTTTAAATGGTCACCTCGCCGCTGCCACTGCGCTGAGTGTTGTGGGTTCGAATCCCACACGGGACAAAATTTGTGTGATACACAAATGGTTGTTCCAAGTCTTGGTGTTCTTTGTGTCTGTTGTTTGAATATTTGGAAAGTCCTCCGCAACACAGGAATCATGCCTAGAGCGAGAATTACCTTTAAAAAAAACGCTTACCTACTCATTTACATTCATAATTACGAAACTGATTTACTAGTCTCGCACCTATATCTTCGAAGAGTTAGCCTAAAGCTCCGTACTCACATTCGGTATTACTTGATAGTTTTACTCCAAAACGAGTAAAATTAACGTTTGGAGCGCAAACCTTACAAATCGAAGGCTCGCATCGACCCGGCTCGATGGAATAAAATAAATGTATTTCCTTCGCACCTACTCGACGCGAGCAGGTCAAAAGTACCTCTTTTTACGTTTGTTTTTTATTTTCTTTAATACTTTTATAATTAAAAATGGCGAGACTTGTTAAATGTAGCCACACTGTCTTCTTTGTTAAACAAACATCTTTTCGAACTGTTCGGTGAATACTGAATGTCGCGCATCGCACGATAGATAAATGCTGAATGTGTGGACGAAAGATCATGCCTTGATTTTTACTCGACGTGAATGCTCGATCGAGTAAAACCATATGTGAGTACGGAGCTTAAAGAGTATTACATATATACACGTACAACTCCCGCAATAGCGAACGAGCCTATTGGCGTCTACAACGTACAGTTCCAGACTACGTGCAGATACTCAGAATTTAAAAACATTAAAAATTTTATACTTTATCCGACCTGGTATCGAACCGGTGACCTCATGCACAGCAATCGCATTCACTACCGCTGCGCCACCGACCCAGTGCATTAATGAGACAGTCTTTATAGTTTTCCCACTGCCAACAGTACAATTAAACCGTGAAAGCAATAAAAATAGCCGTCGTCATTCTCATTTGCAAGAGTAATCTCAAATTGAACGTTATTAACTCTTTGTTTTAAAAAGTAATTTGTCATTTTTACGTTCAAGATTTGTTTAATCGAATGATGCGTTACGGCGGACACGCGTCGGCTTCAGTAGTACTACGGTGAGCTGTGACTCATTGTTGGCGATCTCTCGAGCAACATTTCACAATAACATCACTATTATCCTATTAGCTTACACAATGTCAATAAATAATTCATTGTTTGACGTTACGACATTTTTATTGGCGTGGACTGATTTTACTCTGCGTGCAGCGCAGAGTAAAATCAGTCGAATAAAAATGTAGTTTACATACCTATATCTATATTAATATTATAAAGCTGAAGAGTGTTTGTTTGTTTGTTTGATTAAACGCGCTAATCTCAGGAACTACTGGTTCGAATTGAAAAGTTTTTTTAGAGTTGGATAGCCCATTTATCGAGGAAGGCTATAATTTTCAAATAGATTTAAGAAAATAAAAATACACTAATTATATTAATACAGCTATAGCTGTGATTAAAATGGTTGCTAACTGATTAGTTACCTCGACGAAATATGGTATGCACCGCTGTTAGCAGTTAGTCTTGGCATTTTTTGGTGTTGAAATTTCAATTATGGAATGTGTTATCTCTAGAGCCTAGTGTTTTGACTTTAATGAAACGCAAAATAAAACTGTCAATTAATAAAAAGAATGATGATGTATTTGAAGATGACTGCATAACCCCGTAGCTGCTAAGAGGAACGGGTATGAAAGTCACAAACTAACAGAGACAACTATGTCTAATAGATAATATTGAAACATTTGTAACTCTGTGTGTAAAATATATTGGGCAATCTGAAAATTTTACTAAATGTTATCCAGTTTGGACAAACTTCTTACATTATTTAAATATAACAAAATAATCAGTTTTTCCTATCCTCCTTTTTCCAATAGCTTTTGGTACGTTCATCGAGTTAAGGCTCGACGAAAATAAAACTGTTACCTAGCAATTTATGCCGAGAAGATTGCTTTTGTAGTGACCTAAATGGGTTTTTGATTTTACGCAGTGTTTAGTGGATTGATTTATTCAGAACCGTTTACTAACCAACCTGGCTTAGACACTGGTACTAACAAAATTTGCCTAGGGGCCGGATCAATAGCTTCAATTTGCGTAAATATGTAGCGATTCAGAATGTATTTTCAAGCTTATCCATAAGATCCAAGTGAAATTGAGAAATGTTTAGAGAACATAATTTTCACTCCTGTTGTACTGGTATTACTATGATACTATATATATACCATACTACGGATCGTATGCTACCACCTTAGTCCTACTTATGTATATTAGAAATAAAAGTAGGTTCGTTAAAATATTTGTTACTCAATTATGTGTGTGTAAACTGTTGAACGGATTTAGGTGAAACTTAGCACACAAATAGACCATATTCTGGCTTATTACATAGCCGCTATACGATCTCGTGGGAATCAAATTGAGGTGAAAAAATAGTAGATAGTATATAAATGAACTACTCAGACTAACTCGTACTTACCCAGTGAATCCACATAGCCCACATCACGTAAAAGCCAGGTGTCATCGGCAGCAGGTCGATATACATGAGCTGTGACAGCAGCACACTGCCTCTGATGATAGCAATCGGAGTCCAACAAAGGAGGTTCACTAACGCTATCACCATTATGCTCTGAAATCATACAACAGTCTGCAGTCAATTTGCTTTCAATATAAAATCTGCTGTAACACAAGTAATTGTTGACTATTGTAGATGAATGTTATAAGAAATACGATTTATTAGATTGTAACCAGTAATACACATTTCTAGAATTTGAAATATGGTTTCCTCGCGTGTCATTCAACCCAAAAAGACAGACCGAAAGATTTATTTCGTAGAATTTCACTCAGGCCCCTGTATGAACTCCTACACGATGCCTATCAATGATTGATTATGTAAGTAAAATGCTCAATACCACGAATTCCATAATAGCTTTCGATAACATAACATTTCCGAGAAGTTACTTACCCGAGTAAAGTATTGATGATGCTTCATCGAGCTAGGTAATTTGTTTTCCAATACGTGAGCCCAAACAAGCATCATGGCCCTACAACATGTTGCAAACTTGTTTAAATAATGCCTAGATCGTCATAAATAAAAAAACATAATATTGCACACGCCTGTATATTCGTGAAAAGCTAAACAGTGATGTATGCACATTCTGCCAGTAATGCCATATTAGGAGCTTTTCTATTGAAGATACTACTGAAATTTTACTATCTGAAAATCTCATTATTATTCTGCCATACACAGGCATTGCACCCGAAATCCCGCGCAAAAGACGAGGCAGGCAGTTCAACGAAAAATAATCTTCATATTTCGATTCTTCAATTATATCTGCCAATTAATTTCTGTCTTTCTGTGTCCATTTAATACATACTAATGTTATAATGAGGAAAGTTTTGATTTTTTGATTGTTTGTTAGTTTGTTTGTAAAGATATAAATAATTATTTGCAAATTCTTTCACCATTAAAAAGCTATATTATCACCGAGTATAGGTATTTATTTTAGAAATCTGTACTGTTACTAACATAATCTAACTAACTAATTAGCTAGTTACTTTTATAATTAATTTCATGGCAAATAAGAAATAAAGAGTATCAAAAGGCAATCTAAAACCTAATATAGAAACCAGGCTCCAGTTAAATACAATCTATGTCTATCCACGACGCCCTCGGGAAATTAATATTCTCATCATATCACACATTGAATAATAATAATATTCTATCACATACACACAACACCATCTAGCCCAAACTAAGCAGAGCTTGTACTATGGGTACTAGACAATGGATAAACATACATATATACTTTTTTTTTTGTAAATACATACATATTATACATAGAAACACCCAGACCAAGACAAACATCCATGTTCATGCACACAAATGTTTGACTTGTGCGGGAATCGAACCCGCGACCTCAGGCGTGGCAGTCGGTTACACTAACCACTACGCCATCGAGGCCGCCCGAATATTTCATAGGTACCTACTTTGCGAATGCTAGTAAATATAATATTAAACTACTGCTACAGGATTTATGGCAAATGTTTGATTTACAAGTTTATTTAGTTTGACGTTACTCAGCTTTACTTTAAACTATTGGACATTCTGCAGCTGCCATAGTCTTGGTCAGACTCAAATCGTATTCATAATAAAAACCGATTAACTCACTACATGTTTAATTTAAACTAGTTTTACTGAGATATATATATAACCTATTGTTCCAACAATGTTTAAACATGTGCTGCACGTGTGCCATTCATGGCATTTACCTGTTTTATTAAAGAACCTATACTCAGGTAAATTCCATTCATGTCAATAATAAACATGGTACCTATTAATTTTAATAGTTCGTGTCAGTCCTAGCTGAGTAATTGCACAATTGCGTGTCATTACAAACCAAACCATTCTCGGCTCGCCACTGCTGCGAAATAATTAGATCGACTAATTACCATCTGAAGTAGAACTTCCCTACAAGATTCAATCGGTGCCTGTTTATACAACAAGTAAGACGATTTGAAGCAGAGCAAATTGGTTTTATTAATCAAATTACTATGTAGTTGTGTTTACTTACACATTTGCATAGAAACTAGTTTCGTTTATGCAAATTCAATTTAAACACTCTTACAGTTTCGTGAATACCCACGTGAATAATGTACAAAATTTGTAATAGAACATCAATACAATCAGTTCATTGCCCTCACCTTCGTCTATGAAGACATTGGCGCTTTAGATCGATGATTTATAATAATTGATTACCATAGAAGAAGATTAAGACAAGTACATTTAAAATGAATAGACGTGAAATACGTACATAACAACCGCAGGCTTGACACTCCGAAGTAGAAAGATGGTGACGATGAAGTATCTCTGCCAAGTCTCTGGTACAATCATGTCAAAGGTGCATGAAGTGCATTGGAAGTCGAATCCATAGCGGCCAATTCCAAATAACGGTGGTACAGAGTACAAACAAGAGAAGAATACACAGAGACAGAAATATAAATAGTAATGATTCTTTCTTATCTGCCAACCTTGAAAAAAATTAAATATGTTGAAACAATTTGTACATTACATTGTTTGAAATAGAGATTCACTTACCGTTAGTAATATATTTTGCAAGAACATATCTTTCAATACAGACGTGCGTTATGCATTCGACCTCAAACACAGCCAAAAACGTCTCCAAGAAAGCAAAAAGTTCACAAGAGAATGTTTGAATTCCATACAGATTGAAAATGATGAGATTAGCGCACATAAAGTTTAATATTAAAATATAAGAATATATTACTCAGATTGAATAGTTTTCTTAATTAGTTATTAGTTAGTTTTTAACTCAAAATAACAAATATACTGTTAAATAAACTAGACTGTAGTAGACCTAATAGAGTATCATTAATTTAAAAGACTTTCAGGTAATTATATAGAATTAATCAATTAAATTAAGCATAGAATTTAGAAGGTTCACCAAATTAATTTCACGCACAATTCATTGCCAAGCCGGTAAGCTATTAATTGCTAATAGAACTTATAGAACAAAATTAACTTGGAACTCACGTTTCAATACATTTGACAAGGGGTAGATGCAGTAACGTCGGTACAATTCGCCTGACACACGCTACCGTGGTAAAGTTTGCCAAGTTACGATAACTCTTGTCAAACCGGAGACTCGAGCACAAAAGCGTCACGCTCAACCACGCACTGAACATTGCCGACAAAATCCCTGGAAATGTTGTCAAGATATGACGTTAAATGGATTAGTGTCCAAATGAAATATCAATTTACTGAACCATATTACCTGTAAGTAAAAAGCCTTCTTGCAAAATAATTCTATCATCTTCATTGAATATTTCATTCCAAACACAAACATCACTAAAATTGTTTTCAATAAATCTTTCTGATTTCATATTAAAAATGCTCAATTGTTTTTACAAGTGAAATGTATTTACGATCCAATTTATTTTCTTAAGTAATTAACGTCTTAGTTGTGTTAAATTGTGTCAATGTCTTGCCAAGTCAGTTTAGAAAATGTGTGGCAATTCAGACCAAGCCCTGATGTGTTTATAACCAGAATCTCAGGTTGTTTCTTACGTCTTTAGTCATAATACCGGTAAGGTTATGCTCTGCTTAACTTATTGTATAAACTTGTATGGAAGCGGTTCAAAGAATTGTCCGCTAACTACCTATAATATACACAACAAACCTGGTTGTACTGATATCAGAATCTGTATAGAAGTAGATCGTTTGAAATATAAACATTTATTTTAGCATAAGGATAATACATTTCAAATGTTTACAGTATCTTCATTAAGTAGCATCATGGATTGCTGCTCAGTACTTTCGAAGTAGGAATACCTGCGACTGAGAATCCAAAAGTAAGATTATCGTACGAAATTGGGGTGATTTATTTGATGATCCAATCCTTCGTGTATATGGACATAAATTAGGCTCTGTTGTATCGCTTGGCCCGCTCCGGCTGTAGCAGAGCGTAGTGTCTTCGCATCCGACCAAGCAGCGCTGCTCTAAGTCTCTCATCACTAGCAATAAAACATAGCACAGGAAGACATGTCGCAGCCTGAAATAATATTCAATACTACGTTCAATCTCAAACAAAAGAAGAAATATGAAAATGTAAGGTCACTCCAAATGTATTTGGTTACAAATATACTGAACACCCTGGACAATATTTTGTAATTAATTAAGTCTTACCTCTGAAGCTATAGGTGCTATCAAGGCCAAGGCGGGTGGCACATGAGGCCTATAACCGTACACAAGCAATGGCAACCATTGCCAACCGACCAAGATGCCAGCTGGGATCCATAGAGCCAAAGTAGAAACACATACCGTATGTAAGCTCTGAAATACATGTTATTAATTATTCTCGTATTAAAATTTTCTTCGCATATAAATAATTCGATAGTTTTATTTATTACCTGGGTAAGCCGTGTCTGTTCTCTTTGCAGCTCTCCTTTGTAAAATATCCTTTCCAAACGAACGGCCTTGCCCATGTAATAGAATCTGCCAACAATGTATGATTGATATCATCAAATATTTAAAGTATTAAATTAGCTTATAGTGTTTATAGACATTGGACTTACATAGCTATAACAGGTATTACTCCACAAAGAAGAATGTAAGGTATACTGAAGCCTATATGTTTTGCGCCAGATGCAAGTGAAGGCCAGAGAAATGTGCATGCAGTTCCAGTTGCATCACACGAAAACTTTCCATATCCAAATAATGGTGGAACAGCGAATATCACTGAGTTGACCCAACTGAGGACCACTAACGTCCAATACAATCGCATATACAGATATCGTTCTGAAACATGCAATACCCTACATTCATATTCTTTAATCAAACATACGAGGTAAGTAAGTATAATAATCATGCTTGCAAAATATTTATTAAGTAATTATACGAACCACGTCTGAAGAACTTTGCTAGTAAATATCGCTCCAAAACAGCTACAAATAGAGCAGTCATTTGAAAGACACCAAAGAATTGATTCAAAAATGCAAAAAGTTGACAGCACGATGGACCAAAAAGCCATCTAAAACAAAATGTGTTTTGCATTAATCTAGTCTGGACACTAGTGCTATATTCCGAATCATCTTATTTCCGAATTAAGTACCGAATCCGTAATAAAATTCTGTTTGTTATTTCATATATTGAGAATGTTTAATTTTATTTATTAACATGTGGTATATTTTAATTAGATCTTAAACATCGTAAATTATCCTACAATATTGTAAACGACTGAATTTCACAGTAGCTTTCTACACGATACGTTATTTTACCTCATTGTTGGCCCAGAATTTCTTAAGAAATAAATGTTTCCCTGAATAGGATTATCTTTTATGCCCAAAAAAACCTTTACCTTTTTGCTATAGCCGAAGATCCTGCAAATGGGAACCCGACAAGATTTCGACCGAGAGACGCTGTGCATAGATTAAGTACCAATATGTGACTCCTGAATATAAGTAGGTGACTGTGGATGAACGTGGCAAAAAGCCAACCGTTGAGCAGCACCCCAGACACACCTGTTAAATTATTTCCACACATTAACATCACAAAGTATATGTACACAAACTGTGCAACTAAACATAAAATATCATAGATGGATTCACCACTACACTTGCACTTTGTCAATTAGATTTATATCAAGATAGAAACTAACCAAATACAAAAAGACAAGATCCCAGCAGCAGTTTGTAAGAACCGTCAAAATAATACCACGGACACTCATCTTGTAGATCTTCAAACAAGGTTTGCATCTCTTTCAAAGAACCTGGTTCAAGAATCACAGGCGTCAGGCACCGGCGGAAAAGTTCGCGGGATGAAAATGATGATACTGCGCATTTAGATTATTTTTCATAAACAGATAAACGTCCACGTAGGAGAAGTGGTTACAGAGACTGGTCAGGTTGTCGAACTAACACGCAGGGACTAGCTTTAACAAAGGGAGCGGATCTTGTTACACGCCCTGACGACACTTTGTGTACGCTATCGAGGGCGTGAACGTGAGTATATCCTGCTACATCGACCGAGCAAACTCGCTTGAGGAATATGCAATTATCAACATTCCAACCCATGTTCATGTTAGCTAAAATTAGTTTCACAATTATTAACAGAATTAGCTATATAAATATATGAAACTACACTAATAACTTATAAAATATACGCCCGCAAAATTTATTGTTTTCTTAACTGTTTACAAGTTTGAGTTGTTTATGGCCTCTAAGTAGTGAAAATATAATAATTATTTTATTATATATAGATTTGTCTTTCATTGATATTTTTGTAAAACAAAGAGTAGTCATTTGAAATAAATACTGAGTGACATTTGTGTCATGTATCTCAGATTCGCTATTGTTATGTAATGAAATATTACGGCACCGCGGATATTTTTATGTGTTTAACTGAGCACTGAGCTACTGCTATATTTCACTTCACTCCGATTCAAAAATAGTAATCAACCCAATCTATATTTATATCATAGGTATTTGAAATTTTCCCAGATGTCACAGCTTCGTCTTTCACACCGTTTGTAGGCCAGACTCAGGTAACCGCTGAGTCCGCACAGTGCGCTTCTAGAGCGCTGAGTAATGTACCTGTAAGATGTGTACGTAAATTACCTGATGATCTATACGTTATTGAGTTGGCAACGCCCGTGAATAATACGCCAGGGTCGTGTAGTACTCCACACGGGCGGCGTACCTCGACCGGACTCGGTTAATTGCGGAGAAGATCGTGTACGTTTTTGGCGATGTAATACTTATAACCGATCATCGCCTAGCTGTTATCAAACTCGCTGATTTGTATATTCGCGTTGAGCGCGCAGTGTAGTGCCGTCACCGGCCGGGTCGCGGCAGGATGTTGTCGTTGGAGCAATTGTCACAAATGGTAAAGGAACACCTCGGACTGTGCAACTATATCAACGGGTTACAACATACGTGTAAATGGACTGTCGCCGAATCGCCCTTGGGAGGCAGAGGCATTATTGCTATCGAAGATATAAGTGCTGGAGAAGTGTTGTTCGTTGACCACCCTCTAATTTACGGCCCCCGCGCCGGCACCACGATAGAACGAGGATGTACTGTGTGCGGCAAGTTGGACTGTAATACTTTTTATAAATGCTCAAAGTGTGCCTTATTATTATGCTCAGAAAAGTGTCAGGATACCGACATGCATTATGACGATTGTAGTATAATTTCTCGCTGGAATAACAAAATACCATTAGAGGACATCGATGACTCGACGTTATCGCGTGCGCTGACAGCAATACGAGCGCTGTTATTAAATGAAGATCAGCGAATATTTATGGCTTCACTGCAAGCGCACATGCTTCCTCAACATGGAGTCGAAGTTCGTGACTTAAAGAAGTACTTCGATATCTCCGAGGAGGAAGAGCAGTTAATGACCCTCGCTTGTTGTGCGCTTGATACTAATGCATTTCAAATTGCCACTCCATACGGTAAAAAGGAAACGAGTATGCGCGGCTTGTATCCTGTGTCGGGATTGATGAATCACAGTTGTGTAGCCAATACGAGGTGCAGTTACAATAGCGACCTTCAAATGACAGTGAAAGCAGTAAAACCTATACGAGCAGGATCTGAAATAGTTTCATGTTATTCTGGTGCATTGTGGGGAACTCCGGCCCGCCGTACACATTTATATAAAACAAAACATTTTCTTTGTAAATGTGACCGCTGTGCTGATCCTACCGAACGAGGTACATTACTTGGTGCTCTAAAATGTTTCGCGACCGAGTGTCCGGGATACTTGCTGCCGATAGAACCGTTAAATACATCAACTGCCTGGAGATGTCTGGAGTGCGACATGCGAGTGCCCATCAAGAACATTTGTGCTATACAGAGCGCCCTCGGAAGTCTCATGGGAACATTGGACTTTGAGGACGTGGGGCAGCTGCAACATTTTCTAAATAATCGAATAACAAAATATGTTCCAAAGACAAATCAAATTGTAGTAGATTTGCAGTGTCGGCTGATTTGGGCATTAGGAGAAGTCGAAGGATATCGCTGGCACGGTAAGTATACGAATTAATTAGACAAATGTATATATTTTGTAATCATATATGATAATACGTAGGCACACGCTTTTTTAGGTAAAGATCATTTCAGAATTATCAGATGTAGATATCCATAGCACGAGATATTTTATCGTTATCTGGAACTATATTTTGTTTGACACTGGAAGGTCTTATGATATATATCCATCTACCGAATCTATAGACATAACAATATAACATGCAAGATTTTTGTACGGGTACTTAATGTGTTAAGTACTAATTGGCTTCGTGTGATGACGTTAGCACTCGATTGTTCTCTCAACGATATCGATAAAAGCTTTGTATAAAAATAACAAAGGTGAAGTACGTTCTCAATTTTCTCGCAGGGCTTTTGTGTACTATATGTTATACATGCTAGCAGATTTCTAATCATAGGGATATACTAATACGTAAAATAAAACACGTGCCGTCGAATAAGGTTAAAAAATGAAATGGTTATGTTTTACAACTTTTAATAATTACAACATAAGCTCTAATTAAACAATGCAATCGGTTCATTGATATCATATGTAGATATGTATTTATTTCACGAGTATAGGTAGATCCTTTGAAACCAAATACACAATAATATTGCAAGTATAGGAATTTGTGATCAGACCATTTGCCATTCTACAAACATATTATATTATATTACAAATTATACAGAAACTCTACCAATTGAGAACGCACCTACATAATACTAAGTAGCTTAACCATTTTAGGTCACGGAAGCATTAAAACAAATGGTCGTTGGTATTATTAATAATTACATTTGAGTGTAGTACGTGTAACACTGCAAGTGTACGTGCGTCACTTCCTATAGCCGGTGGTCAGACGTTGAATAAGCTATAAACAGGCGACGACCCGCCTACCGACTCTCGCACCTGTAGCTATTATCAATGCTCTATTGAAAAAACAAGTAACAAACCATGATCAATTAGGTCTGCCACAAATATAGGTAACGATAAAAAAAAAATACTTCGATAGAATGTTACTTAGTGATAGATTTTCCTAATTAGCATATTAACCTTATTTGAGGTCTAATTGATACGTTTTGAAAGTTTATATCTAGAAAATCTAATTATTTCTATCGAGCGATTAGTATATTATTATAAGTTAGCCTGTGATATAATAATTACAGGGCCTGTAAACCAAAGTACTGAATGCATTACTATTGTAGTATACATAAGTTAAATTAAATAAAATATAATATTAATCGTAATATGTTTGCTTATTTGAAGTTTAATTTTGTGACCTCTTTAAAACAAATAAAATACTAAATTATTCATACAACATCGTGTCGACGAAAAAAGAAATCATCGGAACATTATCAGACTATAAAAACTGTTTCAATCCGTTCGTTCATTCTCTGTATTTATGAGCATGCTACAGCTAGCACAAGCAGTTTTTATTTGAGAAACGATGAAAGACATTATTAATTACTTGGCGCCATTTTCTACACACGACAAACGACGCCCACGTGCCGTATCGAAACTGTAGCTTAAAACAGATGACAAATAATAATTTTTTTATGTGTAATTTCTGGTAAGTAGGTGCTTTCCTCTGATCAAAAATTGGGCGGGTTACTTACATTATACACACTAAATATCTTTAGCTAATAATATCATTGTTTCTTTGTCAAAAAGAGGGATAAAGTAATAAGTACATCATTGTAATACAAAAAAATAACCATGCTACAGTTTTTCTAACTACAAATTGCCTTATATCTGGTTTACAAACGTAACGTTAAACTAAAGAAAACCACATTGTGAAGAGCCACACTGTCCTAGTTAAAACATATTGGAGTCACATGTGTCGACATAGTTGATAGACAAAATATAACAATACGAAAATAGTTGTATACTGTAGCTTTATCTGTGCCGAGATTGATGAGCCGTAGTACACGTACTATTAAAATCGTTCCGAAGAAAGTATTTTTAACTTTAAACACAGTTTCGATGAGTGCTACATATAGCCTATTACAGCTTCGTGTGTATTCGTTGCCGCTCCTATAAAAACGTCGCTGGGCTTACAGCGTAAGTAATATAGACCAGTCATGTTCCATATGGTCTTCAAATATTACCATTGCATGTGCAAGAACGAGACAAAGCTACACAGCTTTACGCTCAATAAGGCGTTGTCTCGTTCACGCGCCTGCTTTAAGAAATGGTGGTAAGATCCCAGTTCGTAATAATGTCGGCACAGTGGCTTTTATAGATCGCTGTTAGTCATTAGTCAAAAACTAGCTCGAGTGTAAGTGAGATTAGTAAAGTTACTGAACCTACATTTAGGTTAGTTGCTAGGTTGATGCAAGAAACTCTAAATCGCCATTTAATTATGATTTAGAACAGCGATAGCTCAGTGGGGAGACCAACAGACTGCAATGCAGAGGGTCTCGGGTTCGAACCCACGTTGCGCACGTCTGACTTTCGGAAGTTATATGACTTTTCGAAATTATGTGCGTATTGATTGACAATTATCGCCTGCTCCGTGCCTCGGAGAGCACGTTAAGCCGTCGGTCCCGGCTGCCATGAGCATCTGTGGCAGTAGTTATTGGGAGAGTGTCGACACAAAAGATCCCACTGGGTCGAAGTGTCGCCGGTCTGCACTGACTAGCCCCCACATAAGATTCATACATAATTATGATTTCTATATTTTTGTTTGTGTATGCACGTCTTGCACATCGGCAGATCGCTGTACTGTGTTTCATACAACACAGCACAAGATTTCCTGCTGCGATCTTAATGGCACAGAAGAAAATACCTTCTACACCATTATAGAGCTTATCTAGCATTAAAAAATATTTCAGGGCTCGTCCTTTTTCAAAAATAATTATTTTATGTATATGGCAAAATAGCACTTGGCTCGGCTGGTAGTAAGCGGTTACCATAGCCAATGATCGCTTGCAACTCTTCAGTATTACTTGCGCGCTTCCGACTCTAACAAACTAAAGGACTTCAAGCACGAAAGGAAAGAAATGAAAGACGTAGGTATGCAAGCCGTCAAATATCTTGTTCTGTGTCAAGTACATAGATGATTATATTTAACGGTGGATAGGTATACATAGCAATATATAGAGCGAGGTAACGAGTTAAATCAGAGGTTCCCAGATTTTTTTCTCATAGACCACTTTCAAAATTTAACAGGTTACGGTGGACCCCTCGCAGCTACATTTCTACCATATTCTTTGGCATTCGTATTTATATTGGTGAAGAATCAAACAAGAGTTTGAAATTCTCTGTACTGAACCTACCGCGGTAGTTTTTTTATTGAAATTCTCCGCCGAAAAATTGATAGGTTCGAGACCACTGGTACTGAATATGGAATATGCAAGTTTTTAGAAGTAACAGTCGCTGAGCTTCTTAAAATATTATCTGCCTACATTCATAGGTGAAGTCAATAGTTCTTCACTATCAAAAGCAAATAAATTTTCGTGGACCTCCGCTTACGAATTGTGGACCTGCAGTTTTTGTTCACTCCAATGTAGACCCCCGTCGAGTCTCCCGTGGACCTTGAGTTAAATAGTGCGCGGGCGGCAATCTGTCTCGGTAACTACATACGTATAATTTGGTCTGCTGCAAATGACTGTACATAATAATAAATGTCGACACAGCACTGTATATATTTTCAAGGCTTTTCTTAGTTATTTTATAAGTAAATTATACATCAAATCAAATGTAAATGTGATAAAATCTGGCTCTTCGACGAGTGTAACTTACCACATGTATGTACGGGATATTCAAATGTGTGAGACATATTACTTATATGATACTTTTGAATATTGCGTAGGAGAATCGAGATCAAAATAGCAACAAAATTCTTCTAATGAAATAGCACAAACTTTAATGCAAGTAAGTTTGCGCTTACAGCAGATCGTAATATTTCTGAGTTTTCAAACCCGGAGATAATACGATCTGTCGAGATACTCGGGCGGCGGGACGGGCAGTACCTATTACTTTATTATGTGTGTCAGTAAGGATATTTCTGGCAATTCGTTCGGTATACAGCGATATACTCGCCTCTATTACGCAAAATTTGAAGACAGCTGATCTGATACACTTATGCCGACCTCTTTAGGGTTATACAGGTTTGAGTAAAGAAGATAACTAAGATTTGCAGCGAAACATTTAATAAATAGGTTAATTAGTGGAGCGAGACGAATATAAAACACTAGATGTTCCCGCGGTTTCACCCGCGTTTATCGTTACTGCACTGCCCCCGTGGGTCGTAGCGTGATGTTATATAGCCTATAGCCTTCCTCAATAAATAGGCTACTTCAAATCGAACCAGTAGTTCCTGATATTAGTGCCTTCAAACAAACAAACTCTTCAGCTTTATAATATTAGTATAGTAAGAAAAGCGCTATCAGAGTTTTATTACCAGTAGGTAATAAAACTTTGTTGGCGAAAGAGCGAAGCCACGAGCAATAGCTAGTAAACTATTGCACGCGGCTTCGCTCGTACGCAAACACAACTTTTTCTCCATGAAAGTTAACCTATGTCCTTTTCTGTACTCCTGACAACGTGTATACGAAATTTCATAATGATCGGTCGACAAGTTAACCTAAGTCCTAACGGCACACCGACGACTAGAGACAATAGTATGTTAGTTATGCCTGGTGAATGCGTAACAAACAAACTTACATTCGCATTTATAATATTACTTAGATTTGTCTATATTAGTATTTTTTGTATACAATAAAGGTTAATAAAAATAAATTGTAACTTACTAAACGCATCTAGCTAAGAAGCTAAGAATAAAGCTGATCACGAGAATGGTATTACTTCAACTATACAACGGATGCCATTTGAGTCTAAACATAGGATTTATTTTCTAAGTGGTTATGTATGTGTGTGCGTTTCATCAACTTCTTGAACATGTGGTGTAGGTATCACGTTGTGCTCAACTAGGTGCCTAATGCTAGTTGTTTTTACGTTAAGGCGATCGAAACGTTTACCGCGTTTGGCTCTCTGATTGGTTAAGAGCTTGGAGCGAGCCAATCGGAGCGCTGAAAGTCATAAACGTGTCGATCGCATTATCGTAAGAGAAACTCGCACTAGGCACCCTGTATTCAAATGTCATTCAAATCCAATTACATATTATGCGCGTCACTAGTCCTGCCCACCACAGACCTAAATACTTAGAACCAATCAGACTGACCCGCCAATTCTTATTATCTGGACATTAGTGGTTGTAAATTTTAAAACGTTTCTCGATTATAAATATTTAGTATATTTTGACTGCAGTCGATAGCTCAGTGGGGAGACCAACAGAATGCAATGCAGAGGGTCTCGGGTTCGAACCCACGTCGCGCACCTCTGACTTTCGAAAGATATATGACTTTTCGAAATTATGTGCGTATTGATTGACAATTATCGCCTGCTCCGTGCCTCGGAGAGCACGTTAAGCCGTCGGTCCCGGCTGCCATGAACATCTATGGCAGTCGTTATTGGGAGAGTGTCGACACAAAAGATCCCACTGGGTCGAAGTGTCGCCGGTCTGCATTGACTGGCCCCCACATAAGATACATACATATTTTGACTAGCGTTAAAATAAACATGGATTTACTAAAAAGATGGCACGTTGCCTTCCACCTGCATTAAATATAATTTATCCGAAAATAATGTTCTTAATGTTCAATGAATTAGCAAAAGCAAGTAAAATAACATAGTGCTACGCCTGTATATATGGGAGAGGATAAGCAGAAACGTATCATACGCCCTCAGCTATATTTTATCTCCTAGTTCACGAATTAGAAGAATAGGTATAAACTATACTATAGAGCAGGTACCCAGACTTTTTCTTCATAGACTTTTTTTTTTATATGGAATATACAAGCTTTTCCAAGTAACAGTTATTGAGCTTCTTAAAATATTAAGTATCTGCCTAGAGTGATAGCTGAAGCCAAGCCAACATTTTAGTTTTTCATTATCGAAAGCATATAAATTTTAGTGGACCCCCGTTTACGAATTGTGGACCCCCATTTTTTTGTTACGCCAACGTAGATCGCTGTCGAGTCTCCCGTGGACCCCTGGGTTCCACCTGGACCACTTTGGGAACCAATGCTTTAGAGGCTTATATTTTGATTATGCTTGACTACTTGTTTAGACGCCATCCTTGGTCCTTAGATTGATTCTGATGTGTTTATCTCTTCTCTGTGGTGTTTATGCACATAGATTACAGAAACAGACAACAAAAATCCTAATAACACATTACTTGCATTATGGATCGAACCTGGGACCTAAGGACAAACTTGATTCACGCGGCCAATATAAACTATAATACCAAAAACTCAGTTTAAAAATAAGAATAACAATTAAATGTTTGTTAATTTGACATGTCAACTAGTTTGAACAGTTTTGAAAGCGGTCAAATATATAAATAATCAACGCTCTTTAACCTCCCTATAATCAAAAATAATGAAAATGAAATATCCGTATATTCTCCACCTGGGAATCTTATCTCGGACGATTGCAACCGACCAATAGAGTAACGAAGCGGATCCGCAGATATTTCTGGAGTTTAATGTATTAGACCGTCTAATAATATCTCCTTGTGGATATTAGTGTTCTTACGCGTACCACTAACAAAACCAGATAGATAGCTGGTAAGTAGGTACAGTAACACAATTCGTAAACATCCTGCTTTCCTTGGTGTGGATGTGGATCGGTGTGAAAACACTATAATCAACCGTAAACATAATGTATCACATACTTGATTGAATAACACAAGCTATATTAGCACTAATGGTGCAGTGGACCTACGGTTCTCCATGCCAATGGCAGTGCTTCGAGTTTTAAGTTCAATCTCCGCAAAGAACAATCATTGTGGGATCCAAATCCAAAACAATCCAGAGCAGTAGAGCCTCGCTGATTTCAGCATGAATGAGCTGGCTTGACCGGGGAAGGACTACCCTCTCACAGAATATAGACGTGAAATACCAGTATTCCTACTGTTGTGTTTCGTTCGGTGAGTGACAGTACCGGAGGCCCAAACTCCCTCTTTCCCCCTCCCGCTCCTTCTCCTTCCCACTTCCTTTTCTAAAGGGTCGGCGACGCGTAAGTGATGTCTCTGGTGTTACATGCGCCCACAGGCTACGGTGACCACTTTCCATCAGGAGGGTCGTATGCTTAATTGCCAACTTATTAAAATAAAAAAGAAAATTGTTGTTCCTTGTCTGAGTATGATTAGCGGCCGCTGGTTCAATGAAAATGCCGACGCTTAAAATGACATAATATATGTACATAGTAGCCCAATGATCAGACGCTGGAGTTACTATCAAGAGATCGTAGGCCCGATTCCCACCCATTATGCTACTGACATGGAGTAGCTTAGCTAGTGGGATTAATATTCAAGAATACTAATAGGTAATTGGCAACCCAAATTGCTAGTAATTAAATATATACATATACGTATTATTGTAAAATTCAGCACAGCGCGGCGCTGTATATTTTTGAACAGCATTGAGATATGCATATATACTACAATTTGCTTTAGCCTTTTCTCACTTGGCCATTTCAGCACCGTCCATAAGTTAATAGATAGCGTTCACAGCTTTCGGTACCACTTATAATTATTATGTTATAGCTGTTGCCCGCGACTTCGTCCGCGTGGACTTTAATTTATTACCCAATACCTACTTTTAATTTGTTATCTAATTTTAATATATATAACTACAACTAAATAAATTAATAAGTCTAACTACACCTATATAGGTGTAGTTAGCTATATATACTTATAGCTAATACTTAAAAACTACCTACTAATATTTAGAAACTACCTACTATATCTAAAGAATTATATCTTTTGAATTAAATGTCCGATTTTAATAATTTAAAAGAATTTTACGGGTATTGAAACGGTCTTTAATAAAATATCATTTAATGGGATAAGGATTAATACAGAGGTATGAATAATATGGTTCGAATATAGTCGCCACTTTTATCAACTTTTAAAATGTAAAAAAGTAGTTATAGTAGCATAACTACAGTAGTTGGACATATGGTATCCCGGATTTTTTTGTAGATATTGATACGTTCTATAATACTGTAGAAAATTTTTTTGTTCTATCATCAATACTTTCCGCAGCGCACGTGATGACAGATTTTTTGCCTTGGGTTATATTATTGCATTTTTATTAAGAATCCCTATTTTTTTTGAAAATGTTATTTAGTTTATGTCTCTTAGTGAAGATGCAGCTTTCTAATGGTGAAAGAATTTTTGATATCGGTCCTATGGTTTTTGTGTGAAAACATTACAAACACACATACAAAAACACAAATGTTTCCTCTTTATAATATTAGTTTAGATGTACTTATTTTCAATGTTGTTAAATTGATTTTCCAAAAATTAACTGAGTGAAAATGTATATAAGGTTAGGTTGTGACACTGTTTTTTTTTTGGATGAAATGTACCCTTTATTCTGTTCCCCTAAAAATGTGTAGTGGCAATTTTATTGTTATTTTATGATTAAGTAGGTAAGGAGTAAAATCGTAACAAACAAACTCACATTCGTATTTATAATGTTAAAGTTAGAATTAGGATTTATATTATAAATGCACGTGTAAATTGTGGAACGGATTTCGATGGAACTTGGCACACAGATACTCCATGTCCAGGGTTGACACATAGTTTGTTACGGCATGCGCTACCGTGGAATTCTCGCGGTAGAATCCGCGGTCATCAGCTTGTTACTAATTAAATTACAAAGAGCGAATATTTGCACTTAGCCTAATTCACTAGCAGAGTATTAAGCTCTATAGGTGACTAGATATAGTATATGCACAGAAAGCTAATTGATATTCCTTTTCACTGTGCCATTATATTGCTGTGGCTGTACCAGGGACATGTAGGTACAAGATCATAAAACCGTATGGCTCATGGCTCATTAATTTTGAAGATAATAATATTCTTGATTTTGGCCTTGTCTTTCTTTGCTTAAACTTGTATTAGATGGCACAGACGCAGAACTTCGCATTATTGTATAATTTTAATCGCTAAACATCATTGTGATACCACTCACCAACCGAGGATGCAATCTTATAAGGCGGCAAATCCATGTTTTCTTACTAATCTGATATGACATATCAAACAAGAAAAATCATTATCTCTTGAATGCTTTGTTTTACTTAGATATATTATTATACTACTTAGATATATTATAAATACATATGTAACTATGTACATTTTGTCTTAAAAATTGTATTAATAAAGTTTCACTGTAATTTATTCACGCTCAATATGATTGCACGTATGAAAAATATTACACAACACTTGAGAGATAATCTAGAATATTAGAACACTGTACAAGGTTAACAGATGCCGCTAATGACGCTATCTTAGCTTTAGCATCAACATTTGATTTCTTTAAATGTTGTGTTGATAAAATACAAATAGAGTCTCTATTTGTAAGCCACGGACGAATAAATTTATGAAAACTAGCGGTCGCCCACTGGTCAAAATTCGACCATAATTGATTTAAATTTTAAGTTTGATCGTTATTAAGGTTTTATTGTCTATAACTTTACCCTTATAATCACATTTTATTTAGATTTCACCAAGGCTATACAGGTTAATTTACCTATCTTTTTCAAACAAATTATTATTTTCTTAACTATATATACTGTTTCATTGACGATATTCCTAAGCTTGCTACTTTGATTCCTTTTCTTCTTTATTACATATAAATAAGGTATATGTAACCATAGTTACGAAGAATTGTACGACGTCAGACGAACGTCAAATGCATGGATGTGTGCGTGTAGTGTTTTTCATTAATTTAATGTATTTCTAATGCATACTTTATAAAATAATAGGATTCGCCACTCCTTCTCCATATAAACTTTAACTGTGCCAAATTTCATACTCCTCCGTCCGCGCAATTTTCGTAAAAAGGGGTACAAAGTTTTTGCTTCACGTATTAATATATAGATTATATATTTCTATTTTGATTTATAATATTTTACGCTATATTAGTAACATTTAGAAACTATAAGCAACACCGCTTTACCATGATATTGTTACTAAATTTGTTCGTATTATAGAACCAATTATTTTACTTTTAGTTTAAACATAATTCAACATTGGTCTATAGGTACAATATTCCCTTTTTGGCTCAGATTACCTGACACATAGCTTTATAATTTTAATTAGTGTAGCTAGCTACTAAATTATTATTTTGTTTGACATATTGATCTTGAAAATAAAGGATAATACTAGTTTAAAGTTAACTTTCAGTATGACTTTCACAATTTTATTGAAAGTTAAACATTCACAGCGGGCTTTTAGGTCAGAACGTTTGGTTGTAAACATAAATTGCTAGTTCGTGCATTACGTCAGAATCGACACGTGAGCTGGCTCCTTGGATTTATTATTTCCAGTGGCTATTTTCATACCGGGTCATGTACATCGAAGTTAGATTGGCGGCGTCAGTTAGAATGGTGCGTTGCAGGACCCACCATGGCTTTAAGCGCACTAACAGTTCGCCTGCAGTACCGACATGGCGTGCACATCCTACACAGAAACTGTTCTCCTAACGGAGTACCTACAAGAATCATCACATCATCTATGGACCATCAAGCAATCGCCCGTGGGTGGTAGAGGATTATTCGCTTCTGAAGCCATTAAGCAAGGAACTCTCATCTTTACCAATAATCCTATAGTCGTTGCCCCGCGAGCTGACAGTGTTGGGCAAAATTATTGTTCTGTATGTTACAAAATAAGTGTTTCGTGCCGCGCTTGTGAGAAATGTTCTTCAATTACATGCAGTGAGGAATGCGAGACTTCTCAAGAACACGAAGCCGAGTGTAACTTCATTACAAGTAACTGGAAACCTAGACCTGATTGTGAGAAAAATTCGGACGCACTTAAACAACTGCAGATATTTATACGATTCTTACTTTTGACTGAACAGCATAAGTTATTGCTATCAATATTACAAACCTGTAATGTCAAATGTACCATTTCAGAATTAGATCATTTGTGTGCGATATATTCTATACCAGACAATCAGATCCAATTTATTAAGTTCGTCCACTCTATCATGAAAATAAACTCCTTCAGAATCGCTCAGGATACCAAAGATAAGAAAATTCCCCTTGGAGGTCTTTATCCATTATCAGCATATTTAAATCACAGTTGTGTGCCGAACACCAGAAATGTGTTTCGAAAAGACTACAGCATGGCTGTTTACGCTGCTAAAGACATTGAGAACGGAGAAGAGATTGTGACGTGCTACACAGGACTTTTATGGTGTACTCCGGCACGAAGGTGTCAACTTTATAAGACAAAACAGTTTTGGTGCAAGTGCGAAAGGTGTAAAGATCGTATCGAGATGGGCACGAATTTATCAGCATTGAAATGCTTCAACAAGGAATGCGTAGGTGTTCTTCTTCCGATGTCGCCATTGGACCCGAATGTTGAGTGGCTTTGTGATAATTGCAGTTCGAAAATCTCAGCTTCCAAAATAAGCACAGTTCAAAGTGTTCTAGGCAGCTTAGTTGGATCCTTAGATTTAGATGATCAATTTCGCTTAGACGCTCCTATTCTGGCGAGATTAGCAAACTTCATCCCGTACAGCAATCATATCTTCATTGATATAAGGTTGAGATTAGCGCTGAGACTTGGATTCAAGGAAGGATTGAAACTAAACGGTATTTAATAAAGAAAGACAGCTAAGCTATCGATGGATTAATCACAAATAAAGCATTTGGCATAATTAATAGGTATGACTAATTTGTACTAATGAACATAAAACTATATGTATGTGTAAATCTCATAGCCAATTAATATAAAATTTCATCACATATAATATATATAACATACTTAAAAATATAAAATATTTTTATAGCTTAGACTATATATTTATTTATTTTCTCTTTATTTGTTATAAGGGACTTTTATACAAGAGGTTAGACTATATTTATTCTTAACAAGAATGTCTCGCGTGAATCCTACATAAACACATACCAAGATAAAAAGTATTCTATGTGATGATGTGTAATTAAGTAAATAATAAACAACTTGAGATCTTATTTATAGTAAAAGTAGAATTAGTAGGATACTAGTAAAAGTATAATTTTAGTAGTAGGTACTTACAATTAACAAAACATAAATCATTTGCTTTATTGCTTTTAAAGTGAGATAAAAATACGATATCAACTTTTATTTTCTGCACCTACATATAAACCAGTTTATACATCTTCACGTCGTCGCTTCAAATTATCCTAAATACCCAACACATTGCATTATGTTAAAAGAATCCGTACATAAACAAATGTGTTCCATCAGCTCAACACAATGGATGTTAAAGAGTAGCTATGGTAACCACAGAATTATTGATACGAATGAAATTACATAGTATGTCGGCAATATGTTCACAAAACCATCTATCTATAGTATCTATATTACTATTATAATATTTGTATGTGCTTTCACTAGCTGACCTGTGCAACATCGTCTTCTTCACGTAAAATATTCCCCGATTTTCAACCATTTTTCATTGATACTACGCTCCTACGCAAGTGCACTCTATGTTCCCTAACCCTCATGATCCGATAGGACGGTAATCCGACACGACCGGAGAGAGATTAGGCGCAGGACCAACGGCTTTACGTGCTTTTCGAGGCACAGAGGTGTCTAACACCGCCAACTTCCTAACTCCGGGCTGTTATTGAGATTTCTTAACACAAAACCCAGAAGCCCGACTCGGGATTTGAACCCAAGACCTCATGCACAGCAGTCGCATTCACTACCGCTGCGTCACGGAGGCAGCGTGATGTTATGTAGCCTTCCTCCATAAATGAGCTATCCAACGCTAAAATATGTTTTCAGTTCGAACCAGTAATTCCTGAGATTAGCGCGTTCAACCAAACAAACAAACTCTTCAGCTTTATAATATTAGTGTAGATATAAATTGAGTAAAAAGCTGTTATATTGACATTACAAACAGACACTTTAATTTTATTTATTTGCATGGGTATAAAAGTTTCTAAAGCTGGGTGTTTCTTACTCAAGACTCGTAAAATGTAACACTTATGAATTAAACTTGGCACGAAGATAAACCATAATTTATATCCCGGTAATGTGTTCCCGTGGGATTTGCGAGAGCGAAGTCGCGGGTCGAAGATAGTTGTTTATAAATCTTTAACCTATTGCCAGTAAACGAACACTATGAGTTAAACCAACTGTGCTGGTGTTATGTTTCTAGGGCGAGCTGTGGTTATTACGATGTCAAGGTTTGTTTAAATACGTAACAAAATTTAATACAATAATATCTATATCTTTGTTGGTGTTATGGTACTTCTTTATAATATTATACTTCATATCAGCTTGTTTTATGTTGTTGCATGTTCATACATCGAGTCCGAGAGGCGGCGTGCGTGTTCCCACGCGCGCCTCTATGTCGAGTCCGTCTTCCCTCTAGGGGGAGACAGTAGAGTTTAAATTGAGAAGTGCCTAGGGTAGGTCTCTCGTGTAGTGGCCTGCCGTTTCATACGGCGGGCCGAAACCTCGGCGGGGTCGCCACCGCATGTGCAAGTGATTCGTGCGGCCCCGTCGATAGCGGTTTTGTCGAGGAACACCGTGGTAGGTTTAGTCGGTATTCTGGGAGGTCCTTTGTCATTTCAACATCTTTCTTTTACCCCGGTGAGTCCGACATAACCCCTCCGGCCGCCTCCCGCGGAGGGGTATGCGTAAAAGCATCCCCCTCCCCCCACGTATAAAAAAAAAAAGATGTTCATACGTCGAAATGAGATCATAAAAAGCAATGTATAAAGTCATCTACATATCTTGATTGTTATATGATGATTTTATAACATTGTATAGAAACTATCTTCTTTTGTAAGTAATACTGGTCTCTCAATCTAGTCACTAATACATTTCTATCAAGAATGACCACAAAATCAAATTAAAATATATTTTATTTATTGGAGGTGAACTTTCGAAAGTCGGCCTCAAGAGAATCGTAGAGGATTATTGCCGACTCATACTCTCCTGGTCATCTCAATGTCAAAAAACGAAGCCACGGTTAAGTGAACGGATGCACTAGACCGTTGGCCATTTTACACGAAACATTACAAACAACGGAAGCCATACCACAATGTTGGCGTTATAGCCAGCCTTTTTATACTTTGAATTGAATGCAACTAATATTGGTATCTATGTAGAACTAAATAGAAAATTCAGAATAGCATCGTACACAAAGCAGTGACAAACATCAAGTAAGATTGAATATCTTAAAAACACATTTGATTACGATTTCACATGTTTGTTATGTTTATTAAAAACACTTGCGTTATGTATGTAAGTATAGTGTATAAAATATCATGTCCATTTAGTTAGTTGCATTATTCCGTAGCGCTCTACATTTTATCAAAACCTTTCAGCAAAACACAATATGAAAAAACAACATGGCGTAAATTAAAATTTATTATTTCTATAATACCAAGTCAAGACTGTTTATCTTACCACTATGATATAAGCATGGGCTTTCGGTAAATTGAAAAATAAAGCAATAGATCACCGCGAACATGCAAATCAATAGAAAAGGCAAAAAAGAAAATTGAAGAGTTAATGAAAATTTATTTATTTATTTATTTATAATGTAGAAATAGGAAACACCTACTTTGATAACAAGGACGGTGCATTGTTTTAAATGTTTAGACATTTCCATTCAAATAAATAGCTACCTAATATTCTTTTTCTCCAGGACAAGCATAATTAATAAACAGTTCATAAGTCATATACTTACTGAAATACTTTTATATGACTTTTCGAAATTATGTGCGTATTGATTGACAATTATCGCCTGCTCTGTGCCTCGGAGAGCACGTTAAGCCGTCGGTCCCGGCTGGCATGAACATCTATGGCAGTTGTTATTGGGAGAGTGTCGACACAAAAGATCCCACTGGGTGTGGAAGTGTCGCCGGTCTGCACTGACTGGCCCCCACATAAGATACATACATACATACTGAAATACTTGATATACCTATGCGCGCCTAACACACAGCAACCAAAAGTTTGCCGAGACAAAATTATACCCGTTAATATTTAATTGATTTTATTTTTATTTTATTTTATTTTACAATTTTAGGAAAACTTACAGCTAAATTAGTATCATAGACAGATTTGATACGAGAAAAGAAGGCCAATTAAAAGTTTCCACTGATAGCAGGATAAAGTGCAAATAATAGAAGAAGACATTTAAAAAAATAAAAAACAACAAGATAATAGCAAGAAATAGACATCATTACATCTGGTTTTTAGACATAAAGAAAGCGTTACACAAAGTTTTTTTGATTTGGCTATTACTATAAGTAAACAAGTCTATATCAACACTCTGGCATGCCGCGTTGAACATGCGACTCGCTCGAATTAAAAATGAATTTTGCCTGTAGGTGGTACTAGCTGTTGGTGTATGTAGTAGGTGTGATTTGCGCAGGAGTGCAGATGGCACACGCAGCCCTATTTTGCTCACCAATTCACTAACGTCTACCGACCCATTCGTGATTCTTAAAAGTAATGAAATATCCGCAACCTTTCTTCGTTCCTCTAGCGGAAGGAGATGGAATTTTTTACACCTGCTATAATAATTAGGTATATAGCAATTAGATCGGAATTGAATGTACCTTAGAAATTTCCTCTGTATGGCCTCTAAGCGATTTTTATAGGTATTATAATTTGGATTCCAGACTTGAGAGGCGTATTCAAGGTGACTGCGAACGAAAGAGCAGTAAAGAACTTTTATAGTTTTAATGTTATTGAAGTCTGCTGAGACTCTGAATATGAAACCCAGCGAACGGGATGCTTTTTTTATAATATTTTCTATATGCGCATCAAACAAAAGTTTAGCATCAAATGTCACCCCGAGATCCCTTATCGTACTCACTCTTGCTACTATGGTGTCTAAGAGCTTATAAGTGTGTACAATAGGGCTGGGCTTACGGGTAAATGTGCTAACATTACATTTGACAGGATTAAGGTCAAGCTTATTTTTTATACAGTACATCTGAAATCTCTGTAGGTCCTCTTGCAGTAGCATAGCGTCGTCAATAGAATTTATTTGTTTCATTATTTTCATGTCATCTGCGTATAATAGAATTTTGGATTGTCGGAAACAGCAATTTATGTCGTTTATAAAAATATTAAATAAAAGTGGCCCTAACAGGGATCCCTGGGGAACACCGGAAGGTATAAAAGTGGATCTAGAGGAGTACCCATTCAACACCACAGTCTGGCACCTATTGTCAACGTAAGACTTAAACCATCTAAAGAGATCACCCCTGATACCGACGGCACATAGTTTCTTAATTAGAATGCCATGATCAATTCGATCGAAGCATTTGCTGTAGTCGGTATATATAACGTCGACTTGTGACCGTTGTGACATACAGTTTGAGATGAAATCGCTGCAAATAATTAGATTAGTCGTAGTGGATCTACCTTTTAGAAAACCATGTTGTTGTTCAGTAAAAGTGCGCTTTAAAGCTGAGTATACTTGTGCATATACGATTTTCTCTAATATCTTTGCGAACACGCATAGTTTAGAGATTGGTCTATAATTCTCTATGTCATTATTTGGGCCTTTTTTGTGTATTGGCGTTATATATACCGACTTCCAAACCAAGGGCATGACACCGGAGTCAAGGGATAAACGAAACAAGATGGTGAGTGGAACTGCAAGACATTCCGCACAGTTCTTAATGAAGGCTGGTGGCACGTTGTCCGGGCCCGCAGATTTGTTAGTGTCGACCTTTGTAAGAAGTGATTTTACGTTGTCCATACAAATATGAACGCAATTAATATCTCCAGATAGATATTCAGGCTGGTTTATGTAGTGAATTGACACGGAAGTATCTTCAACGTCGTTGCGTTCTAGGAAATTTGAGTAAAAATAGTCACTGAACATGTTGCATATTGTTTCACCGTCGTTAGATGTAAGTTGTCCGCGCCTTAATACGGAGGGATAAGAATTTGATCTTCGTTTTGATTTAACGTAGCTCCAAAAGGCACGAGGGTTATTTACAATGTCAGTTTCAATTTTTGCCATATAGTCATTAAACATTTCCTTTTCAAGTACCTTCGCCCTTTGACGCAGCGTTACAAAAGAGTGATAATCAGAGAGATTTTTATATTTTTTGTATTTTGTGTGATATTTATGTTTTTCTTTAATCACTTTTAGCAACGGAATTTTATACCACGGCGGATATTTGGAAGAGTTTCTCACAATTTTCGCTGGAACATGCTGGTTCCGTAATCTATACAAAGTATCATAGAAGAATGATACAGCATCTTCCAGCGGTCTATGGTACAGCTCACGCTCCCAGTTAATATTAGTAATTTCAGCCTTGATAGCGTCATAATTGGCAGATGCATATAAAAACTTAGTGTAAGGTTGGATTGGCAAACTGTGCAATTCAAAAAACTCCGCAGAAACACATAAAGCTCTATGATGAGGATCTTCTGATACCAAAGGTGAGTCGCAGCATGTAACAGTCACTTCATCGTTCGACAGTACTAAGTCGAGTATTCTATTATTTTTATTAGGGTAACAGTTGTACTGTGATAGATTGCAAGTGTTAAAATTGTCAATAAGATTCGTGAGTATCTCGTTCTGTACGTAAATGGGACGTTGCGAGCGACCATCTTCGTCAGGATGCCAAGCTATATTTGGCTGGTTAAAGTCACCTAAAACTATAAACTTGTCAGCGGAATGTTTAAAAAATACGTCAGTTAAATTATTAGAGAAGTTTGTAAGTTGTGTTGATAGCGAATAACCTGCCCTCTGTGTACAGATGTATACAACACAAATATGCATCTTGTAAGTTACTCTTGGTCTATTGCATTGCAACGTTAGGGTGACCCATAGGTCCTCAGCTGAGGAACACCATTCACTGCGGACGTCTGCGATAAGTTCCCGTCTGACTGCTATTAATACGCCCCCGCCCAATGCCTGATTAGTACTAGCGTAATCCCTATCCCGCCTCCATACTAGATACCTGTCGTCAAACAGCTCAGAGTCAGATATACTATCAATAAGCCAGGATTCCGTTAAACAAATGATGTCAAATGAACTAATACATACATTTCTATAAAATAAACCTGTTTTAGTTCGCAGTCCCCGTACATTCTGGTAGTAAATGTTAATAGGCGCCATCATAAATCAATTTGTAAAGAAATATCACAATTATAATAGAATAATAACCATTTGTGAGATACATTCAATTTGAAGCAAGAAATTAAATTACTAAATGACTGTAGCAAGACAAGAGATAAGCAATTATGAGCTTTAGTGTCGCATAGATAAAGCATATTATGAGCAAAGCACTGAGGGGTATTTAAATAAAAATATGATTTATATTTAGCCAATGTATTTTGCGGTTGCAAGCTAAATACATCTTTAATTGTACAACGGCAAAGTTTATTGTTTATGTAGCTAAAATCTGCAGGTGGGTCATTAGCAAGTGTCAAGTGAACAAAAGGCCGGTGAGTTTTAAATAAATAGAAAAAATTGGTACCTGTGGTTCTAAACATGAGCGAGCCGCAGCTACCACAGGACATGCCCGAGTGATGAATAAACATAATTAGTTTAAATATTTGCATAAATCGTGTTCTGACTTGATGTGCAGTCTAGGCGAGGTGAGGTTTTTTCTTAGCATAATCTTGCATCCTTGAACCCAAACGTGTTCAAAACCCCGTTCTTTGGCTCTGGCTTTGGCTTTGTTTAATAGAACTTTGTTCTCGATTGTCAGGTGGTCGTTTACGAAAATCCTATTTGTGCCTTGCAGTCCTATATCACTAGGTTTAAGGGTCTTGTGCTTCTTCGCGGCAGCCACAAATTCATTTTTCATATAACTGCTATGTACTGAGCAGATTATATTTTTGCATTGGCTGTTATTACGCATTGGTACCCTGGCTACATAATTTATGTTTCCTTTAGGGATCTCGTAGCCTATTATCATGCCAATTTTCGCCATTACGGAGAATAAGTTCTCGCTGTTTGACATCGGTACACCTTTTATTTCTATGTTGTTCATACGAGATCTTTGTTCATTTTCATGATGCAGGTTTTCTAGCTTAACGATACGGTCTTGAAGGAGCATGACTTCTGCTTTAGTCGCTTTCATAGCTTCAATCTGCTGGTCCAGAGACGATACCTTAGTAGACAAAGCTTGGACAGTTTCGTGGACAAACTCCAGAGAGGACTTCATTTCCGTAAGTTCAGACCTCATGGTTTTCAGTTCTACTAATTCCGCTTTGATGGCTTGCACGCTGTCTATCAATGTTGGTAAGGCTTCCATTTGTGTTGATAGACGTTTGATCTCCGACAAGATGGTTTCCGAGTCCGCAGGAGTGGCCTTAACTGCTCCAATGTGTGGACTTATTGGAGTATGGGATTTGCAGGTGTTACATTTCCACGCGGCTTTACTGGCTGAACCAAGTCTTCTCCATCTAGCTTCAGTTATACCTGCGCATGGGAAGTCGAACTGATCTCCACATTGTGTGCACGTAACTCCATCCGTAGTCTCGTTCTCGCATCTCTTGCAGGTAAACATTATTATTTCTTGTTCCGAACAAAAAAGTTTGAGAAACGTAATGTGCGGTCGATGTGTGTGTGTGAACTCGGGAACTGGTTAGTTGTATACCAACGTATCGTATCTACTTAGAGTTGTTGATACAATTGTGGTGCTAATTCACGGTGTAAAAATGCCTCTTAAAACAAATTATTGGGGGTTTTCGCAACTCTGTATATATATTCGGAGTGGACGCGACCGTACCCTAACGAACTTGAGCGGTGACTGGTGACTGATGGTGAATATTATTATAGCATTAATAAGGACATGAATAAATTATACCTGAGAAAATGGGTCATGGCTTTGTTTAGTAATATACAATTCAATTATGAAAATAAACAACGAAACGCCTACTCAAAAGACGAACGGTGATCTTAAGCTGACTAAAAGCCATTGTATAGTGTTAATTTACATTCCTTTACAATCTTCACACCAAAGAGTGAAACATAAATTAGTAAAGACTAATTAAATTACGTCTGAAAAAACTTTTTAATTGAAAAGTTACATCATAATTAATTAAGATGTGTTTCCATTGTACACATTAGTGATACGGAAATTAATCTTGTTGTTTCCGTATTATGAAATCTTGTAAGTATAACGGTGTTGCATTTTATTGTTTTTCATTAGAAGACATTAGTTAATTTATGTGAAGGCAAGTTATATTGATATAATTGTAGCGTTTAAAATTGATTAAGTATTATTAAAGTTGTTAGACGATACACTTTATGATGTCATACGCTATTAAAGTCCAGGCGGGCAAAAGAGATAGCTAACTATGCCCCACTTTACCACATACCCAAATTAAATATTTAAATGTTGTTTTCATACATGCATATCAATGTTATTTGCTGATGCGTATGAAGTAAAGTACAAAATCAATCAGGCAATTACGTAAAAAGATATCAAATTTTATTTTCGAAAAACTCAACGTAGTGGACTCTTTAGCCGTTAGGAGTGTTAGGACAATGAAAACGCGATTCAGTGTGACGCATACCGTGTAATATCGGGTTTAAGTAAACGTTCCGGCCGATGCGCATTCGGAACACGATAGCACTTTACATCCACACACGCGTGCTTACCGCGTACACTTTTACAAATAATTACGTACGAACATGTTTATACCACACTACCTTTAATGATATTTAATAGATGTTATTATAAAATCACCAAGTCGACCATGTACATGAATGTATATGAATCCAGCGGGTTATAGCTAACTGATGGCGATACATTTGTAATACCTAATGAAATGAAGCATTTATGATTTCATTTAGTCTTATTACCTTATGAGAATATTAAAATGCTAGCTAACTTACTAGCTAATATTTACGAAAGTAAAAATTGTTCGTTTAATTTTTACGACTGAAGCACTAAATCGTTTTAGATGAAATTTGAAGCTGGGGCAAAACATTGGCTGTCTTGCGATAATGGAACTCGCAGGTTAAATAATTATAGTTATAAATAGATATCAACCATACGATGATGCATCATTGCACAATTATGGAGATGGAACATTAATAATATCATTAGCTGTATTCATATATTAGGTCTATTCAGAAGTAACTGCGTCATTCCACAAAAGCAACTGCGTAAAACTCTTTAAGATTTGTATAGAATGTGTAGTTAGTATTGCAATGCGAGTTCAGTACAACGTGTGCGACGAGTACTACGCAACAAGTGAATAAAATCGGAGACGATAATATCGTGAGGGGCAGTTGTACGATTGACCGCCGATTGATATGGGCGCCGCCGCGAGGAACGCCCGTCCCCACGTCGTGTCCAGGTGGATCTGTCTACCTGAGCCGTTAGTACCTAGCATTCATAATTCTAACTTCCGCTCCTTTAACAACCGTGAATCACTGCCAAATATGTGCGAAATATTATTAAACTTTCTGGCATTGACAGTGAACTGTAATAGCGCGTGCGGCTTGCACCGATGACCGACGTTATCATATTTTGTTGCTTGTGTGTACAAATTACTTACAATTTATTAGTGTAACGCTTGATTTGATATGACTACGGATGAGTGCCCTTAAAAATGCTACTCAGCATTCGAACTGTGCGTCGGAGTTGGCGTTTTGCCGTTAAACAGATCGATGAAGGTCTACATTTTCTTTACTGCCAACTATTTCTATTTCCTCGCCAAGTTGTATCGGAAACCAATTTGTTGTTCGGCACAGGTGATCGATAGGTAAAGTTAAAACATTTAACTGTTGGCCATGTAACAAACAGCTCTCCGTTTATTTATAAATTAAATATCTGCTAAAGATAATAATGTGCCGGTTCTGATATGCACTTGATCCTGTTATAATAATAATTTACTTATGAATTATTGCTAATCTATAGCCGCTACACATACCTAATCATTGTTGTGTTGTATTGACGCGTATTCTATTTGCATGCTTGCGATTTAATAAATACTCTCAAGTCTAAAACCCTCGTCCGCAGGTTAAATTCTTTCTCTACTGTTTTGAGACTCTATGAAAGCGTACATACAAGTATATTTTTGATACGCTTTAATATGCTAATATTATAAATATTATCAAACAGAATCACAGTTTATTTGTTTCGTTTTCAAGCCTAAACCGCTAAAGCGATTTAGGTATTAATTTATACTGAAACGCTAATCAACTACTTTAAAAAAACGCATATTCGATGTTCGTTTCTGTCGGTGTCTCGGATTGCAAGTAAAACCATTCTAGTCAACGCTGCGAACAACAACAGCATGGTCTAGGTTTCCATATAAAAACTTGGGGTGACCAGAGTCCTCTGACCAAGTTCATAAACTTTCATCGCTGTATTTGGAGCGACAGAAAGTATTTTTATTAAAATATTCCCTAACTATGTCACTGGTGGCAAGTGGTATTTACTTTTCTTCTTACTTTTCTTCTCTACGGCTAGAAATTCACCTTCCGACAGACAAAAGATTGTGTATAAATAAAAACAAAAGCTTTGACTGCACGGGTGGAGTAGTCATTTAAGTAGTAGTTCTGTTGTGGGTACGATCCCCATATTGGACAAAAAAAATTTAGTTCCAGAAATAATTGTTCCGAGTCTGTCTATTATTTGTGTCCTTTGTTTGAACGTTTGCAAATTCCCAAACACAGGAATTATTCCTTCGTTCGTTTAGTTTTCGTTCGTTTCAAGAAGAGATAAGCAGTAGCTATAAGCGCTTTGTGGTGTGTTACAGAGCTGTCGGAATCCCGGCTGGCGCTGAAAGAGAGCCTGTGCCGCGGCACTCTGCGCACGCTGGCGGCGCTGGGCGCGGGCGACGCGCACCTGCGCGGCCTGCTGCTGTACCACCTGCACGCCGCGCTGGCCGAGCACGCCAGGCGAGCGCCAGACCTGTATGAGGTAGTTTATCGCCTGCTTTTTATTCGGCTTGAGGATAGATGTATGAAAGTACGTCGGGCAATCAGCGCGATATACAGTTCCGGTTCCTAGGCGAGGATCTCGAAGACGGCATGTACGATATTTAGCAAGGTTATCTTTATATCCTGCCAGATACCATAATGTACTACCATTGCCCAGAGTCACGCAGATCTATATCTGCCAGACATTGCATATATTTTACGACGTACCTCACTCCCTTTCCCTCAACAGTAATTTTTATATTTTACTAGTTTTCTCCGTGGTTTCACCTGCGTAACTCCCGTTGCCGTGGGAATATCGGATAAAAAGTAGTATGTGTGAATCCAGGCCTCCAGCTATCTACATACCAAGTTTCATCGCAATCGGTTCAGTAGATTTTACGTGAAAGAGTAACAATCACTCATACTCACAAACTTTCACATTTATAACCTATTAGTAGGTAAGGATTTTTTTTTCTTTTTTTATAAATCCGAATACATACATAGATTCACGCCTACTTCCCAGAGGGGTAGGCAGAGACTACGGATTTCCATTTGCTACGATCTCAGGATCGTAGCACACTTCTCTGGCTTCATTCACTTTCATCACATTCGTCATACACGCCCGTCGGTTCAAGGTGCTCTTAACCTGGCCTTTGTCCAGAACGCCTCCGATCTGATCGAGAAACGTGCGCCTGGGTCTTCCTCTTGCGACTGTATCCGATTAAATCTAGCCAATACTTAATAACTGGCGTAGAATTAATTCAGAGTTTAGAATCTTTATCCCTTATTACCGAAAGACGATGTTACTCTCCCTAATCAAGTAGGTAATCAAATATTTAAAAAATGGGTATACTGACTTCACAGCTAATAAAATTCTTAGAAGCGATATGATGAGCAAGGTGATCTAATGAGATATTAAAACTAACATAACCTCGTATGGTATGTTACAGGAACTAAAAGCTGAGATCGAGAGTACCATAGAACAAGCCTACTGTATACTTGAAGGAGACATATCCGCGCCGCCAGACCTCGAGCTGCGACGTCGCTACCTTGGTCCAGGCTGTGATAGACCCCACGAAGAAAGATTCTTCATCCTAGATGTTTGAACGATTTACTTGTGATAGATATACTATTTATACATGAAGTATTCTTTACACTTACCTTTATATTTATCCAGATTTAAGTTTAACAAATATACAACAACGAATCATTAAATTATTATTTAAGTATATAAAATGTAGACAAGGACTATTATTTTTTATAATCCCAAATTAACTCTTGCTATTAAATCGCTGGAAACGGTACATTGATATTGTTTGCACGTGTGCACTATGAACACTCCTTGCCGTGCCGTGACCAAAATATAATTTATTTATTTCCGCTTACAAAATAAAAAACAATCTTAACATTCACTTTAACAGCACTAATTATATCATTAAAGTATAAGTATGCTGCTAAATTACAGGTCAGCACAATATTTTATATTTATATGTAATGGGTAGTATTTAACTGCACAGCAAAAAATACTAATTGCACAGCAAAATATGCTTACCAAAAATACTAATTGCATAGCAAAATATATTTAAAGAGATCAAACTAAGTCGACGGAGCCCCGCTTCGCGAGGCTCCTATTTTTGTGTGGGTTTAAGAAGGAACCTAACATAACCTAACCCTTCCGAGACGGAATGCAGTGACATGAGGCGTATAGGTGCTCGTTATGCTGTGCAATATTAGCTGTGCAATTAGTATGTTGATGGTCACTATATTTAATCCCATATGTAATTACACATGCAGTCTAGTATAAGAATTATAAAAAATGAAATACATAAATTCTTATAAGTGAATATACTGGTAAATCAGGTACATTTCTGCTTCTTTTAAAAACAAATATGATGCAGTGAGATTTAAAATATAAAATAGTTTATATTATAGATTAGAAGATTATACATTATCCTAACTTAGAAGTTAATATCATTTAAATTAAAGTAGCGTTTTAAATTGACTTATATCACTGCCACGCAATGACTGCTAGCCATGACATCAGCATGTCAGACGAATCTACTTACGAGAGTGAAACAATAAATGAGCTTAAAGAGCGGGTTAAGCAATTAACTCTAAAATTAAATAGTACTCATACGGCAATCGCAGCGCTTTCATCAGAAATAAGTGAAAACAATGAAGACTTAATGGAAAAAAATACTTGCTGAAAAGGGTTACATGCAGTCCGGCCAAGCTCAAGGAATTTACACCGAAGAAAATATATACAGCTCCAAAAAAGGACAGAATCTACATACTACTTAGTAAACAGAGCTACGGCTACAGTACAAACACAAGGGAGCTTCAACCACAAGGAACACTAACTGCATTATCTACGATACAATCACAGGAATTAAGAAGAACTACAACAAGTAAAAAGAGCTAGTTATGTATTGTCAGTGCTAATAAGGTTAATAATGTACTGGCCATTGCGAAAAATACCTTCCCTAACTACAATTTATGTTACTATATGTCTACAAATTGCAGTGTAAAGCAACTCGTCAGTAACCTAGATGTATAAAGTTATCTAACTACACGTTGGCAGATTATTGTATTATTTTCATTGGTGATGAAGATTTCAAACAAACTCACAACTACTTGGAATTAATCGTTTTCATACGTAATGTTCTATCCTACCCTTTATCACGATGTACAAATCTACAATTACGCAATATTACTTGACTCTAACCTGAATTTATCATATGACTCAAATACATATATACATAGATTCACGCCTGTTTCCCATAGGGGTAGGTAGAGACTACGGATTTCCATTTGCTACGGTCCTAACACACTTCTCTGGCTTCATTCACTTTCATCACATTCCTCATACACGCCCGTCGGTTCAAGGTGCTCTTAACCTGGCCTTTGTCCAGAACGCCTCCGATCTGATCGAGAAATGTTCGCCTAGCCTCTTGCGACTGTTCCATTCACACTAGCCTTATAAACTCAAATATATTTTTAAATATAGCGGCGTACTTACTAATTACGGTATGACAACTATTTTTAACGATTTAATGTACTACATTCCTACGGACACTAGCTCACAAATAGACTGCCAATTTAATGCCACCAAAATATTGAGGGAATACTTGGTGAAAAGGATATTTTTGAAATTACCTTGGAACAATTAAATTGTAACATAGACATAGTATGTCTTACAGAGACATTTATGAAAAGAGGCATGGAATGTAATTTAATCTTAAATCACTATAAGCTAGTTACATCCTAATCCAGAACAAACCAACAAAGAGGAGGCACCTGCATCTTAGTAAAAAAATATTTCAAGTGTAAATTCCTAATTTCCAATTACAGTCAATACCCTATAATTTCGAATATTGTGCAGTTGAAATACCATCACTTAATCTTTTTATTATTTGTATATATAGGATACCAAATTATAATGCCAAGATATTTCTTGATAATCTAGCAACTTTGCTTAATACAATATGCAAACTAAAAATGTAAAAGGGCAACTAAAAATATTGTATTGTGTGGGGACTAGAACATCGATGTCCTTAAAAATAATAATAACGCAAAGGAATTACAATCTATTCTATGTAATTATAATTACCAAAACCACATAAAATGCCCAACTTGACAGAAATCTTGCATTGATATTATAGCAAGTAATTTACGCAATGTCACATCCAACTTACTGATGTTGCACGAAACAGCGCAAACTATACCGCTTGAATTAAATTGTGACAAAATAAAACAAATATTATTCTGGTTTGAAAAAAAAGAGTTTTTGATTAATCTAACATTGATAAATTTATGGAATGTCTATCTGCCCTCTCATTTAATGACGTATTTGATTGTGTCAACACCGAAGAAGCTTTTAATAATTTCCATGACATCGTTACTTTATTCTTTAACCTAAACCCAAAGTCAAATTTTTGGCAACTGACAAGGGCCCATTTATTGTGTATGTTTCTAGAGCAGAACCAGACCTCTCTGCAGGGTATTCATTCAAAATTTTGAAGTTTGCCCAATTCCTTCATAAAAACAATGTTTCAGGAATTAGAGAAGGTGGTATAAAAAATCTTGGTCGCAACAAGATCAATAGAATTTAAATCAGCTGTGAGTGCCAACGAATTTCTGGAATTAAGTTTACTGGAGAGCAACAATTACGAGGCATATATACCAAAATGCCAGGTTTTCCGCATGGTAGTAGTTAGGGATATCCCTACGGACTGGTCTCTATCAGACTTTTTGGGTGATATTTCCACTGTTGAAAGTTGTGGCGAGGTAATTAGGGCTAGAAGGCTTAACATTAAGTCTCGGAGAGATGATACCGCGAATTGGATCCCGTCCAATTCAGTGGTGTTAACTTTTCTGGGACAATCCCTACCTGAAAATGCCTCACTGCCTGTTACAACTTACCAGCTACTAATAATTCAGTGTCGCAACTGCTGCAGGTTTGGACATATTGCAAAACAATGCAGGTCCCAGCCTCGCTGCTACATCTGCTCCCAAAAGCACAGTGGAGATAGCTGCCCTTCTCAGGATTTAAATCTTACATGCTTTCTTTGCCGTGGGGGTAATAGATCCCAAATGCTCTGAGCATGCCCGCCCAAAATGGTAATGTCTGAGCAAAATATCAATTACCTAGAAGTTTCAGCACGATATCCCCTACCTAAGCGTCTTTTTTCGGAAATTGCAGCCTCAACACAGTCTCCCTTTACTTCCCCTCTAAAAACCCAATTGACCTCTTGTTTTACTACACCCACTACTTCTTATAGGAAGACTGTGTTTCATCCTCCCCGGTCCCAGCCTGTCTTAGGCAAGTCCTATGGCAAGTCTTCTCACAATGCTATTGTGTCTTCTCGTTCTTTTTATCAGCCTAATGGTTGTGCTCTTCCTTCCCCCATTGAAACCACTCATCTTGCTACTAACCCAACGATAACCTCGTTGAACTCCTGCTCTGTTCCCTTATTAACATGTTATCCAAATTCTCAGATTCCCTACCGAACAATGTCTCTGTTCTTGTTGAACAATTACTTTCTGTACTACTCTAATGGCTCTGCAAGTCCTTCAATGGAACTGTAGAAGCATCCGTCGTAATAAACAAGATGTTCTCTATCAAGTGAATCGCTATAAACCATCTATCTTTGATGTCTCGGAGACATGGCTAAGGCTAAAAATCTCATTTTAGAAATTCGGGCTTCTCGTGTCTCCGCGATGATAGGGATGACGGTGGGGTGGGTGTCGCTCTACTAATTAATAGATGCATCAAGTTTTTCCAAATACCTATACCAGATCACAATACTGGCTTTCACATTGTAGCTGTTAGGGCTGAAAATTTGACTGTTGTGTATATATACATCCCTCATTCTAATCCTAACATAATTTCCGAATTACGTTCCATCCTTTCTTCTTTCCCTGCTCCATTAAACATTCTTGGTGATTTTAATTGTCGACATACTCTTTGAAGTGCCCACTATAATGATCCTTGCTCTTCTTCTTTATTGGACCTTTTGGATGACATCAACTTTTGTATTTTGAACGATGGATCTGCCACTCACAGCGTATCGCCATCCCAAAATATTAGTGTCCCAGATATTTCCTTTTCTACTCCCTCTTTAGTTTCACTTATTTCCTGGTAGTTCTGCTAAATTCGTTTGGCAGCGATCACTGCCCTATTTCTATTTCTTATTTCTGTCCTACTATCCCTCCTCCCAAACCCTATCAACCTCTCCTTAAGTACCGGTTAGCACAAACTAATTAAGAAAAATTCTATGCTCTTTTAGACAATAGACATAGAAATTAATTTATTCCCCAATGCAACCGATACAATTTCCTTCTCCTATATGATCAGTTTATTTCTGCCATATTGGAATCTGCTCAATCCTCTACCCCAGTAAAACCCACTTCCCGCGGCTTGGTTCCCTCTCCTCCTTGGTGGGATGCTGAATGTTCTGAAAGCGTCCGGTTGCGTAGGGAGGCGGAAAACAGATTTGCAATATCCCTGGATATGTCAGATTTCATTGCCTACAAACAAACTGCTACCCGCACTTCCAGACTCTAGTAACTCTAGAAAGAAATCCATTGGTTGGCGTAAATTCTGCGAATCCCTTTTCCCTTGCTCTCCTCTTTCCTTGGTGTGGAAAAGGAAAGGAGAGATCCGAATATCACCAAGAACGATCCCAACTCTTTTCTTCATGATTTCCATTGTAGACTAGCTCCTCCCTTTGTCCCTGAACTCGACTGCCTTTCTCCACCTGATCTTATTTCATCTTCTATTTCCTCTGACAGAAAGAATGACCCTTTCACTTTACATGAACTTACCCTAGCTCTCGACCACCTTCGTGATTCCTGTCCTAGCGCTGATGGTATTCCCTATTCCTTTATCTGCAAATCCTCAAACTCCAGCAAATCTTTTCTTCTTAGTATTTTTAATGCGATTTTCACTCTGGCAAAATCCCTACCTCCTGGAAAAACCAGTTCATTATCCCAATCCTTAAATCAGGCAAGGACCCAGTGGATCCTCTAGCCTATCGCCCGATTGCCCTCTCTTCTGTGGTGGCCAAAATAATGGAAAACCTGATTAAGAACAGACTGGAATGGATTCTGGAAAGCAGAGGCCTGTTGTCCAAAAATTAGTTTGGCTTCAGAAAGGGTATGGGTACCCTAGATAGCCTGAGTATATAAATCTCTGATGTTCGCCTCGCGTTCTCTCAGGATAAGCACGTTATTGGCGTATTTATTGACATTTCTGCAGTATATGACAGTGTTCAGCCTTTACTCAGGCAGAAAATGTACGAGCTGAGTATCCCTGATCCTTGAGTATCCCTGTGAGACTGATCAACATAATCAGCAGTATGTTAATGTGCCGCTTTATTTCAGTTCGCCATCGTGTTATTATTCTCGCCCCGCGCAACGTCTGGATAGGCCTATCTCGTGGAAGGTTTTACAAGAGAATTAACAAAAGTTAAGATTGGTACATAGTTCAAAGTACTTATAATCTAAACACAGTTAATATAGTTACAGTAATAGAAGTAAAATTATTTACGGATTATTAGGAAGTTAAGTTATAAGAGATTGTCATTTTATTATTCTTAAGAATTCTTCCGAGTATTGGTAGGACCAGTTCAGCAATTGCATTGTTAATATTTTTTAAGCTTGATAATTATTTAGTTCTATGATGTTATAAACTTTATTAATTTTATTGTAAATGAATGGTTTCATAAAATAATTGAAGCGTTGGGCGAATGACGTTTTAACTCGAGGCATATATTGGCAGCATAAAAATCCCCCTCCCCTTGTCAATTCCTTTAGTAAATTCAAGGACCTTTCTGCTCCTATTGTGCAATTCACTATCAATCCTCTCTTCGAAATGGAGTACCAGTCTCTCAGATTTTCCAACCAAAGATTTTCCTTGACTTCGGTATAAGTAAGCTCTGTTCGGACGCTAACGTCAAGCTTTCGGACGAAATTGTCAAGGGAATGGCTGACTGGGTAATCCTATACACTGATGCTTCCAAAACATCTAGTAAAAGTTCTGTTGGCTCTGCTATTTGGATCCTTATATACGGCATTATTCTTAATTTTAAGAGTTCTTCACAGAACTTTATATTTGCTGGTGAAGCCTTAGCTTTGCCTAGCCATGAAATTTATTGAGTTACACAAGGTAAACAAGGCGCTCATCCTCTCGGACACTCGGAGTTGTCTCGCAGATTTACAAAAATATCCATTTCGCTGTCGTGACAACATTATAATTACTCTTAGGACAAAAGTATCATTGTATAGGTGTCACCTAATGGGCATCGAGGTGGCTATGGCAGGGATCCCTAGCCATTTGGGTATAGCAGGTAACGAGTTTGTAGACTCCTGTGCTAAGATTGCAGCGGTGTCTGGTTGCTCGGCCCATAATTACTACTCGTGAACTTCGTTCTTTGGCTCGTCCTTCCTTGTTTGGTGCTTGGAATAGCTTATGGCAAACGTCGAGGTTGATTAAAGGAAAGTTCTACGGTTCTATTCAACCTTCTATCCCTTCCAGACCGTGGTTTTACCGACAAAAGAATATAAATAAATTGGCTACGTCTATAATTATCCGACTCCGTCTGTCATTTTGTCCTAAAATATCGTATCCTCTTTATGATCTACTTCCTAAACAGATCCTTCGTCCTGTCAATATACCCTTCCTATTAACTTTGGCACACACCCCATTCATAAAAACGTTTTATAAATTCATCTCCCTTAAAATCAAAATATAGTCTGCCCCCCTTGTTGGTTTTGCTTGTCCTCTCTCATTTTCTAACCTTACTAATATGTATATATTACTAATATTTATGTTGTTTTTGTTGTTGCCCAAAGAAGAACCATCGCTCTAATGACCGGTCAATGGTTACATTACTGCCTAGTGCCTAGATACTAATCAAACCACTTATTTAACTTTTGTTTTTTTGAAGTGAAAACTTTTTTAGGCGCGTTGAGCACTTTTTGGGTGAACAAAAATCATGGAACTCGCGTCATCGTCACCGAACGCATTCAAAATTCAAAAATAATAATCTAATAGCTCGACGATACAATTCACAAGTTACTTAGTTTTCACTTCTATCGGCAGTCCCCATAGATTTTTTTTTTATCTCTGTCCATTCTGACTTTAGCAGAATCATCGGTACCTATTCGATGGAGCCATTCGACACCGAGAAAAGTTGAAGTTGAAGTTGAAATACCTATAGATAATCTCAAAGTAGCATGCGAGTGTGCAAAGCGCAGTAATTTCATTTTTAACGACGGCAATTTTCTGTGCCGTTTACATGACATTAATGACATTACTTACCATACAAACAGCAGTATTTTTGACAGACTGGTAACCAGTTCAGCTGATTCTTCTTTCATCTTTGTGTAAATTGTCTAAATAATTTTATAGCAACAAAGTAGTGTTCATAAATCAATGGTGTAACTAAACATACTATAGGTAATTAGGTACTCATTTAATACTTAACTGTCACTCGGAAAGCAGTCATCGTATGGCTGGCAGTAAATTTACACAAGTCTGTAGTAATGACAAGTAGATATAACTACTATGCTACAGTGTAACTAAAATTGGCATAAAAAGACTTCAATCTCAGATAAAGTGTTTATTAAATGTAACTGATACACGTCTATTAACTGATAAGAGCGATAACATTGAGAAATTTATCACTAAGTTTAATGCTCTATTCAAAGTTGTTTTATCAACTGTGTCACTATCAGCGCATAATAGAACCTATCGAAGACCATTCCACCAGCGAAATTTATGCAAAGAGCATTTCACACCATAATGTCGCCCCACTGTCAAGCTTTGTTACTTTCCTCATCAAATTGTCATGGGTATACCATGCTACAATTTGCTAAACAAGACATCTGTAAATTTCTAACGAAGTGAGTACTTACTTTGTACAGCATGTAATAGACATATTTTTATGTTCATTTAAGGGTGCAAGCAGGCTGGAAGTATTCATGCACTACAAAAAAAGATTTCTACTATTTAGTTTTTCTCCCTAACTTAATTGACTGTTGAGGATACCTACATTAAAGAGGATAATTTTAAATATTTATAATAACCTGTAAATTGAAAAACTATTTTTATTTCAGGCATAATGTAACCGAGTTAATATTCATTCCATATGCGCAAAAGAATTATGATGACTATACAGCCAAAATAAAAGAAGTCATTAACCCATGGGGATTTAAAGTTACAGGCCTGCATACATTCCCTGATCCCGTTGAAGCTGTTAAGTCCTCTAAGGCTATTTTTATAGGAGGAGGTAACTCATTTCTCCTCTTAAAAACACTTTATGACAACAAATTGGTAAATCTTATAAAGACTAGGGTTGATGATGGCAACCTGATGTATATTGGAAGCAGTGCTGGAACTAATGTGGCAACTAAAAGCATTCATACCACTAATGATATGCCAATAATATATCCTCCCTCATTTGAAGCTATTGGTATTGTACCTTTCAATATTAACCCACACTACATTGACACATCAGAAAGGAGTACCCATAAAGGAGAAACCAGGGACCAAAGGATAGCTGAATATATGGGAATGAGTCATGCAAGACCTGTACTAGGTTTGAGAGAAGGTTCCATTTTGCATGTTGATGGCAATAAATTGACTCTAAACGGGATTGCTGGTGCTGTCTTATTCACAACGTAAGTCTCATAATTGTTTTAAAATTCATTAACTAAACTACACAGAGACCAGACAAATGAGTAAACATTCAAAAGTTACAAAATGAAATAGGTTTAAATTTAGATTCAGACTGTTTAATAGCGTCTGTTAATAGGGTTGATTAAAAAAATTTAAGTAATTTGATTTGTTCTGTAATTTTGTGGTTCATGACTAACCTAATGTTTTATTATTATTTCAGAAATGGAAACAAGACAGAATATGCTGTTGGCTCGGATGTGTCTTTTTTATCTGAATAGCAATGTGCTACATATGCAATCAATGTTGTTATCATATTATATATTCAAACTGCAATAATATACAAAACTGTTGATATATTTAATTAATATTATAAAACAAATATAAATGAAATGAATCAAGGAACACAACTTGTTTTAAATACCTTGAAACCACTTTTCACTCATGTTTTTAGTCATTCTATTATTGTTGTTCATGAAACATTTGACTGTGTCACTTCAATTTCTGTGTCAATTATTTTATTCCGCGTAACCACTAAAAATCCACAATGTTCACTAGCTATAGCAATCGGAACCTTCATACATAATCAATCCACCGGGTTAAACTTATCACTAACAAATAGTGTCTGATTATTGCACTTCATGTTTCTTATTTCTAGCAATGCCTAACTCTGGGTTCCCAGGGTTATGGTTTATGTCAGCCAGTAACCGGAGCATGCAATAACATGGATCTAGCAGCATGAAATAGAGAAGGCTGTGGTGTCACTCGAGACTGTCCAGTCCTCTCAGCTGTAGGTAGATGACACAAGTATCGTCGCAAAGCTAGGTCGCGTCTAGCACTTAAGCCACGCGTTATCTCGCATCCAGATCCAAATAATACGGCACGTTGACGCTTTCGTTTCTGTTCAGCCACCTAAAAACATAACAATAAAATTACATTGTGTATCAAATTACATATAATATGTATGACCTGTTTATACTAAACTGCAGTTCCGAAAATACCTGTATAGCAGCAATAGGATGTAATGAGGCTATTTCAGACTTAGATTCTGTTTTTCCTTCTACATGTGTGCCATTGAGTTCAATATTGTCTTTTGATTCAGAATTATCAGACTGCTTCACTTGATTCTTATCTTGTAGGCTTTCAGCATTTTTTTGCAAAATGTCTTGTACAACTTCCTTCCCTGCCATATGTAAAGAGAGACCAAGACGCGCCAGAACTCGCTCGGGACGCCAGTGATCTCGGGCGCCACCAGAGGACACACTCGTTTGTTCACGTCGGCGCACATCCGCTACTAAACTCGCCCAATCTACTCCGAGGGCATCACCTAAGCCCGCTAAAAGAAAACAAAATGATTTATAATATGAAAACAATGTTTAATAAACAATATATCAAAAAGTTACATTTTTTATCAAATAAATATCACAACAACTAAATTGCATCAATTTACCTCTTGTGCGCTCCTCTTCCAGTTCCCCATCAGATATTTCTTCAAAGTCTAGATTAGTTACATCTTCATCATCTTTAGCATCCTGTGATTCCTTTTCTTCACCTGCACCACTAGTATCCTAGAGAAAATCACAAAATAGGTTAGGCATTCTTAGGCATTCAAATTATTATTGGTTGAGTTTATATATTTATTAGATACTTTACCTGAGTAGATTCCTTTTCAGAACCCTCTGGCTTAGAAACACTTTCATCATTGGGTAAAGCAGTTTGACTGTCTTCATCTATAATTTGGTCTACCATCTGAAAAATAAATAGATTGTTTTAGTAATATATAAAGAGCAGTATACTCATATTTGCAAAAGTATATGATACATACATCTTCTCTATTGAGTATATCATCAGGATCGTCACTGATTTCACTAAGATCATCAGGTATAGGTTTGTCATCAACTTCCACTTCCGGGCGGGGTGCTGGTGCGGGCGCTGTTTGAGTAGATGGCGGCGTCTCTTTTGCAGACTGTTCCGGCTCATTCCTTGGAGGTCGACGTTTATTACCTTCACCTCGAAGATCCATCCTCATTCCACGACCATATTCATCTAAAACATATCATAATATTAATTTGATGAATATAATAATATATGTGCGAACTTAATCAAACAAATAAGTCAATTTGAATGAAACAATTTCTTACCCTTACCATGCATCCTTCCACGATGTGGCCCAGGATGGCCCCTGTGATGCCAAGCATCCACATCAGCTTCTTTATCACCCCACTCGTTCATCTGCAAATACTTATTTATTATACAATAGGTATATAGTATTTAAAATTAATTAAAAGAAATATATATATAATTTTATAATATATATCAACATACCAAAGTGAGGATAAGGGCAGCCAAGGAATATGTGAGATAGGATAAGGCAGGGAGTTTTATTGTTTTTACGATAATCAATTGGTTCATTCCAATATAAAGTTTGGTAGTGCAAACTCATCTAAAGCAAAAGATTACATATATTTTATTTAGAAATATAAGCTTAATATTTATAAGAAACTAAATTAACATACAAAAGTTATTATTAAAATGTTGCTTATTATTACCTGTGGATCATGCATTGGCCATCGTCGATCTCGGCCCCAATCACCTGCACGATAATCTTCACTATCCCACTCTTTATGTGGATGCATGTACCCTCGTTCTCTATCCATGGAACCTGAGCGCCCTTCCCATGAGCGATCACGATGAGGATGCCGATCATCATAACCTCAAACATAAACACAAGTTTAGACTTAGAGCCCAGATTTTGACAGCACAATTACATACAATTTCAATCTTACCCATATCGACACCCCTGTGATCACCCATGTGGTCACCATATAACCTATCATCATCTTCAGGATAACCCCGAGGTGGACCTGACATATCATAACCGGGATCATAGTGTCTGTCCCTTCCCTGCATATTGTAACCTGGAGATCTGTCATCTTCTCGAGGACCATCATCATAACGATCATCACCTCGATCATAATGATCTAAGTTTCGATCATTATCATACTGACGATCTATACCTATGTCGTAATCACCTTGGTCACGGTCCAAGCTATCCAACCTATCCCTTTTTGATGAGCGATCTCGTTCAAGTCTATCTTGTTTACGACCACCTCTTTCAGAATGTGTGTCTTGTCTATCTTTGGAGGTGGAAGAATTCTTATCAATATCAAGAGCCCTATTTGAAATGGCTGCCAATGCAGCTAAGCGCTCCTCTGGTCTGGGCAAAAGCCTTTCCATAGGTTTGTTGGGCTTTTCCAATCCTTTGTCAGTCCCACCTCTACCACCCAATCCTCTTTCACCTCTGCCCCTTCGTTTGCTATCATCCCTTTTACTCTCCTTGTTTCTGTCCCTACCTCTGTCCTTCCTGTCATGTCTGTCTTTATCATCATGTTTATCCTTCCGTCTTTCTAGAGATCTATCTTTGTGATCACGCCCCCTGTCTCTATCCCTGCTTGCTGATCTCTTTCTATGCCTTTCTGCACTGCCATCTCGTCTTGTCTGCTTCTTCGGTGAAACTGGTCTACTCCGTTCAGAACTTTCTTTCTTTCTTACATCTTTTGAGTGTGATGTATGCTGACGAGGAGACCTAGATCTTGCTTTTCTAGGAGATCTACTTCGAGCTCTAGTCCTCTCTCTTTCTTTTTCACGCTCCTTTTCTCTTTCTTTTTCTCTCTCCTTGTCTTTTGTGCGATCTCTATCTTTATCCCTATCTCTCACACTATGAGGAGAATTACTTCTTCTTTCCCTTCTTTGTGGTGATTTACCATGTTTAACAGTAGTCTTTGTGAGACTTTTAGATGTAATTGGAGGTGTTCCACCTGATTTTTTACCTGGAGATAGTGATTTTTTACCAATGGCAGGCTTTGTGACTGGTTTCTTTTTAACAGGTGTATCATGTTTTTTTAATAGCCTGTCATCTTTCTTTACTGCAGACTTCTTAGTTTCACTTTTGTCTCTCTTTATAGTATCATTTTTAATGAATTTCTTTTTTGAAGGTACATCCCCATCTGAAGAGGAACTGGAATTTCTTTTCAATTTTCCTTTCTTGCCCTTACGTCTGGCTTCTCTAGAATTCATAATTTGGACAAACACATGTTAGAATTATATAATTGTGTGCAACAACTAGGCTGTATACATACAAAATATAAAATCAATGTAAATAATAATAACAATGTTAAGATCAAAGGTTATATCTAATAACATACCTGCCAGAAGATGAAGATGATGAACTATTGTCTGATGAAGATGAAGAAACGCTCGAAGAACTAGAGCTGCGAGACGAAGAGGTGCTTGACATAGTTTTCTTTTTGTCTTTGCGCATATCTTTACTGGAATCCATTTTCATTTGCAACTCTAATTCACGTTGCAGCTGTTGTCGTCGTTTTTCAAGGACGTCTGTATCTGCGTATTCTAAGTCATTTTGATCCCAGTTGTCGATTTCACCATCTGGACTACGGCCTGAACGTACCACCACGGTAGAATGCAATCTACTTTTTGGATCATCTTTCAAAGCACGTTTATGTTCACTGTCTTTATTGGCTGCGCGCTGTTTCGAGGGACTTATTAACGTATGTGTTGATGCAAATTTACAACTTTTACCGTAAGCGCAACTCCCGTTTTGTGCCCACTGTCTACAATGTTCAGTTGTTTTTTTAGCGCTGGATTTTTTAGTACCGAGGCGCTCAAAAACACTAGGCCTAATAGCTAGATCTTTTGATTTCGGTAATTCGACAGTAATTTTTCTTTTTCCTTGTTTTGACATTATAAAAGAAAAACATTGGTCTCGCACAATTAAAAGCGATTAAAAATACACATTTCTACCGGTACTGTCACCGCCGCCATTGTTGTTTATGGATTTTATTCCAAAGTCCAAACAAATGCTTTCACATTTTAGTCAAGACCGAGTCAATTGCTGTGGATTGGGAAATCTGTGTATGAGAACAAAGCTTGAGAAAATTATAAATTAGCATCAGACGCTTAACTTTTTAACCAATCGATACTTCGTAACTTAAACAGCAGTACTCTGTTTAAGTTTTTAACCAGTAAAATTATTTTGATATATCATAGACAATTTATAAAATAGCTGAGTGAAAATAAATAGCTGTATTCTCAAAGCCAGGGTATGCGAGCCACTGGCAAAGGACAATAAATAAAAATAAATACTCAGAACTGACTAGTGGCACATCGCTCATTGAGTTTTACTTATATTTTACCTACCTGTTAACAGAACCGCATTACACGTATACGTTATGTATAATGTAAATTTTACATTAAAACATCTCGTTACAGTAAGCGCTCGATCTTGATTGTAATAACACGAGTTATAGCACATGCACTCTAATACATGTTATCATAATTTTGATTGAGTCAGGCGCTTACTGCGACTACATGTTTTGATATAGTGTACATGTATACAATCTAGTTTTGTCGTCTTCTCTAAATACATGTCATATTTTATTCATGATGATACTGTCAACATACCTTTAAAGAAATACGTGCCGTTGTGATTTGCTAACAAAAAGATAAATCTGACAAACAGTCAGTCTTGCTAAACTACTAAACGGAATTAGATGTAACATGGCTTAGAATTACAAATCATAATCCGTTCAAATTTGCGTGAAACCTAAACAAATGATGCCGTAAATTTTGCTTGTCTTTTTCTTAAAATAGAAAATTGATCAAGACTGACTGTTATTCGAATTCATTTGAATAATTAAATTATTATGTTACAAATTATTATTAATGTGCATTGGCTATAAATATATATTATTTTTATTAAATTTACCTATTGTAACATTTAATATGAACAAGGCTTACAGTGGCAATGGAGCTTATAGTATTTCTAATTTCTATTCTTATACTAAATATATCCTACCTGCAAAAAAAATTATAATATTTTATGGATTTATCGATACATCGTTTCTTGAATGTATTAGATCAAGCATCTCTAATTTTTATGCTTTTGACAATTTGACAGTGACACTGCTGAGTGGTGAGTGGCCTTAGTGGTAACACAACTTATTGTGTCGTTGTTTAGGTTCTACTTCTAACCTAGTTCCATCGAATTTCTAACAAAATAGCGTATTACTATATTATATAAACAATACAGGATTTCTAAATTTGTGAAAGCGTATATAATAATACGACAAAATGCCTATGCTTGACGGCAAAGAAATTGATATATTTTTTGTAAGTATTTATATTTAGTTTACGAAATTGTGAATACTTGATTAAATTTTACTTGTTAGACATACCCTTCGCTGTAAAGATTTTATGTGAGACCCTTACAGCACACAGGCTAATTGCAAGCCTTACGCTCAGTTTGAACAGAGCTGTCTATATACTTTGACAAGAAATTTTAAGTATTAAAATCATCCACATCGTAAATAATAGATGGCAGTGATTAAAATCCAATCTTATATGAATTGTTACTGTATAAAACATTATTTGTTTTCAGAGTGAGGAAGACCTTCCATATGAAGAAGAAATATTAAGAAATCCATTTTCAGTAAAACACTGGCTTAGGTACATTGAACACAAGAAAGCTGCTCCTAAAAATGAGATTAATATGATCTATGAGCGAGCCTTAAAAGAGCTGCCTGGTTCTTTTAAATTATGGTATAACTATTTAAAATTAAGAAGAGGTCAAATTAAAGGGAGGTGCATAAATGATCCTTACTATGAGGATGTCAATAACTGTTTTGAGAGATCTTTAGTGTTTATGCATAAGATGCCTAGAATATGGATGGACTACTGCACATTCTTAACTGATCAGTGCAAGATTACAATAACTAGAAAAGCCTTTGATAGTGCTCTAAGAGCTTTACCGATAACACAACATCACAGAATATGGCCGCTTTACTTAAATTTCCTAAAGAAACATAATATCCCTGAAACAGCTGTGCGAGTTTTTCGAAGATACCTTAAATTAAGTCCAGAGGATACTGAAGAATACATTGACTACCTAATATCAATAGATAAACTGGATGAAGCTGCAGTTAAATTGGCCCAAATTGTTAACAATGAAAACTTTCAATCTAAACATGGTAAATCAAACCATCAGCTGTGGAATGAGCTTTGTGAACTGATATCAAAAAATCCTGATCAAATACACTCCCTCAATGTAGATGCTATTATAAGAGGTGGTCTTAGACGCTACACTGACCAGCTAGGCCATTTGTGGAATTCTTTAGCTGACTATTATGTTCGAAGTGGTCTATTTGAAAGAGCAAGAGATATTTATGAAGAAGCCATACAAACAGTGACGACAGTAAGAGATTTCACACAAGTGTTTGATGCATATGCACAATTTGAAGAACTTAGTTTAAGTAAAAAGATGGAAGAAGTAGCAAAGAAACCTAGCCCCACTGAAGATGATGATATAGATTTAGAACTTAGACTTGCAAGATTTGAATACCTCATGGAAAGAAGACTGTTATTACTGAATTCTGTATTATTAAGACAAAACCCTCATAATGTAGCTGAGTGGCATAAAAGAGTTAAACTATATGAAGATAAGCCACATGAAATTATTGACACTTATACTGAGGCTGTACAGACAGTAGATCCCAAACTGGCTGTAGGTAAATTATACACCTTGTGGGTTGGTTTTGCAAAGTTTTATGAAAAGAATGAGCAGATTGAAGATGCTAGACTGATTTTTGAGAAGGCTACACAAGTGAACTATGCTAAAGTTGATGATCTTGCTTCAGTCTGGTGTGAATGGGCAGAAATGGAAATTAGACATGAAAATTATGAGGAAGCTCTTAAATTAATGCAAAAAGCCACTGTTCTGCCAAGCAGAAAGGTTGCCTATCATGATGACACAGAAACAGTTCAAATGAGATTGTACAAATCTTTGAAAGTATGGTCTATGTATGCAGATCTAGAAGAAAGTTTTGGCACCTATAAGTCTTGTAAAGCTGTTTATGACCACATTATAGATTTAAAAATTGCAACACCACAAATTATAATAAACTATGGCTTATTTTTAGAGGAACATAATTACTTTGAAGAAGCATTTAGAGCATATGAAAAAGGCATAGCATTATTTAAATGGCCAAATGTGTATGATATTTGGAATACTTATTTAACCAAATTTTTAAAAAGGTATGGAGGTACCAAACTTGAAAGAGCCAGGGACTTGTTTGAACAGTGCTTGGAACACTGTCCAGCGGAATTTGCTAAATCAATTTTCCTCCTTTATGCAAAATTGGAAGAAGAACATGGGTTGGCAAGACATGCTATGGCTGTATATGAACGCGCCACAACAGCAGTTCTTTCCGAAGAAATGTTTGAAATGTTTAATATTTATATTAAAAAAGCTGCAGAAATATATGGTGTCCCTAAAACTCGTCAAATATATGAGAAAGCAATTGAAACTCTTCCTGATGAGAGAGCAAGAGAAATGTGCCTAAGATTTTCTGAAATGGAAACACGTCTCGGCGAAATAGACAGGGCTCGTGCCATTTATGCACATTGTAGTCAAATGTGTGATCCTAGAATTACTGCAGAATTTTGGAACACATGGAAAGAATTTGAAGTTAGACATGGCAATGAAGACACAATGCGAGAAATGCTTAGAATTAAACGAAGTGTTCAAGCTACTTATAATACTCAAGTAAATATGATGTCTGCACAGATGTTGAGTTCTGCAGCACAGGCAGCGGGCACCATCTCAGATCTTGCCCCAGGTATGAAGGATGGTATGCGAATGTTAGAGGCCAAGGCTGCTGAAATGGCTGTTCAAAGTAAAGCCAATATTGCCTTCGTACGAGGAGAAACACAAGGCCTTAACAAAGATACTGGAGATAAGGTGGTGAATCCTGACGAAATTGACATTGATGAAGAGTCTGACAATAGTGGGGATGAAGAAGAAGTTGAGCCTGTTCAGAAAAAAGATATTCCAGCTGCCGTTTTTGGTGGGCTTGTTAAGGAAACGGACTGAGGAGTGTTATAATATCATGTAACTGTAATAATAATTCTTTATAGTAATAAATCAACTTTTATTCATAAGCTTAGTTACATTATACATTAAGCCATATTTACAACAGAAATCACAGAACACATTTTCATTAATTAATTATTATTATTAAGATTGCAGATTTATTATATCTTGAATGGGATTAGTTGTGCAGGATGTGAGATGTTTACATGGCATTTTCATAGAAAATCATAACATTATTATGCCAACTAATAACATGCATGTATGGTAATAGCAAAATCTTAAAAAAACGTAACAATTTTGAACTGATATTCAAAAACAACAAAACCATGTCAGTAAGCAAAATAAACTCTTATTTTACATAAGAAAATATCATATTGTAACAAAAATGTAGAGAGATTAAATCTTACATGACTTTTATATTATATCTCTGGGTGGGGTAATAAAATGCAATGAATTTGAGTACATACTCTGCTGCTCAGAGTAATTTAAATTACTGATATCATTGTGAACACCTCCAAACATGATCAGTTCTCCATTTCCTTTTACTAAAGAGTACATGACCAATTCTTCAGGTGCTCCTGTCATTTCCCCTAGACGCGGACAGAGCCAAGACACGTAATTGAATGAATTTCCATTGACAACAGTTGAAATATCTAACACGTGCATTGTCAGAGTGTTGCGTTTAACTTTCTTCACAGCTGGTTGTCTTGGTTGTGGGTTAGGCGGAGAAGGCAGTGGTTCTCTTCTATTTTCTAAGTGAGCTATTTGTCTTTGATTAATGAGATCATTTTCGGGGGCTGTACTACTGGTCGAATCGCATGCAAATGCTGCCATTCTATATTTGTTAGCTTCCTGCAACTGTCTTACTATTTTCATTCCCTTATTCTGAAACAATACACAGTTTATTTAATTTTATTATAATATGTTTAGACTTGTCTTTCGCTTTAATTAATTTACCAATCGAAGATTATTTTAAACTACCTTTTACCCATGGCCCCGCTCTTGTGGTTCCCGGGAAAAATAACTACTGCACAGGCCTATCTTCATGCAAAAAAGTCATCTTGATTATTCACAATTAATTTATTTTTAGGTTTCACATAACAGGTGCAACTATTTACGAAGTCAGTGCACTAATAGGAAAACTAAAAATTTGCCAGACTCATGCGTAGCATCAAAACATTCAAAACCCCCGCACTTCACTGTGATTCACTGTAGGTATAAGTGCATAAATGCTCTCTAATTGGCTTTTAGAACAAAAATTATATTTTGGCCACTTTGAATTCTTATGAAATATCACGATCAGCGAAATGGCGCCCAACGAGGTCGTCTGTTTTCTTTACGGTTTTATCGCTCAGTAACAAAACACAAGATTGAAGCGATAGATGCAATTGATATCTTACCATTGTATAGCAATTTAGGTGGCTGCCCCCGATTTTATGGATTTTTCATATAAGTTTGAGAGGCATAAGACAAAATAATCAATTCTGTTGTGCCCTATAGTTTATAAATGCGGCCTACTAGCACTTCGAATTCTCGTCATGATTATGACTCATGACGACTACTTGGGTGCTTAAGTATGACGCAACGTCATCCTGGGTTGACACACGAAAGCACACACTGCCGATATTCATAAGATTAATCCTTCTTCCTTAGCCTTTATTATTCCCAAGTCACTTGGGGTCGGGTTTTCTGGTCTAACCGGATTTGACTGGATATCAGTCTTTACACGGAGCGGCTGCCACCTGACCTCTGCAACCCGAAGGCCAACGATACCCTAAGGCTAGACCAGTGTCAGGATATTAGAGGGTACTGACTTTCCCAATAACGACTGCCATAGATTTTAACGGCAGCCGGGACCAACGGCTTAACGTGCTCTCCGAGGCACGGAGCAGGCGATAATTGTCAATCAATACGCACATAATTTCGAAAAGTCATATTTCTTCCGAAAGTCCGAGATGCGCGACGTGGGTTCGAACCCGAGACCTTCTGCATTGCAGTCTGTTGGTCTCCACACTGAGCTATCGCTGCTATATTTGCAAATGTTAATATCCATGTATAAAACATAAGCCCAATGTGCGCATATTGTTTTCACATGCTTTATAGCCACTTGTATTGTAATGGCGGGCGCAACGCACGCGACAACCGCACGCCACTGCCATGCTACTTGTTTAATATACATTAGCCTTCATACTCATCATAAGTATCTAGTAATAAGAAAATATGTAGTTGATTGTTTCTTTACCAACATTAGAAATCTTTACACAGTATGGAGATAGAAGAATTAACTGCCCTAAAAAGTACTATAATAACTAATTATGTAGATAAGTATGTATGGTATATTCACCTTATTTTTGTTTCTCCTCATTGCCAAGTCTTTTTTGCCAGCATCTAAACCATTACTCCCTTGTCTATTGTCTGAGCTAGCTCCAATAACTAGACTATTTGGATCAGAATTATTTTCGTTAATCGCTACTTGGTTCTGAGGTGGTCCCTGTTCATTGCTAGGACCAGCAATTGGCTCATTGTCATGTTGCATTTGATCTTGTCTTACTGGGTTTGCAGGTCTTCTTGGTAGCACTCCTCTTCTGCCATTTATGTTCTGGTCTCTGTCCAAGGGCCTTTGTAAACTTTGCTCTACACGAACTGAAACTGGTGCACCCTCAGGCCTACTTAAAGCAGATAACCTGACTGCAGATGTAACTAAAGGCTTTGCGGTGTTCCAACCATTTCTACTTCTACTTAAACTCACAACCTTATCTCCAACCCTGCATGCTGGGTTACACCATATGTTGGCTGAAGCCCACTCTTTGTTTTTAACAGCTAATTCTTTCCATGTCCAAGTAGGACCTTTCATAGTTAATATCCAGCAATCACTGTATACAAAGCGATTATGTAATGTCTGAACACCTCCTAAAAGCATCAATCTTTCAGAGTCCAAACAGATGAGAGATTGAGCATACCGAGGCGAAGGTCTGGGCTTGGTTGTTGTTTGTTTCCTCCATGTAAATGTGGGGATATCCAATACCCACACATCATTAGAGCATTGTATTTGATAATTTTGAGCAGCTGACATCACTAAGCCTCCAAATACAACCATTTCATCGCCTCGCATACAAGCTGAATGTCCTGCCATTGGTGGAGGGCTGTTTGTTGCATTAATTAGTGCCCATTTATTAGTATTAACACAATAAAAATGAATTTCATTAAACATTGTAACATTCTGGTAATATTGTGAGTGTGAAGGATATGTCCAGCCTCCAAAAACTATTAGACAGTCTTTATAATGAACCATTGAAGTGTAGGCTTTTGGAACAGGGTATGTACCTGTGGCTAAGGGTCTCACCCATTGTCTTTTAGACAAATCAAACCTCCAGAGATCATTGAATGAAGTTGCATTAGTGGTACAACCGCCAAATATATACATGTTGTTTTCAAGAACACAAGCTGCATGTGAAAACCGTTTGGTAATTGTTGGCACCATATCTGTGGGAGCTATATTTGTCCATAATATATTGAATTCTCCCACAGCTTTTATCAATTTTATTGACGTTTTATGTAAAACATCTGAAAATAATTTAACAATGAATCATACAAATACTCTGATATTATTTACATACAAGTTCAACAGATTGCTTCCTAACAAATACTTACTTTGTGCGCAATTATACCACCGTTTGCAAACTATCATACAATTCTGTAAATCCTTATAGGGAGGTAAAAACCCCAAAATAAATTCCAGCACTTCATCTGGAAGATCTTCAATGGTACTTTGTAAAGTTTGCTGACGCAAAGATTGATGTATTACGTCCATTTTTTTTTAGCAATTATCAGATATAGTTGTTACGTATTCATCACATTACTTTAATCCGAAAAAATGTTAGCATAACACTTGAGCTCAAGATTGAAAACATTGAAAATATTATAAGACTGAAAATTGATTGAATTTGATGACAGATTTTGACAGACCACATAGGGCTTGCTAATTTGACAATGACAATAAACCATAAAGTTTACATAAGATTTCTTATTAGTCCTTTGTTCAGCATATCACGTCAAACATTGAGAAAGCGTCAAATTTAAAAATAGACATTAGTCCATATAGGTGACAATTGATATACCTGGGTCATAGTATCTACATAGGGGCAAAGGCACTCACGTCTTCAAACCCAGATAATTTTAGTCTTGTGCCTAAAAACTGTATACCACCATAAACAACTTGTTACTGTGTCAAGTGTCATAAGTACAATTCCTATTGAAATGTCATATTGACATAGCTGAGACCGCGAATATTTAAATTGTATTTATATAATTTATCATAGTACGCATTATTGTGGTATTAGTGAATCAAAGAACATTAATACTATCACTATTACAGTGATACTTTTCAATGTTATCGTTTTAGTGTGACATAAAAATACTTATAGACTTATGTGTTGCAATTTGACAGATAACCTAAAAGAACTGTGATTATATCAGCATTGTAAATAATATTTAATATAGATTTGTTGACTGTAAATAGTTAAATTAAATTTGAATAATGCAGCTCTTAATACAAGCTAGTCCGTTGATCGACAAGTTGAAACACTGGCATCGAGCTATGTCTTTTAGTGAAGTGCAATTAACAACATCACAGAAGGTTGGTGTTTTGATATAATAACTTAGAACTTATTTTCTTAGTATATCTGAAGTAACTCGGCTCTTCAGGAGCCCTGTGATATTCAGCATGTATTAATCCTTGCCCAGAACCAACTCTATGCTCTAGTTTCTTTTATAAAATTGGACAAGTATAATATTAATAATAAAGCAAATAGTACTAGTTCTACTTAAGGTCATTCATACTAGCATTTGAAACTGTGATGCGAACCAAGGTGAATTAATATCTACTATGTATATGCGATCAAACAAATAAATTCAGTTCGAAACAAATTTCTAACAATGCACCATACTATTTCATATTTCAGGTTGTATTATGGAGTCTAGGAGTTGTTGGTACAAGTGCTGTGGTAGTGGGTGTGCTGTCAAGGTATCTGGCAAGGCGGCGAGCCAAACCTATCATGAATCCTCGGATACAAAGGGCTATTAACAAAAGAATTTCTCATATGAGGAGTCCAAATGGAGGTAGATATGCCAGTAAGACATTGTCTGATAATGACATTTTAATATACTTAGGTCATTAATAAAATGTTTTTAATATAAAATCTCTATATTTTGTTTATAAATGTTGTATATAAAAACATATGTGCTAACAAACAAAAATCTTTCTGATTCAAATTATTCAATTGTTGTGTGTAAGTATTTGAAAATCTAAAAGTGTATATAAGACAAAAATGAAGTAATTTTCTATATAAAGATTAGTACTTTTCTACAAAAATAAATTGTGTCCTATTTTTGTTCAGGAATGGGGTCAGTTGCCAGTAGTGGTGGGCGCAGCAGTCCGATCGGGTTCAGCGAGCGGCTATCGCTGGCATCCGGTTCCATCGGCTCAGGAGCTGGAGACGCAGCGCCTTTGTCACCACAGCAACTTGGTGTTATGGGTGAGTACTGAACAAGTTTATTAAACGACGCCATCTGTTGGCGAGTAGCACTCATTTTCTTATCTTATCTTGTTACGGGGGCCAGTCAGTGCAGACCGGCGACACTTCGACCCAGTGGGATCTTTTGTGTCGGCCCCGAGATCTATACCTTAGCTATCTCCCTATGAATGTACTGCATCAATCGCAGCGTACACTTCAGAGGGAGAAGCCTGAAGTCCTCAGGGCTCGGATATGCCAACCCCATCAGACCCATCCTTAGTCCAGCCAACGCGTCACATTCACACAGTAGGTGTAATATGGACTCGTCCCGCTCACCACAGGCTCTGCAGATCAAATTGTTTGTTTGCAGCACTCATTTTAATAAGCTAGGTTTGTTTTTGGTTTCTTATTGGCTAAATGGTATCTAATGTCCTGTAATCTTTGTATTCAAGTCTTTAAATTTTTACGATTGACGAGTATAATTTTACAAGACTGAAAAATTTCATCTTATAAATTTGCTTCTGCTTTGGTAAATTTTCTAGCAGGGCAGTCTTTTTAACATTAGTTGTCATGGTCGATGGTGATTTACTTTGGGGTCACTTTTTAACTAATTCAACATTTATTATTAAGATTATTCTTTCTTGATTCTTATTATCCTGTTTATGGTACACATTTTTATTATGTTTTCATTATAAGTGTTATTATTCATAGCATCGTTTTTTAGCGGGTAGGAGCAACATAATTGTATTTATAAATTATGTTACGTAGGGGTTGTAACAAATTTTTTGCAGCGCCATCTCTTATTGAGTAGCCAAACTACGTGTTTATTTTATGTTCTAGTATTAAACGTAGTTCAATGACACTAACATAGATGGCATATTTTACAAGTTACCACATTTATAAGTTATAACAGATCTTTCTTCATTTAAGATGATAAAGAAAGGTCGTACCTACGTAGACTAGAAAAACTTATCCTGATAAAAATATAGGACAGTATCATCAAAACAGTGACGGCACTTATTATGTATGCTAATATCTTAATTGCGCAATTAAACCAATCAGTTTCGTGCGTAATGCCTAAATTATGTCATGCAATTAGATAAAGACGTTTGTCTGTGCCCTGTCAAATCTAGATGATGATATATAGGCCGACACAGGCAGGATTTGATTCTCTGATCTTCTATTGCAGTCTCCGAATGACGTAATTGAGGTGGTAAATTAATTTATATATTGCTTAGTTACTTTGATGGCTAGATGTTCTATATTTCAGTTTTACATTCCTCAATAATTACCTACTGCTTTGTTTTATCCTTGCAATTAGGTGGACTTATCACCAATCAATCTTACGAAGCACGCAATTTGTGACACGTTGTGCGATCTAGGGTTTATTTTGAAATGTTGTATAAGCGGCTCTCTTCCCTACCGTATGACAATTATTTCGATATTCAGACGTATGCCTGGATTGCGCAGCGTTGGTGTAGGTATACAACTGCTGTGCATGAGGTCTTGGATTTGATTCTGGCTAAGTGTGGAACTATTACATGCGACCGTAGATGGACCACGTCTATGCGAGGGACCTAAAATATTAGAGTGCTAAATGTGGGTCTGTTACACTTCTGCTTACGCTTCCAGTGGCGTAAAACTATGTACTATGTATGTGATGGAGTTTGAGTTAAACTTGATGCCTGTATGTAATCGAAAATGCCATACACTGGCGGCTCTTGGTATGGCACCCTTACTAATACGAAAATGTATCTTATTATGTACCAATTAGAAATCAATTAGTAATCACTGCTTACTCTCCCGCAATACAGGCGTTATAATATGTATGATTTGTGTAGCGATGGTTGATAGTTAATTAAAATTAATGTTCTCTAACAGTAACTATATAATAAATTAGAAGATAGTAAAAATACAATTTCGATAAAACAGACAATGAAGACGTGACTCCGCTAGATTTGATAAACAGCTGATTCTATAACATTCTAAAATTACGTACATACTCAAGTAAAACGGAGATAAAGAGCACCTACGTTATTCATACCTTTGTATTTATAGGTAAGTATGTTACTTTGAAGTCAGATTAACTAGTTCCGGCAACAGCCGACGCATTGTGTGCGGTGTGGAATTAACGCATTATATCAGAAGTACAAACGACATCAATGTTCGTTTAGGGAGATCTTACTGTCTTACTGTTACGAGTTACAGCAATCATCATTGATTATCACGATAACCTTTCACAATGATTCACTGTGGCAGCCATGTGGGTGGTCTGCCTCTGAGAAATTAAGTTGATGCTATAAGTGCTTGTTTTGTAAATTCATAAGCAGGTTCTTAAATATTTTGTCTCGGATTAGAGATTATGCTGAAGCAGTTTTTTAATAAGTACGAATTTTACATAGCTGTTTATTTTAAAAGACAAGAGCGCGATAAGATCTATTTAACGTAATCTTGCTTAAAATTGTTGACGTAGAAGAAGGAAAGCTAATGTTCACTGGTTGCAGAGGCACGACAAGAAGACAGTTTGTCTATAGGTCAGGCTGCAGAATTCAAGGTCGTTTCCTATTCATAGATCCAAGTCACCAACCATTCGATACTTTAAGACTGCGCCGAGCGTAAGACAGATAATGACAGAGCTCGTAGGGCGCATATTCAAATCGGCGCGCGGCCGCCATATTGAAATTGTACGGAGGATTTCAAATGCTTTTTTGATAAATATGTATCTTTATTGTCAACCATTAACTTAAATATTTGGGACGGACAAATTGTAATATAACTATTTGTTTCGTTTAAGCTGTAAAATAGGATATATTTCTACTGTTATAATCTACAAATCTCGTAACACGAGCTTATGTTTTTGCATTTTTCGTGGAAATTTACGTCATTTTGTGGGCGGAAATATTAATTATTTTAAGTATTTTACACGGAGTAATTGTAAACTCATTCAATGTTATGGTAAATGTATATTTTATATTTGTATTAAACAAAAAATGTTGATTTTATTCACTTAACTGTGACCGCCTGTTTTGGCACATTTCGCTCGGCGCAGTCTTAAAGTTTGAATTCGAAGCGTTATCAATAATCGAATAAGGATAGGCATTTTCTTACTGGCTGGTTACCGTTTTCGTTAATAGTGCAATGGGTAGCCTCTAAGCTGTCGCTTCGACCGTTATGGGTTACTAAAAATGGCCAGCCTAAAGTGACTAGCAAAACAAGTATTATAATAAAAAAGTGACCACTCCTAACCTAATTCAATTAGATTTAATTCGTGTTATGTACCAAGTGCTGCACCCTGGGTGTCACACGAAGCACCGTCTGCCCTTGACTTAGCTGAATACATTAATTATAAATCTACCCCCTATACCCACATGAAACCTTTCATAAAATTCGTATATGTCCTCAAAAGCCTATAAGAGTAATTAACGTACTTAGACGGAGCTGTTTTATCGTAACTCTGTCAGCCACCAACCTAGTCTTTGGCTAGGGTGGGTTCGCTTGTTCAGTTTATAGACTAGTGATTGTCGCAATATTATACCGACGGGGCGGCGACGCGACTGATGCTTGACACGGCGTCTGTATAATCCACCAGCCAGAGAACATGACCACCTAGAGTTATTCATTCTCTTAAACCGGTGACGGTGAATGATATGAATAGCTCCAGTTGTTGCACTGTAATTGCAGTTAATTTGTTTCACATCTTGATCCCTGTAATCCCTTTAATTCCGATGACCTGCATCTGATCCTTGAAATCCGATACTACCATCTCAGGACCGCATAAAGACGAATCTATAAGTCGTGCCTGAATTAAACATGCTGCATAGAACGAATTAATCTGTCAAGTCTTAGAATTGTCGGCCTCGATAGCGTAGTGGTTAGTGTAACCGACTGCCACGCCTGAGATCGCGGGTTCGATTCCCGCACAAGTCAAACATTTGTGTGCATGAACATGGATGTTTGTCTTGGTCTGGGTGTTTCTATGTATAATATGTATGTTTATTCATAGTCTAGAACCCATAGTACAAGCTTTGCTTAGTTTGGGCTAGATGGTGGTGTTGTGTGTATGTTGTAGAATATTATATTATTAAGAAAGACGAGAGAAGACATAATTAAAAATCAATTGTGTCTGGCCGTCGGTGTGCCGCTGCGACTCAACAGGCTAAGTTATTAAGATAATTGCTTCAACAACTCGCCACGCGTAACCTATAACACAATTAAGTTAAACTTCAGAAACAGCAAACCGATGTATAGATGGGTCAGTAGGCTTTACCCTTTGAAATCTCTGTAATGGCTGGAGCCGCACGTAATCCTACTTAATACCTTATTAGGAACAGTCAAAATTATTTTCCTCCTTTCATTCTGTTTCCTTAACCACAAAAGGTTATCTTGCTACGTGTTCAGCAAATTAGGGACCTTGCAGCTGAGACCTTCTGTTATATAATTCGAGTTATGTATATCTCGACTCAAATCTGGAAACTTCGAGATTTAACGTGGACGATTTCATACCTAGCGGCCTTGTGGTTTATATACATTAAATTCGCTAGAAAAGCTTTTCTCGTATCCACCTATTACCCACTAAATAATAGATGCAATTATACAGGTATGTTAAGTGCACGTTATTAAATGAATAGCTAATAGTTCCAAGGCGACGTGAAGCTAACTGCATTGAGAAATGGAGTCGCCTCTGTTCTCAGCATTGATATTAATTCAATTCCGTCGCTAATATCACACGATTTCTGATGTCAGAGGTTTACCTACCGTTCTCACCTCGACCTACTTTAAAATAAAAATATATATTATGAACGAACATGAGTATTTGACAAAACATATGAATTGTATACGGGTTGTTATATATGTTTATTTATATTATGAATTCGTTACTATTAATATTGTTTTTATTATCTATCTATCGATGCTATAACATACAGACGTGGAAAAGCGAGACGGGGCCTTTGTGCTGCAGTGGAACAATTCAGGCTGATGTAAATAAATTAATATTATAATACACAACTGGGCAATAGTTGCTATTATAAAACAATAATGAGGCTGTCTGTACAATATCTATATTTTCGGCAAGCTTTAGATCTAAATACAAAACAATGCCTTGCATTTGAAATTTGGGTTATCTGCGCATGTGTCGCATCAATTAAAAACTACTCAACAGCTTTTAGTTACCTAACTTGGGGTTTAAAAACTAAGCCACGTTTCATTTGGTTCCTTTTAGTAAAACGGACATAAAGTACAGTGTGCCACGTAAATAACGAAGTGAGCCTACTGGAATCCAGTCGGACGAAGTCGCGAGTAAAGGCTAGTTTATCTATAAAATGGCATTACTTAGAAAATACCTTTGGCGGTTTTCAGTACAACTTACTACCGACACATGATTTATGACAAATATGTCAGCTGTGACTGTTCATTAAGTTTTAAGTCATTGCGTTAACGTCATGCTATCCTTAGCGTCAACACCTGCTAAAATCGTCAGAGTATTAAACAAAAAGGGCATAGAAAGCCAGTTGCCACAATGGCTACTGGTCTAATCTTAGAAGGTCGCAATCCCATTGGATTAAAGAGGTCAGGGCATACGCTATATGACAAAACTAAGAAGTAGGTAGTTCATGTGTGGCTAGATTAGAAGCCGATCCCGAGTCAGACGGAGATAATGAGGCTGACCGGGTCAATTGTCTAATTTACTGATTATTATAGGACGGTCTTAGTTTACAGATTGTTTAACATTTGTAAGAAAAATCGGATGATATTTTTATAATTGATCAACTATGAAATTCTTTAAGGGAAATGTGAACTAAGTAGATTGAGTAGTTGGATGAGGACGATTAGGCGAATCTTTTCTGACCAGATCAGAGATCAAAATATCTGATATAATAATATTTTGCTTAGTCTTAGCCATAAACAAATACTTTGTTTGTGATAAAGTCCACATCCAAGCTCGGTAGTGAAATGAAACCACTTATTGGGATAACAGATTATCTTAAGTGTAAGTTGTATGTGCTAAGTTTCATCTAAATCAATTAGACATCTACACAACGTTTTATATTTATAGTATTAGTAGGATTCGTATTACAATTTTATTTTGTTGTTAGGACTTACCTAATATCATATTTGAATAGATTTGTCAGTATGTAGTGCCGGCCGTGCCGCTCTAACATATCGACGTCCAAACCTAGGACATTTGTCCTTTGACAACTTCCTAAGCATTCATATGATCACATCCATGACCCTTGACCGCCGAGGATCTTATAATAGGTATAGCTTAATTGACTAAATAACGATAAATCTAGATGTTTGTATAAACTATTGCTAAAAGGTTGGTAATATGATTGCGTTAGTAATTAACTGAGTAGTGTAATAACCATTTATAGTAATTTACCCTCGTCACCGAGCTGAATGTCAAGGTTAGGTTATTGACTAAAGCAGATAATAGCCGCTAGCACAATGTACCTACTTACTTTACTTATATTAAACATATAAAAAACGTTTATTGAAAACTAGTCGTTCATAAGAGTATATGTCTTAGAAAATAATATACTTACCACAAATTGAACTTTTCATAAAGTTACGTCTTGTAATATTAATTTGATTTTGTGTAATAGATTGTCATGGATCAGACATGCCACATGGCAAATAGCATGATCAATTTTATAGCTTAGCATTCTTCTTTATAGTTAAGAGCTTTGCCCTTGTCGGTGGAGTATACGCCATCTTTCTCGATTATGCATACAAAATATTGTTAGAACCCAAGTCCGGTAACTTGAATAGAGATAAACACAAACATTTTAAAAATTATATTATCCTAGTTCGTAAATCATGTAGCATTTATTTACTACTCTGGAATCTATAATGTACACTTTTGGCTCTTATTATCATGTATTATGTAAATACGCCTATTGTATTATAAGACATAATAAAAAAAAAATATTTTAAATTAAAATAATCCAGATCAATCATCACTTTATATTTAAGTAGTGAGTATAAAAATATGCGATGATGGCGCGCCGATTACATTATATATGTAGGTATCTATACGTTATGTTTCATTTGCTCTGTTAGTGGTTGGGGCCTTTCACTGAAGGCTGTTTATATAATTAAATGACGTAGCACCTCGAAGGCCACGCGCGATCACTAAATTCACTTACTCCTAACGTGGCTCGTTGGTCTAGGGGTATGATTCTCGCTTTGGGTGCGAGAGGTCCCGGGTTCAAATCCCGGACGAGCCCACTTTTTGTTCAGCTTTTTGTTCTCCTAATATAATTCTGGCATAAATTATATAATTTGCTGTTGTATTTTATAGGAAAAATATATATTTACGTTTTTATACATATTTTGTATTCAATATATTTGTTTGTGTCTAAGTTAATATTTCAATGTTTGTAAAAATCCCCGCGACTGTGGTTTCTTCCTAAGGTTATTTTAATAAAATACGGGCTTATACACCCATTAGCTGTAATTGTCATTATAAAATACGGGATTATCCCTGATGTGGGCTGAAGTTGTCTGCCTGTTTTAATAAAAAGGTTGGTTTGCAGACGTTGAGTGCCAAGTTGTATTGGATTTTCCTGTTAAGAAATTCTCTGTGGTATAGCGCGGAGAATGGAAATTTGTTTGGAAGGTGACAATAGATTCCCCACTATGCGGGATTGAGTACATAGCGGGAAAAAGTAGATGCACATGTCTACTAATCACTAATCCTTTAGGAATATAAAGACGTCAGTCTAGTTTATTGGTACTAATCAACTTCGCACACATCAGCCAGAACAAAATGACTTAAGTACGTAATAACAACATTACCTACGACATTCGCCGTATATTATCCAATGTTATAGCTGTACTAATGATCGCCACGTAGCAGTCCTACTTCGCAACACTACATATACGTACCGCGGTAGTTAGTTCCGTTCCTCCGGGAGCCCGCAGTCCCGGCACGCACCGACCCAGTAACACGCACTGGAACGACTCTGAATGGCGACCGATTATAAGATAACACGATCTATGCCACAATACGACTACGTATTGTGAACTGTCCTTATTACGAAACACCATAAGTATTGAACATTATTTAACTTAGAGCGAGCTGTTGTTATATCCTTATGGGCGCCTGGTAGTTACAACGCCGTTCACATACACATTATGTAATATGACTAGCAGTTTGTCGATGTCATAATTATTTAGGATGGGTTTTGGTAATGGTAACGAATAATTGGGCATGTATGCATTTGAGGAAACATATAGATGGCAAACTTAGATGGTTAATATGTTAGGGTGTTTGTAGGAATGTAATTTTTAGCAGGTGGTCCTTGTTGGATTAGTAACTTCGGGTGCCGTACCTTAGTACCTACAAGTTAGCATGGCTGTTCTTATTTTAAAATATATGTAAGTGCTTCGACATGACTCCTAAGGCCTGCCTATATCTTTTAGGATATAGATAGCTGATCGTCAACCATTATCTCGGACAAGTAAGTGCTTGCCATATTTTTAACAGAGCGTGTAACTGCAATTTTTCGTACCTAATAGGTAATTAAAATGTCTGTAAATAGCTATCAATAGTTATCGTAATTGATATTCAATAGCTGTAATATGTTACACTAAAAGCATCCTCTGCACAAATAGTGGAGTTGTATGTATAAAAGATCCCATCACCAAATATATCATTCTGAATCTCTGGGTATAAACCGTTTGATACATATATGATTCTAGTCTGTCCGTGTCTTGTTGTAAAGCTAGTAAACTCGTCAACATTAGAGTTGTCTAATACGATTAGAATTTTTATTATATAAAGATATATAATCATTTTCTTTACTTAGGAAGGATCTCGGGGTTGTATATACCTCTCATCAACTCTGTATACTGCTCGCCCTTTATTGATTGTAAAAACAATTAAAGCAAACGATTGAATTTTTCAAAGAAATGCACACTTGTGACATACTTTATTAACATTTGTAGAACACTGTGCGCGTAGTGGTTAATAGCGCTGGCGATTATATTTGCATATGTATTTGATCGCAATAAGTAAGAAGTGTTATGTTGATGACATTTACTGCATAGCAAATGGGTTATATGGTGTAGATAATACAACATATGTATATACACATATTCACAGACATATTCACTAACATACACAAGATTAAAATAATATACATATGTACATTATTAGAAATAGTGTGAATTTTCCACTTAAAGTAGTGCACAGCGCTTGTACAGAACAATAATATCAATAACACATAGAACTCGTTGCTTAGTTAATTCTTACCAACTATTTAACATTTTAGGCATGAATAAGAAAGAAAATTAATGATTAAATAGCGAGTCAATGTGTACGTTGGTATTAAATCCAAACTGGCTTTCAAATATTTATGGTAACTAGCGGTCGCCTAGTGGTCAAAATTCGAACAAAATTCCTAAATTGCCATTTTGTTTCCTTTTTTCTTTATTACATATAAATAAGGTATAGGTAACCATAGTTACAAAGAATTGTACGACGTCAGACGAACAATGCCGAAATACTACGCGACTCGACTCCGTGTGTCAAAAGCATGGTTGTGTGCGTGTAGTGTTTTCCATTAATTTAATGTATTTCATGCATATTTTATAAAAATATATGGATTCGCCCCTCCTTCTCCATATAAACTTTAACTGTGCCAAATTTCATACTCCTCCGTCCGCGTTTTCGTAAAAAGGGGTATAAAGTTTTTGCTTTACGTATTAATATTGAGATATCCATGCTTGTAAAAAACAAATAACTGTCTCACGGGAATCGTACCTTTCTTCGGGATCAAAGTACCCCATACTAGTTTCTAGTTTAAGTACTATCTCTAAAATAATAGTATATTTGTTGGTTGTTGCGTTGTCACTGCAAAACTAAGCTACAAACCCTCTTTCGTATTAGTATGCTAGTATATAGTAATGCTAGTAAAGTATACCTACTAAGGATAATGATACTAGTTCGTCGATACTTGTTAACTTTGAATGAAAACACTGTTTACTTATCGCGAGGATTTTTTGTTTACAAGTCGTCAGCCCGCTAGTATAATTTATAAACAAAACTGTCTAAACGTAAAATATTGTAAATTCTTTTATCGTTTAAACGATGTTAATATAAAAAGTAGATTCATTACGTATACACAAATGGTGGACTGTAATTACTTTAGCGGAAAGAAATCTACTAGTAAATACCACTTTCCTTTAGTGAACAAATTAGGTAATTCCTACATAGTAGCAAAGTAATTGGTATCTAGATACTCGTCCGGATAATTGCTTGAAATTATATAGAATGCTATGCAGTGTAGGCAATTATTTTCATAGCAAGAACTAAGAAGTCATCATGTGATTGAAACCTTTTGATTTTTCTACTGCTCAATAGATGGCGCTGCGCTCAAACGTTAATCAAGGTTAAAGTCACGACACTGCGCTACGTATGTTATGTTTTCGATTGGATGTTTTATCGTAAGATAGAAGGCATAAATAATAGTTTTATTATTTGAGACTGATTATTCATTATTACTATTTAAAAAAAACATTAATTTGTTACGTCTTTTTAATGAATGTCTATTTCAGTCTACTCTTCACCGGCTCGTTGGTCTAGGGGTATGATTTTCGCTTAGGGTGCGAGAGGTCCCGGGTTCAAATCCCGGACGAGCCCAAATCCTTTTGTTTCTTTTTTAATTTCTGCACAAAATTACACATATTGTTATAATAATTATTTAAATATAATTCACTATATATATTAATTAAATATCTGACTTAAAGTTTATTTTGATATAACTCATGCAAATGAATAAACAAAATAGGAGGCAAACATTTCACAAGTCACAACATTTGGTTGTTGATCCCGACGATTGCACCCGTTTAGTAAACAAACGTTTCATGCGGCGCTCCCTAGGGATAGCTTTCGTGATCCCTACCCTTGTTCCGGGTCCCTTATATGTGGGGAATAATTAAAGCGCCTCCAACGCCAACCTACCTTTGAAGCATGGCAGCATGGCTCAGCTGAAACGACTCCACAAAGGGCTTGAATGCGCCCCGGGGTGAAAAGGAACACCACTATTTATGCAACGGTTTCTTTTTACCTCTTGCGTACGACGTGTGGGCTTTTATTGTTTCCAATGTCTTAGCTCAAAGACGTTTGTAAAGGAAACTTTATGAGTTACATTGTTTTCCTGCTGTATTTACGCGAGTGTATGGAAAATTCCGCTGAGAAACCGCAAGAAATGAAACTAATTACGCGTTGGTTGACCACTCAAGTAACTGTAATAGAAAGAAAGGTTATACAGTGGTCCCTTGGCGGCAGAAATAAATCTATAGTTGTGTAACATCACGCCACATGTGAGATTGTCACGTGTAACAATGTCATACCTAACTATTTTACATGCTGATTTTACGCGCGTTCGTTGCTTTGTAGATTGTTTAGTATACTCTGCTAACTAGGGAGTTTACATGTCGTCGCTGATACTGCAATACCGCGCAACTAACATCGTCTGATGTTAATACCGCGTAACTTAGTTGTAGCAAAGTTTACAGGAGAAAGAAAATCTAAATATCTTCTTCTGTACTTATATTCTGTACTTATATATAGTAAAGGAAAGTGTAAACTTAAATATAAATAGTTTTAATAGTCGTAATAATTTAATTAGCTTAAAAATTTGTAAAGTTTAATAGTATCTAGTAGTAGTGTAACAGTTTCTAAATTATTTTATAAAGTGTATAATAAACAACGCGATAAAATCCGTATATATGTAGTAGTTTAATTTCAATTATAATAAATACCAGGCGCTACATCACAACAATAAAATGCAAATTTTTGCTGTAATACAAGTGAATTTACAAATTCTAATAACTAACCGAGTTGATTGAGAAACAAGCATACAATATTAAAAACTTACCGATCAGCTTTGTATTACTATTAAAATCTTTTATTTTCTGGAGCGCCACACAAAAACTGTACGTCTTCTTGTAATGATCGCGAGATTACGCGGTATTGGTCATAGCCAATAGACATCATTAGCTTATTGCCGCCTAATCTCAAATATTATACTTTTTACTTGTTACACTGTTATTTACGCGGTATTGCAGTATCAGCGACGATATCACTTCACACCAATATATGCTTGAAGGGTAATCAGAGAATTATATAGGTATTGTCGGCGATTCGCCCCCTTCTTGGCATAATAACAGTCTTCATAATGTTACTGGGAGTAGGAACTCAATAAAACTGACCGACTGGGACATCGAACCCGTGACCTCAATATCATGTTGGCGTAAACTTATGCCACTGGACTAATGAGGAATTTAAATAAGATTGAATGTTTCTTAACTTTAGCATATGTGGGTTATATTTATATTATGTTTGGTATAGTTTATGTTGCTTTTTAAATATTATTTTAAATTATTGTAATTGATATGTGGCAAACGTAGCGGAGCACTCGAGAAATAAAAAAACATCCCTGCGAGACCTACGTATTCGCAACGTGGGTGGCGTAATAAAAAAAATATAACATACCTACGTATGAAGGCACTACATAGGTTTTTTTTTGTTATAAAGCACTCTGGCGCTGCTGGAGTTCCGGATGATATGATTTTAGAAATAATAGAATAACAGACACCAACCTCGTTAGAACTTGACTGCGTAGATGGCTTAGTGGATTAAGTAAGTGGCCGCCTCCTCACTCCCACTGCGCCGCAAATTTGTGTGATCGACAAATAGATGTTCTGAGTCTGGATGTTCTTTGTGTCTGTTATTTGAATGTTTGTAGAGTTCCCCACGACACAGGAATTATTCCTAGTGCGTGAAAACCAATGAAAACTATTTAATTTTAAGTAGAACCGTCTTTTTCCGATCGATACCTTCATTAAAAATATCGTCAAACTTACAGGTTCTCGCGCTTTGGCCTACATTTATGATAAGTGCGTGATGTTCAATACCCTGTATTCTTCCACAAGCAAGCTAAGCAACGGACGGAAACTATTTAACCATAATACCCAATTCCCAACACAGCCCATTCATGTATGTGTATATGTACCTACAGCCATAACCATATTACATTTTGAGTAGAACCTCTCAAGAAAATAACCGCTACTGAGGCGACGCGACGCGAAGTTACCAAGTTAATTGTAAACAAACTTCCCAGTCGCCTGCTATGGGAGTTTAAGTACCGCACAAATAACTTTGTTGAGCTCATAAAATGTTTATATCTATGATATGTCCACAAACACCTACGGAACTCCACGTTAATGCGTACGCGGCACGCAACTCGCTGGTTTTTCTACTTCATTCAATAATATTTAACTATACTTTATAACGGGACTCATTTTTCTGTATGAACATGGCACGCATATTTTCTGACGGCTTCAGAGGCGTATAAATCATATTATACACTTGCCGGGCAGTGCTACCAAGATTTTTGACAAAATACCCCAATAAGACGTTGTTTGATCTTAATTCCAGCTATAAGCTTAAGCGCAATCTATTACATAATATCAAAAAGACAATAAAATGTTGTCAGACATATTTTAAATGACTAACTTTTAATCCTTTAAGTTGTAAGGTACACATAAAGTCTGCAGTAAGTGTTTCGTTTACCGACTACCCTCTTTTTTGTATTGCACTTCTTTAGGCATATTCATTGTCTTCTTTGACCAGGATTGCGTTTACACGTGATCTTTTCTTGTATCACAAGTTGTAGCTAGTACATGTTCTATATAAAATATATCAGCAGTAAATTTTTGGTCAAGCCCCTACGGGTTCTAAAACGATTGTAAATACACACCTTTTATTTGACCAATACTCATATCAACATTAACCTAATTTGAACACTCCGCTCCTCGGCTCTCGCGGTGTGCGCAACGTGATCAGTTATGTGATATGGCCTATTATCTAATCTATTCCATTATCCCAACAAGTCTTAGGATCTTTTCAAAGATCCTAAGTACCTATATACGCACCGTCTTGTCGGACAGTCAGTGCTGGATACTCAGTGGTAAGGCACATGCGTTTTAATAAAAAACCTATTACAAGTACCCACGGACGTACTTTGACCGGTAAGCGGTTCTCAGACCAGATCAGTTGGAAGCTATAGGTACCTACTAAATACCTAGCAGCCAACTCCACAGTGGTGTATTGACCTTAATAGTATTAGTATTACGATGAGCCGCACAGTTACAACAAATAGCCATTAATAACAGCAAACTCGCTTTCTACCTTAGAAATATTTTTGAGCATCTTAGTAATATTCTTGCCGTCGGTCTAGACGCAAGTGCCTTTGTTTAGTAGATCATATCAAAGTTATACAAAACAGGTGACCCATACGTCAGACAGTGCGAAAGGCACTAACAAAGGTTATTATTTTGGGACGTTATATACAACGTTAGTTTAAAATAGCGACCTAAACTAAAAAACGCCCTGTTAGCGAAATTTTGATTTCATGACATATTTTCAAATCTTATGAAAAACTCAAAAACTATTTTTCTACTATCTCAATCAGCTTTTTTATAATACATACGAAATTGCGTGTAGCGGATCGTTCGTACGATTAATGACTACATTATAAATAAAATAACCTGCCTAAACGTATTTCATGACTATTATTTAGAAACAGCTTACTAAGGATTAAATGAACTATACAAATGGTTCGAGTGGTCCTTTCAACGTTGGTGCGGTTAACCACAAACGCCTTCACCCAATGTCTAGGATCCAGTCTGTTGCTATATTGACGAATTGTGTGTTCTCCCTGCTACATGGCCCGTTTATTTAGCCTCAATTCTATAATACTAACCAGTACCTAATCTCCACTAGACGGATAATCTTGATTTAATGACGATTAAAGCTTTGACCGTTATTACCTTCGTTTATTGATGCGAAAATTTTCAAGAAATTGTTATATACTTTACTTTATTAGACAAGTTATAAACCCATTAGCATATAAATACATGAATACTCTTGTTGCCTAAACATTTTCGTCTATACGTATTTATATCCGATTGTATATAGTGTGTATATAGAGATCCATACATATATATCCATAGACCGGGAGTGTCTATAAAAATACTCGATGGCTGGCATTATAATGAAATAGTAAAGTTCAATCGATTCTTATGATTATGGTCTCGGGTTAAAGGAAATTCTTTATGGTGTCCTCGAATACGTAAGGGGAGTAAATTATGCATTACGGTACGCTGTCGAATTACTGAACCCTTCCGACTGATTTATGTGACGTTACAGCACAGTTATACCTTCTTGCGAAATTTTTAACCTTGTTGCACAGTCGAGGCCGGTCGTTCCCGACATGTGACGTCCATAATAAATAACGGAATTATTTTGTTTTCGTCGTGTGATACGTTTCAGAGGCTCGTTATTTATTTTACTTGTTGACATAACATTTATCTAGGTATGATAGGCGTTGTTGTGTTTGGGTTCGTAAGATGTAGTTGATGAAAATAATAAAGCCCTGAATAATTTTATGGCGTCAACAAATAAAATACGAACTTCTTTGCTCTTTTTGGTTCTTTGCGAAAGAAAAATCAATTTATCCTAACATAATATTCACTGTGTGAAAAGTAAAAATATTTTTTTTGTTTTATTGTACACTTTTGTTGTATTTGAGATGCCATTAATATATATCTCTGATAGATTAATTATTTGTTGAACTTCATCATGCATTGTATACCAATAAGTGTTGAATTGCTCACAAAACTACATTACATATAGCATAGGTAGGTTCATCTAAAACCTGAGCCAGTCCGAACTTTAAAACTTGATCCAACTGCCGTTTTCCGGGACTTAATTATCAGCAGTTCTTCAATCTTACGTCACTAGCTTAAAAAGACAGTAAGTCATAGTATTGTACTCGAATACCTAACATGTATTTTTAGTATAATTCAAACAGCACAGTGTTGGTTGACTTTAAGCCATAAAACGTAACAAGATGTGCTTTGTTTATGTATTTATTTCATGTGTTCGCCATTTAAGTAGGCCGAGTAGGACATCGACAGTGTTCCTACATCGTGACGGGTAGAAGACAAATCGCATGAGCGCCAAGTTTTTACGTAATCGGCTATATTTTTACTGCAGAGATGGCGCACTGGATTATGCGGTCAACTTGTAACCAATCCGATTTTGGCAATAAGATTTATGTATGTGATCCATAAATACTTAGTTGTTTGGAGTATAGATGATCTATCTATCCCTTATTTGACCATTGCTGCTTCCCCGGTGGCACAGCGGTAGTGTATCTCTTGTGTCTAAAGTCTAGGATTCGATCCCCGTGGAACAAAAACGAAGAAGGTGAGACAAAGAGTAACTAGATTTTTCTGTAAAGAATTCTCAATAACAGCCGGGACCTGGAACTGTGCTCCTTCTGCTGTGCTGTGTAAACGACAATAGGTGGGCCCACTATTATGTGGGACCTAAAACCATAACTGGTAAAATGTGGGTTACATACATCGTTTCTTACCCTCTTTAGGCGTGAGACTATAATATATGAATGTATGTCATACCCGAAATAAACGATTATTATTATTATTATTATATCTCCAAAATTAGGACGAGAAGGAGGAGGTTTGGCTTATTTTACATGGTTGCTCATGTTTGAGCATAAGTGCAAACATTACATACCCTTGAGTACAGTCGAGCGGCGAATAGTAGACTATCTACATGATATCATTTTCGTATAATTACCATATTAATATTACTAACAAGCACAAAACGAATATCATGTTTTTGCTTTTTAATGACACCAATGCTGTTGGCAACAGCTTTATGGCCTCGTGCCACCGGTAGGTACCCTTGGCAGTATTCACGGCACGGAGTTGGGCCGAAATGCTCTTTTTATAGGAGTTTGCGGGTCGATGCTTACCATAAGATCTGTGTCGGCGATGTTAGGAAGAAATGTCAGTGCCACCGTGAACTTTCAAAACGACGCCATTTGCAATTATGTAGATCTGTACACATTCAAATGTCAAGGCGAATAATCACCATTCGCAATTTGAACTTCTGTTTTTACTCGTAATAGGTTGTTCTAATATGTGTAACATGACAATTGACATACATACGCACAGTGTGGAATTTTACCCAAAAAGCGGTCATGTACATTTTATGTTTTCAGTCGGGTAAGCAACCACGTCTATATTTTTATTAGTTTTGGAGTAATTTAAAATTTGGCTGACGTCGAAATACAAAATTAAAGTGCTTTATACGCGATATAGAAAGAGTTATTGAGATTTATTTGATTTTCAAATTTTTTTTAATCTCCCTGGTATTATCACAGTAGAGTTTTATTTTGCGTTCTAAATATGCATATTATAGTTATTTATGAATAACAAAAAAAACTGAGATATAAATACCTAGTAGGACTCCGAAGATATTCCAGTTCTAAAGATTTCTTACATTTTCTATGGAAATAGGGTTGTCAACTATTTTAATGTCCTTGAAGGTAGATTGCTGCCGTGTTTTATTTTACTGACAATGTTATTACTTACATTAAGCAGATAATAAAACTAATGGAAAATGAAATAATAATTGACTTGTTGTATTGTTTTTTATTAAAACTAAACGATTTACTCGGAATAAAATATTTATTTTAGTTAATAATATTACGAATTAGGTAAGGGTATATAGAGTACCTATGTAATATCTACAAATAGGCATAGATGGGTAATTACAAAATTTACAAAAGGGAAGCCATCGGGAATCGTGTTCTAGTCTTCGTCACTGCTGGTTTTAAATATTTTATTCGTAATCTTAATGTTATATAATTTCTTGAGATGTAAGAATCATATTTTACCACAATATGCCTTTCACTGAAAAAAAAAGAACTAAAAGTCTAGAACCCCGCAATTTATTTCCATGTCGCCACATTTCTTGTAGTTATTGTTTAAAGAAGTCGTTTTCTAAGGGTTAATAGTGAGTGCGTTCAAGTAATAGTTTCATTTGTACGAGTTGCTAAAGCCATAACCAAAAACTAGCAGGAAATATTAACACTAAAATCACATGTTCGCAGTTTAATCCGATTTGATAAATCGTCCAATAAACGCTTAAAATGGTCCATAGGCCGTTCAACCTAAAAGGAAAGATATCATTGCGTGTAAATATTCGTTTAATTATCAATTATTGTACCAATTTTTTTTTAAAGATAAAGATAAAGATAAAGATATATTTATTTCTAAGTATATGGTACATTGAGATCTTACATTAAACATTGATTCACATATACTACCATTTCTGGTGTAGAAATATTAAATAAGCTAATTCCATGCAAATCTTAGACATTACAATAGTTTTAATTTGATACAATTATATTAATTAATTTAGATTCAATGAAAGGAAATACATGTAATGTCAAAATATTAATTATTATGTTAAAAATAAGTACAATACAAAATAAAAAAAAAAATAAAAAAAATATTATGTCATAAATATAAGTTCAAGTGTCAAAATATTGATCATAATGTCAAAATTCTAATAGCATAAAATATTAATTACAATGTCAAAAAGTATGATTTAAAAATTCATTAACGGAATAAAAACACATGTCTAAGAGCCAAGTAAACATTTTACATTTGAATTTATTAATTGGTAACGTTCTCAATGCAGGTGGTAATTTATTATAAATTTTTATTGTCATACAACTAGCATTTCTACTATGTAGTTGCAATCTCTGAGGAGGCATAAGCAATTTTCCTGCATTTTTTTTGTCAGTCTTTGGGAGACTTGTTCATTTAATAAGAATAAATGAGGATATTTTTTTACAAATAGACAAACCTCAAGAATGTACAAGCACGGGAGTGGTAGAATTTTTAATTCTTGAAATAATGGCTTGCAATGATCTAAATATTCTGCTCCACTTATGGCTCTGACACATTTTTTTTGTACTTTGAATGCTCTGTCCACATCCACTGAATTACCCCACATTATTAGTCCGTAGCGCAATACTGACGAAACATACCCATGATAAGCATTCATGACAGTTTGTTTACTAGACACTAGTCTTAACCTGCGAAGAGCATATACAAACTTATCAAGCTTGTTACATACTCGTTCTACATGTTCCTTCCAGTTCAGTTTATTGTCAATTATAATACCTAAAAACAATGCTGACGGTTCTGGTTTCAAAGGTCTGGTCTTTTCAAAGTCTGGTTTCTGGTTTTAATGTTCTTCATCGAATATAATGGATAAAATGAATAAAAAAAAAAATATTGTTTGATTTTTTAAAATCCTAAGTGAAGCTAAATCAAATTTAAAACTTTATTTTTCATAAAAAGACTGTTACAATAAAGTGTGCAAAATAAAATTGTGAACAAACTCCTCGAGAAAAAGTAAGTGACAGCCCTAGCCAACATTCCGAACTCAATATCTCCGAAGTCCTTCATTATTATTATTCAATTTTTTTGTGGTGTGGGTGACTATTATATATATCTTTTACCCTTATAATAAATTTCTACTATGATGAGATTCATGAGATAAAAATATTTTTCTTTATTTGCAATAAATGCTAATTTCTCGTTACGACATAATTATTTTTTGTTGTTCTTCAACTATACTGGTAGTTAAAACCGCCTTATATAATAAATACCCTATAATGAAGTTTACGAAAACACATATTCAAAACCAAATAATGCATTCCTATGTTTTCTATGGGTTTTCTCGAGATTTTAAATTTCTCTAAAACTGATAAAAATAGAGCCATGGTTGCTTCTACAATGTTTTACTTCATATCATACTAACATAAAATATACATACCGCCATTTGGGTCAAATTCCACACTGTGATACGTACCTACTATCGGTTGTCTTTCAGCGAAGAGGATAATATAGGAGATAACACTTACAAAGCTTATACTGTGTTTAGGTTTCAGGTAATCCGACCCTATAGCCGTTTACTGGGCATGATACCAGACTTAGAATTGTTACTGGGACTTTTGGAACAGGAAAACTAGATAGTAGTCCCAAGTATCGAAAAAGGGACCAACAAGACAACTGCGTTTAAGACTTTAATAGCCTATAAATTCCTTATCAATTATCTGAGGGTTTTAAAAGTTTTGGAATGACGAAGATCTAACGTGTCAAGGTGCGCCATGGACTACGTACTTGGTAGGAAGTAGTTTGTTTTACTTTATCATTTAGTTAGCTCCTGGAGGGAAATGCCTAACACACCTTATATTACGGAAAGCACTTAAAGCCAACGGCTTGGTCTGTAGTAAATACATATGATGGTGGATATGCAGATTCAATAGCTCTAAAATATTCCGACGATTGAGACTGGTCGTTTAGCTGAGACAGAAGCCAGCAAGCGTTTAATCGAGAGAGTATATATATAATCCTATCTAATAAATAAAAGATAAATACGAATAAAAAGCGTATTGCTAGAGAACGGCTTGATCCATAAGGCTTTTAATATATACTCTTACGTTTACGCAAATGTTATACTTTGAAATTAAACTACTTTACTTGTCTCCCCGTGACGATGGCTGGTGATAAGGAACCGAAACGTAAGGGCAATTGTAAACCTAAATTTAAAAAGTTTGTATAGTTTACACAGTAGTAAAGTTTAACAGAAATAGTTTAATAGTTACAAAATTATGTAATAATGTTTGTAAGAAACAACAACGCATTAAAATTCAATAGGCACTTTTTTAAGTTTTCCGAATGAGGTTTTTATGAAAGGAAACAATAAAGCAATATTTGTGGAGATTTGTAAAGTAAGTAGGCAAGACAGTCAAACGGACGAGTTTCTTGATATGAAAGCGACATGATTATAGAAATTATCATAATAAGGTTAAATACTAGGAAAACAGAATGATGATTCTGAGCTACAGATCGAATAGATTTTTGCATAATAATTTTATATACCTACTAGTGGCGGCAAGTAATACGTGGATGATGGTTTTATAAAACCGCGTTACAGCACTAAGTACCGCTGGTCTAATTACGAGGCACAGCATGTCTTACACTATTCATTTAAATACTAATACTACTTCTATCTGCGGCTTCACCCGCCTCCTTTCGACTGAAATGAGAACGAGTTAAAAAAATCTTAATAAATAATTAGGGTTATGTCCTATCTATATGCCAGGTTTATCTAAAACCTTTCGCTGGTTACATGTGACAGAGTAACAATTATCCAAACATCTTTACAATCTCTTATATTTATAATATTCGAAGGATGATAAAAACGTTGCATATTTTTGTCAAAAAATGCCCCCTACATTGATTTCATTGATACAAGAAATTCGGTATGACAAAATTGGCGTCTGTCTTTTGCTACACTTGTGTTGCGTCATCAACTTAAAAATAACACTGAACGTTTGTCCCGGTGAGTCATCGGTGCCGAACCCAAACTTGATATTTGAACAACTTTTTTGAGCTGTGCACTCGTGCAAATATTTTTGAAAAGCATAAATTACGCTCGCCCGCTATGTGCTCTTTAAAGCGACCGAATTTCTTGAGAGTAATTAATAGAATTGTCGCAAATTAGACTTAAAAGTTAGAAATGTATCGAACAGGACTCACTGCTTTTAAACACCTACTGCAATTTTTCATATAGTTTAACGTAAAGTGTTTATATCTCCGAAAGGTTTGACAGTAGCGTATTAATCTTATATGTATATAAAATTCTCGTGTCACAATGTTAGTTACCATCCTCCTCCGAAACGGCTTGACCGATTTTTATGAAATTTTATATGCATATTTAGTAGGTCTGAGAATCGGCTACTATCTATTTTTCATACCCCTTAGTGATAAAGTAAACTTAAAAAAATTAAAAATTACGTTTGGCAGAACGAAGTCTGTCTGGGCAGCTAGTATAAATATATTAATCAAATAAAAAACAAAGGTATACTTAGATCCCGTCTGTTTCATGGAGAAATAGGTAGAGATTTGTAGTACGGATGTTCCTTTGCTATAATCCTGGTAGCTTACACGCTTCATTAACGCATAACGCTTAGATTTAAGGTTAGTCAATCTAAATAATAAAGTCAAACACGTATGAATAACTATAATCAGATTAATTGAATAACAAGACTTGTCTTGTCTATCAGGCATATACCTACCCAATTGTCCATACGGCCACTGAAGACTTCCTCAAAGAAAACGTACTAACCGATTTTAAATATCGAAGTAGGGATCTAATAAGCCGTAATTGCGCGCGCGCGTCACAAATTTACGTCAATAGACGAGGTAGTCAATGCATTAGATTGGTATGAATTAGATGTGTCCAAATAAACTCGGCGGGCTCAAAGGTATGTCGATGAACAAAAGTAAAGTGGCTCAAGTGCCATGCTTCAGCGAGGCATATCTATCTTTACTAATATTATAATTTATAAAGCTGGTGAGATGGTTTATTTATTTGAAAGGGTTTATCTCTGAAGCAAAAACCATCCTAATCCTAATTAATATTATAAATGTGAATGTGAGTTTGTTTGTTACGCTTTCACGCGTTAACCACTCGACTGATCATTATAGAATATCGCATACACGTTTTCGGGGGAAAAAAGGGCATAAGGTATCTTTCAACCAGAAAGAAGTACTGTTATTAACCCAAACTACATTTACGCAAGCGAAGCCGCGGGCAAAATTTTGTTTGTAAATATTTCTGGCATTATATAGCCTATCATGTACCTATAATGCATTTTATTATTATATAATAATATCAGCCCTGTATTAATCTGTCCCACTGCTGGGCACGGGCCTCTTCTCAGTGTGAGAAGGGTTAGGCCATAGTCCACCACGCTGGCCCACTGTGGATTGGCAGACTTCACATATCTTCGAGAACATATTGGAGAAATCTCAGACATGCAGGATTCCTCACGATGTTTTCCTTCACCGTTTAAGCAAGCGATATTTAACTATTTAATACGCACATAATTTCGAAAAGTCAGAGATGCGCGCCTTGGGCTCGAACTCGAGACCTCTGCGTGGCAGTTCAACGGTTTCCCACTAGGCAATCGCTATATATATCATAGTATAAGCTATCTAAAACCAAAATACAACCTTTAGCAGCTGACTGGATAAACATTTTCCCATCGTTAGATAACAATGCTTATTTCTAGTTAAAATGTATGTTTTAGCATTAGGCAATATGCGGTTACTGATGCTTTTGAGATCCCTGTTTGAATCTCTGATCGGTCGAAGTGTAATTTCGTTAGAGATACTAATAGCAGCAGGGAGTGGGGCACTGCTTTCGATTGACGGTAACAGACTCGGCCCCCTATTACACGTGACCTAAATATAGGAAGAAACCGATGGGATGTTGTGGTGCAAATTGGAAAAGGCTATGTCTAGTTGTGGAAGGACTTATTGATTAAGACTGGAACGCATCTACGCGAGGCATACTAGTTTTTATTTTGTCTGTCATTCTTACATATAAGGATAAAACATAACAGCATGTTGTATTCTACGACTCTGTTTAATCCTTTGAGTACAGTCATAATGCTATGAAATATAAACATATTATAAAAGACGATCTCGCAAAAAGGTCTCTTGCGACGTTATGGGTTTTACCACTCGATAGTATTCTTAATGAACTTAATCAATTGATTCAAATTTTCTAGACCGGTTTTAAATGGATGTCAAGGCTTATAGTACAACCTGCTAAATAATAAATAGTGTTTATATTTTGCAATGTTAAACGATTTCATGAGTCAGCCCGCGTGGGAACGACATTGCTTTCCTTTGAATTCGACAATTTCAAATTGTTCAAGTAAATTATGTGTGAGTTAAGTGCTTGTATGTAACTCGTTTATGAATTGCTTAGGAAACCTTGCTTAATTATGTTTAATAATGATACATGCCGATTTAGCACAATGCTAAATCAGAATGTTTCTAAAACTATACAACCTAATCTAATTTATGTGAAACAGCGGACTCCAAGAACACCCAGACTGCAATTGCCATCTCTTGTTTTAGTTCTTGATGCCCTTTGTTACCTCCCACGACTGAGACTATAATCCATCCATTTATGTAACGTTATTGACATATTAAACTAGGAAAAGAGTAGATAAGAAGCTGTGGCTATGTATGATGGTAAGCGGGTCTTGTAATCTCAGCCATTTGCAACCTCAGCAATAATACGTGCATTGTCTTCCCTTAAGAATATTCCTTGTGTTGCCAGTGCAATATACAACATATAAAGATACAGCCTCTTTAAAGAACTTGAAAGCTCAAAGATGCTCATCACAGAAATAAAACATACGGTTTCTCAAATGTGATCTTTTGTGAAGTACCTCCAGTATTTTCCTGGTCGTGGTGATACAGCTAAAACTGAATACCACTGTGCTGTACCTGCTTTTATATTATAGTATGCAGTAAGTTACGAACTATGATCACATAATTATCATTATATAATTTAAAATCATTATGAATAATTTCACATTTTAACCTTACTAATGGATTTGTAATGCCAACGTGCAAAAAACACATAGTTTCACATAAAATGGTTAACGAAACGATTTTTAAATGGCAATTGATATAATAATGATGTCACACACATACATAATTATTGCTCTTATGATGTCATCAACTTATATTTAAACACACCAATAACGTCGTATGAATAAATTAATATCAACGGGTTGTGGACAATTTCATAGTACATACTTGTGTCCATATTTAACCAGGATCTCATTAATTTGTGCTGTAGGCGGGAGATGTACAGCTAATTTGATGACATGTAGGCGATAATGATCATTACTGTCGTCCACACATTTTTCTCAATCTATTTGTGGATATTTTTCCTAAATGTTTTGTAAACGGCCTCATTGTTAAATGTGGTATAAAAAGCTACGTATTCGGTACTTTACGAGCGACCACTCTCGACTCGGGTCTGTCGTCGTTTGTCCCTAATGATTGCCAATCAATTTGGCACAACTTGGTAAAAAAGAATAAAGCGGTACGAAATATTGGTCTTACCAATTCTATTAAAATAAGTAGTGATTTCGCGTTAGTATAGCCTTCCATTACCGGGTCGGGTTATCATAGCTGGGCGAAAAATCTAAGCAGCAATTTGCAGTCTGGAACTTGTGTTCCAGGACTAAGCTTGTCTGAATATAGCTGGTTAATATAGGCATGATATACTGTAGTTAATCCTTCACAGCAGTGCATACGTGATGCTATATTATGTTATGAAAATATATATCTCTTCTTACGGATTTTCCTAGTATATGTTGCATCACTACTGCACGTGACCACATAAATAATATCAGTACTGTATCGTGTTGCATGTGTTGCATACAAGTACCTTCTGATACGAAATTAACCGCAAAGTCTGACGCTAAATATACAAACAAGTGACTTTATTGCTTATCAGGGAACATAGTGACCATGAATCCACGATAAACGTGAAAAATCCCTACTTGTTATTCAGAAACGAGTTTAGTTAGTAGTTACAAAAAGTATTGAAACAGCATCTCGTCAAAAATATGTAAACGAATCTATATGAAAATTAGTATAATTCAAATTTATCCCTTATTTGGAAGTCAAAGGCTATTTATTTATATTTGAAGTCGCAATGGAGAATAACCAATTGCCTCTTTATATTTATAAGGTGGCAAACAAGCATACATCCCATCTCGCATACATATCCCACTGAATATAATTTTCTTTATGCAAATATGACAGACATGGTATGTATTTTATAGCTTAGGGTTCAGCAGGCTTGTCACTTAAACATAGCTAGAAGAGGGAAGCGCCGCAGCGTGGATATATGTACTTCCTCAATCGAGCTGTGTTATTGTAGCTACGGTATTCTTTCTCTCTTCTGTAGTGAATTATTGTTGTAGTACCCTCTGTTGTGGTTCATTAGGTTTTCCATCCATCTTATGGTAACACGATGCTGTCACTGATCATTGTGTGATGCCCTGATACCTCTGATATTGCAAGCGACCTTATGCGCGGTAACCACCTGCTTACATAATTCATCAATAATATACAAAGGTAAGTGTTAGTTGTAAGTTACTATAGAAAATACACGCTAGCAATACTGGAATTACAACTCGCGCGTTGCTAACTCTTTAAAAGACTCTCCGTTCCTCTGTTAAGAATATCGTAGCCAAACAACAATAACGCACCTCAACAGGGTAAGTAAATACCATCACACTTCGATGAAAGCAGTTTTCCTGTCAATCTGCTCCAATTTGAGCATAATCCTAGGTTAATACAGATATCCTGCAGTGCCATACCTCTCCCAATGTTTATCTAACCTATTTTGAAGCCAGCATATCTAAATGAAAGAAAATATATTCAGTGGGATATACTGAATAAATTTTTTCTATACAGAATAGATACCAATCTAAGATTAGAATACAACGTTATATTATGTTGGCAGTCCTACAAAAAATATCAAGTAAAATAGTTTAATACAATTTTGCTCAACAATATTGGCATCGAGCTTGTTTTGATAGATTCCGGAACTATTTACGTACATGTTTAACACAAAACTGATACTACAAATATAAAATTCAGTGTCAGTTGTTCATGAAATCTTGGTAATGAACTTAGACATTTCACAACAAAGAACTGTCTTGACGCCTCACAGTACCACAGTTCCGACAAAGCGCGTTACTGTATATCTCTTCCAATATAAATGAACCTTTCACCCAAGCATAACAGTAACTTGCTGTGAAATAATAGAGGGCTCTTGTAAGTGGTGGGTAAGCGATGACGTGCCGACAGTGTCGGCGCCGATGACAGATTGCCGCCGCGCCGTCAACCACGTTATAATAGACCTACGAAGTATTACGCATTAGCTTTACTATTTATAAATGTGTTTATGAATTATTATCCTTTGTTGTAACAAGGATTTTTACCCATGTCATTTTAATTCATAAATACAATTAATATGTGACTAAGTACTATTGTAGTTTTCAGAGACTCACTGCGGTCGTAACTTCTTGGAAAACAATAAAGTTTTCTAAAAGACATAAATACGGTAGCATGTCAACGCTGAAGCGAGTAAAATGATAGATAGCTGTTTTGTTCAAGTAATGATGATGAGTTTTATTATCCGTTTGTGAAGGGAAAAAGAGCTAATGGTGATATTTTTATGCTAGTATGATAGTTAATATATAAGCCAACGGCTACTCTTATGCCTACCGCAGCCGATAGACCCTCGTAATTCCTAATAGTGCTGATCTATCGTCGCATGAGAAGAATCTGCGCTACCGGTGTCAAAGACGATTAGTAAAATATTTAGTAACCCTCTTTTAAGCACACGGACCCTATAAGTATCGGTAACCAAATTTATGATGAAGGTAGCTCTAAAATGTTTTTACCCTTAGTACAAGAGGGTAATTCATTACGTTTGAGTGCACTGTGGTGTAACTTTTAACTTTTAGTTGAATAGCGTCATTTGACCCGTTAAGTTGCAAGTTGAAATTTGTGTATTGTGAGAGATTTCGGTTAGGTTATTCAATCATTGTGGTTTTCTGCTTATTATACAATAACTGAAGGTGCTTTAAAGCCAATAAAAATGCTCTTAACACCAGCACAGGTTGTGGCATTAATTAATCAAGGACTGACACAGCGTGAAGTCGCTGTAGTGTTCGACGTACCACGTTCATCGCTGCAGTATGCCCTAAAACGGTACCAAGAGACAGATCAATACTCCCGCAGACCAGGCAGTGGAGGCTTCAGATGCACATCTGCCCTAGACGACCGCTTTATAGTGCTCGAAATTTTAAGAAATAGCTACTTGACAGCTGTTGAAATACGTAATCGGCTTCATACCATAAGAGGCGTCAATGTTAGCGAGCGTATGGTGAGAAGACGTATGGGAGAAGTAAATTTAAAAGCTCGTAGACCATCACGCGGTCCAGAACTTCTCAGACATCACCGAGTGGCGCGACTTCAATTTGCACGTGAACACGCTAACTGGACTCACGAGCAATGGGCTCGAGTGCTGTTCACAGATGAGTATAGAATCGCTTTGCGTATTCCGGATGGTTACACAACACCACCATACAAACTGTGAGTTTTCATGGAGGCTCTATCATGGTTTAGGGAGGAATAAGTTCTGATGGTCGTACGGAGTTCTTTTTCTTTGCGTGTTAGTGGTCAACCTGTTGTCAAGAGTTGTTCAAGCCGCCCATAGACCTCTGACATGACTTAACGACTGCTGTCAATTTGGCAACAACCGGGACCAACCTTTTTCGTGCCCTCCGAAGCACGGAGACGCTTAGATGAAATACCACTAAGCGGTCACCCATCTATAGACTGACCGCACCCAATGTTGCTTAACCTCGCTAATCCTTTACCGATCAGTGAGTGCAACTGGCTATGAGCGATAACCAACTCCGTCGTACGGAGTTGGTTATAATTGACAACTGGCTAACTGCAGCCTGATACATCGAAGAGGTCCTTTAGGAACATGTTTTCACATATTCAGGATTTATTTATTGGCCACGATCAATTCCTCCTAATGCACGATAATCCACGTTGCAAATTGCGTTGATGAATACCTATTCAAAAATTGCAGTGGTTGGTGTTCCAAAATTGCAGTGGCCGGCTCGCGGTCCAGACTTAAATCCTATAGAGCATATCTGGGACATGCTTAAAAGGAAGATAAAGTCCACCACCAACCCGCTACAAACTCTTAACCAACTCTGAAACGCAGCACTGGCCGCTTGGGAAAGTATTGCACATTCAAAGCATGCCATATCGAATGGAAGCGGTTATTAGAGCTAAAGGAGGAAACACTCGATATTAAAAAGCAGAGAAAAACAGTTATCTTTTCTAATTTTTTTACCGTTTCTAAATTAATAGTGTAAATATTGTATTTTTTGTAAAAGTGCTTATTTTAAAAGCATTTACAATGGTGCAGTTTGTGTTAATTTTATTGTTCTAAAAGCCTTATAAACACCTATTGAGTGCATCTACCCCTGTTCTTATTAAAATGACTAAATTACTGACAATTTTACGTGTGGCCAAGTTTCCGTGCCGGTGAGTGTATTAAAGTACGGTATCGTTATATATTTATACTTTCTTTCAAAAGATTCGTCACTTGATAACATTAGCAACACGCGCTGATGTAGTAGAATCTTTCAAAATTGTATAAGGTTGCATTATTAGATATCTAGATTATTTTTGTTCAACCTATTCTTTGAATAATTATAGTCTCAGTAACGCAGCGATATTAAATACGACTGTTGTGCATCAGGTATCGGGTTCGTCTAGCCCAGAGGTGCCCAGACTTTTTCTCTCATAGACCACTTTTAAAATTTAGCCGGTTCCGGTGCGGCCACATTTCTACCATATTCCTTGGCATTCTTATTTATATAGCTGAAGAATCACACAGGATTTTTTAGAAATTCTCTACCGAAAAATCAAATCGGTAGGTTCGAGACCACTGGTACTGAATATAGAACATGCAAGTGTTTACAAGTAACCGTCTCTGAGCTTCTTAAAATATTATCTGCCTACATTGATAGGTGAAGTCAAGCCAACATTATATTTCTTCACTATCGAAAGCAAATAAATTTCCGCTTACGAATTGTGGACCCCCCATTTTTTTGTCACGCTAATGTAGACCTCCGTCGAGTCTCCCGTGGGCTCCTGGGGGTCCACCTGGTCCACTTTGGGAACCAATGGTCTAGCCGGACAGTGTGTTATTGGGATTTTCTTTAAATTAAGGAATCTTTAGTATATAGGTAAAAGGATCGCCCACTATTAGGTACGTGAGATCTAAGAGACACCGCCGAAATGTAGGTGTAATACCTAACTGCTTACTCCTTCTTGTAAATAGGCGTAAGAGTATGTATGATTGTTTTCATATATTTACTAAGTATGTGATTTAAAAGTTAGTGTGTCAGAAAACCCTATTTTTGATTTTTTATTGCAGCGCAAAGATCAGGTTTGCATAAAGTTAGAAGCTTTATCATGTCTTATCTTCAAGGATACTGTATTCATTTAGGTCATATTTATCCATGCCCCAGTCAGTGGGGTTACATTTATTTCTCCCCTGATATCGTACAGGTAATGGTATGTTGTTTAAAATTTTATCCATTTTACTTTTTAAGAACAGTCATATAATTTGAGAGTTCGAAATTCGAATGTAACAATGGCTAAGGTACTACCTCGGCACCAAGTTTCGCAAATCTGATCCACATTGTTCAAAGTCTGATTGTTCTCTGTGTTCATTGCTTTAGAGTTTTTAAAACATTATGGGACAGAGGCGGCTGTCATCTTACATTAAACAATACTTATATCTATATTATACGTTCTATATCTGAGGCATACACTCGTAAGTCTAAGTCTTCTCATAATTATAAATACTATACCTAGTAACCTGCTCATAATAAACAAACCACAGACGACGCTAAACAAGTGCAAAGACATATTTTCCATTTGCACTGTTCCGTTTGATCGTAAACCTTGAGTTTTACTATACAAGTTTTGCAGCTCCATAAATACGTAATATGTAGAGATATATTGAGTACATGCCCGCCCCAGCCCTTGTGAAGGCCGTAGACGACGAAGAATGCTTGCACGGGGGATGTTTCTAGCCCCGGAATTACAAGGGTACGGACAAATTTACTTTTTACGATCATATCAACGCTATCTGAACATTTTATACGTTATATATACGTATAGCCTTTACATGACGTACATAACATCTTATATCGTAGTACTATGCCCGTTTATTATAGAAGTTTAGCAGAGGTGTGTCTTACCCACATTTTACTAGTTTCATAAGCTTAAGTATTAGGACCCTGAGCGTGTCATGTGGTATTGTCGTGGTTCTAACTCCGACAATACGATGGAAAATTCTTAGAAGTAACATGAAATCTAGATTTCATCTTACTTCTGAGAATTTTCCGATGGTAAACCGCTGGTGGGACCTATCGATCGAATCGTTGGCAATTAAAGGTAACGATTTATGCAGTCTATTATGTTTGTCTTACAGTAAAAAAAATTACCTGGTTACTAGCGCACGTGCTTTTTTATTTGTCAATACTGACATCTTTAAGCTGGGTGTCAAAAAGTATGAAAAGACTACCAATCCCTTTAGCTATGTTAGTGATTCGAATCAGGCTCAGCGCTCCGCTTAGTCACTAAGTCAAAAATAATTAAAATATTAGGTATTGGCATTGGATGAATGAGAGTCCTATACCTTTAGTGTCTTTGATTCTCTATTTTATAAAGAATTTCTTTATAAGTGGCATATTATCTTATTGCTTACGTAACGTAGAATAACAGTGATGTTATTCATCAAAGTCGAGCAAATGCAGTAAATAGTTCCTGCACCAAATATCAGAGCGTTGCGTAGGCTTGACAGGTTGTTATCTCATTGCGTCTGAACACTGCGGTTAACTCCGCTACTAATTTGACTTCGAGCAAAGCGGGACATAATAGCTGCATACAAGACTAGGCAGCTTATATTTAGACGACGTACCTACATATTTACCAATTTATATAATTATTTTGTTGGTACTGTCTGTGTGCGCTTGATGAGATAGTCATTATTTCAGATGTCTGGCTGCCGGCGTCGCTGTTGGTTACTCGGTAGCGAGATCTATGGGCAAGTTAAAAGCCTCTATATGTACCATCACAAATAATTCGGCAGGCAGCTCATGGATACCGATTACTTGGCAAGCTTCCCGGTACCGGAAACGTCTGCAAATACAGTAAAGGCTTTCTAGGTCTTTAACACTGCATCTTTAATTTGCGTATAGTAGAATTGATTCTACAAGATGCCATACGGTTTCTATGAATTGAATCTAATTGTATTATATTCAACCCCTCACAAAGCAGTAATCGAAATAATAAATAGCTATAATATCAAATTATATTTGAATGTATATTACCCTGTAATATACATTCAAATATAATACTATATTTGAAAGATCCGACAAAAGGATCCGATAAAGCAATAAAAGTGCATAAACCATTATTTCATCTAAATGAACTACAGAATCATTGTAATAAAAATAAGTAGCCTGCAATTTAAAATTGAACGAGTGCCCATTTTTTATATAATTATATATATATATATAAGTAGGTACGTATTTCGTTTACGCTCAGTTAAGTCGGGCACAATGAGACCCAGAGGCGCCATCGTCCCCTACCATGTAGGCGGGACGCCTTACACTAATGCGTCTACAAATCTTATAATGCCCGCCAATGCAACAATACACCTTTAAAAATCACATAAACCTTCAATAAACACAAGTGGACTTGGCTCTCATAGAAGATCCCTATTCTAGCATCAGATTGTCTTACCAGATGAGTGAATATTTTGACCTGCTTTTCGAGGAAGAGAAAAATTCAATTTAAAGATAAAAGGAGACAATATATTACTAGATGTTATTACGAACTGGCTCGCCCCTACTTTTCGGAAGATCTTAAATCTGTATAGTTTACGTCTACTACAGATGTAATGGATAGATATGGGATTTATGTAATACGATCAGCAATTCGAGCAAAAATATTCGTTATTGGTACGTAAATCAATTTTACGTATGTTTTAAGCTGTTCTCTAATCCCTTCGAAACGATTTTAATTAAAGTGAGCTCTGTGAATATTGGAGAGCTATTGGAGATTAAAATGTGCTAATATGCGTTGATCAAAGCGGATTTCGGACCGAAACTGCGTTGCATGTACCTAGTAGTCGATTAGGTGTTCCATTAGTTACTAAACGTTTCTGCTTGCGTAAAAAAGTGAGCAATGCGCGATTGCGATATCTTACAAAGACGTAGACCCTCACACCATAATAGTAGAAAAAGCGCACACGGGACAATGAAATGTAACTGATGGCGGTCGTAATCGCATCGTTTCAGAATTCCGCTCCGCTTAAGTCTTTAGTTCTAGAAACTTTAACCAAGGACAGCCTTATGCATTTCTATTTCCATACACAGGTGTGGTCAATTAATAACTTAGCTCTTAGATCATTTTATACGATGCAAATAAAACAACCGATTACGATATTACCCAATGATGCCATATAAATGCTCACAATATACACGTAAATTATGATACCATTAAACTCGTGATTCACAGCTTAGAAAGTAGTATGATGTTAGTTGGATTTCCTTCGCAGTGTGTACAACCTTGGAATGTAATAATATAGTCTACACTCAGATTTCAGTAGACTCTTCCTTGTTGATCCTTATATTTAGCTCGTTACTCTTGTTAGCTCACTTTGTTGATCATGACTTGCACCGACGCGACGATAAATTCGTCACATGACTTGAGTAAAATTGTAAGCTTGAATAAAATGTAAACAGGCCTACAAGACAATTTTGAACAGCGATAGCTAGTTAATGAGATCAGTGTATGCAGTGCAACTGCAACGAATCGGCCTTGTGTTCGATCCCATAGCACGCAGCGCTGACATTTCAAAATGATGTGCATAATAATTTATAACTAACGGTAAGCTTTTACGATGTAGGAAAACATTGTGACAAACCTGTATGTCTAAGACTTCTTTATAATGTTCACGAAGATGTGCTGAGTCTGTCAACCCGTACTGGACCAGCGTAATGGGTTATGGTCTAATCACTGGTTCATAATTAAGAGACACTAGTCGAACGCTGGATTTTGAAAAAATTAAGCAAGTTTTATATTATTATAAAACAATTTAAAGCGTTGTAAAATCATAGGTGTGAATTAAAACGACAAAATATTTCAGTTACACTTTAATGAATTTAAACAAAGTAAACTTACATGGAACATCACAATTATGCTTCGCAAAACAATGTTGATGTCATGAGATTCATTGATAATATCTACCCAATTAGCAGGGTCTATTTCATTATATAATAGGTACAACAATAGAACATGCCTTAATATTATGGAATAGATTTTCTACCTAACGGGAAATATAAGCAATTTTCTAAAATATTAGACGTGGAACGTACAGGCATCGATCTTTAATAAGTAGATAATTCAATAATGTATTAAAGGTGTACAATACACACCTACGTATTTCACGAATAGCTCTAACATCAATACGACATCTGAGACGAAATAAATAATATATACTGAAGCTGAAGTGACCAATAAATAATTATATACTTTTTATATTATTTAAGTCTTAATTAATAATGGTACGCTAGGTGGGACGTTGATTTTATAAAATTATATATACCATTGCCGTCTCTAAAACTATAACTAAAGTGGTATGCCGCGAATAGGAATACTGACGCATACGTAATTGAAACGATAGAAATAGTAAAAGTAAATTTAGATATGAAGACAGTTCACTTACAATTAAGGCGAACACTTACAATCGATTTCAATTCATACAAAAATATCATTCATTTTCTTTACACATTGACAAAAGTCCGTTAAGCATACTACTACCAAACGATTCCAAAACTATTAGAGGCTACTCGTATCTATCGACTAACGGTGACGAGTCCATTCGACGGAGGGATGTCATCTCAACGGGGTGTCGGCCTCAACTAGTACATGCAGGCAAACTTACAAAGTATAACTTTGGTTCAAATAACAAAGTTACATAATAAATACTCTTCAGTAAAATCCTGCGCTTGTTGCATTTAAACTTAGGTGTTATCATCATTTTATCAGAACTTGTACAATATTATACATTAAGAGATAATAAAACAAAATAAATTATTTGTGAATAAACGCTAAAACTCTAAAATAATAATATCGCTTTATTCTGGACTTTAGACTCTTTCAACTTAAAATTAATAATAACAATTAAAATTAAGAAAGTACTAAAAGATAAGAGGTACTAAGGGATGTGCTTACTTGTATTGCGCGAAATGAAATATGTGCGTCCGACTAAACAAAACCAAAACGCTGTAAAATATTCTTCTTGTAAGTAGTTATTAAAACTTTTGTAATATAAAATGGTGAAAGTGCATTTAAGGCATAAGTAACAATAAGCTATCCTACAAAAGAATGTTCATAACGAAACACCACAATTGAACAATTTTAATTGAAACATCGAATCTAGAAAGTGTACGGTTAATAGGTAACGGAACTTGATAAGAATAAATTACTTAACACATACATGTTTACGGTCAATTAACAATTTCTTAAAAAACTAAGCGGCTATAGCCTTTAGGAGAAAACAATATCAAGAAATGTAATCAATAATTGAAAAGAAAGGGAACCTGTAACATTCTGTTTTTGTACATTTAATTAATTGTAGGTAACGTTCGTCTGCTATAACATTGATTTTGAATTTCAAATTTCAATAATATCACAAGTGTGAGTTAGCTGTTCTGTGGAAGGTACGTATCGTGTGTTTCTATTACAGCTTGTCATTGGTAACCGTGTCTTACTTCACTCCATTATCCCTATCTACGATGTCTCCCGTTGCCATCGCTTACAATGTCAACTTTCTTGCGCCGCTCTGCGACTTCCGTATCAGTTACTATTTACACATATATATCTATTTACAGTTATGCGATTAATTTTGGCTCCTCAATTTACATATTGGAATGAAATCACATAACAGGAATGTCAAGAAAACAAAAGTATTTATATTTACATAATATTTCCGAGGGAAATTGATTTATTTACACCTCGGTCTATAAACAACAGCATCAAGCTCAGTTGCCAAAACGTAAACACAGGTATAAACGACCAAGCAACTATAATTTTAGTGATATTTTCTCGTTATTTACAATGATTCTGAATTTGTCTCTTTAAAGCAAAAGTATAAGCGTTGGAATAAATAACGTGAAGGTGACAATTCTAATACTTGCATCGCTAGATGGGTTACTGCCGAGTCCACCTGCAACAGACTTCTTAATATCTTCTTTAGATACCGTAACCTTGGTCATACCTTCGCCGCTCTCATTGATCATATCGCCGCTGTCCATCTGATCGGACTGTTCGGACTTCTTCATGGCGGCTACGTCGTTTTCCTCGATCGCTGGTGGTGCCGTCTCAGGAGGAGGAGTTGTTGTGGTGGTAGTCGTAGTAGTGGTGGTGGTTGTCGTTGTTGTTGGCACCAAGCTGTTGTTTCCAATGAAATATATTTCACCGTAAATGGCTTCCACTTCCAAAGTATTCTCAATACGTTGACCTCTCATTTGCCTCGATCTAGAGTCATTGTCTTTATAGAAGGTCACCAATTTTGCAGTGTATTGCACGTCGCGATTAGTTAGGTTACCTCTAAACGTGACATTACAAGCCGTGCCAGGTTCCAGATATTGTTCCAATTTGTATAATTTGGTTCTTCTCTCTGAAAACGAGTTGGCCCATTGTATTGGAGGATATAAAGTGCCATCGTCCATTTCTATTGACGTGTTTAAGCCGATGGCTATTCCGTGTCCGTGGCCCCATGACACGGTATAATTAAATGCATATTCTATTTCAGTAGTGACCGTGGCAGCGACATCATCCTCATTTGTCAGAATTCGTTCTTCAATCACTTCAGGTTCTGATGGACGAACGTGTTCTGTGGCCAGATCGAGGACCACATTCTCCAATTTATAGCTTATTGGTTCAATTTCTTTCAATATTTCGCCACTATGTTCTGTCATTTCGTTGTTTTTGTCATCGAACGTGATTAATTGTCCGATTGCACTCTCATAAGCTATTCTGCCTATGTAATGTGAATATCCACTTTGTGCTTTCATTCGTCCTATGAAAACTGAATCTCCAGACGAGTCTACTACTACAGCGCCACTAGGTTTGGCATGAAACCTAAACCAAGGTATCCAATTTATCAAAGAAGCATTTTCAATGTTTTCTAGCACCTCAAATATATTGTAGCTCTTGGTTCCAGAAACAGCGCATGATGTATAATCTGGTTTCAGTTGGCCCAAAATCATTTCGCCTTCATGACGTGCCCTGCACAAGTATATAGGCCCTGAAAAGGTAAATAACTTGTTAGTATCGTCGTATGTGACATTTTAATTGTTTGTAAGGACTGATTGTTTAATTATTATCATACCTTGTTCAGATTCAGCCCCAACCACATAGTTGGCCATAGCTTCTTTCTTCAGATTAGTCCATTTGAGAGTGCTCGAGGTGACGACTTGCTTTAGTTTAGCGTTGTACAGTCCGACCCCAGCCTCTGCCGTCGCTGTAACCGCCAAGGTGGCAGTCAGTAGCACCACCCACCATCCACTTTGACAATTTCTGTTTTTCTTCATGTTTGCGCTGCAACCAAAGAAAACTTTCTATTAATATAGTTAATACCCATAAGTGCAGTAAAAATAAAGTTGAACCAATTTCGTATATTAGCAAATTATATATCTTAATCTGACTGTTTATTTTGATTAATCTTTATTTGAGTATAACTTTGATAGATAGCTAAATATTAAAATTAACGTAGAATGGGGTTTACTTTGAATCGCGGGGTGACTTTGATAAAAACTTCGCTTTAGTTTTAAACTTAAATTGTGCGAATTCTCAACGCATTCTTTCAGTAGTTTTTTACGGCTGGCAGCATTGTATGTGTGTTCAATTATTGTGCATGGATCCGTATCGATTTGCAAAAAAATACATATCATAAGTAAGTACTAGGTCTGTATAATTTTTGTTTCTGTTTGGGGATACTTTCGATCGCTGTAATAAAAAAGGGGGTATAAACTGATCATAGTTTAAAGTTGATCACTGACATTTTATTATTTACTCGAAAAATTATCAAAAAATTGTTTAAAATATCGGCAGTACATACAAAACCGATATTTACATATTTTTGTATATTTTTCGCTCGCATATTTTGAGAAAAATTATTTTTTTTATCCCGATTCCACCTTTTGCTTGATCAAAGTCACCCCATTCTACCGGTAACGAGACTAATCATCGATTCATCGGTTTATTTAATTGTTTGTTTATTTAAAATAGTGTATTTCTGTAGCATCTTTTATACACATAAAATTTATCTGACTCGAACCAAGAACTTTTAAATAAGCCTACGGAACGATTCAACGTTAACTACGCACCATAATTGGACTACTGAATTGAGTGAAGATAACAGCTAATGGCTGGCTATGTATCCGCCGGTTACAAATTAACCACAGACTTTCAATGCAATGAATTTTATTTTCCCTAGTCATAAAATCTTCTTGTAACCAAATAACGTATAATGTTGTAATTAATGACCATACTTAAGCTTAGTGAACATCAGTTATCTATTTTTAAATTATGGATAAAGAGTGTGTCTTCTTCGACCTCATTATTTATGATAGCTTCGAGTATATTATAAGTATTTATTACAAGTATTATGTGTCTGTAATAAAATGAGGTATTGTATGTAATTATTCATACCAATACAAATGTTATGTATACAGACCAAAACAGATTTAACTCGTCTGACTAATTCAACATACGCAAACAGATCACATCTAAGTTGTAAACGTAGAATTACAACTTTTCACGAAGGGTAAACAAAAGAAAATTGAATGCGGCGCGTCTTTGTTTTCCAAACGATTGTTTTTTGATGACTCCGCAAACCAGAGGGTGAAAGAAATCTTACAAAGGATATAACTGCATGATTCAGAAGAAAATGTTCTGTACATAGACCCTTCTTATGTAATAATATATTTTATTGCTGTTGCGCATTACATTAAGATTTTTGAATGCTAACTTGGAAAATACCATCACATTCGTACGACCCTCCAGTAATAAATCGCCCACCCCCAAAACTTATCTAGATGTACATTCACAAGATATAAAAGCAGTCGTTTCCCTGCTTATTGCGTTTTGTAATTGGCTGTAAACATGTTAGAGACGAATTTTAAAAATATAGAGTAAGTGAGAAGACTGAAACTGTACCAAGGCGGTCGTACCCCCTAGGCACAGGTAATTGTATCAAAGAAGGTTTCGGCAACGTTTCGAACGCCCGGAAACTCAATTTTCTTGACAAAGTTACGTAAAAGCAGATCGTTCGAGTTCAGCTATGGCGCCCCTAGCGAAGTGTTGATACAGGAGATGAGGTTTTCTCACAAATTTCATTTCAGAATATTTCGCGTATCAAGGTAATATTTTTAGAGAAAGCTTTTCAAAGGTTAGAATACGATATTAACAGGTACGTATGTAGATGTAGATAATGCTTACAATACGGCTCCAGACGATTCGTTAGCGATCGGAGTGTTATAAAGATGGAGGAACAAGACCTCACGGACGGGCGTGGGGAAGTGTGTACTTAGACGCCTGTAGTAAATAATCGATATTGAAGGCATTGCAGGTAAAACTTCCATTCGTGCTCGTTATTTATACTTAGAAAATATATGTATACACCAATCTCACTGTCACGTTTCTATGTAACCGATTTTAGTTGTTCTATATTTACATACTGATTGTTGTTGTTATTTATAACAATTGAATGACGTGGCATTTTCATATCGTGCCTAATGTGCTACACAAAGTATAAACAGTTCTTATATTTGATGTTTTAATTGCACATTACATTACTTCCTGTACATTTTCATTTCAAATTAAATTTATTAAGATTACATTTAAAAATTTAGCTTTATTTTTATGTATTTACCTACCTAATAACCCGTAAAATATAAGTATAGTTAAAATATAAAATGAGATAAATGAAGAGTGATGGTTGACTATAATTTATATTTTGTAATTGTAATAAATGTACGGTGATGAATGTTACTCTTATAATAAATGTACGTTGGTACCGTTTGTTTTGTTTCTAATATAACACGCAACACCATAATTATGTTTCTTGTAACTAAAAGAGTTATTAATAATACGCTCATAATTATATAATTGACAGCATTTATTTCCAAGGCTATCGTGTCTATGCGCTAAGCGCATTTTGAGACCTTAAATAATACTACGAATAATATTATACAGAAAATCTTTATATTAAGCTACAAATGTCAAATAATATTTACTAGTTTTTAATTAATATTCTGTCTGTTTCAGGTAAGTCGACTTGCACTCAAAATCAAAACCGAATAGTAAGTTTTTTATCAAGTTTTCCTATGTCGTATTGTTTATTTAATATTTTTATAGTTTTATTTGGTATAATTTAGACTTTAACTTGAAGTATCGTTCGCGTCGTTATTGGCCGGTCTAACGTAACTTATCAAAAGATTTGCATTAGCACGTCGTGATACTAATAGATATAAAATGTAAGCACAGCGCTCTATTAACACTGATTGTACCGTGTCGTATGTTGCGAGCTTGTTTGTATAGTTTTGTACTTCACAATACACTATTAGCCACCCTTTTCTAATAAAAAAGGACGCTCGATTATAGAATTTAACAATAAATCATCGTTAGGGCCGCTACAGTCCCAGTAAATTCAATTAAATAAGTTCAATTGGAGATTGACACGGACCATTTTATGTAGCACAAATCTCGACGCCCCGTTCCTTTGTTATTTGATCAAGCTGTGATATATTAGTTTCCAAAAGGGCGCCTCTTTCATAAATTATATTATATGTAATTAGTTACGGCAGCTATATCTGTTTTAACTTTCGCTCATTGTCCTAATTATATTATGAGTTAATCATTAGCTCAAACGTACAATATTTGTTTTATAACTGAATACAGTCATAGGTCATGCGATAGAGGCAATAACTTATTGTTAGGTAGATATCTATCTGAATAAAATATGTTATTGAATGCAAGCACACTTTATTTGAATTAACAGACACATATTTTTTATAACAAAATGGAATAAAAGCACTAGAAATAAGAGTATTTAAAACAAGCTGTAGTAGGTTTATTAAATATAGAATAAGTGAGCGCTGTTTGAAATAATATAATTATTAATGACCCAAACAAAAAAATAAATACCAAGATCCTATGAAAAGAATAGACTTTTAAAGATCATATAAGGCATAGTAAATATATAAGGCAAGGTCCTAAACCGATGAGACTGCATGAAGAATATTATGAAAGCTGTAAATTTATAATATTTTCTTACTCCTCTGGAGAACAAGCGTAAGTCCATGTATGCAATAACTTTACTTTAGTATATACATATTGTTATTAGCAGTTAAAGTTAAGCAGCTTTTTATCGCAGAGTTAATTGCCGTGCATTCTACAGTATACTGTAATTCTAGCAATGCCTCCACCTAGAGTGGGAATTTACTTGATTCGATCGGATTCCGTCAGCCCGAGCGAATGGAGGCCCTTTGTGGCGGCGCACGTAGCGTGTCCAAAAGTAGCCTTTGTACGCCTGCCAATATGACACCTAGCTCAATCGATTAACTGATTTAATTCCACGCCCTACATACCAACTAGGTTCTATATTCAACCATTTGTTATGTTATCACTTATCAGTAACACTGATTTTTCTAGAACATTGCATCCTATCTAATCCTCAGCAGCTTTTCTCTTTGCATTACCCTTGTAGACTTTATCTATCACGTTTAAGTAATTGAGCTTATACCACAGTCTCCCTTGTGGAATTAGAAATGATAACGTGTACAAAGGAAGCTCAGACAATTACTCAGCGGTGGCTCTAATGAGTCGATTTACACACCCCATACGTTCCTTCCCACACAATACCTTCCGTCTGCGTGTTTTGAGCAACTCTCGATGCGGCTAGGGGAGACAAAACTACAAACAAAACCGGAAAATCTTTCGTCTGAGTGCCTCACTTCACTAAATCATCACCACTCAACCGCTGACATTATATTTTTCTCTCGACATTTTTCCAAACAAATGTTTTATTTTTTCGTCCTGGCTGTATTTTTTAATATCCAACAACAAGTTAATTTATTCAAGGTTTCATTTTATGGTTGATGGGTTCCTCTAATAATAGCTCTCCTGTTTGTTTGATTGTTTTACCCGGACTAAAGGTCATCTCTCATAAATACGGGATACGAGCGCATGCCGTTGCTAAAACGTACTTCGCACTTGTGTATAAAAGTCATTTTACATAGATGACATCATGTTTGCAAACCTGTATTTTGTAACAATATTGTGAGCCATAAAATTTTATGGTGCCAGAGAGTGGCTCGTACTGACTGCATCATGAGAGGTCGTATTTTATGAATGCGCATCCGTAGTGCCGTAACTAAATTGCAAATGTTAACAAAATACTCAATGTCTTTGCCAATGTCAATGTTAGTTTTCTTCTACCCACGTATGGTATGGCATAAAGTCGCGGTCTTTGGCTTTATAATAGCCGGTTGTCCGCCCTTTCCGTAAACAACTTAATAGAGTTTGCATACACACGATAACGTTTACGCTCTAAACTATGTTGTTGTTGCTAATTCCAAAAGCATTTCTGAGATGGTGATATTCCTTGCTTTAGTAAGTGGAAGTTTCTGTAATACCGTTGATTGTATCGGTGCAGCGGCGGTGTCGTCGCGTGGGAATAAGAATGCTTCGATTCATGTAGTTATTATCGAGTGGTGTAAAGAAAGTTCATCCACGTCATCAACCTCTGTGCATACAATTCAATGAATTGTTTCGTTAGTATTATTTATCTGAGCACCGAGTACTTAGGATGGTGCTTTGTTATCTTTAGTTCCGACGCTTCAGTGTCCCGCCAGAGATCATTAATCTTGTTCTTAACTACACGCTTGTTACAACTATGATGCTTATAATATAAATGAGTCATGCTCTTAAAAGTAGTTCCAATATAAGTGTGAGTTTATGAAACGCACCAATGTTGCTGCTGTTACATTATAGTCATACATACCGAGATGTCTACGCCATGGCAAATTACATAAAGATCAACTTTCGACAATAAAAGATAAAACTAGTAAACGAGATGTCTCTAAAAACATTACGATTTTGTTTATTAGACATCGCCAAGGTATATGTAATAGAATATTTGTTTTGACACCTTTATGTCAAAATATACACTAGGTCAAAACTCATGCTGATTTGACTGTTTAATAACACGAGTACAAGACCACGGCAGTGCCAATAAGAAGATAGCCACCACTAGGCGCTCGAATACCCCGACAACAATCGCGAACAATCTCTCAAAATATAAGTTGGAACATGTTCTTATAAAGTATCAAGAGTTGAATTTGCATAAACTCCACACACTCTGCACCACGTACGAGTATATACCAGACCGTTCGCTACATCTTGAAACTTATAATTATGTTGAAAACTCGCAACCCAGAGCAATTCATATGATCTATAGAAATTCTAATCTTTGAACTCCCAACGGAGATATGGTTTCAATATTGATATATTACGTAAGCAAAAAGCGAACAGGTTATTGAATATATCTATTAAATCACACGTGAGCTCATACCATATCGATACAATACGTATTATATAGATTTCATGGACAATGCGTTACTATGAGATCATAGACAGCATTATATTAAGTTGAGGAACTAAAAGGCCGCTCTGCTGTAAGTTATCGTTTGTTAATCGGTGTATCGAACTTATTGTAAGGAGGTAAGCTCCCAGGGCAATAGCTCGCGCAGTAATCGCATTACCCTCTGGAATCAATATACTAGACAGGATTACTGCCCCTCCAGCTCAATACAACTGCCGCGTAATATGTTCTAATAAAAGTAGGGCATCAAGTCGTTAATAGGGTTTTATGTTAAGTAATAACGACAAATTATGACGTCTAATTTGATCTTATGTAATAAAAATTAACCAGATATTACGTTAATCGTCTGAGAGAATAGATACTTAATATTTAATATATTATTGACTTAGATGCATGTTATAAAAAGATATAAAGACTTTTACGTTCCCGGTGCTTAGCTGTATTAGTGTTAGTTCTTCAAGTTCTCAATTACAAAACGAGGTCTAAAATTCTGCCAAGCTGTCGTCAATAGCCGAGCCCACTATTACTGAGACCTCAATCATAACAGGCCAAATGTGGGCGTAATGCACTTCTGCCTACGTAGCGAGATACAGTTACTAGCATAATTTCAAAAGCTATTATTGTCATGTGCCTATACCGAAATATCTTCGTACTATATATTAATAGAGTTTGCAAAATGTCGGAGCACGACAAGTTTGTGAAGCAAGTACAGAGTCGCTAAACGAAAAGGTCATCTTAAGTGAAGCGAGCACTCACATCGTAAATTTAATCAAATCTAAAATTAATTATAAGGTATAATTAATGTTACGCTTGATTAAATTTACGAGCCGAACGATAATTTGTATACACATATACAAAATTTTGAAATACAGTGCAATAATATACATGTATAGGTATAGTATAGGACACGAATGCTCTAGGCATGGCTTATTCACGACTGGTCTGATCCGAGTCTGCGAACAGCAGTAAGCTTTTAACCCAGTTGTGTTGCTGCTTACAATGCAAATATTCCGTTAACGTTAGCGCAAAGACTCGGGGTGAGTCGGACACTGTGCTAATTAAATATACGACCGTATATAGTTTTAGAGGAACGTTCAGTAATTTCATCGCTAACAGTGATGGAGTTATTACTCTAACGGTTTACAATCTTAATAGAGAATTCTTTAGTAATTGAACCTATCTACTGGTGCCGAACGTTACAACGTGACAGATATGTGTGTAAAAACATAATGAAACAGCCCATAAGTGATGAGTGATGACCTTATAATGTCGAATTTAGCAGGAACTCATTAAACTAATTTCTATCACTTTAAGGTATAATAAATTGTTGGGACAGGTTGAACAAATGTTTATTATTAAAAAAAAAAATATACGTTTGCAATTTATTTTTTTCCTTTAAATGTATAACTATTTCATGGTTAAACGTTTGCGTAGCCGTAGGCAAATACCTACGATTACTTGCAAATATCTCACTAGAATAACTACAGTTACATTATGTCGAATATATTTACCACGAGTGGCTTGTTGACTGCCCTGTAACATCGTTGCCCTTTCTTAATACATCATGACAGCATAAAACCATTAAATGTACATTTTTACTGTGTTGTTTGTAGTCGTGAACAATAAAGTCCACTATTGCTACTGGCCTCCTATATTTAGCGTCTCCATTTGTCATGTCATCGTCCTCCTTAAACACATTGCAGTTCTGAGTAACTGTAGTACTCGTATCACGGTCGGGTGTTAGATGGGCGCGCCGCAACGGGAGGCAATTATCCAAGTAATGGGTTCGTTATCAAACCTCGTTTCATCTCCATAGATTATAACTCTAATAAAACGAGCCCGGCTTTCTTTATTACTACATAAGCATGTTTATTTCCGTTCATTGTCCGGTCGGTGAAAGTACGGGCAAGGTCGCATTATATGCTGTAACAGTTTTTGTCACGCTTGCCACTTCACGGAGAAGCTCTACATTCACTATAAGTCACTGCCACTTGATTATAGCCAACAGATTTGTAACGGCGTACCACAATTGAAATTTTTGAATACCGTTACCAATCTCGTGGTTTTTGTTTTGGGAAACAATGCTCTCACTCGATATCGGGAAAAGGTTTTGTGTGTTTTACAGAGAGCAATCATATTTATTCATGAAGCATTCTGTCCAAGTAATTCTTTACAAGTTATCTTTATAAGTAAGTTAGCGGTACATGCGGAACAATGCAACATCGTACCGGCGACGCGAGTCCAGTACACAGCGGTGATATGAGTTTTTGCGATGCAACAAATTGCTCTCCCGGGCGCTATCGTCTCTCATGTACCGCTGTGCTAACTGTCTATAAATCATTCTCTTCATTATTAGTAACTGTCGTTTCTATCCTGCCGAAATTGCCGCAAATGTTTTTAATGTATTTTTTATAATTGTGATATGCATTTTATAAGATTGGTGTGGTTTGTTATCGGGCGTCAGTCGGTGACGCGGGCCGTTGCGTATGCGCGGTGGCGCGTGAACCAGCTGATAGCGTGGGAACAACTACCTACATGCCCAAGGACCACAATACTCACGCATATCGGTACTCTATGGCGCCTCAGATACTTATCTCAGCTTTGAAGAATATTATTCACTGTACTCTCACAAATAGGAAGACGTCAGGCATATGAATAAAACAATAAAATGTAAATATGTTCTACAAAGATATCCGTGTCAGAAAAACTCGACATATGTCGAATGTTATATGTGTATTGTTTGTATAAATCATTGATATATGGCGTTGACCGAGCCGCGAGTCGCGAGGGGTGTCGATTCACTGACTCACAACACAAGTCGCACTTGTATATCACTTCAAAAGCTTTTTAAAACAATAGGATGCGGGCTTGCTTGTGCTCAACGAGCGCCAATAAAATGAAATTGTACGTTGTCTTATCATAACCTTATATGAATAGATGAAGCTTGTAACTGTTGTTGTAGATAATGTTGGATTGCTTACAATTATCTGTTATCTTTTGCGACAGGAAGGAAGGGCTCGTCCCGTTGTTTCGTGTACTTGTATAGATAAACTGCATTGCTCAAATATTTCTACGGATATTTAGTTAATAAAAATGAGTTTATGATACGGATGTGAAATGTGGTAACGATCTGTAGTAACAGTACGAGTAGTTCACATTCGTCACGCGAGCGCCGCGACGACGCGCCAGGCTGCTTGCCCCACATGCTATTGCCACTCACTCCATTACGTTAATAGAGGTCACTGGAAGTAGATACTCGTAACAAATTTCGCTTATAATAAAGGATTATAAATACAGTTAACTTCCGCTAGTTAAAGTTATGAATGAGATAGTTCCGTTTGGGCGGACACTGTTTGTTCGCATTGAGTTCGCAACGCCACGGCCGCGAGGCGTGACGGTGTTGGGAGATGTCCCATGATAATAGTCCCAACGGCAAATCCGTTTTAATCATAATTACAGTTCAGCTCCCTACAGACATTTCCGTTTCAAGTTCGTTGCACCGCACGTAAAAATATTAAATTTTAATGAATCATATTTTTATGATATATTCTGTTTTGTCGTATTTATCTCCGTCTCAATCAATTATATCCTATGCTTTTATGTTGAATACTTTTATACTTGTCGGATTAATATTTTTTGTTATACTCTCAGTGGAACATGCAAATTATTAGACGTGTACTTCATCTATATTTTATAGTCACGAGTATCAACTAACCTGTTTCCCGCTTCTGAGCTTATTCTTGTAATCTGTTCAAAGCGATGTGCTTTTATTACTTATCTTGATCCTAGCGCTAAGAGATATTATTTAAACGACGATGCATAAATTTATAAGGTCTGAGCTATATTAACAATTTCACGCGTCATCGGCCGTGCGCTGTGCTTAGATAAATTAAGTACATTTATCCCGAAGACAAAGTTAGGCAATAAATCAACCGGCAAGGGGCTAATTAACACCAGCTCGGATAGAGTCCGTATCATCGCACCTGCCGCCGAAGCGGCCGATCCGCGGACCGATGTACCAACACTCAAGTACTAAGGTAGCAATTTTCTACGTCAAACCAGGTTAAATGAGCCAGCTTAAAGATTTATTACAAATTATGCAGCGAGATGTTAGAGCACAATTTATACTTGTATTAGATGCTCATAATATAGCAGTAGGTGAAACGTATTGAACGGAAACAAGTGTTGTTGCGGTTTGAGTCGAGCCTGAGGCTGTACTTGTCTAACATGTTTTTTCATACATTTGAATTTATCAATTACTTTAACGGAAGGTACTGTATAATTATCTCATGATAATTGATGATTAGTGTTTTTTTAAGGAACTGTGAACGTACCTATTGCTCTTACTTAATATACATCGAATGCTCGGTTGCTATGTACAATTTGTACATACCTAACAACAAATCGTTTTGGTCGATCTACGTGTAGTGCACATTTATAAATATTATTAGAAGCTGTGGTTTGTCTACAAAGTACTTACTTGACTAATACTATCTGTAAAAACCGTTAATTATCAATAACTCGTTCGTATTGTGCCTTAGCGTTATTTATAATAGAAAATGTTTGCATTATCTATGGTTTTTGACCTTTTACTTCGTAATTGCTACTATATCGTTTATGAAACTTTTATAAATTAGTAAACTAAATAATTATCTCAACATAAATTTGAATTGCATGTATTAAATATTGAAACGGAAGCTGTAAATATACATAAACCCAAACATATCTATGCATGATGTCGCGTACCAGCGTGTGTACCGATGACAATGCATTACAAACTAAGTTGTATGTCCAGTCCAAATATACCCACTTGTATGACAACTTTTCAACGAGTTTGTACTGAGCACTAAACCAACCTGTTCCCTAAACTACATATTTAGATGACAAAAAGTAATGTTACTAGTTTATTATCATTTCAGAGCTTTGATTGAACCACCGCAAGATTTTTAGAAAATTCCATCATTTCTTTTTTTAATTGGCGTAGACGATCGTTTGATGGCGATTATTATCTCTGTAATATTTTGCTTGTCTAATTGTGCCCTAAAACATTAAAAATATCAGTTTTCATTGATTTTACTCAAATGTTAGGTTCTGGTACAGAAGCAAACCCTGATTTGATTTTATTAGTTTTATGTTGTACCCTAATAAAAATAATACTTTCTAAACAAAGGTAATGATGAACTTGAAAAACGTCTCTAAATAAACATTACATAAATCCGTGAGCTAAAAACATACTTCACAACGCAAACATTAGAAAGTACAATGTGTTGGAGCGGGTGAAAACCGACACCTCAATTGCTGAAGATAAGTCATATTGATTACGGCAATTTGTTGAGCCGAGACAAGCCGTTGTCCATTTTAGATCGTGTCGTGGTGAGCGTCCGAGATGTATTGCCACGACTCACTATTTGCGCTTTATTGAGCTTGATAACCGTACCAACACGTATAGAGACGTTCCTGTCTTGTAATAGCACTTATTTAAATATATGAATATGAAGTCATTGCACCACTTTAGAAACATTTTCGGTACTCCTCGAAAGCGTGTACGATACACATAGAACAGATTATATAATGAAGTGCAAAAGGCGGATGCCGGTATGAAGGATGACAATCTGCGCTTCCCCACGATTTGCACGACAACGAGCAGCAAGGTCGTCGTCTGATTGTCGGTAATAGTAGCACTTATATACCAGGTGTACTGACGACACATTGGCCCAATTTCAACTGCACTTTTTACAGATGAAATTTGAACAGATACGCTGCATCCGTTGGTCGTAAATTTTGATTCTATTATGTAACTTTTAATAAGATATTAGCAGGTTGAATTCCACTTCTAAATATTTTTCTAGGATGTTGATGATAGGGTCAGTTTTCCAGTTAATTCAACTGGATTTCCCTATTAAAGTGGTAAGGATAATAGTCATTTGCTTAACTCGCGATGCAGATCCGGCACTTGCTTGATGTTGAGAGGCCAATTGTCCGTCCTAACTCTTGACAGGATGATAGTGGGCAACTCTCGAACGTACCAGGCGTGATTATTTTTAGACCATAGATGGCATCACTAAACATTCCACTGAATTGTCAATTTCGTGTTTTTGCTCCGAGTGCGTCTCGCTTCACTCGGCACGCTGTTATGTATGCAATGCTTATAAAACGCTGACGTGACCGAGGTGATTTGACAATGTCAAGTTCAAATTGTGTGTTTGTTATAACAATGCGTGAAACGGGTGTAATTTGTATTTAGATTAAATTAGGTACCTACTCTATCAAGTTTGCTTGCGGTTAGAATTTAAAACGCTCCATTACTTATCCAAGGTTATTAACGGAACTTAGTAGTACCTATTGCGTTCTGTGTTACAAGTCAATATCCTACTATAAGAGATATCTAATGCTTTAAGTCGTAGACAAACAAGGTCTCATCTATTGACCATTTAGCCTTTTATGTAGCAGGTATTTATGAGTTGTTTAGATATTTATCGCTATTCGGTGTTTTACGTAAATCAAAGCACAGGTAAATTAGTTATATCTTATGAAACGTAAATTACCTTTTTGGAAAGGCTATAAAATTTCCAGTTTTACAACAATTCTCAGCTGAGGCACCAATTCTGAAACAAGAATTTTTATTTATTAGACCACATGAGCGCATGCGTTTAGTTGTACAAAATTGTTGTCATACAGTTTGATTGTAAGCTATTTTTGATGTCGTCCAATTCTCTAGAAGACCTTGTTCTTAATTTGTTCCGTAGATTAAAAACATCTTTTGAATGTAACATATATCAAGTCTATTAATAGCGAGAATTGGGTACAGGAAGACGGAAATTTATATTTACAAGGTTCTAGCTTACGTATTTATTTTACCTTTGTATTATGTTCATAAACGTTAGTGAAGAAAATTGCATAATGGTTTACGAACGTGGCCAATCTTGGTAATAAAAACTGCTTGTTGGAATAAAGTGGTTGCAGCTGTCTATTATGTTTTGCTTGTCGTTTATGCAACAGATGCATGGCGATATTAAGTAGAGGCAGCTGCTTAGATTAGACACATTTTCTGAATTGTCTAGTTTATTTATGTGTCTATAAAACTTATTTGCGTATGTTTGATTTTGAAATCGTTATCATAAAAATGCAAACACAATATTAATATGTTAATGTTCTAAACCGCAAGCAGTGTACGAGACATGCGGTTAACCATTACAATGAGGGAGAAATATTATCTTTATATTTTTGCTTTGTTATGGTCAGTCATGGCGCTAGAATATAAATTTCCTTCCCCTCCTCATTACCAGATTGACTCACTGCTTATGAAGCCACGGTACTACTTTATCCTTTATTACTATTAGAATACATTTACATGGAATATCGATGCAGATATATAAATAAAAGATGTGTGATGTCGTTCTGGAAAAATCTCAGATTATGCAATACGTAAGAACGTGTGTTCAAGTAAGTGCAAGTGCGTTATAATGCAGTGTCGTTATGCGGCGATGGGTCGTCCTTCGCCACGGCAACGGTCCCATTGTCTGGGACTGTTACAATGAACACTTGGAAACCAGACACTAGCGTCTTATGTCTCGTGTCTCTGGTTTAATAATTACAATGTATCTACACGGGATGTTTTAACGCACAAGTACCGCTAACGCATCATTGCTCAGATCCGTATGACATCGATAATACAAAGATCTAAACTCGGATGGGACAAGTCATTACTTAGAGATCTTGCCGACGATGTCCGGTCGCTACATCACCAGGCTACATGTTAGTTGATGTCGGTTATTTAACGGCATTTTACTAAATCAACTTATTAGAGCCCTTTTTCATATTCAAATGATGATTGTCTGGCAAATAAGCAAATCATGTGTCGCGTATTCGTTGTGAATTTTCCAGAAGCATCAAAGCTCAAAATTTAAAATACATACTTCAGGTGCTCTCTGCGTACTAATTTCCATGAAAGTTTGCCTATTAAGATGTTTAACGAGCTAAGCTCTACATCATTAAGATGTCTATTTATTCTGGAAATTGTTAACTTCTTATCTACATCGCGTTGTCTTCATCGTTTAATTAGTAGCTGTGTATATCGAGAGTATAGTAAGTACGTATAGTCTGTTATGTGTGCGTGGTTTATGGTCCCATTTTGCAGAATTGCTCAGTTAACCACAAGAGCGCGCGAGGAGCCGGGATTTCCAATAATGCGAGGGGAAGCCGATGGACGGGCAATTGTCTTGACAGGGGTCAAATAACCAAAGAGGCAAGAGACTCAGCAAAATACGATCAACCTTTGTATTTTATATGTTCAATATTTTAACGTTGTGAACTTTTGAATATGTTAACCTTTTTTCTGTGATCGTTGGGACGAGATACAACACAGATCGTGTTCAAAAGATAAATTGTATATTTCTCGGATATATTCTAGCCATTTAATAATAACTCTCTTTTGTAAAATGAAACATCCAAATCCGATTGTCACGTTTTTTTAAAAGCTTTTAATATAGAAAGGGTCGGTCTATACAATATGTCATGTGTCTTGACGTACGGTATGGCTGTTCAAGCAGACCGCCCGCCCCCACATTCCCAATTCTAAACTGGCTGACAAAATCTCGCATCCCTTTGTGTAATAGAGTTATTATTTCGGGCCGCTGATTTGATGAGGATCCCTCACAAGTATAATATTTATGTTACGATACCTTTTACCATCAAAAAACATGAACTTGCCAGATTTATGCTGGTATTTTATCGATAAGAATATAAAGTTTTCTTTATAGCTATAGTTAGATAGTTATAGTGCCTATAAGTTCTGTTTCAAACTAAAATACAACTGTAAACAATATTGCTGTATAAAAATTGTGCTTCTGAAAGAAAATCAAGCCCAAGAGTATATTTAATATCCTGATCCAGTCGGGCGGCGAAGGAAATGTCGGCTCTATAGGTCGTTCCCGGCGGGAGGGACGGGAGGGGTGCAAAACTGCGTAGTTTCCTCTGTTGCCATGGCGACGCCCCCACGTGGCCCGTCTGTCCGCAACCTGCTTCCGAATTAGCAGACTGAAACACGAGCCTTCAACTCACAGGTTATCCCATTATGGTGCCGACTCCACCGCGGACGCTATCACATCTAATCGTGCGAGTAATACCACACCACACGATTTAAAGCCCTTCTGTTAAATGAATCGCTACAATGTTTATGATATGGAATGGAAGTGGAGTACGGGTACCTGCGTATTACATTTAAATTGATAATCGCACCTCCCCCATTTTGTATTGTGTTCCATTGAGAATTGAGATATTTCATAAACATTTTTTTACTAAATGTTTTGTCTCTCAGAGGCGTTTTACTATGTGCCGGCACCCTAGTCTAATTGCATTTTATTTATTCAGGACTGGAGAACCCTCAAACGATCACTAAACCGACATAGAGGGGGTTGCTGCCCTTGATGCTCATTAGTTTGTCCTTCTGTGTACAATTTAATAGTAAAATTATTATATGTATTCATTAGCGAAATCCTTTACATTAATAGCGCAGACGTGTCGGGGCTTTAGAGATTATTGTTTCATTAAGATGAATTAGATGTTTAATTGGGTATAAATCTTTATAAAGGGAAATAGACAAATAGCAATGGACTGTAACTGCAATAAATTATTCACCCTAACGCATTCTATTACTCCCTAATGGTGTGAGTAATTCTTCCGGATTTTAGAAAAGTCCTACTACGGTTATCTCCGACACTTTCGACTTTTAATCGCGGCTCGGCACTCGTAATCATTTGCTGAAAAAAGATTTCATTAATCGCTTCGGCGGCCTCGCGCTTACCCATGGGTAATGCTCTGATAAACGATTAAGAAACAATTCGGTTAGAAATTCAAATTGGATTCAATTTCCAGATAATCCTAACTTATGGACTGATAGGTACGTCGACCGATTTCTACTTTATCGGTTTAATCTCTCTCTTTACTAAATTATAATTGGATTTTATGTGGTTTAAAAGCTGGTATTATTAATAAATTAAAAATAATACTAACATTGTACTCTTAACTCATTTTATTCTAAACACTAGCGCGCGCCTACATAGCATAGATTTAAACAAATACCACATAATAATATTACAAGCTTAAATATAACTTTTACGGTTTAACAACTTTATGGTGAATGATGCATGATATAAAAGTTATTAAATATAAACGAATGACATACATATTTTATGATTAGTGGAATCCTAAAAGGATTTAACTTATAATTATTTAACAATATTTATTGCTACAATTACCTACGTAGTATGACATGTAACAAATTGTTGGTGATGTCATGGTTTCAGTAATAAAAACTCCCCTCTTAGTAAAGCAATCGATACGGGGTACCTCCATTACATATTTACTGCAAACAGGGTCTCGGGAATGCTGAGGAAAATGGAAATGTCCTCCGTAGTGTATTCAGCAGCTAAAACAGCATTCGTTAGATCGTATCGTAACTGTTGCTGAGTGAAGCTTTTAATATATTGTTTACTTATACGGTCGAACTACTTTCATTTATCTAGTGATAAGTACAATTTTGATTTGGAGCAAGATTTTTGGAGGATTCCAACCTGACATCTGGACCTACGTAAAAGTATGTTTAGTTCCCCGTCGGGCCGTTTTATTATTATCAATTCATATAACGTCCCAGTGACAGAAACATGATTGTTCGCAGTTTAAATTGTCCGTATGAAATATTAAAACCGTGTGCTATAAATTAGATTTTATACTCATATCAAACGTGCGCTGGTAACTAATCGGTGGTTACAAAGAAATAGCTATTCACAACAGTTCCGCTTATGTAAATTCTATAGCCTTGGGCGTTCTATGAATTTTAACATACGTTTAATCCTATTTATGGATATATTTCGTAATAATTTATGAATGCGTGTCATTAGTTAGGACGTACAAACTACACTTACGATTAGCACACTGTACCCGCACATATACAAATGCTATACATGGCATCAAGTTTACGTTTAATACCCAATGGCTGCTAACTTTGCGTTTATATGGGCCGGGAGCTTTCGGACTTTGCATTAATTACTGCCGAGTAACTTTACCCGCCGAACAAACTGTTCAGGCAATAAACATTGTGCAATATATCACTAATTAAGTTCCTTGTGCAAAACGACAAAGTTCAGCGAATGACACTTTTATGTTTTCAGCAATATCGTTTCATAGACATTCACATGACGGCTTTTAACTTTTAGCACAATAGACAAATTGAATACGGCACACAATGGGAATAATAGTAACCATTTTTACGTGGAAATCAGATGGATTTTTATTCAGCCTCAAATTATTGCAAATGGACCGACTTGCCGCTCCCCTAACGAAAAAGTTTTGCGCTTTGTAAACAGAACGTGGGCTGGAGTTTGCCGTTTGCATATGAAATGCTGTTAGTGGTCCGGTGCACGGTATGGGGATTAAACCACGCACCGTGTCTTATACTTTTTATACATATTTGGTACAGAGAAATGAGTCATCTCGATGCTGATACAATACGAGTGCATACTAGTGACTTACTACGAATTACTCACAAATTTAATGCGTCATTTTACAATACTTCGGTGAGTCATTTAATCCAACGTTTAAATGAATGATTCGGGTACTATTCAACTCTTGTTATTCATACAAGGAAGGAATGAATATTAAATTAACTTCAATGAAACTACTCCGAGAGTCTTCCGAAATAAAAACATTCTAGGAAAAGAAAGACGTTTAAACGATGTAGTCGATAAAGGCTGCTGCTGTGTGTTACAGGAGGTCGACGAACTAAGCAACGGTGAGTCATCGGTCACCGTAGCAATTTCAATTCTCCATTTGCTTGCAAAAATACGTTCCAGTTGACGTTGAGGCGTGTTCAAGACGCAAATGAACCCGCTAACTTCTTAGTCACGTCACTCACGTCTGAATGATAAAGCTGTTGGTGCATATGCTGCTCACACGCAAACGCTGGCATCGTTGTTTTTTGTGTCGGCGCCTCATCACATTCCTCAGACAACCTCTCAAGTCTAACGAATAGAGGTTAATTGAGGTACTCGAATATTACTCTGTAGTGTGTACTCGCCGGTAAAGGAACAAAGCGAGCGTATTGAATATTCATTTAATGAACGCCATAATAACGGAAGGATTCGAGAGCCCTGCATTCCGCGTAGTGAGAGCTATTAACAATGCTGTAAGCCGCGGACGGAATGGTCCGTGAGGGTCCCGTAATTTACTGGAGAGTTGCCCTTAAAATGCGCGCCAGTAATAAATGACGTATAATGAGAGAAAGTACGTGGGTACACACGCACGCGCCGAGATAATTACGCGCGTTTGTTTGTTCTATTTATACTTATTATCGCAGTGATAGATAGCTCCACTTGTTAAATTAAGTAATATTTGTTTGTATGAACTCGCGAGCAGCTTTTACTCGATCGATGCGTCGCTAAAGCTCTTTCCTGGTTGTGTAAACTTGACCCAGTTACTGCATGAACGCAACTAGGAGACCTTCATCCTGTTTCCAACACGAGCATGTAGAAAATTCTCGCGATAGAGGGAATACGTCAATTATCCGACAGCGCAACATGTAGCTTTGTACATTTCGTTTTTGTTTTCAATATGTTCCTGTGAAATTCCATTTTCGAGGTCCGGCGACAGGAAGTGAGCTTCGTTATTTGTTAAAAATTCAATCAACTCGTTACGTTCAGTTAGTACCTATTTGGTTTTAATTTTGTTTTACTTTCTTACTAAATCCGCTTTATTTTGGAAGCGTAACCGATTCTGCCGGTATATAATATGTGTGCTCAATACAAATTAAAACACACGGCCAAGAATCGGAACTCGTTTTAAAATAAACGCAATAATGTGTATTAATTAATTGATAGGCTCTAAAGCCCTCAATATAGGCATGGAAATTACTGAGATATTAAACGATTATTTTTTTGCTTACATTATTAATTCAGCGGGTGACGCGTAAACGATTATGAGGCAAGGTCGTGTCACCGATTAATTCCCGTGGTCACTCCAAACGACACATGACACAGATGACACGAACATTACATGTTTGTTATGACAGAGACAATCGTCTATTTATGTTAATGTTTATTTGCCCAAATATAATTCTGTTCACTTTATTCATATAACGATATGAAATAACGAGCGCATCGCTTTTAGAAGTGGATTGATATATTAACTGCGGAGGAAATGATACATTTACTTTCCTGATATTGGATCCTCTTGATTATATTCGATGACATGTTAAACGCAAACCCGCGCAGGTACTCTTTAGCAAGTGCAGTAACGAGAGATGGATAATCAGTGGACCGTCCACTAACGGGAGTCACACTTCAAGTGCAACGGTCATATGATATATTGAAACGAAATATCTTTAATCTCGTCGTATTAAATTTATTAGGCGACTGAGTTGCACGTAGACCAGGTGCATTTGCGCTGAGAATGAAGTTAGAAGTTAGAATATATAGGAAATTTAAAATGTACAAATACAAAAATATACATATCTCGACGGTCAACCTATAGGTTTGTCGTAATAATAACAAGCTTTATTATTATCAGCCATAACAATAAAATTGTACAGTTTATTGCTGTAAACGTGGCCTGCGTGCGATCAGGCTCGCAAACCTCGAGTGGAGCGCTTTTACGATCAAAGCTTAAATAAATAAATCATTTCACCTACTTTGACAAGCGTTTCATAACAATTGTGATTGATATCCTCATTGGCAGTATAAACATCAATAATAATGCAAAATGAGTCTGGAAACGCTAAATTTAGTGTTAAGTATAGCATTATCAAGACTAGATTGTGATCATTTCCGTGGCATTGTAAACAAACATTGGTTCGTGTTCATTGTTTGAGAACAAAGAACAAAGTTTACTGAATGTTGGAGAACTCTCTAGTGAAGTTAGGTGTGGTGGCTTCAAGTGCAAGTCGCGACGAGTGCTTGTTCAACATGTCTCCTGTGAGGACGTCACAGCGCGCCTGCCACTTCTGCTTGCACTACCGCATGCTTATCTTCCTATATAGCCTTGCAACGTGAAGCCCTTTCATTTCAGCTAATCTCATACTGTACATTGAAAGAATCGCTATTTATTTATATACATATTATAACAAACAAGTATTTTTAAGTGTTAAAGAGTTTGTTTTGATCCAATTCGTCGCACATTTGAGAGGTGCTCTCGAAGCGGCCTTAACTTCTCAAGTAATATAGGTACATTTTCTGAAGAAGTCTGATATTTTCTTGAAAATAACAAATGTTTTATTGCATGAGTATATCTTAAAGTGCTTGAATTGTAGCATTGTTAGTTTTAAGATTCAAGTAAATACCAATTATTGTACAGTAATATTGTAAAATATGTTGTACGTGCGTACGCTGCTCCGAGTTCGTGACCAGAGAATACGATAAACTATTTATTTTCCAGTCCCAGCACGTTCTCTGTGAACTATATACGTCTTATTAAATTCATTCTTTTCAGAACTCTCATGGTTTACTACTGTCTCTTTACTTATATATGAGGAAGGGTAACATTTTTCTTAAATTTCATATTAAATGTTTTATTCGGATGCCCAAAATCCTCACAATGGCTGCTCGTCGTGGCGCAGTCGATTTAAAATCGTGTACCGTTATAATTCAGTGTCCGCTGTCTAAAGGCTGACGTCGAATACCAGAAAAGCTTTTGGCTACAAACTTGGAGCGCTTTTGTAAAATTAAACTGCTCGGTTTTTATTTCGGCTACGTGGAGTGACTTGTGGTTTTGTCAGGCTTTTAAAATGTTTCCACGTGCTGTTTTTACTCACTGCTCTGGAAAAACAAATGGTATTCCACTCGTCGTAATGATTCCAACGTCGATGTTTGCTAGTTGTGTCAAATTTTGGCTAGGTAGAGAGTTTGTTTCCGAGAGAGAATTGTGCAGCGGCGGCCAGCGCGCGACGGGTAACGGCAGAGTTGATTCTCGGTTCACAATTAGTGTCCTGTCTCGTTACCGACGTATTGTCCGCGTTAATACTCTGCCTGTTATATTCCTTTGTGAATTCTTAATGGAAACTTCTCAGATTGTTTGTTTTGCTTTAGTGCTTTACTAGCAAAACTACCTATTGTGAAGGTAATAATGTTATTCATTCTCTTCGAGTTGTTACACAAACTTGAAAATGAACCACATTGTTTTCTGGATTAAAACATCAAGCTGCGAATAGTGGTGGTTTGTGGACTTAATTGATTGTCCTGACTATTTATAATAATTTTAGTGTAACGCATACACTAAAATTAAAGCGAAAATGACATGACACGGATTAACGTATATAAATGCATTTACTCAATCGAATATTCTTATCTAGAGAATTAATGCATTTTTTAAATTTATATTGCAGTGTAATGTAACCGTTAGGAAACGGTTCGCCCTCGAATAGGGACGCCGGATGTGTAACACCGTATAATGCAACGGCTTCCTGAATTATAATTAAAGTAATTTCGCATTAATTTAGAATTAGAAAGTTATTGAGTTCACGGTCAGATTTGTATATAAATAATACTCAATTACACGAATCTCACTTTGGACTCGGTTGTCAAAATTTCAAACATAACTTTTATCAGAAAGTCAATGAGAGTATAAAAGGACCTTTCGTTCGGCCTTCATGGAAAACAAGGACACCACCTCAGCTCGCCCGGGCGAACCTTTCCTTCAGCCTTGGATGAAATATACGTCACGTCCTTGAGCGTCTCTGAAAGCTCATTACGATTGCTCTACCTACCTACGTAATAATATTACCCACAGAACTGTCCAAAATCTTAGCTCGCTCTATTTTCTATAACTCAATATTATACTCAATACTAATATTTGCATAGTAGTTTACTATGTAACGACCTTACATATTTTCACTGTCGTCACTAAATATGCGCTCAACTATCGCCTAGACATTCTGCTAACACGACTACGTTTATGAATGAGTACAATATTTATGGTGATGTGGAATTCCTTTCTGCATCATTCATTACAATATATTTTACCGTGACTATAAATTCGAACTTTTCTACGCTTTATACTGCTTTTATATTCTCAATGTACAGAGTATAAATTATGTATCCTCGTATGATCCATTACAAGGCGTCGGTACTTGCCAAATGTTACTTTGTACTTATCTCGGCTCCGCTTAGATGCTGAAGCAAATGATGTATGTAAAGATTTCAAATCGAATAGGGTAGATAGACTAGATAGATAATGCTTGGCGGTTGGTTTCAAGATTAATAGCTTTTATAGTAAGCTTATTAACTTTATCTACACTAGCTAAATGCTTAAGTGAGTTATAATTTGAAGCCATTCTGCCTACGTAACCTTAGCTTTGGCATTTTAATAATATCTATAATTAAATTCGCACTGTAATGTTATTTTAATATAATTTACATACCTAAACAATTGAATCAGTCTAAAGGGAAGTCCTACAAAACGTTGTCTTTTGTCATTGTCAAGGACAATATCACAGCATTAGTGGTGAACCGAGGAAATGGGATTATTTTCGGGCGGATATTAAATTATAGCCGGTGAGAGCCGGATTACGTGGTGCGGGCTCTATTGTAGTCCTAACTTTACAACCCAATTATCAATGACGATGAAAAATAAATGTACTACTAACACTAAAATGGATAGTACGTACGTACGGCCATAAATATTGTATGAAGTGTCGGACCCAACATTTATATGGAGTGAACATCTATTAACATTTCCTTTAAATTTAAACAACATGATAATAAAACGGCTATATCGTTAGTTGTAATTATGCGTGGACAGAACACGTGGATGCGCACGCGCCGGAAGCACACGATAGTCGATGTGACATTGTTTCACCTACACCTGCCACCTCCAATCATGTGGAGAATTTCAAATAGTTAGTTCCGAATCACCTAATTTGATACCAAAGAAGGACATGACAAGGTCGTTAAACATGAGTTAGTACAACTGTAATTGCGCTTAAAGTAAAAGAAATTCTATGTAGCTACCTATGTAGACTAAGTAAGGACTTTAGTCAGTAACTAGATGGTGCTGAGATTCTTTTACTACATGATCGATATTTTTTAAATACCATCTTACTAAGCTTTCTTTAAGTTATATTAAGTAGCATCATGTTTATCAGCCTACTCATTGATGGGCATAAATCTCTTCATAACCGTGTATCTTTTGGTATACTTTAATCCATTCATCGGCGTACCGACGCCGGCGTCCAGGTAAAATGCTTTTGCTTTTATTCTCGATACGTTTAAGCTGACAGGTAATCTTAGAGTTAAATATAATAATGTGGGTGTTTCTATCTTATAAATGAACTATCTCACTGCAACGGCTACCGTACTATTTTATCTGTTCAAACTCGATGGATCAAGTGAATCTAACTTGGGATGATACATATCACGTTTGTCAAATTCCTTTTCATGTTTGTGAGTACAGAATAATGTTTTCGAGTTTACTTACATATTCTAATGCGCTTACTTTTTGAATTAGCAATGTTCACTAAGAAGCGTCTGCGCGCGTTCATTTAATTTCCTCGCAGTGACCGCGATAACCGCTTGTTGGTTCAATGTAAGTAATTAATTTTACCGAGCTTCGTTAATGCGGTCGGGACAACTTAATAACACCTCTCTGAGCCATAACAACGAGAATGTTCGCAGAGCACTAAAAGATTTCATACGTTCTGAAAATGCATTGTTCCGAATGCTGAATACTTTAACAGTGTGACGCGCACTAGATAAACGGTGTTTGTATTTTTGCGTGTCATGTCACTGTTCTCTTGAAGCTATCCTATTATTTTTGCCTTATACACAAAAAGCATTTTCAATATGCGCTGTACTATTTTCGTTAGGTACTACAACATTTTTAGTCAGTGCGATTGTATCGATGCCGACGCCAAAACGGCGATGATTGATACTAATTAAGTACATGTCGAACAGTAGCAAGTGACAATCTATAGTCTATGCTTAGTCATCTGGAAAAATGTCGTGATTGTGCGCAAGTATGTACAAATTACGTGGTAAGAAAGTTAGTTTAAATTCTATCGTGCTTTAGATACTTCAAATAGTAACTTAAGCGATGTCTCACTCGTGTAGATAATGGATTAAAATACCTATTGTAAAAAATGTGAATGAGTCAAGGTTAGTGAGTGTAAGTGTTCCAGCTACTGGAGCCTGGTACCTGCACCCGCAGCTCGCTCACAATCTCGACAATCGATTGTTCCAGTGGCCATGAACTCGAACCTCTTCTCGCACCACGACTGTTTCTCGCCAATCACACGAACAAGTAAAATAACATCACGTCTCGACATCCGATCCAAAAACAACTCACACTTTTATACGTCGGCAACTTACTGCTATAATTCTGATATATCGCTAGTTTTAATAGAAGGTGGCAAATTACCACTATTCATGAAGTAGAAACTTACGGGGACCGGTGACAGGTAGGTGTCGACAGTGTCTGGCGCCTGAGGAAAAGTTGCAAACTTGCACCGTAGAAACCACATTGCGTTTCACGTTGCGTCACACATATGTTGGTACGGACGCATCTTGACCACTTTTTACTATACTGTGAAACTGTCTCAATCAAGTTTCAATGCGTGCAATAAGTAGGTAAAGAAACCCCAGCAGATTCAAGCCTGATCGTTTCTTTTTTGTAAGTAATATTAGTCACTAGCTTTGCAATAAATAATGGTAAATGAAACCAAATGGTACACGTTTGGTGTTATCAGAGAAAATACAATTGGCCGCATTTCGCGACCCACTTACTTCCTACAGCGAATATAACAAGAATATGCTCTAAAAGAAAAGGAGCAGCTGCATCTCGCTCCCCTCGCTCTAATCATTGTTCGTCCAAAGGGTCGTCCGAAATTGGGGAGCAATGGCCGCGGTATAAAAAAGCTATTATAAAAGAACGCATCCAGGTAACCACGCAGAGTTATACTTATAAACGTTATCCTACTTAACGAATGACCGATTTAAAGAAATCATAGATATTTGCTTTCGATGAAATAACAATAACAGATATTAGATATGATCCACACCACTACTGTCTGTAACTATTAGCCGTGTGTATTGCATAGCTACATTTTATGCTGCGTCATATCTCAGCTGCCAGCCCCTTTCAACGCATATGTATTATGTATCATATCTGCGATTTTGCAGCAAGCATACTAATTTGACCGTAGACAAATTGGCGATATAAGTACAATTCATACACCTGGTGAAAGCATGCGGGCGTGCAATATCAACTAACAACTCGAAATGCGTACAATGTTTGTGCAATGCGGACTTGTTCAGTTATGACAACGACGCCGCCGCACTCCTGTTCATCTGTTAATTGAAATTCATTGATTCATTCGAGCCTGGCACTGTACTTGTTATGTGTATGAGCTTAACTCGTACTTAATGAACACTTAGTGCGCCACGCATTACTGGTTATAATTATAACAAGTAATGAGTAAACATCTAATAATATTTAAACATCTAATGTGATAAAAATAATTAAACATCTAATGTGAGTAATTACTCACATTAGATGTTTAATCAATTAGAACTTCAGTGTTACTATTGATAGTACCACTTATTACAAAATGTTTATGAAATTGACCTCTTAATCGTCATAATTATCAATAAGTGATGTTATCTGCTTCAAGTTGCTTCAAGTTCTTAAGCGTCATCAAAACTTCGTGAAGGTCTTCTACCATCTAACTGAATTATATATATTGCTCCTTTTCTAAATAAGATAATTATTATGTTAGACAGAAAAGTTGCACTTGGCCCGAGAATCGCAAAACAGAATTGCATTAATTTCATTGCTCAGTCCTCACTTAATACAAACCGATCGGATAAGATCTATAGCTCTCCCGCCGCTATAATATCGATCGAGTGAATGATATTCATACAATATATCTATTATTATTTACGTCGGGATTCCACGTTGATCTCTCCCCTTGATGTACGTTCGACAGCCATTGGAACTACATTAAGCTATTAGTAAGTAGTTAGTGCATTCCATGATAAAATGGGGAAGGCATCTATAGGGGAGAGATCCGTACGTTCAAATTCACTCATATAAGGTTTCTGTTTACCTCCCATGCCAATATTTACAAAGTAGGTACGAGCTTCTATGGACAATCCATGGCACTAAAATGTATTATAAGCGAGACAATGTCGGGTTAACTTCATGGCATTGAACGCCAACACAGCTTTGTGATGTGAATCATTTAATAAGCTAACTTTGCCATTTACGTCGCCAAATAAATCACGATTAAAGGTACTCTGGTCTGTTAACGAGTCATAATATGGTTTATTATTGTTGTTTTTATATAAGTGCTTGGCAGTTTGCGTAATATGCTTACGTTATCAATTCCAGCATGTACTTGAAGCATTTCTGTTAGTTTTTCACATGTTGTACGGTCACGGAAGGTCATCAAGGCTTGTTCCGTCAAGATCAGGGCCACACGGTCACCGGCCGAGCGTGTTCCACGCCTCACTGATCGGTTTATTCGTGTCAACAGTTTTTTATTCTCTCCCTAGGTCGTTCCCGTTGATGATGTCATCTTCTTATCTTGAAATACTTACTCGGTTCGACGCTTCGACACGCCGTGATGCTTCAATAATTACAATTGCAAATTTTCTGTTACTTAAGTCCCTATTTTGTTATCGAATGTAAAAGCCAGTACCGCGAAATTTATTCTGACACGACCATTTTGCTGAATAAATGTGTGAATTTATAAATTTCCTAAAAGACAGATTATATGGCTTGACGATTTATTAAACATACGATAACTACCTCATACATTATTGATTTGGACTTTGATCTAAGAATTCGTGTTCAGAAACCAAGGACGTTTGCCACATATTCTTAAATGCACGAAATAAAAGGTGCGTTGTTTTGGCGGATACCCGGTAGCTGTCTTAAAGAAATTTAATAATGTCAAGTATGTTTGTTGTAGCAGACTTGTAAGTCGTACTCGCGAGGGAGGCGTCGCGCGGGCGCGTATCGATCGCGCCGCCACCGCGCGGCCTGCATACGAATACGAGAATCGCCCTCCGTTCAGCCCCTTATCAACCACTTCCACCTACTAGACTCCAAGCCCTTCGTTAGTGTCGTGACCCGCTTGATTGTTGTGTCAACTCTACGTTCACTGGACACGACTTAACTATTTAACTTCCTCTAATTAAATGTTTCAACAAGACACAAAGCCAGAAAATTATGGCAAGCTCATAATTAAAGAACGGAACACGTATTCAAAAAAGTTAAATCACCATCATGTCACCGTGGCACAATATGAATATGACGCTCGGATGTAGCGACGCAAATTACAAAAGGCTTTCCCTGTTTACCCTCGGCGCGAGAAATGTGACCTCATTCCGTATAAATTGGACGACAATGTTTACCTAGACCTAACGATGAGGTCATAGGTATCGCTAAACGTGAGGCTGGTTATAAAACATGACATACCCGTAATCTGACTATTAGTAACACCAAAGTATCACTAATAATAGATAAGGCATGAAGCTGATACATTCCGTTAACGTTTTTTTATTGTTTATAAACATAGTTTCAAAAGCGTTCCATTTTTAGCCTTCTAATAGATGTTAACGTCGCGAAGAACAGGCGACGGTAGCCATGACATGCGATCTTAACTTTAGCGACTGGTTCCATTACTTGGCACGGTACCACAAGTAAAATAAAAGTTCAAATTCAAATGGTCCAATTTGCATATTTCCCTTATTTGTTTTATTTGCCATCTCCTCTATTCCTTGTTTTTTGGTGTTTTGGATGCAGTCTAACAGCTGCTACATGTTTATTTTATAAAGTGACATTACTTTCCAGCCGGTAAATATACAAACTGAGTAGAAGCAAAATTCACAGAACCTTATCTATTGGAACGATATTTTTTACAAAGTAGCTATCAAATTTAATGGAAAGTGTAAGTGCCATTAATTAACATTTTACCAAAATATTTTGTCGTCGTCTCCTGCACAGCAACTTCCTTGTCTGGGCTATTTAGCTGATTATGTTTAAGGGTGGTTTCCACCCCAAAAATTGAAGCAATTTTCCAGACGACAACTTGCCTATTTATTGCGTCGCAAAATGTCTTCGTGACGCCTGCACCCCGCCTAAGTGGGGCAGCCAAGCTGTGGGCCCCATAGATTTATACTCGTGTAAATTTCATAACTGGGGTTTGGAATTCAGCACATTTAATTTGTATTGTTATATTCCGTAAACACAGTTATAACGTAAGTTGTTATGGAACTGAAACACTTGATTTTTATTATTATTACAATAATTGATAGTTCGCGCTTGGCACTCGTAAAATATGAATGATTAATTACGATAATCTGATTAAATTATCTTTGTATTAGTTCAATGAACTCCTTGATGGTAATGAATAAAGTGGTCAGTATCGATGCATAACCAGCAGCAAGTTGATCGAGCAAACGGAAATGGGCAACTAGGAGCGGAGGCGACTTGATGAAGGCAATTTAGCCAGTCTTCTCCCGGGGCGGCATCTTATTAACAATCGCTTTCCGATAATCGATGCCTGTTGCAATAATAAACTACAAATCATATTTTCTTAAGATATATCTTAAAAGATCTATGTAAGATACCTGGCGTTCTAAATACAACCGTACCGAAGTAAAATCTGCAACGGTTAAAATAGTCGGAGAGAAGTTAGATGTTTATTTTAGTGTCTGGACAATGACGTGGTTAGAATGGACTCACAAATCAATACAGCGACGCCAATTGGTCGGTATCGTGACAACAGAGGGTATAACAATCAAAACATTGAAACTTTAATCACGCTTTAACTTGAAATGTTGATCCTCCTCCCTAAATGTTACGTTGTGTTTACAATAAAATTCATCACCAAGATTTAGCACTTGTATTCACTTGAGTATGAAAATAGAATCAGTTTATAAATCTTGTGTATAATACTGTCCGTCCTAAAACGGCATTATGTTTATCTGTGAAATCTGTTTGCCGGATTTCGACACAATGTGAATTCCGACAATTGTGTTGGTACATTATTTGTATTGATATGTAGTAGGTACACATGGTACCACAGCTGCAGCTTACCAACCAGGTAGGTAACAACAGTTACAATACAATACACCTTCAGTGTCCTTTGCCTTAGCAGATGTTTGCGTGATTTACACTGATAACAAACCGCCGCCGCGCCGCCTCTTTAAATGCATCGACGTTATGGCGACCTGTACTGATGACTATTGGAAGATAAATCTATAAATACTCTTTGCAAATAGTTTTAGTTGAATAATGCGAGAACGAATATTAAAATACGAATGTCGTGTACATAATAATTTGTATTTTAGTGGCACGCATTAGTATTGAAGTCATTTATAACATTTTTTATCAGACAGTTGAACCACCACTTGATGTCTTTTTTGTACGTGAGGAATTCTTATAAGCAAAAAATGTACGCTTACCTTTAACGTGTATATAAAAAGATTTAATTTCATTAATCTAACTTACCTGGGCGCAATTGTTTGGAAAAAAGGAAATATTTTGAATAATTCTGTATGTATCTGCATTCCTCAGCAGCATTCCTTGGAATTGTATTAATGTATTTTGGACATTGTTCTGTCGATTAGGCTTACGATTGCATAACCCGTGTAGCCCAATGAACCGGTTTATAGAAACGTGTCAGGAGAATCTCTTCTGAGTGCTCACGCACCAAAGACTGCTTCAAGCGTTTGAGACCTCCTATAACGCCCATACGATTGATAATCCTTAGTCTCAAACAAAAATTATGTCTAAACCGGACCACACGCACATTGTCTATCCACTTGAAAAATAAATAACAAAATGCTGATTTCGTAAACGTAAATAATATTAAATTATAATAGTGTGGAACGGTGGGTAAAACGAATAAACACTGAAAACGGCAATCAGGTTAAAGCAAAGAAGAATTGAGAAGGAATAAATAATAATAATCAGATTAACTTGAGATCCTGAGATACACCAGCTTATGATGTACAGGTATATATATAGGTATTCTTTATTAAATCTTTTATTTTTTGTATACATTGTTTTCCTTACCTGTCGTAAAGATACAATTCGGCGTCAATATACTCAGGAGAAGCGTTGAAGCCTCTTAGAAAACTCACAGAAATCGCAGTTTTTCATACACAGCACAATAACTTTTTATTAATCACTTTGTAGTTAATTATCTACATGTAGAGCCACAGTTATGTTATAGATGACAGTTAGAGAATAACGCCTCGGATAGATGTAGCACGGGAGTAGTACGGAGCTTAGTTATAGGGCACACCGCCGCACTGCGGAGTTGCCGGTAGACTGGCGGGACTGCGGGCGGAGGCCGGCCAGAGACCATGCTCGAATGACGCTCGCGGCGCGGCGCTCCGCCGCCACCGCGCCGGTCGCGACGCGCCGTAACGCACCACGTCGCGCCGCGCCGACACTTGCCGCTAAATTCTCAAAGTTGATTATGCATGATAGACATCAATTACAACTGCATCTAAAGATACATACGAACTCACACAATGTCACACTTTCTTCATTCTTTCTCTCACTCGCTTCATTAATATATTACTCATATTTGACGCAATATATCTGGCATTTTTTCATCATCTTGCAATTTAGCTGTAGCACGTAAGCCTTTAATCTCTTGGTATTCATTTGCATAGAATGGTGTTACACCTTTGCTTTTTTTAACGAACTTGTCGAACTTTGGCCTGACAAAAAAATCTATGTAGGAGGTACATTGGCGCCAGAGGAAGGAGGTTTTAGAATATTTTAAGTGTGCTTAATAATTGACGATTGTGGGCGATGATATCCGTTAAGTGTCAACTTTTTTGATCTCTTCACCTTTTGAGAATTAAAATTAGCTATATGACATTATTGTTATTGAATAATAGTTAATGCGTATTTATTTAATACGTATCTACTCCTGACTTATTTATATATTCTTAAACTGGCCATAAACAAACCTAATTCTAATTTAATACAAGGTTTTGTAAACTTATCTGTACGTTTACCTTTTATTATTTATATTATGGTTTATCTTAGATCAAATATAGAGGTCGATGCGATTCATATACCCAGTGGCAACTCCAATGACGCTTACATAATTTACGACCACTGTTATTGATGATATTGATATTTAATTAAAATTAAATTATTTATTACAATATTTTATGAGAGGTATGGTACCTACATCGGAGTTGCCACCAAACTTGTATCATCTTTCTGCGGTGAGTGGGGCTTCCAGGCTTGTAGAGGATATGGTATGGTGTTAGCAGAGGGTCCTGCGTTATTATCTTCCTGCTATTCCCTAGCCCTATTCACCACAGGAAAGAAAATGATAGCCGCAAAGCGACTTCCTTTTTCAAAGATCGTCTATACGAGTGATACCCCAGGTCTTCCATCCTTCAGGCTGTCTTTCAGCTACTGTAGCCGCTTGCCATTATATACTCGTTTGACTCTGTGATTGTTTATTATAACGAGAGACATACCTTATATCGCGATTTGTAATTTTCGTTATACTTAACTCACACACACGTAGTTACTAGTTATTCACAAAGTGATGACTCATTTACTATATACCTATACTTAATAATAATATTCTATCACATATACACAACACCATTTAGCCCAAACTAAGCAGAGCTTGTACTATGGATACTAGACAATGGATAAACATACATATTACTTTTTTTGTGTATATTCGTACATATTATACATAGAAGCACCCAGACCAAGACAAATGTCCATTTTCATGCACACAAATGTTTGACTTGTGCGGAAATCGGACCCGCGACCTCAGGCGTTGCAGTCGGTTACACTAACCACTACGCCACCGAGACCTATGTACATGTAATATAATTATAAATGATACCAACGAATGGTTGACTCGGTTTTAATCACTATCAGAGCTATTTACATCCTCGTTCGCTCCAACAGGTGCCTCTTGCTTGTAATGCCTGTACTCTGGCTTCAGTTCCCACATTCCTTTGTGAGGGTTCTTCGAGTTGTAATTACATATCTCTTGCAAAACTTCCTTCAAGTACGCCATAGGCTGTCTGGTAATTGAGTGCAAATCTTTTATATTGTAGTACTGATGTTTCTCAAAGGCAGCAAACAGCATATTAAGAACAGCGTCTTTATCGTCTCTGCTTTTCTTGCCCTCAGCTGCCTTCGCCTTCAAGTAAGCTATATTCGACGGATGGTTCGACACCGGTTTGAAGGACTGGACAATAGTAGTTAACTGTTTCACTTTTCTTTGGGGAATAGATGCCTTCCTTATTGATTCTGACTTTAATTTATAATAAGTTCTGTTTGCATATGGTCTACATTCAAGCTTCTGTACGATCCTTCCCTCCATGTAAAGTTTCTCGGGATCTGGTATCACAGTATCTATACTGGAAGGAGTGTGGGTGAACACGCCTAAAGCCTGTCTTGTTACATTGGATACGTCGAGGTGGTGTTCCTTTGGCACATTTTGTTCCCCTTCGTCCTTAAGGCAAAGAACGGCTTCCGACAGAGACAACTGAACTTGCGGACGATGACCTGGCGTTTTCGATATCTTCAACTTGCCGACTTCGATGTTCCCTGGAGCCTTTTGCCATTTATTTGCTACGTATTTAGGCACTTTCACCAACCAAACCCCTCTACTGGCGTTTGATAATTCCAATTCACGGTCTATTGGTGGAGCATTACTTATTGTATTCATTTTTACTAAATCTATTTTGTATTTATTTTGTTGCAAGGAATCCCATGCCAACCTGATTTATTATAATGTATTGACACATACGATAAAATATAACGTTCAGTTGACACGACAATAACAAACTAAAAAATTATCAGCAACACATACTGCTTGTCATATCACAAGTCGTCCTTTATCATTTGTTATCAATAAATAATTATGATAAGATATTATTATTAATCGAACTAACTGTAGTGATCCCGAAAAGTAAATTTGCACTTATGCTTACAAGGTATTTTAATATAGAATTATGTCAATACGTTTACAACTTACTAACTGTAAACAAAGGTGTCTTAAAGAAATACATTTGGAGCTCTAATTTTCAGATGACACGTAATAACAGTATAACTACTCTTATGCCAGTATCATATAAATGTGTGGTATTTCTCCGGACGACATGGCTCATTTATACCGTAACCAAATAATTGGCTTGACTTTCTATCCAAAAAGTATGACTGGGATATTGCATTACGAAGTTCTCAAGCAACGGCACGGAGTTTACAAGAATGTCCAGATGGTAATAGGTATGCTTCTTTCTATTGGAGTTATGTCATCGTGCTCGAACATCCTGACAAAAATGTATGCTGACTATATGCTACCCATGCACATATCCAGCAAACATTGTTGTTCTATTAGTTCGTTGACATATGGCAGTTCCTTATTCGTAAAAGAACGCGTATGCGAGCGCCTAGTCCTTTTAACTTAAAAGCAAGATAGATACGTCTTTGACTGATGAATTTGTCATTATGCTCGTTAATATACCGACAAATTTTGACAATTTTATGAAACTTTGTAAACAGTGTAGACAATTATGGTCAACGAAAAAATCCTTCTACTTTTATGGATAAATAATTGGGTACCTAGATAATGATTTTATTTACGTTATTACCGAACTTTCTTTTTATAGCTTGGTTTAGCGCTCAGGCGTTGATTGCGGTAAGTCATGATTTGCCTGTTTAAGCCTAGAATTACTCATGTCGCATGTGCTCTATTCTACCCCTTTATTATTTCGCCTGCTGTTAGGAAACTAGTACAGATGCTGACACTTTCATAACTGCCTGTGAAATGATATGCCTACTAGGTCTGACTGTTATGTGTTCAGCCCATATAAACCATTCCTAGACATGCTCATTACTTCCGCGTGTGTTCAACGATCGATCGTAGCCGTGCAGTCAACTATTAGTTTGTGATCTTTTCTAGTCCATCATTTTATACAAGGATTCCTATAAATAAATGTGTGCTTTAAAAGCTTCCTAGAAACATATTTTTCACATATGATTAGTTTGATACAAATTCAAAATAAAAGTTATTTTCAAAAATGTATTCTTGTTTATACTTCTATACTAATATTATAAAGAGGAAAGATTTAAAAGCTCGTGAACACTTTGATATTATTTCGGGTTAAAGATTTATTTATTCTCAAAAAGAACAGGTACAGTTCACTTATATTGAGATTCTATATAATTTTAGTATGTTCTATAAAATACAGTCTGAGTTACGTTAAGGTAAGCGACGATAAATTAATAATTTTTTGTGACAAAATCTAGTAAACGTTTTTTATACAATGTTAGGGTTTTAGTGTTTCTTATTTCATCTGGTAATTTGTTGTACAGTTTTCCCTTCGTATTATATGTTCTTTTTTCCATAGTCAGTTCTGGGTGTTTGTACTTAGTAGTTGTGGTTTGTGTCGTCGTCGTGTGTGGTATGTGTGTAACTTTGTACTGAATTCTAGTTGTGAGTGTATTGTTTTTGCGATGATTTTCTATATCAGTGCATGTATTGTAAATGTATAATTGTTTAATATTTAGTATTTTTGTATCTTTGTATATTTTACTGGTAGTTGTTAAGTAGTCATAGTTGTATAGTACTTTAATTAGTTTATTTTGTATAACTTGTATTTCATGTAGATTTGTTTTGGCTGCACTTCCCCAAACCTCAACTAAATATTCTAAGTGAGGTCTTACAAGCGAGTGTGCGTACTATTAAGTAAGCGTATATTATGTGGGATACAGTTGCTAATTCGGTGTAATGCTCCAACTAGTTATTTTTATTTTTTATTTATTTATTTATTTATTATTGAAAGTGTTTTATATGGGTCTCCACCTTAATTTGTTGTCTAGTATCAAACCCAAATATCTTTCCTGACTGGATTGTCGGATTTTCTGATTATGTATAGTAAGAGCCAGGTCTTGTATTGTTTTGTACTTTGCAGCAAAAATCACATAAGCGGTTTTCTTTGCATTTATTGTAAGGAGATTAGAGAGAAACCATTCAATTAATATATGTAAGTCATTCTGAGATTGGTGTATTATATCTTACCATATTAAATAAAAAAAATCGGGTTATTTATCCAAAGATTTATTAGTTTTTATATACATATGCACCTGCATTAATATACATTACGCTAGGCAAAGAAAATATGTAGGTAGATAGATCGCGTGGCCTAATATCAATCATTTGATACACGAAAGGTTAAAATTAACCATACCGTTTGCCCGTAATGTAATAATTAAAATTCCAGGTAATTTAATTGCGTTGTCACTCATAAGCTGACATTTGAAAGCTCGGGGACGATTTAGGACGAAGCGTGCCAACAGATTTACCTACATTTAAAATGGACTGTGTCATAGACAGACTATTTAATTATACGAATCCGACATGTTGTAAAATTTACTACACAGGAAATAGCAGCTGGTTACATTGTAAGAAATATTTATAGTACCTACCTACTTACTGTCATCACACAGAATAATTTTCTACCGTTTCTAACATACCGATTACTATAATTACTGTAAACGTGGTGGAAACCTACATCATGCAAACATACTTCACAGGATAAGTTTTAAATAGCGATAATTAATATTGGAATTCATCAACAACACTATACAGGCATGCGCTGTGTGCTACGTAAGTAGGTTATTTAATTAATATTGGGTGGGCAATTTTCGATGTGTAATAAAGGATTACAAATATAATTCTAATTCATCTATGTTACACTTTTACCTTAGTCTAAGTATACACTCCGTATTAAAAATATTTTAAAATTAAAACCCAAATAAAATATTCACTTTTAAAATATGACGCTTAATTACGATTATGCTTTGAGGTTTCGGCCCGCCGTATGAAACGTCAGGCCCCTACACGAAGAGGCCTACCTTTTAGGCAAAACCCCCCCAAACCCTACTGCCCTCCCCCCCTTCCCCCTATAGGGGAGACGGACTCGAAACAGAGGCGCGCGTGGGAACACGCACGCCGCCTCTCGGTCCTGGTGCTGAACGGATAGCGGGCAGGCCCACAAAGCCCTCCACCCCCAGGTCAATCCTCAGGGTGGCTGGAGGTCATCTCGCGCCCTCCGGCGCCCGGTTCTGCGGTTGGGGAGAGGGTTTAAACGCTCCCTCTCTCGCTCCGCCGCCTTCTTGATGGAAATGACTTGCCTCACAAAAGGAGGCGACGGCGTTCCACGACCTCTCACTCCGGACCATAGACTGAACTACGGCCGGGAGCGAGAGGGCAACCAATCCGACTGCCGCGATCAACTCACGGCGCTGTGATGCCCAGGCGGGGCAAACTGCCAAAGTGTGCAGCGCCGTGTCCTCAACAACGTCGCGGCAGTCACCGCAGTGGTGACAACCGGGCGTCTCTTGCCGGCGTATACGACACAGGAACTGGCCAAAACAACCGTGGCCAGTCATTACCTGTGTCAGCCGGAAGGTGAGGGCGCCATGCTGCCTCTCCAGCCATTCCTCAAACACGGGACTTACCGCCACGATCGTGGCGTGCCCGACGTTAAATATTTACCTGATAAGATCTGCTACACTAATCTCTTATGTTTAGTTAAGCACTTTTATAACTCTCGTGTGTTACAAAATAAGAAAAATTCATTTTATTTTCATAAATAATTAATCTGTGTAAAATCACATAAATTATCTGTTTATTGGTGATTAAAGTAAGTAGGTCTCCGGAATCGAACCCTGATTCGCCGTTACCCGTGACAACCATGGTAGTCGCAGAAACTACCATCGAAAGTTGATAAGGCAGACATTTGAAAGATGCGTCGCCGGTACTGGACCATGCGATCGGCAAAAGTTATCCAGATTCATCAAAATTAACGACTTCGGACGCGAGGCCCTCCGTCGATTGGTTTTGATCTAATAAAAGCACTCATCCCATCACTGGTCAGAGTTCTGATTGCATGTATTAGCTCTAGAATTACCACAGTTATCCAAGTAACTGAGTAAGATCTAAGGAACCAAAACTGATATATTGAGCCATTCGCGGTATCTAAATAGGTAAATAGTGATCCATATAAGGAACTCTGATAGGTGAATAAGACTGCCTAGGTAATTAATGCGACTGGTATGCATGCTAGGACTCAGGATAGATTGCCGATTCAGGCAAATTGTTTTTGCCAATTCAGGTCAAGTTGGGTAGGTTTTCTTCTATCGAGTAATTCTTAACAGTAGCTTTGAATGTGGAACTGTAAAAAGCAGTAGGCTCGCCCACTATTACGTGAGACAAAACTAACTGGAGCAATGTAGGCGTATTATACACTGCCTATCACTTAAGGATAACGGTTTGAGACTTTGCATGTATATAGTTAATGCCTATGTGAGGTAAAGATAGTATATCCACGAGCGTGTGTTTAGTAACTTATGCGCTTTGTACGAACCATGTCTTATTTTCCCTTATTCTTTTTGAAGACTTCTGTAACTGTTGGCTACTCGACGGTAGATGGCGGTGTAATGCAAAAATAAATAATATACTCACGACGTATATGTAGGTAGTGAATAGAGATGTAATATATTAATTTCATGTCAGCTGTGTTTTAGCCGTAATAGTTGTCTATCAGACTGACGTTTCCAAAATCAGTTTAGCTGCTAAAAAAAAATATAAAAATTGCATCGCATGATCTGTAAAACTTAAAACGAACCAGCCATAAGCGGTTGCAAAAAATTTATGGCATAACCAAAATAATAATTTGTGTCTACATGAACGCCCTTGTAACTTTTCAAACGCGGACATCTTACATACATTAACTTAATAAAATTAATCACATATTGTTGTTTTGATAACCGTAAAGTCTTGAATGGAATACGATGTCAAGAAAGGAACTAAACTTAACTGTCAAAAGGTCCCAATAGACTCGAAGGTAGGTGACATAAAGTTCTCTTTCAGTATGATTAAAGGCCATAAAATACTTTATGTACCTTGAGTAATTAGATATCTTCAAAAGTGTCGTAGTATAAATAGTGTAGCGTTAGTACGTATTTACTCCATGGGAGGACACCATGGGGAGTAACCCCAAAATCAAACATTTTATTAGGACGCCATGGGGAGTACCCCAAAATCAAACATTTTATTAGGACTTTTCATATCAGAATGAGTATACTGATTACTGGATAAATAAACAATTACACTTAGTGCAAAATGACAATCATTTCAGCCAAAGTAAACTAGTGTTGTGCTAGGAAGTGCGATCTTTATTAGAATACAATGTAATTTTTAGTATTTGCTGAATTATACTATTATTATACTGATAAATTTATCGGTAATGCAAACTTTTATTATAACGGCAACAAGTAATCGATAAAATAAATGTATAGTAACGCGCATCTCTATCCGAGTCGCCATTACATATTGAACAAGCCGCACGCTTGTTTTTGTTGCATTTCTGAAGGCGATTGCTAATGTCATAAACAGCGCGCGATTACAATTATTATTGAAATGTAACGCGAGTTAAAGTTAAAAGATCTCTTGTTTACTATATTAATATAGATCTGTAAGGTAAGCTATTTTGTTTGAGAAGTTAGCGGTGTTCCATTTATAAATAGCTACGTAATGACATTGTTTATATATGATGCTTTTCATAGCATTCGTCGATTAAAATTATATTCAAAACATAAACAAAAGTTAGTATGTCAACTGGATGAAATTTTCAGATGGCACCTCCTCGTCGTATACTGAGGCAACAGTTGGAAATTCTGATGGATTTTTTAGAAGAGAACAGGGATATGTCCAAAGGTTTACTGCCAGGCACTCCAGTTACGCATCAAAAAACTAGACAAAAGTGGGCTACCCTCGCCAAACAGTTAAATGCGGTTCAGTCAGGCGCTCTAAAAACTCCTGATGGCTGGAAAAAGGTAAATTATAATTAATATCTTCTTCAACATTTAATGTCAATGAAACTTAATTTCTTAGCTTTTTTTATGAACTTCTGATGGCTCTGTTAATTGATTTAATCAAAGCACCTGATTATTTTACTTAATTATATTTTTATTCTTCAGTATTGGTTTGAATGGCGCCACAAATGTAGAAAAAAAGCAGCTAATGCCCGAAGATTTCGCTCTGGTTGTGATGGTGGTGTAAACAGATTTGTACCATTGAATGATCTAGAAGTGAGAGTTCTAGAACTAAGCGGCAAAGGTATTGTGGCCACATCATCATCAGATCAACTGGATGAATTCTTGGCTGAAGATTCAGATTCTGAACCACTTGAGAATATAAAAGTAAAAGCAGCACCTGCCGTGAAAGTCAGGCAATCTATTGCTAGTGCTCCCAGATCACCACCAGGTAATTATATTGCTTGGCATGAGACCTATGTACCTACAGTGTGTAGCTGTATACGTGTTATATCAAAAAAGGCAACCGAGTGATAGAAAACAGAATTTGACTTTTATACTCTCTTATGAGTACAAAAAAATAGTAAAATTATGTAGTCACATATTAATAAAATTTTGGATTTATATTATAACTAGTAAAAGACTTTATCACATGCATCGTCTTTTATGTTGCCAGAAGTAATAAATAGTTAATTAATATGTATTTTGCTTGATACTTATTTGTGGACATGATCTGTACAAGTTGTTTTTGGTACTATTATAACTCTAAAACTTTATTTATCACAATTAAGTCTAAAGAAAGCCATTATGATATATTTCAGATGACAATCAACGCAGTGAATCACCTCCACCAAAGTGGGCACTGGAATATGAAGAGCGCAGAGTAGCTGCAGAGGAACGGATGGCAGAAGCACTAGAATCAATGGCATCAATCATGAGGACACAAGAAGAAAGACGAGGATTACTTGAAGAAAGAATAGCGGATGCCCTAAGTGCTATTGCAGGGACTGTTCAGGACTTGAACAGTGGTGTACAAGAGGCCTTAACACATTTACAACAGATACAACCATTACATCAAAATGGGCCAGACCTTAAGGAAGATGTGTTCTTATAGTTATAACAATAATTACTTTAAGGGTTAATTATCATTGGTGGGAGTTGTGACTACCTTTATGGTATAGAAGCGCATATGTGGGCGTAGGTGCAATTGCCGATTGTGATGCATACATTAGGCTCGGCCTCTAACTAACACAAAGGATAGAAATATAACTGACGAAAGTAGAACAGTACCTACCCTGTTGGAGATTTACAGATGCCATGCTATATTATGCCATGACAATTATTATTTTTTATAATAATGATATTGTAATGGAAGTTTATTTGATAAATCTTTCAATCACAATATTTTCGATTGCTGTATAGGTCGTATTTGTCCAATAATTTTATCATTTTAGTTTAAAACTCTAATTTATCTACATTATAATAAAATTAACAAGTGTTTATCTGTGCAAATGTTTCGATAATTACTGGACTGATTTTGGTATAATGAAACGCTGTTAGTCAATTATAGTTGTATTTATATATGGTGATAATAATATGTTAGTTAATATAGATTATAATATAGAATTGATATTATTCTACGTTATATTCGACATGTGGCCCAGTATTTGTAACAACACAGATTTGGTACCAAAGTTAAAATTAGTAAAATCGTTATGGAGATTATTTCCTCTTAGTCAAAATTCGCTGTGGTCTATAATAATAGTTGTTTTCGATATTATAATATTAAATTGTAATTATATTAAGTAGTTTTAGTGTAATATATTTATTTACTACAATGGCAGCTGTCCATTATATGTTGGCTACAACATGTAAGGCCAACAGTAGGGCTTCCTTACAACTCATGGTAGGTCAGATAAAAGTATCTTAGCTCCTATACCCAACAAATAAACAAGCATCACATTTGTAATATAAGTCTATATTAGGACAAGCAAGTGATCTTTAAATGTACATTTATTGTAAATAACTCATTTATAAATAGTTTAACTTATAGAAAATGTGTATTTATGGAAATAAATGTATTATTATGTAACAGAAACCTTATTTATTTTACTTTAATAAATATTAAATTGGATAAGACGCCTATATAGCCTCACTTCTGTTCCCAAAAAAGAGTTGGTAGTGACTAAAAAACATCTATGGGTATGTTCTACTTACTATATACCATGGTGTGATTAACAAATATACAAAAACTCTGGATCGCACATATTTATTACTAGATGTTCCCGCGGTTTCATCTGCGTTTATTGTTACTGCTCCGCTCCCGTGGGTCGTAGCGTTATGTATATAGCCTATAGTCTTCCTCGATAAATAGGCTATCCAACACTAAAATAATTTTTCATTTCCAACCAGTAGTTCCTGAGGTTAGCGCGTTCAAACAAATAAACTCTAGCTTTATAATATTAGTATAGATGTGTATCTACAAAGATACAAGCAATGCGTTGTTAAATTAATTTCAAACAAAGCTGTATATGTATAGTATGTACATAATACAAAGGTATGTCGGCATCGCTTGTGGCAGGCATGGAGGCGCTGGAGACGAGCATCAACTACTGGGAGGACGCGCTGGCGGCCTTCTCGCTGGGGGCGCGCGGCGGCGTGGCGGGCACGCTCGCGCTCACCTCGCCCGAGGAGGCCGAGTTCTGCCGCGAGATACAGGACCTGCTGCAGAATGCGTATCTCTTGCAGGTATTATATACATTCAATATGTCCATTTAAACTAACACTTGTCAGTATAGAATCATGGTGATCCATCTGACAGAGACTATTTCGGAATTCCACATATCCATCTCTATTATTAAAGCACCTCAATTTATATCACCCACAAAGTTGATAAGTTACAGATCAAATTAAAGAATATTAAGAAAAATGGAAGAGCGGCGTTTTCCAGCCTCTATACACTCTAGTCTTACCCTACTGGTATATTTAATCAGCAGGTATTAAAAATATTACGAAAAGAGGAACCCACCATGCACCCTCGTATTCCACACTTCAGCCTATCTGAGGATGGTCAACTGCATTGTAAGCATCGAGCATACTCTGTATGCCGCTTCCACAAAATATGCGCCGACACGTAGGTATTTCGTCTCAGCGCAGGCCAATTACTTATCCTGTATTTTAGCTTTGAATGAACATGGCGTGGTGTTCCGCGGTTGCAGGAGCGCTGCGAGCTGCTGTTCCTGGACCAGCGCTCGGTGCTGTTCCGCTCGGAGAGCGGCGGCGCGGAGGGCGAGGCGGCGGGCGCGCGGCGGCGCCTGCTGTCCACGCACTCCGTGTCCGAGCACACGCGCCGCGAACATCACTCCAGCGCCGAGTCCTTCGCCTCCGCTGAAGACCAGGTACCCACACCTAACTATTTAATAGTAGTCATTGAATGTGTTTGTATCTGTATAGTTAACACAATGGACGAGATGAAAGTTAAGATTGTCATGAAAATACATGTAGCCCCGGAATGTACACTTTCGCTGTCTCTCTGTATTTTATTCGTAGGTAAGTATTCAGTTAAGAACTGCTTGAAACTGTGTCATATACTATAGTGATTATATTTTGTTAAACTTATATTTCCAGGTTGCCGATCTACGAGACTTCGACGATCTAACAGAAGCGTTACCAGAACTAGAAAATTTAGAATTATACCAGGCAGCTTTAAAACACCTAGAAAATGGCATACCTTACAGGTACTTCTGTATTATTTCGTATTTAATTGCTCTATCAAATGAATAATGTACCTACTTACTATTCAGTTAATATGTCCATAGATATTTTCTATAAAAAAACATTGTATCTATCATTAAAGATTATTCGTTTGATGATACAATTCCTTACAATGTAAATAAAATAATGATCAAAATAGTATCGCTAGTCGGATTAGGGGAGGACACACTTGGATTACTATCAACCAAATTTAGATTAACATACCTTTGACTTTTCGAAGTTATGTGCGTATTAAATAATACATTATCGCTCGCTTTAATGGTTAAGGAAAACATCGTGAAGAAACCTGCATGTCTGAGACTTTTCCATACTGTTCTTCAAGACATGTGAAGTCTGCCAACGTGTACTAGCCTTGCCCACATTGAGAGGAGGCCCGTGCCCAGCAGTGGGACAGTTCAATCAACTTAAGCGTTCGTAGTAATTTTGTTCACGGAGCTCTTATTAAATATTCCAGAACGCTACGTACGGAGGTGGTGCAGTGCAGTACGGACTCCGAGTTCCTGTGCAAGCTGCAGTGCCTGCGGCAGGCCTTCACGCAGCTGTTCAAAGACGCCGCCGTGTGGGCCTGGTTCGTGGACGCCGGCAGACAAGTGCTCACTGACTTGCTCTTGTTCGCTGATAAGGTACTTTGACCATTACGGGTATGGTCTTAAGTAGGATATTAGGTACGCCAGACTTACTTGACTTATGATCCTGTATCTACAAGATCCGAGTGTCAGAAGCAGCTGTAGGCCGTATTCGGTCTTGAACGTCGTGAAACTAGCAAACCCACTACACGTAGTAAGTTGTAATACGTTAAATATAAATGTCTATAGAAATTTTGCAAAGATTCAAACTGATAAATACACGTTCTGTGGTTTCAAAGTGATATCGCAAATATGTGGTAAATTCTTCTGTGAACCTATCAACCAGGTACCTCTTTGAAAGGCAGAAGTAATGTTCGACTGCACAAAAAGATGTATTCCGAAGGTACTGTAGAAATACCTATGATGGAGGTAAATCTTTACCTGTTGTGCTTTATTTCAACCTATCGGGTGTTTTCAAATGCTCTATATTAGGTTATAATACATTGCTATAAGCACATGCTATTAATATCTTACCTACCCTGACAGGAGCCGAAAGAATTCCTAGTCGCATATGAAGAGATGGTGTCATGGGCGACGGACGGCGCTAACTGGGCAGCGATAGAAAGTGAACTTACTACCAAAGGCGTCAAGGTATCCACGTCTATTATATACCTATTTCCCTCCTATTTCTCTGTGTCACATCTCATGTATGTCATATCTATTAATTCGAACACTATTGGCGTTATAGAGGTGAAACTTACTGCTGCACAGTGATTTTGTAAAATTCGACTTTCATCTGGGTAGACATATAACATCATTTGGGAACCTATGAAGTGGTTTATTGACATTTGCATGAAAATAGCACACATATAATACATACAGTTAGTGTGCACGATTTGTATGCAAATGTCAGTAGAGCAAGAAGTAAATATCTATCAGCAAGGTAGCGCAGTCGCTGTCCACCTGATAGATAGCGCCTGCGCTATATCTTGTTACTTAGTTTAGTCAAGTCAGGCGACCAAGTCCCAACTTGCGCCAATCATTTAAGGCGTTGCATTGGTGGTAGCGCAATAGATAGAGCTTACGATCGAGGTCCTGGATTCGATTCCAGCCATCATCGCTCTCTACATAACTCTACTTGCAACATTAACATTTTAGCTGACTTAGTTTAACAAGAATACTTATAATTTGGTAGTCCAAATTGCTAACCTTTAATCAGTACTTATCGCCTGCCAAGTTTACCGACTACCGTTGCAGACTATACGGATTTGCTAGACTACCTATACAGTTAATTCAATTTCGCAGGCGCTAACATTTTACGACGTGGTATTGGATTATATTCTGTTGGACGCATTCGAAGACCTCGCGTCGCCGCCCTCCTCGGTACTCGCCGTCGTACGGAACCGATGGCTCTCCGATGGATTCAAAGAGAGTGTAAGTTACATCTATGTCACACTATAACATTATAGCACTCATTTACAAGAAGCTACTTTCTTGAAACATTTATCATGTTATCCTTATCCTTTTCACCAAGTTACACAAAGAAAGCTAGATAAATACTCGTGTAAATGGGTCTAAAGTTTGCCTAGGACGACTGTGAATTGTCGAATAACATGTCATTTTTCTGTTGGCAAACTGTCAGTAGCCTCACAGAATTTGCTGTTACGCCCTAAGCTCGTGTGTCTGTACCTGGCGATTGACCGTAGGGTATGCCCTGCGGTTTAACGAATGCACTAAATAATTAGTTCTACCGAAATATGTAAGTATAATAGATAATTTGTTCCGTTTTGGAATTTATAAAAATTAACGTTAACGAAGTATAATAGTTGGCCAGCGATGTACTTTTAAATTATACTCTCTAGGAAAATAAAATCTACCTAGGCAATGAATTCTATACCAACTTTAATTACCTATATATTTACTTTTTACTCATGGAATTATCAAAATGAAAATTAGAAAAAAAAAAACAAGCTAGCGATGTCCTTTTAAAGAACTTAATATAAATTCGTGTACGCGTTTTTAATTTGATTGAAATAACCTTTACATTTTATAGATATATCCCATTTAATTTATAAGTAGGTACTTAATTCCTAGAAATAAATAAAGCGATGTAATAAAAATGCCAAATCAGTAATAGTCAGGTAATGCTTAATAATTCGTAAATATAAACATGACAATACAATCAATGAAAAATATAAATACATAATACGCACTTATATTCAGCTTCAAAAATAATATATGACTACTCTATATATAACGACTGTTCATTTTCTATAATGATGTAGAAAATTAACAGTTGTTACATATTATGTAGGTACATACAATACATGAGGAATGATTTTATAAGTGCATATGTATTATTTTTTTATTGATTGTATTATTATGTTTACATTTACGAAATTATTAAGCATTACCTGACTATTACTGATTTGGTATTTTTATTACATCGCTTTATTTATTTCTAGAAATTAAGTACTTACTAATACCTACATTAATGGGATATATCTATAAAATTTAACGGTTAATCCAATTAAATAAAAAACGCGTACACGAATTTATATCAAGTTCTTTAGAAGGACAACGCTAGCTTTAATTTTTTCTATTATATGTATATTTTGATAATTCAATGAATTCAATGAGTAAAAAGTAAATATAATTATAGGTAATTAGAGTTAGTATAGAACTAATTGCCTAGGTAGATTTTATTTTCCTAGAGGGTATAATTTAAAGGTACATCGCTGGCCAACTATTATAGCTGACGTTAATTTTTATAAATGCCAAAACGGCATTAATTGCGTATTATATATATTTCGGTAGAACTAATATAAAACGAATTATTTAGCGCATTCGTTAAACCGCAGGGTATGGTCAATCGCCAGATACAGACACACCCTACGCTCAGCAGATAACAACAACAGTCGTAATATTAAATAAGTGACTTGACTTCATATAAATTATTTTTAAAGTCAGTACTTTTTTTTTACGTCGAAGAATGTTTCGACGCATACCTCTCCGCGGGGCGACGGAGAGGTTATGTCGGGCTCACCAGGGAAAAGATACCCCGGTAATACCGACTAAACCTACCACGGTGATCCTCGACGTAACCATAGACGGCGAGACCGCGCGAATCGCTTTCACATGCAATCGCGACCCCGCCGTGGTTTCGGCCCACCGTGTAAAACGGCAGGCCGCTACACAAAAATACATCCTCCACCGTCCTCCTGGGAGGGACAAAGACACGATACAGAGGCGCACGTGGAAACACGCAGGCCGCCTCTCGGACCTGGTGCTGATCGGGTGGCGAGCAGGCCCACGCAGCCCACCACCCCCAGGTCAAACCTCAGGGTGGCTGGAGGTCATCTCGCGCCCTCCGGCGCCCGGTTCTGCGGTTGGGGAGAGGGTTTAAGTGCTCCCTCTCCCGTTCCGCCGCCTCCGTGATGGAAATTACTTTCTCACAAAAGGAGGCGATGGCGTTCCACGATCTTTCACACCGGACCATAGACTGAACCACGGCCGGGAGTGAGAGGGCAACCAGTCCGACTGCCGCGATCAACTCACGGCGCTGCGATACCCAGGCGGGGCAATCCGCCAAAGTGCGCAGCGCCGTGTCCAACAACATCGCGGCAGTCGCCGCTGTGATGACATCCGGGCGTCTTCTGCCAGCCTATGCGACACAGGAATTGGCCAAAACAACCGTGGCCAGTCATTACCTGTGTCAGCTGGAAGGTGAGGCCGCCATGCCGCCTTTCCACCCACTCCTCAAAAATGGGGCTTACCGCCACGATCGTGGCGTGCCCGACTCCTTATATCAACCCATATAGTTCCTTTGCTAAGTCCTAAGCTCAGTAGATGACATTGCGCAAATTTTTCATATGACTCATTCTTGAAGGGCCAATAATTTTCGTAATAAAAACTTCAAATATGAGGAGTGCTATTGGGTTTGGCTGTCAAGAAGTGCCCAGTAGCGGCACGGATTCTGAAACTATGCCTAAATAAATGGCAATAGGCTCGCCTATTAGGTACGTGGGACCTAAAAAACCCCTTCATGGATAATGTTCACATTTGACGTTTATTGTAGGTAATTTAGGTGAATATCATTTAACACGTTAACTGTCCGTGTCCTGCATATAGGACATTGTAAAGTTAGCCATGGCGTCCGTGCACTATATGTAGGGCACCACTCTGTTCAAACTTAATGTGATTTCTTGATCTGAACGTACGAACAACATTATTAAATTTGAGATGGACATGTGGATAAGGAATTGTGCAAAAATATCGCGTAGGACTTGTGAGAATAGCTTAGTAATTTATGCGTTGCGATAGAGTTGGGGGAGATATGGGTAAGAAAATGTTCAATAAAAAAGTAAGTCAACATTGTTTATTTATTTCTAAAAATCAGTAACTAGGGCAATCAGGACTTATTATTATATTTATGGTTATGAAAAAAATACATGTTCAGTGGCATTCGTTGAAACATGGAAGGCAGAAGCCTTTTTTACATGTAATGCATTCGGTAACAACCTTTGGCGTCTTCTCCTTGCTTCATTTACCGTGTGCCCACTTTCCTTCAGCTTTTTATAGCAGCCAGCGCATCGTTTTTAACCCGCCTTTCCTCGGGCATTGTTTGGTATACGTGTGATGTTGTGACGCGTTGTAACGATAAGAGAACTTGCACTTGGTCTGCTTTCAATTGAAAGTAATGTCTTGATTATACATTTATTTCCCTGCAACAGTGTTATTTTTTCGTTGGATTTGATTTAGATTGTAGATTACAATGGCGTTGACCACACTTATAGCCAATAGATCCGCTGCTACTTTTTGTACCATATACACGTTTTTCGAACAGGTGAATTATAGCTTGCGAGCTGGTCCGCAACATCAATGCCCTTCTTACGTTCGTTGTAAGTAAGTACCATTACTGGTTTCATAACTGGGCGAAAACCTTGTGACATTTGCATTTCGTGGGTATGACATGTTGGCAAAGTCAGGACATCGCGTTTGTCAGGCCATTTTAGGACCGTCACACATTCGTTTTGTTGTGCTGCTATTTCTCCTTTTTGAAGTTTCTGTTGAATTACTTGTGGTGGAAGTTCACGTCTTGCTTTACGGACTGTACCGCAGAAATCAGTCTTGCGTTCCTTGAGATATATCGCCAAAGGATTGCTGGTGTAGTAATTATCAGCAATAAGTATCCTGCCCTCACCTAACAACTGTTCAGTCAGAAACGCTACAACTGTACCAGGTTTATCTAAACCAGGCAATTGGTGCGATCGACCATCGTATATTGAGTAACTCCATGTAAGTCCATTAGAGCAGCACAACTTGTATACTTTTTATTTGTGTGCTTTTTGTGGATTATAAGTGCAGAATGAATGTCGTCCTCGAAAACCGACCATCGATTCATCCACTGCTATCGTTTCACCAGGGGTGTATATGTTTCGTGAGTTATTTATGAGCTTATTTATTAGCGACTGTACTTGCACAGCCTGTCATCCATATCTTGGTCTGGGTGTTTCTATTTATAATATGTATATATATTTTACAAAAAAAATAGTATATATGTATGTTTATCCATTGTCTAGTACCCATAGTACAAGCTCTGCTTAGTTTGGGCTAGAATATTATTATTATTATTATTATATCATGATCTTCATTGTTAGCAAAGTGCCAGCATCTCAATATTAGAGCAAATCGATTGTAAGACATTTTCAGGTCGCGTAGCATTGGATGATGGTATAATGGATCGTTTTTCTAATATGATTCTATGGTAGGGAAGTTCAAAAGGCCGGTAAGCAAATATACGCCAACAAACTTTCTCATTTCCTCCGAAGTAACAGGTTTCCATCGGTTTATACGACTAGATGGCTTATTATTAGGATTTGCTTTCATTTGAAAACCATAACGATTTTTCTTCAACCATCAAATGATTGACATCTTCATTGTAAATATATGAAAAATTTGTCCAAAGGTCCGTATTTTCCGAAAATAGCTGTTCATGCCGTTTGCCATTAGCGTAACCTGTAAATTCTTCTCTAGGCAAATCTCGTATATAATTATGCCAAGTCGTAGACAATGCCAGAGCTGTAGAAGGACTAACAGATGTCTGGACCGATATTTCAGGGGCTTGGATAAAAACAGTAATTGTTTGATAAAATTCGCTCGAATTCACAATTGACACGTTACCTAAATCAGTTGCTTCAACAAACTGCCCGATGGTAAACACGTCTTCTTCGTCTTCTACAGCGGGTTAAATCACCATCACTATTTTATAATATACGAAGTAAATCTTCATCACTCACATGTTTACTTCGCGACATTTTAACAAAAAGCAAAAGAAGTATCAAATGCATACAATAACCACACTTTTTTACGCGTAAAAAACAGTTGGGATAGTCAGTTTATTAAACTTTGACAATGACAGTAAAAACAGTCTCCCCGTGACCATGGCTGCTGAAAAGCAACCGAACCATCGGGGAAAGTGTAAACCTAAATATAAATAGCTTCAATAGTTTTAATAATTTAATTAGCTTAAAAATTAGTAAGTTTAATAAATAGTATCTAGTAGTAGTAGTGTAACATTTTCTAAATTATGTAATAAAGTGTAAAATAAACAACGCGATAAAATCCGAAGAGGTGGCCGGTTTTAAAAAAACGTTGCTGACCACCGATGTTAGTCTATGGTGGTGGCATCCGATGCCAAAATATTGCACAATGGATGGCAGTAACACCAACCGAAATTCAACGCGATCATAGGTGGTATCGAATAATGCCGACCATAACCGACAATGACCGATGTCAATAATACGAACGAGTACGAATGCGACCGAACGTCAACGGTGGCACCAACTAACCGCGTGCCTACGAGCTTGCACCCGACTAAAATGGCGCGAAACTTAGGAGCGTACCACAGAATTATCATTACTAGTTTCGTGTTATTACGTTGAACTACGATTTTGTTTTTAACAACATCTATGAAAACGCCAACGTAACATGCTACTCAGTGAGTACGCTAGCTGTATGTCCGACATCGCTGTCAGAAACAATGATGTTGACAACGGGTGACGTTAGCTAAACAACAATGCGTATCGATGATGAAAAATAACAAAAACGCCCATCGCTAAAAATCCGTATAGTAGTTTAATTTCAATGAATAACATTCACGTAAACAGAATACAATATAAAGACAGTAAAACTTTCTAACAGCTGTCAGATGCGTTTGGCACTTTCTTGTCTCTGCCCCACGCAAGTGAAAGTACAAAAAACCCAAGTGCCATATAAATAGTGCACTAAAATGTAGCTGCAGAGTCCGTGCACTACATACAGTGCATAAAAATTAAACAGAGGAGTCCGTGCACTACATATAGGGCATGCTGAAATTCAGTAAATAATATATTTTCTTATAACTTGGAGACAGTTACGTTATCTCATATAGCTATTTACGAAATCTTTATCTAATTTAACTAAAAACAAGAGTGGACGCAAGACTGTCACTTGACCAAATCAACTTGGACAGCTAACGTGAATATTTACTTGTCTGAACTAGTTACCACCAGAGGACAGCTAGTAGGGTTAGTGGAACAGTATAAGGTCCAACTTTATCCACTTTTCTAGAAAAAGTTTACCATGTCCTCTTATTTTTCAGGCACTTACCACAGCAGTATGGTCAGTCATAAAAGCTAAGCGACGATACCTACACTATCCAGATGGATTCATGGCTCATTTCTACTCCATATCAGAACATCTGCTGCCGGTACTCGTGTGGGGCTTTCTCGGACCGCACGAGCGTCTACGCGACGTTTGCGAGTCTTTCCAGTCAGAGATTGTTGGCTTTATCACAGATCTATTCAGCTTCCAGAAATGTCGTTACACTAATGTAGATGATCTCTCCGTAGATATACTACAGCATGCTAGGCTAAGGTCCGCCAATATTACAGATAAATTAGCAGAGAGAAATTAAAAATATATCGCACAATTCACTGCATGTGAACTCCATTTGTTGAAATGTATTTAAATACTTACCTCAATCTTTATGGAAGATAGTAGTTCATTGAGGTCTATATAGTAATGTATCTTATAAGCAGAATTTACTAATGTTACTCGACAATGCAATAAAATTGTAATAGTCTAGTAGTGGGTAAAAGGTTCTGTATGGAATATTACATTCCTGTGGTAATTGGTATTGTTGTTGCCATTTTGAGAGTCCAATCAATAATAGCTGTACTTGCTTCAATTAGTTGTTAAGATAAAAGTGTTAAAACTCTTCAATTATAAAATAACAATCTGTATGCTAACCAGGAATTGCCAAATTGCAGTGTCGGCAGCCATGGCAATTAAAATAAGTACTAAAATACAATACTACTCCTTGCATTTCACTGATCGCTTAGCTAATCATGCATTCCATTTTGGTGGTACAGGTACTAGTAGTATCAATCGAGCTAATAATTTCATTCAAACTAACTACAGCTTCCATAGAAATGTTTAATAATATATAAGAATTATTTACATAGGTACTAATTTTAAATAAATTATTTTGCATTTGTGAAGTTGGTAGCAGTTAGTTAATTATTTATATTTTAAGTTATAAATTAATATAATCAAGTGTATTATTGCCTTTGTAAATATAGAATAAATTATTTACCAATAATGCGTATTTTATTTTGTAGAATTCTTGTAAATAAAACAAGATGATGATCTGTATTCTAGCCATATAGATAGAAGGCTACACTGCTTATTCAGAATACGAATTAATGAAATACTCCATAAGACTTTATCATTCATATTCATACACAACATAAACCACTTTCCACAAAACTAAACTAACTTGAATAGGTACAAAGATTATTTAAATCTTTGTATTGTTCGCCGACGCAAAATTTGGCGGGAATGGCGGTACTTACCCGTGGTCTCCCAGGCCAGTCCGGGTGGGGTACCACGAGGACATTTTCTTGCCCGGGGAACCTCCTGAATATCTTCTTATTTAATATCTTTTTATTGCCCGTGGTACCACATTGTATTTGCATTTTATTTATCTGGCGATGAGCCATAGGCCAAATAATTTGTTCATAGTACCCCTTGGAAGTTATTCGGGCAAGAAAATTTGCTGGTGGTACCCCACGGGGGACGGGCCTGGGGGATCACGGGCAAGTACCGGAAAATGCTGATCAACACTATTATCAAGTTCCAACGAAGACATTACCGGTTGTGACGTAATTGGCATTATGCTATAAAAATAATAAGTATATTATAGGTAATGTGTTGCATATTATGTATTGTAAAACCCTACTTTATACAAATTTATATTATTTGACTTGAATAATTTTGTTATTACATACTAGTGACGTAACGAATATTCGCTTTCGCATTCGCGAATATTAGCAATTTCTTGACATTCGTATTCGTATTCGCATTCGCAAATCTTATGCGAATGTTTTACGAATATGAACGTCCGGAAAAATAAATAAGTAATAATATCAATAACCAAAAGTCAATAATAATGTCAATAACAAAAAGGTAAATCAAACAAAGAAATATTAATTTCTTGTGTTGTTGTTTTGTGTGTTTTGTGATAGATTTAAACGCTTGGAAGTACATTAAAACGTAAGTAATTGTTATTTTATTTATTATTGTAATGATTCTAGTAGCAATAGCAATGTTTTAATAATGTAAACGGTATAAAAACTTAAAATAAATAGTGGCCGGCGCGTGCTTTTGCGTGTTCGTTTTTTCTCCGTGTCGTAATTATGCTTTTATCAATCTAAACTAATAAGATTCTTATGTATTCTTATTAGATTTCTAATAATATTAACGTATTTGTAAGTAACAATCACCGAGGACATCCCAGATATCGACGAGAGCAAGGTTAGAGCGGCTGTCGAGCAGCTTAAGAATAATAAATCTTCCAGTGATGACGGAATTACAAGAGAACTCTTAAAAGCGGGCGGGATCGCAATCCTGAAGGAGCTAACTAGCCTGTTCAATTCCGTCATCCAACAGGGCTTAGCACCTCAGGCGTGGAGTGGGAGTGCGGTAGTTCTGTTCTTTAAGAAAGGTGATAAAACCGTACTTAAGAACTATAGACCTATCTCACTCCTAAGCCCCGTCTACAAGTTGTTCTCGAGAGTCCTCACAAACCGTCTCGCTAGAAAACTTGACGAGTTCCAGCCTCTAGAACAAGCCGGGTTTCGAAAAGGTTTCAGCACCGTGGACCACATCCATACTGTTCGGCAGATTGTACAGAAGACCGAAGAGTACAATCAGCCGCTGTGTATGGCTTTCGTGGACTACGAGAAAGCCTTCGACTCCATCGAAACTTGGGCAGTCCTGGATGCTCTGCAACGATTTCGCATTGACTGGCGTTATATAGAAGTATTCAGATGCCTGTATGACACCGCCACAATGACCGTCCAGCTTCAGGACCAGAAAACGAACCCGATAGAGCTGCGTCGAGGAGTGAGACAGGGAGATGTAATATCTCTCAAATTATTCACCAACGCGCTTGAGGATGTTTTTAAAACACTGGACTGGACTGGACGGGGAATCAATGTGAATGGTAAGTACATCTCACACCTACGGTTCGCCGATGACATCGTCATTATAGCAGAGTCGCTGGAACAGCTTAGCGGGATGCTGCACAGCCTAAATGGAGCCTCGCGACGGGTTGGTCTCGGCATGAACTTGGATAAAACCCAGATCATGTTTAATAGACATGTTATGCCGAGGCCGATTTACGTCGATGGGTCGATGCTCGAAGTTGTTCAAGAGTATGTCTATCTTGGACAAGTGATTCGACTTGGTAGGAACAACTTCGAGAAAGAAATCGACAAGCGAACCCAGTTGGGGTGGCCAGCGTTTCGTAAGCTTCGTCAGGTTTTCTCATCTCCTTTACCGTAATGCCTAAAGACCAAAGTCTTTGACCAGTGCGTCCTACCTGTTATGACCTACGGTGCCGAAACGTGGACACTCACGGTAGAGCTAGTCCAAAAATTTAATGTCACTCAGCGGGCTATGGAGCGAGCTATGCTAAGAGTTTCTTTGAGGGATAAACTTAGAAATGAGGTTATCCGTCAAAGAACCAAGGTTACCGACATAGCTCGCAGAATAAGCAAGCTGAAGTGGCAATGGGCTGGCCATATCTGTAGAAGGATGGAGCAAGCGAGTCCTAGAGTGGAGACCGCGACTTGGTAAACGTAAGGTAGGACGCCCCCCGGTCAGGTGGCGTCCTACCTTACCGATGACCTGAAAAAGGTAGCTGGGTCAGACTGGATGCATTAGGCGGAAGACCGGATGTTGTGGCGTAAAATGGGAGAGGCCTATGTCCAGCAGTGGACTGCGGTGAGCTGATTGAAGTAATAATTTGTAATTTAATATTATAAAATATATCAATAAATATGAATAATTTGACTCTAAACACAAAACGGACCCTTGACGCGCAGTTTTACACGATGTTTTCATTTTATTTTGCCTAAGGATGATATATGTGCTATACATTGTTAGAAAGGTAATGTTTTTTTCTTATAGAAACAATATAGCTAATAGTAAATTGTATTGTTTCTAGATATATAAAATGAAGAGAATAATACCGGTGATATTGTCATGATTATTTGCCTATTTTCATAAAATACCTTTTTAGATAGGTAGTATAATAATCTGTATTGCTTTATTTATTTTTTTGATTATCGTAATTGAGTAGATTTCATACAATAAAAACCTTAAACAAACTATATAACGTAGGCGCCGGATCGGCTTGACAATTCTCAGAATGAGATGCAAACGATGACAAATGTGTGCGTGTGACTCGCACGCTGAGTAAGTTGTCAAAATAAAGTCATAGATAAATGGCGCTAAATTCAAGTGAATAATTCGCATTCGCATTCGCGAATATCAACAGCAGATTTGCATCCGCATTCGCATTCGCGAATGCCTAAAAATTGACATTCGTTACATCATTATTACATACCTATTTAAAAAATAACAAATTTTTTTTTTTTACAATGTGGCAAAGTTTAATTTCGTTCTACCGCGATATAGATAAAAAGCGCGGGAATATTCTAAAACACAAAACACGCGGGTGTCGTGAAAATCAAGCAGATCGATGTCAAACTTATTTAAATCCTGTCGTATAATCAATAAATGTGTTGAGTTTACTACCTACATGCTTTTAAAGCTAGTTATTCCCAATAAACAATAGTGTAATTTAAAAGTGATGTGCCTAATACCTTCACGAACGTGAGCACTTGTGTCATAAAACTTAGTGCCGTGATTCTTGACAGTTACATTTTTGTATTTTAACTTTTTCCTCCATCATGAAGTTAACTCGATTATATATTATTTTCTACTGAGCTCTACGGGTTTGCGTTTCCTGAGTGCTGTTTATTATGTTTTTTTTATTTGTTAGGTGTTTTCTCGGCATTATGGTTTGTTACAAGTTATACCATTTATATATACCAGTACTAGGCAGCTTATACAGGCGGCGGATCCTGAAGCAAATCCTAAATTGGTGTGTATATTAAATTTGTCAATATCAAACCTAGATCATTAATTTACTAAGTCTCTCAAAAGACAATTTACCTCAATATAAAGGTTGTGAAATAAAACGCTTATCTATTAGAAAATTTAGTATATCAATTTTCACAATTATAGCCATACGTCTATGATATAAAAACAAATGTGTAAACATAAACCTTTAATTACAAATTCAACGATAATAGATTCCCCAAGGAGTGTAAGCACCAATTATTTAGTATAGTTTAATACTTCGAGTTAGTTGCAAGGAGTCACTCGCTAGCCTCTTCAAATAAATAGTCTTTTTATAATATCTTCACAAATAATTTAAGTGTATAATACTTATAGGTTTAACTAGAAAGGTGAGCGAGTGACGAGTTGTTTTACGTCGGTTTTGACAAGAAATTTATAACGAATTATTTATTTATTTATAAAAATCTATTCATTTCTCCGTTTTAAGTGTTCGAGATAGCTGCTATAACCGTTTAAAATATAAGAAAGCCTGGCAACCACATTATCATCACGAAGGTTACATTAGTGTAAATAATATATTTTAGGAGTCACTACAAGTAATTATTTGGTTTAGTGCACAGCAGGTTTATTTTAAAAGCTCTAATCATACAACAAAAATAATACAACAATATTTTAAATAATGTTGTAAAACTATAATATCTAATCTCTTTTATAGCTATATATTGATTGGCAGGCTTCCTTTGAATATAAAAGCTTACGATATAGTGAGAATCGACACATCTACTCGTCAGGACTAGACACTAGAAAGTCTGAAAATGAGTATACAAACACACGAAAGAAATGCATGCATTCTTCTTATAATAATAAATGGAATCACTATGATATCCGAAACTAACAGAGTCAATATATACAACAAAATCAATGAAAATGTCAATGTTGTTTTGTATTAGACGATATTGATATTACGTTCAAAATGTTCTGTTGAGAATGTTTTGTGTAATACAGTTGGAAGTAAATAAAAACATTGATGGGAGATCAACGTACGACTGTGGATTTGTGCTAATCATAACACGTCACATTTCGCATGCTCAGTATGTTTTATCACATTATATCATCAGATCCACAGCTAATTTACGAAATAAATATTCACAAAAACGAGGTATACTATACCACCACTAAAAAAATAAATATTTTGGTGCGCTAATACTTTTAAAATTGTCCGCTATATTAGTTTTAAAGAGTGAAGCTCGCTAAATAACTTATATATGTAGAGTACGGACACGGCGCGGTCGGCTAGAGGCGAGGCAATAGTGCACGAGACGCGTGTCACAGAGGCGCCGGGCGGGCGGGTCGCGGCGCGAGCGGGCGGCGCGACTACTCGGGCTCGGGCGAGTCGGGCGCGTCTACGGCGGCCACGGTGGTGCCGCCCGCCGCACGCCCCTTCTTCAGGTAGCTGGCGCTGTCGAACTCCAGGCAACTCTGTCGACACGATAGCACATTATCTCACCTGCTCTGCGGCCCGCGGTGCCTCTCGTGTTAGTGTGCTGAGCGTCGGCATCCTTGTGACTATTATTTACATGTGAAACCGTCCACCCGATGCTAGAGAGTTGGCAGTTAGTTAGGAGGTAAGCGAAAGAACAGCCAAAGACGATGAGTGTTTTGAAACTTTTATATTTGAAAATCATAAATTGACAATCGTATTGAAACAACACTGGTAATTTTAATTCTTACTCAATTAAAAACAATCAACAATAACAAATGAACATAACAGAAAAACAACAGTAAAAATTTTGGACTTCACTCAACGAAAATAGGCGAACAGTTTCTCTACCTGTAGCGAACCCCTCTCGAGTAACCATTCTGTCCAAGCAGCGTGAACAAATAGACATGACAAATTTATATTAGTATTAGTAATAAACACTTAGTAAAGCTTTCAAAACTATTCATTCTTGTAAATAACATGGCGTAAAAGATTTATCAATATTCATCTGTCAATAAACACTTTCGTATACTAGTACTAAAAAATTCTTTCATTACTTCAATAATGAAAAATATTTTTTTTCTAAAAGGATAAAGGATTTCCACTGCAGCTATAATAATAGTCTTAATCTTACGCCTAGTCAGTCTTGTGGGTTAGTTGCGAGTGAAAAATAAGTTAATGACTTGACATAATTATAGACAGACAAATTGAACGTCACCACCCCGGACTCCGGCGGAGCCCTATCACATAATACTAGCGTCAGTCTTATCAATTAACTTACAACTTACGTTACTGAGATCAATATAATTCCTATTATAAGAATCGCTTACAATTTACATATAGCGTTAAGCTTAATAGGCTACGAGGGCCGGGTCGAGAGCCCGGAGGCGGCGAAATTCATGCGACTAGAAATTTAACTATTCTATCTTCGAATAACCGTCGGCATCTCAACGTAGATTCCGAAAAGCACCATGCACAGGATTAGGGAGGCGGGGGAGGCGGAAGCTCGGTGAGGTCGAGAGGGTCCGGCGGGCGAGGGCGGGCGCTAGTAGAAGTTGCGGCACAGCAGCGCCGCCAGGTAGTTGGGGTGGTGCAGCGGCGCCCACACGCGGAAGGGCGCGAGCACGCGCGCGCCCCCGCCCGCCGGCGCGGCGCGGCGCGCGCCCAGCGTTACCTTGCGCGCCAGCTCCGGCGGGAAGGCGGCCAGGCCGCTGGGCGGCAGCTTGCTGAGCGGCGAGTCGGCGTACTGCACCAGCGTCTCGTACGTGTACGTCTGCCGCGCGCCCGCGCCTGCAACAGGGGGCTCTGGTCACCGGCTCGCTAGCTCGACTCCCACTGGCTAACTTGTTGAATATCACTATCCAAGCATCTCAAAAACAGTCCTATGCACAAAATATTGCAAGCCGTGGAAGAGTGAAAGCGGTATGTAATGCGATGTTAAACAGCACTACTATTGTTATTATTAAGCGAATAAGTTAATAAGTAGGTATTCACAGCAGGTATTTGACTGACTTCTGCATTTTTTTGAAACAACATGAGTATGAACGAATGTTATGTGACATATTAGCACTGTAGAGGATGGGATGACTTACTTGTTAATCGTTTTAGCATGCTAAATATTATATTTATATATTTTACTTGTCGGATCTTAATCCATTACATAATAATTACTAGAATATGAATGATGTTGAATCAAAACCAAAAGTTTAAATGAAATACGTATTCATATACATATACTTAATGATATTAAGTGGAAATGGAATGAAAAGTGTAAATCACAAATATTTAAAATATTATTTTAAAATTATTTACCGTGACGTGGTAAACTAATAACTCCAAATCTTCAATAAGATAATTATGATAGAACAACTGAATCAAGTCACAAAACACATAAATATAACAGGTAATTCAAATAATTTATTTGCTATCTTGTTCAAAAAGATTAGAGCCCAAATGATGTGTTACTGAATATCAAAAACACTCGCGCCGCGACACGCAAACTTCACTTTTGTCATACGTAATATTTTATAATTTAACCGTCTTTTAATGAGGCAATAACAACATACAGTTTGTGTCGCCGCGGCTCGACACTGGTGTGTGTAGAGTGTAGTACTGTTTGGTGTAGAGAGCACGCGGTGTGGCGTTACCTTGGTTTTTATCAATGCTGGTGGCTCGCGAGAACCGCGGGCGGCGCGGCGTGGCGTCCGTCTCGGCCGCCGCTGCACAAACGCCAGGTCACACACACGCACACACACACACACCGACCACGGCCGACTCACACGTCTCCGCGGAACCAACTGCATCCCACCACCCACGGATTGGGAAGCGACACTTCAAACTTCACAGGGGACTGTTGTCTGTCGTATTCGTACTGTCTATGTTTGCCGAAAATTCAAAAATAACATAAAATGCTCCCAATCAGGAAATTTCAAGTTTCTGCTTCCAAGAATGTAGTACATGAGATAATGGTATATATCAAACGTGATACAGTTGCTTCAGTGGAGAGTTACTTGGGTTAACATTTTTGTAATTATGGCAGGTAGTGGTGATCTCTAATGATTAGTTATAAAACAGGACCTTGTTAAATGAAAATTTGGAAAATACACTGCCGCGACCGTGGATCGAGGTGGATTTAAGGATAAATAATAGAAAATATGAGTGACATAAATATAAATAATAGCTGTATGTTCGATCTGTACCAAAAGTAAATACTTGAATAATGAAACTAAAACACTGGGCTCGAAATATATGGTTTAAATCAAATCGATGTTATGAGGTGTCGCATTATTATATTGATAATATAAAAGTACACATGCTTCAGTCAGTCCTAGAAAATAAAACCTGACTACCGGTTATTTAGAAATAACACACCATCACTGTAAGTGCGAGATATTGCATGCTTCCAAATCGGGATGCATTGCCTGGCTACTACATCATGCGCTCTGCAAATATTATTTATTTTGCACTTTTAAAATATTTTAAACTGGCAATGGTAATATGCTTAAGAATAAATATAGTAGGTTTGGGGCTAAAAATAATTCCTGTCGCATTAAATTACCATAAAACTGTAAGACATGGTTTCGATGAGCTACTCTAGTTTTGCAGTCAGTTTAAACGCATTCGTTTGAGCTTTTCAATAAATGCGTAAATACTTAGTTTAATAAATAAAATATTGGTGCTGCTGGCTCCACACCAGGATCTTTAAAACAGCGTCTATTGACCAACTCAAAAATGCATTTAATAGGGCAACGAATTTATACATAAAATACACCCAATTCTTCCCCGGTTATACAGAATTCAGTAAATAAATAAAATGAAAATTATCTATTCATAAGGGCTTATTATCATCGACGATTACTAACTACAACATGAAGTTCTGTATGTGTCGTAGAATATTTTAATTGGTAAATCAATTCGTAGCAGGTAATCTAGCATTATTGTAGCGGCCGAAATACGAGCTATTACCAGGATCATTGAAAAAATCACAGTTCGTTTAGGACGACTGGAAACCAGAAGAACGCTTATTGGCTAATCTAAGCATTGATTTATAAAAATAAAAAATATATGTAGCCATTAGCCATTACCGCATTCATGCATCAATGCATAGCGTGCGCTCGTAACAGTCCATCACTCATTACATGAGCGATTATTCATAGCTTATCTAAGATAATGGATAAACGGAGGTGGTTTTTTGCAAACAATCCTGATAATAAATAGATTGTAGGTATCATTGCTTAAATCTGTTTAAGACTAAAAATCCAGCTGCTTTATACTGGTTCTAGCTGATAATGCGAATCTTCTAATTGTACAAGGCCTCGCGGCAAGAGCATTAATATTTTTATATTCAAACTGTATAACGGGCGGCTAGTACACGGCGCAGGAGCAGGGAGAGGGCGACTGACCGAGGTCGGGGGCGGCGCGCGGCGCGAACACGTCGTCGTCGGCGCCGTTGAGCGCCGCGTCGTCGCGCAGCAGCAGCGCGGCGGCGGGCCGCTGCGACAGCGTGAAGAAGTCGCCCGAGCCCGCGCCCATCGCCTCCAGCGCGCCCGCGCTCTCGAAGTACTCGTCCAGCACGAGCTTCGCGGTCTGCAACCCACAGCGCGCCCGTCACTACCGCCCTCCAGCCTCGCAGCCATTGTAACCGACGAGCCCTTACCTTTACAAGATCCAAATTATTGCCCGTGATCTTAATGGAATGTTGCCCAAAAGTCACAGTGTACTTATACTCTCCTAGTGCGGCGTCATTCGTGGAGAAGCTATGAAGTAGAGCCCGGGAATTGTGTGGAGATTTCTGAAATACAGTTATGGTTTGTGAGACAGACAAAAATGATATGTGGCACCAAACATCTACATTGGACATTAGCAGCGCGCCGCCCTCGAGCGCGGACTCCAGGCGCACGGGCGACGCGTTGCGCCGGATCGTGTCGCCGAGCAGGTGCTTCGCGTGTATAGTGTATAGTGTATGGTGTATAGTGTATAGTGTATGGTGTGCGGTGTGTACCTCCATCTGGCGCGGCGCGTCGTCGTCCCCGTTGGAGTCGAGCGAGGCGCGGGAGCCGGCCAGCGCGCCGCCCTCGAGCGCGGACTCCAGGCGCACGGGCGACGCGTTGCGCCGGATCGTGTCGCCGAGCAGGTGCTTCGCGTGTATAGTGTATAGTGTATGGTGTATAGTGTATAGTGTATGGTGTGCGGTGTGTACCTCCATCTGGCGCGGCGCGTCGTCGTCCCCGTTGGAGTCGAGCGAGGCGCGGGAGCCGGCCAGCGCGCCGCCCTCGAGCGCGGACTCCAGGCGCACGGGCGACGCGTTGCGCCGGATCATGTCGCCGATCAGGTGCTTCGCGTGTATAGTGTATGGTGTATAGTGTATGGTGTATAGTGTATGGTGTGCGGTGTGTACCTCCCTCTGGCGCGGCGCGTCGTCGTCCCCGTTGGAGTCGAGCGAGGCGCGGGAGCCGGCCAGCGCGCCGCCCTCGAGCGCGGACTCCAGGCGCACGGGCGACGCGTTGCGCCGGATCGTGTCGCCGATCAGGTGCTTCGCGTGGCTGCGTACACACACACGTCACGTGTATTCGAATATCGACTAACCAACACGTACACGAGCAACCATTAATAACCGTTGCTCATCAGCACAATAGGCCATTGACTAAAGTATGGTTAATACGAAGCCGGTGCGCTGGCGCCAGACCTACAGACAAGCCACTGTTGGCTTGGCTCGTGATGTTTAGATGAAGCCAAGTCAACCTAGATTTTTCTTGTGGTACGCACACATTTGACGTTAATAATAATCCACCAGCGACTAGCGCAATGCATCTAAACGTGTCCGCAGCGCTGGCACGGAGTTCGAGAGGTATGCGGGCGAAGATCACTGCATTGAAAAATAGACGGGCGCTCTATTCTCGCCAGCGCTGGCTTTGCTTGAAAACTATTTATACAAGGCCAATACCAAGCCTTAAGGTTTAGCACTTCCTTGGCTGTTTAACCTATACATGGACAATTGTTTAAAAGATTTAAAAGATTGTGAATGGGGATTAAGAATGAATGAGTTACTAGTCAAATGTCTTCTTTATGCCGATGACCAAGTAATACTTGCGTCATCAGCAGAAGAGTTGCAGGCGATGGTAACTATTATGCATGATGCTATTGAGAGTAAAGGAATGAAAATAAATGTAAACAAGACGAAAGTAATGGTATTTGAAAAGGAAGAGGTGCGTGACGATGTGTAATATTATGATTGATGGAGAAAAAGTGGAGCAAGTGAAAGAGTTTGTATATTTAGGTACTTTGTTTACAAGGGATGGTAAACATGAGGGAGATATTGAAAGGAGAACGATTGCTGGCAACAAAGTTTATTAGTTATTATACCAAGTGATTAATTTCAACCACGCTGGGCTGTGTGGTGTCGGCCAAATAGAATAGCACCAACCCAACTCTTCCCGTGGGTGTCGTAAAAGGCGACTAAAGGACACAAACCGGGGAGCGGGCAGCAGCGCTCCCTGCAGTACAAATCCACCATTCAACTGCGATTCCCAACCCGCATGCCCAGCGTGGGGATTATGGGCATTACCCCCAAATGATGATACACGCCAAAAGAAAATGGCCCCCAGTTCCCGGCCGCCTCGCTATTCCTGGCCATGGCAGCGGCCACGGTAACGGCGGGGCAGGGGGTGCTAAGAATCCCCGGGCTACATTAGGCTGCCATTCATTACAAAATTTGACCCTGGCTACGTTTAACGGACGCACTCTGAGGCTTGACCACCATCTAGCGCAGTTGGAAGTGGAGTTAGAGAACATTAAATGGCATATTCTGGGGTTATGTGAAGTCCGTAGAGAGGGGGAGGACACCGTAACCTTAGACTCGGGCCATCTTCTCTACTTTCGCGAGGGTGATAAAACATCCCAGGGTGGCGTAGGTTTCCTCGTCAATAAGGCCCTCTCTAACAACGTTGAAGAAATCTCCAGTGTGTCGACCAGGGTAGCGTACCTGATCCTTCGGCTGTCCAAGCGCTACAGCATGAAGGTCATACAGGTTTACGCACCGACCTCGACATACTCGGATGATGTAGTGCAGGATATGTACGAAGACATATCCAAAGCCTTGCACAACACCACTAAGGCTCACTTCAATGTTGTTATGGGGGACTTTAACGGCAAAGTGGGAACCCAGACTGGCAATGAATCCCGGATAGGCCCGCATGGTTATGGAGTTAGGAATCACAGGGGACAAATGCTTGTCAACTTCCTTGAGAAAGAGGGACTGTTCTTAATGAACTCCTTCTTTAAGAAACAGCCTCAAAGGAAGTGGACATGGCAAAGCCCCGACACTGACTAAAAATGAGATCGACTTCATCATGACGGATAGCAAGCACATATTCAGATATGTCTCAGTGATCAACAGGTTCAATACCGGATCTGATCACCGACTCCTCCTAGGCTCTCTGAATATCAACTTAAAGCTTGAAAGAAATCACCTGATGAAGTCCACGCTCCGACCTAACCCAATCCAAATCATGACGGGTACCGAGAAGTTTCAGCAGTTTCTCGGGGATAGATTTGACGCCTTGGAACCCACCGATGACGCTGACGAGACCCTACACAATCTGGTCAAAACTCTGAGGGACGAGGGCATCAAATTCTGCAGAACGCAACGGACTGGCAGGAAATCCAAACTCTCGGCTGAGACTCTCGGGTTGATGACAAAAAGACGGGAAACCACCCAAGCGACTTCGTCTGAGAGGTCAGACCTGAACAAGCAAATTGCGAAGATGGTACGGCGCGACCTTCGGAGCTCCAACACACGTCTCATTGAAGAGGCAATAGAGCGAAACCGAGGGTCCAAAGTATTCACTCAGCAGCTTGGCAGGAGCCACCTGACGAAGCTAAAAACGCACGACGGGAGGACCGTATCGTCGAAGCCGGAGATCTCCGCCGAGATAGAGAATTTCTATGGCCGATTATACGCTGCACATGCCCCTCATTCCAGACGAGACGACCACGATTCCAGAGCCACCCTGATACGCCACTACACCGACGAACTGCCAGACATCAGTCAAGACGAGATCGTGTTAGCTCTGAGTCAGCTTAAAAATGGAAAAGCCCCCGGTGAGGACGGAATAACATCAGAGCTTCTTAAAGCTGGAGGAGCACCTGTTATACAGGAATTACAGAACCTCTTCAACGCCGTCCTTCACAGTGGGAGAACTCCAAAGGCGTGGAGCGGGAGTTTGGTGGTGCTCTTTTTTAAGAAGGGTGACAAAACCCTCCTTAAAAATTACAGACCCATCTCGCTCCTGAGCCATGTCTATAAGCTGTTCTCACGAGTGGTCACGAACCGTCTCGCCAGAAGACTCGACGAGTTCCAGCCACCGGAACAGGCCGGGTTTCGAGGAGGATATGGCACCATAGACCACATTCACACAGTGAGGCAGATTATACAGAAGTCCGAAGAATATAATCGGCCCCTGTGTCTGGCCTTTGTGGACTATGAGAAGGCCTTTGACTCTGTCGAAACCTGGGCTGTTCTGGAATCCCTACAGCGATGCCAAGTAGACTATCGTTATATCGAGGTGCTGAGATGTCTGTACGAAGTCGTCACCATGAGTGTCCAAGTACAGGGCCAGCAGTCTAAACCTATCCAATTGCACAGAGGAGTGAGACAGGGGGATGTTATATCCCCGAAACTGTTCACAAGCGCGTTGGAAGATATGTTTAAGACGCTGGACTGGAAAGGAAAAGGCATTAACATAAACGGCGACTACATCTCACACCTGCGATTCGCAGATGACATAGTCTTAATGGCGGAGTCGCTAGAGGAGCTGAACCAGATGCTGGACGGCCTAGCAGCAGCCTCGCGACGTATCGGCCTTGGCATGAATTTGGATAAAACCAAAGTCATGATCAATAGCCACATTGATCCAATACCGATCGTCGTACATGGTCACCCTCTCGAAATCGTTTCTGAATACACTTACCTCGGGCAGATTCTGCAGTTAGGTAAAAACAATTTCGAGAGGGAGGCCAGGAGGAGGATCCAGCTGGGCTGGGCAGCGTTTGGGAAACTACGCCGAGTCTTCTCGTCATCTATACCGCAATGCTTGAAAACGAAAGTTTTTAATCAGTGCGTGCTACCCGTCATGACCTACGGAGCCGAGACATGGACACTCACGGTAGGGTTGGTCCACCAGTTCAAAGTCGCTCAGCGAGCTATGGAGAGAGCTATGCTCGGAGTTTCTCTGAAGGATAGGATTCGTAACGAATACATCCGACAGAGAACCAAAGTCATCGACATAGCTCAGAGAATTAGCAAGCTGAAGTGGCAGTGGGCTGGCCATATCGCGCGAAGAACCGACAACCGCTGGGGTAAACGTGTTCTTGAGTGGAAACCGCGACTCGGCAAACGTAGTGTAGGACGCCCTCCGACCAGATGGGATGACGATCTGCGAAAGACTGCAGGCAGATGCTGGATGCGGCAAGCCGAAGACAGGGCGCTATGGCGCTCATTAGGGGAGGGCTATGTCCAGCAGTGGACTATTATAGCCCGATGATGATGACGCATTTTATGTATTCGTGTTAACTGGCATATACGAAGGGGCGTTCAATGTATTCTCGGTATCGGGGTGATATATATACTAATGATGAGGGTATTTAAATTATCTTATTAGTTACAGAAAACATGAAGGTTATATAAAAAAAAATTTTGTCTTCACCATTAGTATTCAAGATATCATTACGAAAAGGCAACTACGATGACCGATGCGACAATGTTGAAAAAGATCGAGCATCATCGCGCTGTGATAAAATTCCTTTCACAGCAAGAAAGTTATTCACAAAGAAATGGTGGCTGTTTACCAAGATTCTGCTCCTTCACTATTTATTATTCCGCGCCAGTTCACACAGTGCGCGTTGCTAAGACTGCTGGGCGGGAATGTGGATTTGAAAATATCAATCATTCACCCTACAGCCCAGACCTGGCCCCTAGTGATTACTTTCTGTTCCCAAACCTTAAGAAAGATGTTCGAGGTAAACGTTTTTCCGACGACGAAGAGTTGAACGCGGCAATTGATGAACACAAGGAAGAAAAATATTTTTTAGGGGTATTGAAGTTACTTTCCCGCTGTAATACGTGTATTGAGGCAGTGGGGGACTATATTGAAAAAAATATTTTTTAGAATTTTCTCCTTTTTTATGGTACCGAGAATACATTGAACTCCCCTCATATGTTTCCATAATGTAAATTTAAAAATTGTTAATACCTACTATCATTTAGTGAAAATCTCGTAATAAAGATAAAATGCCGAAAATAGCCACCAAGCTCACATATTGTGATAAGATTAAGACAACGAAATAGATACTTACTTCACGTTTTCCTCATTCGGCCCGGTGATCTGAACTAGACGCTCCTTTGCGCCGGGACTCACTGAAATCATCGATACACATATGATTCTAGCGTCCAAACATATTACACCTTATTAGTATGTATTAATGAGTTTATAAGCACGTAGCTAGATGCGATTAATAGGCAGTGAGATGAGATGTTACTTTGAAAATTAATATTTTTTAGGTTTAAACCATTACCATACAATTATATTTTGATTAAACTAAACATAAGTAGATGGCAAAGTATGTAGACTATATTTCAATGTTTGATATTCAAACTTGTATTTCGGTTGAAGTCACACTGGAATGACAAAAAGGAATTGTTAGGGAGATTGTGTTAAAAATGATTGAGAGTGAAGATTATTTTGGTAGAAAGAAGTGGAAGAACCCGCCACACCATGCGCAAGCACCTCACAGCCCGCACCGTGCGTTCATACCTCGCTGAAACGATATAATCGTGTCACTTAGCTCCTCGATCATGTGCACCCTCCTGCCCTTGATACCCATCACTGTAACACCACAACACAACTTCAGATACGCCGCCAGGATTGCTCTCCTTTCGTCACCACCCAAATTACTTGTTTTCAACATACTATAGACAAACCCAAGTAAGTATTGTATAATATGGGACGCTCGAAATATGTTGGTAGCAAGATATATAGGGCTCACAGAAACCTAATCAAAGCATATAATCAATTGTATATATTTTCTAATTTACTAATTTACTTGTCTTTTATCGACGTGCACTATTGAACTAAACAACGAAAATTGACGAAATAATACTAAGTAAAGAGAAGCGAAATATGGACTCCCGAATCATGCACTGTTTTCTTTTCCCCATTTATTTATCAATATAACATTATAATTATGTACTCTAAAAAGTCAACATGCAAGTACCCCATTCATATAATTCGTATTAGATAAGAGATTCGTGCCCATCACCTTTCCCAGAGTCAGCATTCCTGATGACGACTTCATCCTTGGAATAGTTCTTGCCGGGGATCTTAGTCGGCTTGGGGAACTTGCCCGAGGGCTTGATGATCTCGCCGGGGCCGAGCAGCGACGGCGGCTCGGCCGGCGCAGCCAGCGTGGGGGACACCGAGCCGCCCGAGCCCGACCCCTCCATCGTCGGCACCAGCAGTGGCTGCCGCAAGCACTTGGCGTTAGCACTCGCTACACGCTCGTCTCCGGATACATGTTATTACATAAACTAGGTCGGCTGCTTCTTCAACGGAAGTTAATATTGCGCACCAAATTAATGTTGTGCTGAATGTACTATTGAAATCTACTTTATACGGATTATATACGCGATTTATTTTCAATAATATAGCATTCTTTAAATTAAGCAACAATGCTTTTCAGCAGCCAGCCAGCATTTTGGAAATAAACTGTATACTACACATTCACTATGTACGAACTACCTGTGTGTAATAGGTAGTTCGTACCAGGGATGTTGCGGTAGCAGATTTATTGATATTTGAAATCTCACATCCGCGGATGCGGATGTCCAAATCGATGCGGAAGCTCCGCAATTGCGGATGTATATTAATATTCGCAACATCACTAGTTAGTACATTGTGAATGTGCATTGAATGACTACATAAGTGCCGTACTTGTCTTATAAGATGCAACAATTGAATTGTTGATAGTAATAAGATGACGACATAATTCTTTTGGGTAATTGTGTTGTTTATTTAGATCAATTTAGGATAAATAACTTAAAATAAAATCTTACCTCAGCATGTGTGCCGCGGTGTCTATAATATTGACTCATGTAGTCAGAGCCTTGCCAGAGCTTGGCGCGCAGCTCTATAAGCTCGAGAAGATGAAGTCTAGTTTTCTTATCCAGTCGTTCATCCTGTGAACCATTGCGGAACACAACAAAATATCTGGGAACAAATAGTGTTATAGTTATTTCATTTAAAATCTCATGTAAGAAATAATAAGGGTTCCACTTTTCACATTTGGTATGGAACCCTATTAAGGCCTATAATCTTGGAGAAACAGTATGTGAAAACAAAAATCATGATACCAGACATACATGCCATTAAATGTAGTAATATGGTAAAGCACTAGTTTCCTAAGATATTGCAAAACACTTCTTTTATCTAACTCTTCTTCAATGATATGAAAGGTGATTATTTTTTTCTAATGGATAAATAATTAAAATGCTTTGTTATCGAAAATGTAATATGTAAAGATTTTCTTAAGCCACTTAAAAATAGCAAGCAATGCAAATGATAAAATATTGTTTCGCAGGCCACAAGTATCAATAGGAATAGCAAAACGTGCGAAAATTTGTCAATGTTCGCAAATACTAGATGACTAAGATTCGTCATTAGACGACGAGCTATCAAACTGCGTAGCTGTTTGCACTGGCTCTTAGCCTAGTAGTGAATTGCTCATAATTCTGATTATATACAAAATCTTCCTATCTTCTATAATATAAAACAAAACTGTCTGATAGGAAAGGGATCGGAGAAGGTAAAATTCGAAACTAATTATCTCATTGAAATAATTATTTGATCAATATTTAGAAACAATTCTCAGAAATGGATATGGTATATTTTATCAGTAAAAAAATTGTCTCCTTAGAGAACAATTGGGTAACGTAAGTTGGTAGGAAAAACTGCAGAGATAGGAGGTAATACATAGAAGAATACATACATAATAATACATACTTTCAGTTGAAACTTGGAAAATGGAATGGTATTACAGAAGTAGCATAAAATGATAATTATATACAAAATTAAAAGTATAATTGCATAAAGATGATTATAGCAAACAGAGTGCTGCACTACAATTCATCTACCTACTATTATATTACTACTAATAATAACTACTATCAAAATTTGTACAAACCTATCAAGAAAGTCCTTGTAAAGTGCTTCGAGCTGAGCGCCATAAAGCTTCAAATTAGAGTACATGGTGGCCACATTGCTTTGAAGCGCACGGTCATAATTGCCCTGCATCATTTGGTACGCCACCGCTTCAGTTAACACTATCAGATCATCAACTGAAACAATAAATTATATTATTAAAACTATGATACAAGTGTGACTCTGTAAGCTATAAAATACTAACAACAAGATAGACTTTGTAATTATTTTAAAATTGCAATACTATAATAAACAAACAAGATGTGGTTACTATAGATCTCTCTTAAATAAAAAGTACTAGTTTGTCCATTTGCTATGTAAGCACTTAGTGCATACTGGTATAAATTAGGAATTGCTTAGTCATGTGGTATTAGAAAGTTTGTGTGTTGTACATATTTAAACGACTAAGTATATATTCCTAACGTCTTTGCTTGAGTTTTATGTACTAATTCATACTTAAGTTAGTACATCAAATCTAGGTCACATACCATTAACACTGAACGTGATAAGACTCATTTTAACAGGAAAAGGTAAACGCAATAGAAAAATGTTTTCTACATAATTTTATAGTGTCTACTTAATTAAATAAATTATTTACTTAGTGATAAGGGCCTTAAACAAAATCTTAATTTACTATGATGCTGAGACGTAAACTTCACAGTAAAACACACAGGAAATGTTGCTCAAAAAGTAGACTATAACAGATCATTATGATGAATGTTTTTAAAATTTCAGTGCAAAGCATACAGATCAGATTAAGAAAAATTATAGTTCAACTGAGGTGAAAATATACAATAATTAGTGTGTGAAAAATTCATTTACAATAATAAATTCGTAATAAATTTAAAAATAGAAGTATATTTTGATGTAATAAGACAAGTACCATAATAATAATACAATGACAATTGTAATTTTTTAATTAGACTTTTTAAAAATCATACGTTTAATTTAACAAAAATCTAATAAGATGCTTACCAGAATTTATTTTGACGTCCAACACAGAGTTGCGGTTGTGTGCGGAACTGGTCGTCGATTTCAGGGGTCTGGGCACCTCCAGTTTCTTAACCGTGCGGGTCATTTTCGTTAGGGTCGACATGGTGCTAACAAAACAAACAATATTGCCGTAACAATAAAATACAATGTCGCAAAAGATAGCTAGGCAAAGAATCATTAACAATGTCTCATTTTTGTTGGGAGGATGAGTAACCTTGTCATAATTTATACACAGTAAATACAACTGCATACTAGTAAAAATATCGGGAAACTCACTCATCCATGGCGACAGCGCCTCGATGTACACTAGAACCACTCTAAAGTAAATCGTGTGAAAAGTGAAAGTGATGACAATGAATGATCCTAGTGAATAAATTCGGAACAAATCCAATACGTGTTCATTACTCGTAATATTGGTTTTTCGTGTAATAAAAACGGATTAGGTGGAAAAATTTTGACTTTATAGAAGATTAAATATTTTGCTCGATGAAAAACATTTAGACAAAACAATTGAAAGCCATGGAACACTATGAAATAAGAAATAAACAAGAAAACTCACCTGGCTACGCCATTAATTCGCAATAAAAATAAATTCGAACTAGAGAAGGCCGCTGGAATCGAAATTTACATTTTGAGGATTTATATCGTGAACAAATTGTTTTCAAAAAATTATAAGAATTTGTAATGAGGGTAATTGTATATAATATACATATGTTTTAAATGTGAAATATGTTGAAGGTAGTAACGGTAGTAATTATTTAATAACCGAAATTTATATAAATGAGTAATGACTAGGTGCAGCACTATGGCATCGTTCAGTTACAAAATATGTTACAAATTTACAATGTGACTATCTCGGTAAAAATTTTCTTCGAGAACATGAATTATTTTGTCAAAAATAGAAAGCCTGCAGTTAATTCATGGTTTCAAATATTTTAATATTTGATTTGTACAGTGCATACATACATAGTCGTAGACCATGGTCCATCGAAGTCCATTAATCTGGACATATTATACGCCTACAACAATATTATTATTAAATACAATAGCATGTTAAGTAATTTCAACAAGAACATAGATTTTTAGATTTTAAACGATATTTAATTATCATAATGTTATTGGGCTATAGTAACATTCCATGATCAATGCCAGTTTGACTTACCTACATTAAATAGTAATATTATGCCTGATAGCTGATAGTATAACTATAACATGGCAATGGCAGAGCTCTACATTCCTACATTACTCTTGTTGGCAACCCAAATTTAGAGAAGTGTCAGTTCGAGTGCGGTGTGTGCGGTCGTGTTTTTGTTTTATGAAATCCTACTATGTCGTAAAATGTTCGAATATAGTCATTTATTTATGCATATGATATCGAATTTAGACCTACGTTTGCAATAATAGTGTGTTAATGAAATGACGTGATAATTGATTCATAAAATATAATAGGTAAGCATATAAACCGCAGAAGTTTACCAAGTTTTTGTTCGCCGGCTCTAAATAAAGTTGCTATTATTGCATTACTTTCGAAGCTTAACTCTATCCTATTTTATATTTATCTTTATTTAGATCAACGTGAAAGTAACATTAGTCATCTATAACTCTTGGCTTTTATTCTTCAAGTTAGTGGTGTAAATTGTCTTCTTGTTTATTTATGAACTTATAAGATAATCAGAGTCGTTTCTGTATACCAAACTTGACTACAAATATTACAACAAAAACATTTCAAATTAATATGACAAATCTTAATTTTAAATATTACTTATTTAAATATATTTATTATCTAATCAATTTTACCAATTAATTTACAGTCATTTTAAATACTCATCAGTCTGACTTAATTTTTTTTATTTATATATCATGTACCTATATATTCTGGTTAAAATTAAAGTTAAGCAAAATATTTTTCTAGGCAGCTTAAAAAAAAAATAGAGCTGTTCAATTTTGAAATACTTTAACAGAGATAAAAAAAATGCTTTGTTTGTTTTTAGTTAACAACATGGCCAAGTATTACATCACATTAATACTTGTGCGGGTGGTTCTGCCAGCCAGCCTTCTGCTAAGTAAGTATAATATTTTAAAAGGAGTTTATAGCTCCAAAAAATATCTGTTTATTGTTTCTGATAAGTACTTATATTTTTTGTGGCCCTGGCTACCATAAATTTCTACATATCATAATCAAAATTTATTAGAAATGTTAAAAAAACTTTCTATTTTCAGATAGTTATTTTAATATTTCTAATCACAGGTTCCTCAAATTTTCTATTTTGCCAATTTTTTGTTTAATTGTTATAATATAAACAGATGGCTAAAGTATAGTATCATCAACCTATTTGGTACTTGTTCGCAGTTAATGATATGAATAATTTAATTATCAATTATTAAATAAAATCAAATAATGTATGATAAAGTAAATTAATTTTCTTCTACAAACATGTTTACTACCATTCCCATTTGTAATTAATTGTGCATACTGTACATCTACATTTCTGTTTATGATAGGGCTTTGTTATATAGACAGATAAATATTTGCATTGTGTGTGGAGCTGAATCTAATCGCTTTAAAAATCGGACATTCTACATCATCCAGAATGCTCACAATATAATATTTTCAAATATAAGCAACAGCAAACTGTTTCAAAAGGAGACTGCATTCTTGTGATGACGTGTGTGACGCAATCCGCCGGAACCGGCCGGTGTCGGCAGCGGCGGAGGGGCACCGCGTGCATTGCCGCGCCTTTATAATATTATGTATTTTATTCTCATCACTTCTGCATTAACACTGCCGAAATAAATCTTACGTCACCGCTGCGTCTGATAAATCGTTGTTTGGAACTTTATAACTGCCACATATATGGCGCCGCGGCCGGTTTGTGTAATAAAAGCTGTATTACGCGTTACTTAATGTTTTTTAGCGTTAATAACTTAACCTTTTAATCATGCTAGAATTGAGCTAAAGTCTTGACAATTCCTGGAGGTGTTCCGTTTATTCAGGCACGCATCGTCGCATTGCGGGAAGGAGTAACGTACTCATGTCCTCCCTCCCGCTGGGCGCGCCGGCTAGTTCTGGGTGCGTCCTCACGATTCGTACTCTGACCCGTTGACCGACTTGCCGTGGCCTTGTCAATGAGCCCTTTAATTGGTGTATTTCAAAATTTGCATGAAGTTTGAAACACGCACAGGCAGTCTAGCCTAACACCATACCCACTACCCACTCCTCAAGGACTAGCCTACCCTTTCACCCGACTATCAAGTTGTTCTTATCAAAAGCGACCGTCGCCGACAAAATATAGCGTGATTACTTAGTAACAACTTTTAAAGAAACAATATTTGAACACCTAAACCTAAACGTGATTCCCAAACCTGGCTAAATTAAGACGAATTTTATGACATAAGTAAACTTGATTCTTAAACATGTTTCATAACATAAAAAAGTTAACTAGTTTGTATTCAGTAGAGAACTAGATGGTCCAAAACTGCTTGCATAAGCCAGGAAGATACTTTGTCTTTATTAGGATGGGCGGACTACCTACTTAAAGTATACTGTGATAATATCAACATGTTTGTTTGCTGTTTGTTTTGCACGTTTTTGTAATAGGGTTCCACATTCTTAAACTGAGCGCTAGAATTGCCGGCATTCCTATCCAAATGGGACGTTGATGTTTTCGAAACAGTTACAAATACCAGGCGTAGGCTCGTAGCCACATGTTTGTTCCATCATTTATATGTGTAAAATATGTTTCCTACATTAGATATAACATTTAAGCACGCGATTAAATGTCACGTGTACATGGAAATGTGTAAAAAGCAAATGCGTGTCATAGTCGTAAAGGACACACGTCCTGACCCTAATTCCCACACGGCCTATAAATCCGTCAATGTGGAGCATTACCTGGCCGACCCTCTGTTTGCACCAAGCCTATTATATCATATTTGCACGCACCAAACACGCACTTTCCCCTGAAATACTGTGATTTTGTAATTACATGTATGTATCGTAAAATAAGGCATACATTTCGCAATGTTGCGCACCTATCTAAAGGCCGCTGTACAGCAAAGGTCGTTGATTTGACAGTTTAAGTTATTGCGCAAGCATTGTAGCTACTTATTTGTCACTAGCACAGAGCACTGTACCGTAACTGTAACCCGTATTTAAAATTAAAATCTTGTACGGATTTTATTGCCGTTAATATTGTTTACAACCTTTTAAAATAAATAAACATTGGTCAAAGCAAGTCGGACTTCAGTGGGGGTTGGAGCCCTGAATAGAATTTTTGTCATGTTTCACTTCATCATAAACAATAGATACAACATACAGAAGAGTTTAAATATATTTTACACTTACACGTATACTATCTCCATTTGATCTAGTAACCGAACTATCAAGTAGACAGAAAACATTAACTAGGTCACAGAATTAGATAATATAGTTCAACGGCCGTCATTTATTTCATTGATCTTGATCTTAAATTTAAACGTGCTTAGTTTGGCGCTCGCGCATCCTATTTAACCTCTTTTAATATCACGCGGTCTACACACATAGTTATAAAGGTTTGTTTGTTAAAAGTTGACACATTCTAAATTATATGAAGCTTAATTAGCAAATAGCGGTTTGTGTGATCCGGTAACATAGGCTGTAGATAAAACGACCCAGTTGAAAGAAGTCAAGTGATCTCGTCTAAAGGAGATCCATGTAAGTATACAAGGTTGCTATGCTATGATCCATGGACATTAAAATGGACAGAGTATTCCATATTCCATACGGGCTCAGTGGTAATTCGAAACGGTTAAAAACTCAATAAAGATTTCAATAGAAAATCACTCTTTCAAACAAATTAAATTAATTTAATACGCAAACACCATATTTTATAAACATCTGTTGTCTTTCATTGTTTCATTGTTGTTTTTCTCTCATTGTTTCATTGTTGTCACGGGTTTATTTATTGCTTCCTTGTTTGTGTTACAAACTAATGGTGTGCTTGTGTTTTCGTTCTTATTGCGCTAAGTTTAAGACTCACTTTGGCGCGATTGTTGGCTACTGTAATAATATATACTTACTAAGTATCAGACGGCAACGTCTCCTACATTTTTGTCGCTTTAAGGTGCATGACCTTAGACACCTATGCTTAGACTGTCGGTCAGCTGTTAGGGCAGATACAATCCGTTGCAGTTTAGAAACTAAAAATCTATCCTATGGCTAAACTACTGTTCCTATTGAACTGAAATTTGGTGTAGACCTTGTATGTGGTACATACTACAATTATGTGGCTAGAAATAAAGCTTCACTATTTAATCAACCTTGTATAATATATTCAGTATACAGGCTATATTTAATATGATCTATAGACAACATTGTATGTATTTTAGCAAAAAAGTGTTTGCTTGCCGAATAATTCAGATTTTATTATGGTAGCTATAGTGACAAATAAGCGTACATTACTGCCAGATTTTGCCTAAGAACGCTAAAACAATCGGGGTTATTCCACGTCGCTGACCTTGTAAAAAGGTACTGTTAACGCCAAGGACGAAAAACATTGGTCCTACTGCAGACAGCACAAAATCAAAACAACAAGGGTTATTTATCAGCGAACTTCTGTAAGCTACTTTCACTTTCCTTTTATTGTAGGTTTGCTTTAGGTTTGAGCAGTAGAAGATTCTCCAGCTCATAAATTTTAGTCGAGTAATGAAAAGGTTAAACAATCTCTACAGATTTTACTTATTCCAAAGAAAGCACATATAAGTAAAGAGGCAAAAGCAACGCATACACTCCTTAAGCTTGTCAGCCGATGTATTTATACGAAATTACAGGTAATTGCGTACGTTATTGCATTAACTCTTACAGATGATTTTGTATACAAGGTTTATGCTTTGTGAAACTATAGTTTCTTACTCTGTGAGAACATATAATGGGCTGCGTGTTGTATTATATTTTATTAAATATTTATTGTTGTATTGATGTTGTTTTTGCAATAAATAAGTAGCTTGAAAATGCAGAACTCCCTGCGTTGATGGACAAATAATGCAAACAATGGTCAAGTTACGCACGAACTCATAACAGATTGGCTATAATTTTGTTTAAATTCGTTCATATATTGAGCATTGTTTGTATCCAACTAGATTTAAAACGGCGGGAAACGCACAGATAAAATGGAAATAAAATGAAGTGTTACGTAAGCCCACGTGGATAGCGAGCGAGTGTTGTACATTGTACTGATGGAGACTGTCGTGAGCCCATAGTGTTTGCACAGCTAATGGGGCAGACCCGCCTTCACAAAATGCCATTAATTAAACCTCTTTGCCCTTCGCGAGCCGATACTTTCATAAAGTAAGATGAGGCGTGATAACTCGCCGTTACAGTTATATGAATTTGGATAATCGTCGCTTATGGGCGAGTTCTTAATTTCCGATGTTCAAGACTTGAACTGCGTGGGTGCTACTAATGCTATAAAGCGATATAGAGAAGTCTGGCCCGTAGTGTAGGTAACGTGCTAGACACGCCAGACTGACTATCATTGACCTTTATTGCGAAATGACTCATTGTCCTGTGAGTAGCTGTACTAAACATACAATCCTGCTAGACATGATTGTGAAGCAGGATGTTGCTATGCAGCGCACACTTCAATATTAGTATTTAGTCAGGGATGTTTTGTGTTTGTTCTAGACTAACAAATAACTATGCGTCGCGTCCATTATAGTATTTATATACAAGGAAATCCTTAGCAATAGCTTCAGAGGTATTATTACACACCACGCTATCATCGAATGGATAAATTTAATTAATTTCCTTGTAATTACTGTAACATAACTTTTAAAGTAAATTATGAGATTTAGGTTTAAACTACATTACAATCTGAAACTGATTTTTACAGTTTACTTGTCCGATGTATCACATATGAACATAACAATAGATTTTCTATAGTGTCTATCACGGGTCCAGAGAAAGGTTAAATAAATTACTAGAAAAATAGAAACACTGCAAATTTGTTAAACCGCGTGTAAAATTTGTGGTTCTGTTTAAGGTTCGTCAAATCCGTGAATAATGTAAATAGTGTGTCTTAGTTATTTTTATAACGAAATCTTATAATAATTGATAAATCAAAATTTATCTTGAGTTGACGGATATGATTATAGGTAAGTATTATCTGAAATAACTGTATATATGAAATAAATGCTACTGACATGAATCTAGAAAGTAATAATTATCATATTATTGGTAGTAACTGTAAGTGATAAATCTAATATATTCGAATAAATGGTAAGTATTCGTCTTGCTCTCACAGATTTAAAATTTACGGTCTGAACCAAGATGTCTATTTAACCTATAGAATGATTGAGAACATTTTATGAATATGAGTTAAGGGATTTAATAGCTGCTGTAATGATATTATTCGATCAATCCGTTGTCGCTGTAAAATATAATTTTCTAAGTCAAATAGTCTCCACAACAAAGGAAAATGTCCTGTGTATAAAGTATAGAGTGGCAGTACACGCCCTACAATACACAATCGTGTTACAGTCCGCCCTCACCGCCAGTTCTTTTAATTACACATGATATAAGCACACATACCACTTAAACATATTAAAACAAAATCTAATTCCATGAAACAACAGAACTTATTCACAATATATAATAAACTTGGGCGTCGGCTTCTTTTTAATTAAAATACTAATTAATAGCTTACTATAAATCTGGCCTGACGCTCTTTTCATTAGCGTCAAATGTACCTACTGCGTGCGAATTGTTTTATGTTTAGTTAGTAAATGCTGACGTTTTGTAATCAGTTAATCGATATTATTCGCTGCCACTTCGATCAAACTAGATATGCCTTGATTGCGGAAAATACCTAGCTAACCCTTTAATTTCAGGAATAATATGACGTGAGTTTTTAGGTAAGGGTGACGTCATCGGTTGTTTTTAAATCTTAGTCCAGAAATATAATACTTAGTGCCAAAGTAGAGCCTAGTTTTTAAATTACCGCGGTGGATAGTTTTAAACACAGCTGCTCTGCAGTAAAAATATCGGTTGGTTTTAAATAATCCCATAAAATATGTTTCGATCTTCTAAAATAAGCTGATGGGTGAGACTGTTTTTTATATGCTAATACAGATATTAACATGAAAAACACGTAATAATTGTAATGTTAACAACAGGAATTAGGTTTGCGGTGTACAGCTTGGTGTTGACGTCATTTTAACATTATTACTGTTTCCTAGTAGGTAGGTTATACATGCAATTTTAGAGTTTCTTATGCTAAAACACAAACATTGTTGGACATCAATGTTCAACCACTCTTCTCACCGTATGTTTTATAAAACAAAACATACGTTGGCAGAGAAAATAGATTTGTACTTAAACTATAATATAACCTTAAACTATTTACTGAACCAGATTTCTTTTTATTTATTAGACAACTTAAAAATCATTTGACGTTTGAAATTTTTATGGATTAGTACCTACTAATCCATAAAAATTTCAAACGTTTAGTATACCTATACTAAACTTATTTTCCAGTTTCAAACCTTGAGGACCTTGAATTAATGTCTGCGAATAAGGCATATTTCTAGATCAGTCCGAAGATATTTCGCTTAAAGTGTTTTATATAATTTTGTATTAAAGAAGTAGACGGAACATTAGCCGATAACATTTTTTGGTTGCGTTGTTTTTTATAGAGCTAATCTTGTATTATTGTTATGAGTTTAGAGCGCGCGTTTAGGTGAAGGTAAAGCCTACTGGTATTGTAATACGGTGTTAGTTAGTAGGCACGGGCACGTTGCTGAGTTACATATTCGGCGGCGCGGCGTGGAGCATGGCCATATCGGAACGTCTGATTCACAAGGTCACGCCACAGTTCAACTGGTTAACTGGCAACCTACATTAACAGTGATCTCATCTACACTATCGAACTCATTCCACTTTTAACACATTTTCGGTAATTACTGAATACTCGGTACACGGGTAATTTTAACATTTTAGTATTATTGCAACTGGCGAACACTGCTACTTATTGAGTAGTTTTGAAATCTGCACCTGAGACGTAAACGATAATGAAGCGCCAAACATGTTTACGAAGCGAATATTCGCTTTAAAACCTATAACGTTCTAAATAGAACGCACAGACGTTTCTTTAAACATAAACATATTATTTTTGTGGTGTCGTTTCGTTTTTGTCTAAAATAGCTGCCCACGTGGTTATCGAACTTTAATAAATAATGTTGAATCATAACATTCATTATCAATTCATTGGATATATTTTTATATATTAGATTAATAATACAGGTAATTTACCTTCGTTAGCCTTCGGGTTGCGGAGGTCAGGTGGCAGCCGCTCCGTGTAAAAACTGACATCCAGTCAAATCCGGTTAGACTAGAAAAGCCGACCCCAAGTGACTTGGGAATAATAAAGGCTCAGGGAGAAGGAAGATTAATAACGCAGGTAAAAAATCATTGCTTGATTTAGATCAAAGTAACATATAAAAGAGATATTGTGAATATGGTGCTGTTACCTACTTACAAATCGCCAGAATAGTTGTAAACAGTGAGCGCTAGTTGTAAGTGGTTCGAAAGCACCGATAATTTTAGAATGTATGCTTCATAATATATTCTACGTATTTGTATTTGTGTGATTGATTATACGTCTTAAACCATTTTCGACCGCGTTTTATCGAATTATTTTATTAAGGTTCCTGTAGCAACTTAATGTATAGCTAGGCTACAATTTATTACTACTCGTACTATCCGCATTTGCTTGAAATCTCTGAAAGGTTAATCGCCATTCATCTATTTTATTGACTGATTGTGTCTTATATTTATAAAGTGGAGCCGTTCTGTTGTCTGTAGCGTTTAGGAGTTTGTTGCGTAGGGAGTCGATATTGAGCAATTTTGGCCGAATGCATACGAATTATAAAAAATAATTGTCGAATAGGCTCTTTGACCCTTCTGAGTCAAAAGGAGGGTAATATCTGTAATGTGTAGGTCAGTAGTCTAAACTGTTTGATGTATTGATATTAAACTGCTATATACGGATTTTATCGCGTTGTTTATTGCACACTTTATTACAAAATTTTGAAAATACAATTTAATTAGGTAATTAATTATTAAATGTAATAAAGTGTCAAATAAACAACGCGATAAAATCCGTATATAGCAGTTTAATTTCAATGAATAATATTCGCGTAAATAGAAGACAATATTATGTTTGATGTATTACAATAAATCGGGTGTCCTAAGGTTTTTCTTAATAATGGGTGACATAGATTATATTATTCTTGGACATAAAAATTAATATGCCTGCCTTCAGATGTATTTATGCCCGGCGGCGCGTGGCGGCCGTTCCTTCCAATGATTTGCTTTCTTCGTCTAGCCGAAATAAAACCACCTATCGTGATCGGGATATAAAAATGAAAACAACGGACATAAAGAACACACGGGTCGTAACAACTATAATTATAATTTATCACACAAACCTTTGTCTGTCTCGAGCGGTGATCGAACCCGAAGAACTCTGGCATTGGGAGTGACGAGGTGTATACATAACCTACTGATATATCCTTGTGGTCAAATTAATATTTTTATAAGATAGTTCTGAAAAAGTAGTCTCATATTTATTAATGTTAACTTTTGTATGTTAATGAACATTATTGCGCGCACTACTATAAATAATGAGTTTATCAGCAACATGTTTTATTACTGAATACTCTGCAGTACAACTCTTACCTACTTACGCAGAGGTTAAATCAAATGTCACTTATTGGATAAGTAACCTTTCTTGATTTGATTGCTAATATTATTATGTAGTGAATGTGACAGAATGATATACTGATATTGCATTGTAAAACAACGTAAAAGTGCTTAATGTTTGTGTTAAGGTTTTACGAGTACCTACGACGGGCCTTGGAGTGAAATGTCTATATTACTTTTGCTCTATTTACTTACTTACAGCTTACTTTATTATTGTTCATTTAATTTGTTTAACCGGTCTTTGATTTTTAGTGGTACTCATTGTACCCGCACTTTCATAGCATTTCACGCACCCTGATGCATTTTAAAATTAACGTAACTTTTATTTACCAACCGATTTAAACTTATATCAATATATCACTAAACACTATTACCAAATTAGTTCAGCTATTGTGGAGATTAGCGTGCACACACGCACAGACTAACAGGCAACAATCGTGTCTACGATTTTATTAAATGCTATTAGCTTACATTTTCAACTGTAATTTTTCGTTTTAATACCACTAATTCTATTAGTTATTAATTAAATAAAACTTGATTCATAGATAAATTTAGCCTAGGTTTACAATGTTATTCTGTTTTAATCATGTTCCAAATATGTGTACACAGCGTGTTTAAAAAAGATACAATACAGTACATTTAAATATATTTACACTATTAAACATATTTGACTATATTAACTTAGAACATTAGCAAATTAATGTATAAATAAAAAGAAATATTCTCTTTAACTTCAACATAAATGCTCATATTCAGCTTTTAGGGCTTTAATTATAAGTTTTATTTAATATTAAAACTATTTAATAGCAAGCAGTTTATTGTTTATTTATTAATTTTGAACACTAAATATGAAAGCTACTGTTACGTGCTGTTTGTATTCCTTCGCTTGGAAATTGGCACATGTACGGGAAATCCGCTTTAAACAGACTTATGTACAATTTAGTTACTTCTCCTTGAGCTATTTAATTAATTGATATTAATTATTGCCGAAAATCTGCCATCATGTTTTATTAGTCGGAGCGTCGTATTATATATTTACGCGTCGTCATGTAAACGTATGCATAATGATTGTGTTCGCATCTGAATCTGAATGTTGTTGTGTTTAAATTTCCCGTCTTATTTTTAACTTGGCCCGTATTTGTGTCAGCAAAACTGTATGTACTGTTGTAGGAACACTTTTTGTGTTAAATTTGATGATTCAGTGGAAACGTTATGACAGATTTCAGTGATTGTTACAAACGATGAGTTCATAGGTGCCTATATGCCTGCTACTGGCATTGTTTAGGTTGTTGTGACTCACTTACTTGCCCTTAACATAGTAAAGTTGTAAGTGTTAGTTTCTTATTCGTAGATCTTAATGTATTTACAAGTAAATAACAAGGTAGGTACTTGGTTTCAATGTTTAAGTTTGTATTGAGAAACACGGTGTCCTCCCACGGACTAGACAACAGATCGTTAACTCCACGTCCATTGTTCTATGTATTTACTCATTATTTGTGTTTGTTGTCTCAAAGATTAAAAAAGCTTTAGCGAGGGAATATGAGCTGCTACTTGTCTATTTATACTGTTGCAGCTAGTGAGTATTGGCTGAATAAATATGGAAATCTAAAAATATTATCTCAATGCGAAGCTTGCAATTAGATAATATTTCGGTACACAGCTCAAAGTATATTCCTCGAGAAAACTGTTGCTACACAGCGCACCATGGACAATCAAGCAAGCCATAACACCAAATAGATGTTCTCTGTTTGGAACTCACATACCTTACAAGCGGACCCGACAAATGTTGCCTAGCTCGAACGAACCGATCGCAGCGTCACCTACCAGATCCAATTTCAATTTATTTTTATTGAATCTAAACTACTAAACTATCCAAGGATCCACTCTAACCTACACGAATAAATTTTATCAAAATAAGTCTAGTCGTTTAGAAGGAGTTCAGTGACATCCTAACTACCTAATATTACAAATGAAACTTTACTTACGCGATGTTAGAGGAACAGTAAGGGACATAGCCTTATAGGGTTCCTTTCATCCAGAAAAAAGTACTGTTACTAATCTAACCTGGATTTACGCGAGCAAAGCCGCAGGCAAAATCTAGTTATTACTAGATACTCTTATACTCGTCTGTACGTACAGAAGAGTCATATATATATATAAACATATGTGATGGATCATTTTTAAAATGTCAAATTACTTGTGACCGTAACATGATTTATGTTAGTATATTTATGCGGTTATCTATGTTATGTTTGACTCATAAACATTTAATTGTGCACTTACTGCACTTAGCCTCCGCGTGCAGACGTTATTATTAATTGCTCAAATGTAATTAAGTACTGATGTCGTTTTAGCGTTTTTATTGTTGTCTGATGCGACACCCTAAGACGTTGCCGATAAGTTTCAAGGAGACGCATTTGTACAAGAAACTTTTTCTTAGCGGGCAGTACCGTAGGAATAGTTATTATTCTTTGGCAGAACTATACTTGTAGGTTTCACTTAAGGACGCTTAAGGTCTCTTAAGGTAAAATTTGGTATTCAGACTGAAAAGTAATACCATTATTAGTGAGCATATCCTGTTAGATGTGTCCACTAATAATATATTGCTGGAACCAACATAATATTTTAATAAATATATTAATCTTAATTTATCTCGCATAAATCAGAAAGAATAATTGAAGTGGCGTCCCTGCTCTTCCCTTCCAGGATAGTCTCTAGAGTCTCGACCTATTAAAGTATCCATGCGAAAACTCTTGACACAATCTTAACTCACACTCTGCGTTCATCTGTATTTTTAACATATTTGATACACGCCAAACGAAATTTAAAATTGCTTTTGCGTAAATACATATTTCAAATGTAAAAAAAGAATATCTAAGTAAAAATGTAAACACAGAAAGTTTAAGGTTTGTTTGATAATATGTCTATCATAACGAATGATCAAAGGTTTATCAAGGTGAATTTAGCTTTTATGACAATACTTAATACGAGTATGTTGCTTACTGTTTGAGGAGGTTTTCTGCGATTCCAACGGAAATTATTCGATAGGTAGACGTTCAAGAATTTATAAAACATCGTAGATAAATGAAAAGCTTCTGGTTGCCGATATTATATTATCTTGTTATATGTTCGCTTTATTATATAATACTATGTAATTTATTTACTGTATGAACTTACTATCAGTAGGTCATTGCACCTGCTGTCTATTTTATTTGGCACCGTGCAACGTTTAAATCGCCGGGAAGATCATACACCAACGCATAAATCTATACTAATATTATAAAGCTGAAGAGTTTGTTTGTTTGTTTGAACGCGCTAATCTCAGGAACAACTGGTTCGAATTGAAAAATTATTTTAGTTTGGATAGCCTATTTATCGAGGAAGGCTATAGGCTACATTATAACATCACGCTACGACCCACGGGGGCCGCGTAGTAACGATAAACGCGGGTGAAACCGCGGGCACATCTAGTCTGTCATAAAACCATTCAACGTTATATAAATAAAAGCTTAGCGTTTGTTCAAAATACATGCGATACTTGTTAAAACTTATATGATAGGTTTGATAGGTTGATATCATTATCAATAATTAAAAAAGTGATTTCATCTTGTATCCTATTATTATTTTTATATAATGCTGTATATAATTATGCACGATATGCTTATCTGTAAGTTCAAATATTAATTTTTAAAACGAAATAATCTAATATATATTTACAAACGTATTAAAAAAGATAACATAATTACAAAAACAAATAATTATAATATTTACTAAATATTTAGAAAAATGGTTTAGGCATCGTTTAAAACTAAATTATCTACTCCAAAAGTATACACGATTTTTGGGTATCTTAATATGTAGTATCTACAAACAGCGACATAAGTTCATTGAGATTAACGAGATTAAGTATAAATTGTTTTATCATACAACTTAATGATAATTCTTAAATTTGCACACTTCACATTTTTGTCGCTATAAATGTAATTTAGACTTAGATTTGTTTTGATTAATTATTTGATTTATTTGTGTGTTTATGTTTTATCATTTTATTTTTGTACGCCAATTGTATTGGCAAGACACAGCTGTGCACTTCCATTTGTTTTTGTAAGATCCTTTTATAAACCTGTGTTTAACAAATAAAAACAATTTGAATTTGAATTTGAAATGTCTACTAGTAGTTACTTGATCACTAATTTTTCTTTAGAATAACAAATGGAAACGATTAACATTACATCCGTCACCGATACGCGCTCTTTAAGCTATTCTCTGCTAATTGATTGGTTATACCTGATCTCGCGGGGTGAATGCTTATAAATGTACAACGACCGAATAATAGATATTACTTAAACGTTAGCTAAAGCTAAACTAAACAAAATATTTTGTTAATAAATATTATAGAATTCTTAATATTCATAAAGAAATATTCGTTTAGTCTAGCATGGTTAATACATTAAAGGTTAATGAAGACAATCGTGAGGAATACTTCCAAGGTCTAATCATCTAAGATTGTATGTACCTATAGAAATCACCCTTGATATACCATAAGTTCAGTGAGCCTTTTTTATATTCAATGTTTTAGCTTCAATACAGACATAACTTTAAATACAACTAATATAATAACTGGAAAATAACTTTTAGTGCCTTCGTAATCTTGTTAAAGTATACTTATCTTCATTGAGGTATAGCATGCATCAGATCCATTTTCATTCTCACACCATAAAGATGAAATCTTAGAAGGGCGACGCGACGTGGATAATCGTAAAATATAAACAACAATTTGTAAGACAAGTCTTCTGAGGCTAACTCGAGAACTATAATGTGAAACCACCTTAAATAAAGTCTTTGTAGAGAAAGTTAGGCATTATAGGCTGCACTGCGGTGTTCGACTGATTTATATATGCCGCGCCGCGATCCTACTCAGATACATGTCTATGTTTAACTACAATGCAACATCCGCTTATGATATACTACATTTGATAGGAGTCAATGTACGATTATAATCTAAATAGGTCTTCATAAAAATGTACTTGAAGTGCCGCATTCGACGTGTAAGGGTGTGCTAGGAAGTACTCATAAGTATGTAATTTAATTAAACAAACTATTTGTACGCAAACTCGTGCATTTCATGATGCCACTAGGTGTATTCTATGTAGGCACATCATCGTGATATACGCTCTGAATAAGATGTAGATTAAATAGATGTGTCGGAATTAAAATGTACATTCAATATTTTTGGTGCGTTTAAGACTGCGCCGAGCGAAATGTGCCAAAACAGGCGGTCACAGTTATTTGAATAAAATCAACACTTTTTGTTTAATACAAATATAAAATATACATTTACCATAACAATGAATGTGTTTACAATAACTCCGTGTAAAACACTTAAAATAATTAATATTTTTGCCTACAAAATTACGTAAATTTGCACGAAAAATGCAAAAACGTAAGCTCGTGTTAAGTGAATTTTAGATTATAACTGTAGAAATCTATATTATTTTACAGCTTAAATGAAACATAAATAGTTATATTACAATTTGTCCGTCCCAAATACTTAAGTTATTGGTTGACAATAAAGATACATATTTATCAAAAAAGCATTTCGAATCTTCCATACAATTTTACTATGGTGGCCGCGCGCCGATTTGAATATGCGCCCGCACGAGCTCTGTCATTATGTCTTACGCTCGGCGCAGTCTTAAGTGCAAATCGAATGCATTTCACTTTATTATCTGTTGTCCACCGTATCGATGGGTAGATTAGATAACCCACTATGTAATGTATATCTGTCTTATTATTTATACACAATATTTATAATAGAATTCCGTTTATGCTGAACCGGTTTAAATGACGAGTAATATGTAAATACAAGTAGTAGTTGTACCTAACACATGGAATTTATACGTTAATATTATTTAAATAATGATTGCGAGATATTTATCTATGAACGACACATTTAAATAATTAAATTAATGTTCTTTATATTATGTGACGAGTTAATGAACCTGCATGTCATGTTTGCATGTTGTTTGCATTTAAAGTTCATTTAATTAGGATCAAGGTGCGTTTAAAGAAATTTGCTATTGTGAAATTAAATAAAAGGTTATGAAGGAGTGGCTTGGAAGTTGCCTAGTTATTTAATAAATTTAATAAAGGAACATTGTCGTATGTTTTATCTCGACTAAGAATCTACAAAATTCAACGCACGTAGTAAACATATAATAAGGTCAAGTAAACTTTCTTATGTTTATGAAATACTGAAGTTAGTACTTTATAAGTTATACCTATAGCGAAAAAATGTGTATTCTCTCAAATGTTGGCTATTATTTATGTTTAAAAAGTCTATTTCGGTCATAGGTGTAGTAAAAAGTGAAATCTTATCATTTTAGAAACATTTAGATAATGGCTATTTCATATTATATACCTATACTTTTTTATATAATATTAAATTAATGGATAATCATTGAAAACAAAAATTAAATATTACGGAGATCTTCATTACGTAATGGGCTTTCAAAAGAAATGAGTAATAGTTATACTATTTGCGAATGTATAAAGAATAAACAAAATACCTTGTAATTTATCTTTATGGCTATAATAAGAAAATATGGCAATTTAAATATTAAGTAAAATAAGTGTATAATACATACCAAAACGAAGCACGTCGGCGATTAAAGTGCAATAAATAAACTTGGTTTGGTTCGTTGTAATCGCTACAAGCAATTACGGTCCAATTACCGCCCTTTCTCTTGTAGCTTTCTCTTAGGTTCCGAAATAGCCGATCGACCGATCTCTTCTAAGGTATAAACCAAACTGTTGTACAAGAATCACATACCTACCTAACATGTTCTCAAGCCAAGACCCTTGTCGAATGTTTTTAAACAAATAATTTATGACCTTTTTAGTTTGAAAACGCACTTAGGAGTCTGCAAAACGATAACCAGATGTGAGTGTTCACTGTGTAAACCCAATATTTAGGATAGAGTGTAGAATTACATAATATTTCAAGTGCGTGTCTCATTTCACAATAAACAATGATATCGGCGGGTGATTGCTTAGTTTTGTAATAAACTAGAGATTTATTGCTTGTTAAGTAAGTCCGATACACTGTCCCTTACTTTTTTTTATAATGAGATTGTTTGTGTAGAGTTTAAGTTTACTTCACTGTTCTTACTGTGTATTAAAAGTTAACAATTTTGATAACAAAATTGGGTGTTGTACAACTAGCGATCTAGCATGTTCACTCTTTGGACCACGTATATCTATTTCATGCGGTGGTTTAGCTTTCTGCACAACATGCGTTGGCAGTTGGCTACACCATTTCACTATTGCAACAAACATATTATTGTAACAGTATAATGTGTAGATAACTCTTTTGTCTCTCCATAAACCAAACAATTTTTTGTCATGTAGGTTCCAGTGTACCTACTTACACTAATCTAATCTAATAGACTTTTAGATAACTTTTACTGTCTGTGTTTATAACTTATCTGAAGTGTAATGCAACTTACGATGAAAATAAATGTTATTCTAGATACTAAGTTATGGATAGTTTTAAGATATCTCCGCACCGTTCCTTATATAATCGCTAAAGTCAAACGCAGACCCTTCTTTCAAGTATAATGTTGATATTTAGTCAAATAGTAAATAGAGATGTTGAGTCTTCCAAAGACTTTATTCCTTATCTACGGCTTCCGCCTGGAAAAGGAATCGTTTAAAGCAACATCCGCAGTACCCCCTAAATAATTGGTTATAGGTACATTATGTTTGCGAAAATACGACTAATAGATAGTACCTAATGATATCCAGATTAAAACGAACTAACTTAAACTATTCATATAAGAGCATCTTTAAAACATCACACTTACTATAGGAGCCTAAGTATTGACGCGTGTATGCAATTTACGATCATGAGGTCTTTTTCAGGTATGGCCGTCGTTTTTGGGTCTTCAGTCCGGAAAACGGCAATTGGCTTGTCCTTGCTAGCTGACTAATATACCTATTTAGTAGCCTAACTTACCTTTAGGCGATGTACGGCCACGGTACCATGTTGTGTTCTTGGAATTGTATGTGTACCGTCACCCTCAATGCGATGTATACGGCACAAAGTTCCATAAAAATGTCTGCATCCAATATGCCAAAATATTGTACACGTCTATTGTGACAAAACATGATATTTACTGTAACTATCAATTATAATATAATATAATAATATCCTACCACATACACACAACACCATCTAGCCCAAACTAAGCTGAGCTTGTACTATGGGTACTAGACAATGGATAAACATACATATACTTATACTTTCTTTTTTGTAAATACATACATATTATACATAGAAACACCCAGACCAAGACAAACATCCATGTTCATGCACACAAATGTTTGACTTGTGCGGGAATCGAACCCGCGACCTCAGGCGTGGCAGTCGGTTACACTAACTACTACGCCACCGAAGCCGACAATTATTATAAGTAAACATCTGTGACAGAACTTTGTAAACGTGCATGTGTCATACGGTGGAATGCTCCTAATAATTTAAATCTTTGTATACAACTATTATTTTGTAACGAAGTAGACATTTTAATGAAACTTGTTCCATATCCATATTTTCCGGGATTGTACTTGCTCATATAATTATTATCTTCAATGTCCAATAGCAAACGTAAGTTCGTACTAAATGTGGACGCCATAAAAATGACACGAGTCATCCTAACCTCAGTTACATAGATGGTAAGGCACATTACCAATTTAAATAAACAGTTGACAAGTCGCAAAATATTCAGCATAGCGTTCGCATTCTTTAGGCTCATGGTAAATCAATATTTGTACTGAGGTCCGTTTTTATTTTTATCATTGATACTTTTAACACTGTTTATTTGACTTGTCCATTATCACCTAGTTGTTACATTAACGCAACATCGGTTTAAGTAATAAGTAACTATGAATTATATGTTTACATCGACTAACCTTTAATATTGTGAAATTTTTGCTCATTATATTGATAGTTCGTACTGTACACCTATGTATAATGCATTAACACATAACGTTAGTTGACCGGATCAATGGCGAGTTTATGCCGAAAGTGTGTGCCAAGACACCTAATCCTTTTAGTATTTTGTCTAGTCCGCTCCTTATTTGGGTGCTTCTTATGACGGTGCTCAAGAAAGTGCGGTAGCACACAGTAGGTCCTAGTATAAATGTATAAGAAACAGGGCCACAACTCACTGATGTATGTATTCAAACTTTTTAGATTTGATCTCCATTGAATGGTTCTACTGATAAACATACTACATATAGTCTCACGGTAATATCCTCGAGGCGTTAAGCAATTGAGTATTTGGCCCACATTTTATCAGATATAAGTTTGGTCCTAAGTAACCTACCATGTGGTTCTTTTACCATATCTGGCAAAAGTTAATTTGTTAAATTAGAATCTTAAAATTATCTATTATACTATACACATAATTTAAAAATGTAATTTATTTTTAAGTTTGTCTCTCAGTAACCTGTGCATGTGGTGTTAACCTCTAATTAATTGTTACACTAACTAATATTTCCATTGATTTTATTTTATGTTGCCTATGTATAAGTGTAAACAGTTGTTGGTTAACCAAATAAATAAAAAGTGCTTGCTATTGCTACGTAGAATTTCTAGACAGAAAAATCCAATAAGATTTTGTCCGCGAACGAACCCGAGACCTCATGCACAGCAACCTCATACACTACCGCTGCTCACTAAACGATCTTCAAATTTAAATTATATACATCTCTATTTTGTAATACTGTCTACTTAAACTGGTTTGCAAATATTTCGCTTATTATCTAATATCACTACACAAAGAACATTTAGCATTACACCTTCATTATTTTTCTTTTGCAATCACAATGTAACACGTTTTTATTTATAAAAGATTGGGCATGTGATAAAAACGCAAAGATTTAATAAAAGGTGTAAAGTTTTAGGGTTTGATAAAAATGTCTAATAGGTATGTACCTACTTACGATATGGGATTATTGTGACGTAGACGAATATGGTTCATTATCGTTAAAGATTGCAATGAAGGTACCTATATAATGATATTTTTCTTATCAGTTTAAATTATTATTTTAAAATTTTATTTCTTTTTATTAACAAAAACATAATAAAAGCTTGTTTTTAAAAATATTTTTTCTGTTAATTTTATTTTTAACTCTTTAGTATTATTTTATATTTTAATAACTTTACATATCAATTAGTTATGTAATTACTGGTTAGTTGTTTGCAACATTTCTCCTTCTAACCATTTCATTTAATGCGTCAATATTACAAGGTTTCTTCAAAGTCAACTTAGAGCAGTCAATGTATGCAAAATATCAGCTCAATCGGTAACCGGCAAGTGGATCAAATTTAATTTGCAAAATTTAATGACAAACATCGGGACAGGTGAAACTAAATAAAAGCTTGTTAGCATTGGGTCATCTATCTAATCCATCTAATCAAAGACAGAATCCACATTCATAACAAACGGAACGAACTTTATTTCCCAAAGATGGGGTCGCATATTCACGTCCACCAAACCACCACCACTCACCACCCATCAAAAACGGTCCACCCACAATCAAACTCGACGCGGTTGTGTCGCTTAATTACTGAGTTCCTATGGCCACCGTCCAGCTCCATCATCAGACCCTGGTTACCTCTAGCACCAAAATACTCGTCAAGACGAATCATGTCGGCCTCGATGGCGTAGTGGTTAGTGTAACTGACTGCCACGCCTGAGGTCGCGGGTTCGATTCCCGCGCAAGTCAAACATTTGTGTGCATGAACATGGATGTTTGTCTTGGTCTGGGTGTTTCTATGTATAATACGTAAGTAATTACAAAAAAAAAAGTATCTATGTATGTTTATCCATTGTCTAGAACCCATAGTACAAGCTCTGCTTAGTTTGGGCTAGATGGTGTTGTGTTTATGTGGTAGAATACTATTATAAAAAAAAAAAAAAAAAACGTGCCCATACTCGATGGGGTTATGTCGTTTATTTAATGAGCTCGTATGTTCATCTTTCACTTCATCATCAGACCCTGTGAATACAATCTAGCACCAAACTACTCGTCAAGACGAATCAAACGAGCCGAGACTCGATGGGGTTGCGTCGTTTCTTTACTGAGTTCCTATGACCACCTTCCAGCTCCATCATCAGATCAGACCCTGGTAACCATCTAAAAACAAAGTACTCGTCAAGACAAATCAAACCAGCCGAAACTGGATGGGGTTGCGTCGTTTCATTACAGAGTTCCTATGACCACCTTCCAGCTCCATCATCAGACCCTGGTTACCATTGAAAAACAAACTACTCGTCAAGACGATTAAAACGAGCCCAAACTCGATGAGGTTGTGTCGTTTCATTGCGCAGTTCCTATGGCCACCTTCCAGCTCCATCATCAGATCAGTACCATGTCATCATAATATTGCATTGTCACGCGATTTACACATGTATGCAAAATTTCGGCTCAATCGGTAACCGGGAAGTGGATCAAATTTATATTTGCAAGATTTGATGACAGTGACATAGAGGACTATTAGTGCCCACACTTATGTATGGAAGTGAAAGTTGGGTATGGCAAAAGAAGCATGAGAGCAGAATAAATGCTGTAGAAATGAGAGCGCTGAGAAATATATGTGGTGTGACTCTGAAAGATAGAATAAGGAATAGTGTGATTAGAGAGAGAATGCGGCATGAAAGTGGATATAGTGACAAGAATAGAAAAGGGTATGTTAAGCTGGTTTGGGCATGTAGAAAGAATGGACGAGAAAAGACTGACTAAGAAAGTTTATATGGCTAGTGTGAATGGAACAGTCGCAAGAGGAAGACCTAGACGAACGTTTCTCGATCAGATCGGAGGCGTTCTGGACAAAGGCCAGGTTAAGAGCACCTTGAACCGACGGGTGTGTATGAGGAATGTGATGAAAGTGAATGAAGCCAGAGAAGTGTCACAGGATCGTAACAAATGGAAATCCGTAGTCTCTGCCTACCCCTCTGGGAAACAGGCGTGAATCTATGTATGTATCTATGATGACAAACATCGGGACAGGTGAAACTAAATAAAATCTTGTAAAAAACAATCGCTGTATCGTTGCAGACTCTAAATACCCCGATGCCTGGAAAAACAATCTATGGATATCGAACACACAAACGAACTGTATATATCCATAATCCATTCGTACACTGTTAGTAGTAAATGTTTATATGCCTCGACACCGTAATATAAACGGCAACACCTATAACGGTTTGTTATGGCAGTGCTAGGACGCTAGGAGAAATAGGGCGAGGTATAAAACGAAGTGGAACAAATTCTAAATGTTACTGTGGCATTTGGGGCGGCCATAGCGACGTCATACGATTGTGTTCTCTCCTGCCGCTATAACTTTACACCGCACCATGTGCTTTTCATTGATAACGCTTAATCTAGGCGTCTTATTTGTCTTGTGTGTCATGAACTCATGACTTAACTACAACTGAGTCTAGAATTTGAACCCACAACACGCGCCTCACGTAGAATTTGTTTGGTTTTCGTTATGGATTGCAGAAAATCTTCTGATACCTCTACAAAATCTCGAAATTGTATGGAATCTATGAACCTGCACTTCTTATCTTTGTGGGATAGCCCACAAAGCGCTTACCAACTAACAACTTTAAAATTAAGTGGAGCGCAGAATAGTAAGATAGTGTACTCCGCGCCAGTGCAGTTGCGATGGTTATTAAAAAAGGACTGATCTGACAAGGTTTACTTATGTGCCGTTTGAAATTATTATCATGCTGCCTAGCAGCAGAGTAATTTTCTGATGTAAAACTTTATGGTGTGAAGTATGGCTAGGCTTAGACACAGAACGATAAATAACGACGTAAAGTCCTGGAATGTTGTATGTACATCGCAAATATAGGGTGCAGGTGTTGATATTTCCAAATATTTCCTATCGGCACGTCGTAAAACTGTTTCCAATAAACAATTATTGGTTTTCTAAACTCGAAGTCAGTTCTATGTCAACATTGCTAGGTGAAATATTCAGTTCGATTTGTATATTTTATTCAACATACTACAGTGTGATGAAGATTTGCTGTTTAAGTATTTTATGAAAAATAAGATGATTAAGGTAACCGAAACTTGTCATCAGGAGAGGACTTCCTACATGTATAAGTTGCGTAGTGTACGAGCTACTTTACCGAGCAATTATTTTAAATGTGCATTTAACTAAATATATTACTAAACTATCGGACCCGACAGACGTTGTTCTGCCAAAACGTTGTCTTGAAACCCGTTCGTAGCGCTAATCAAACACACACAAACATTTCATCAAAATAGATAGCTGGAACAGGTACATAATAATTGTATATAATAATATTGTATAAACTTAGAACTATGAAAAAAGTATATCTGGTATCAAGGAGCACAGATTTACAACTCATTGCCTAAAAACTAAAAACATAAAAGATAGCACGTCGTTATTGTCATATCAAAGATTATTAAAACAACACATATTCAAAGGCGTATCCAGAAGAAATAAAAAGTTTTTACCTACAAAAATATTAGCTTGAAACATGTAAACCGATCCCGATATTCGCTCAACTGTAACTGTAATTAGCAAACAACTCGTTATTAGCAAAGATCACAAAAGTGTTTAGATTTACATACATACCTGTCTGGCAATATTTAATATATTTTAAGAATACCGTCAAAAGTGTGCGCATTCATGAACATCAAATATTTTTGTGCTTTGATTTATAATTTATTTCTGCTTGTAAGTGATTTGTAATCTTAGAGAAATAAATCATTTTAAACCGAATCAAAGTTTATATATACATAGGTAATACATTCAAATTTAAAACCGTCCTTGTATATTCTGAAAGGTTTTCGTGGCCACTGTGTAAACCAATTACTTTAAATGGTCACCTCATCACGGTCAATGCGCTCCGTGTTATGGTGACCCACACGATCACGACCTTGGACACAGGTTTTGCTTTGCCCCGAGTCCCTTTCTATCAGTCCAATGTTTATAATACCCTATCTATAGTAATATTATAAAAGCAGAAGTTTGTTTGTTTGTCCGAATTGAAAAAATATTTTAGTGTAGGATAGCTCATTTATCGAGGAAGGCTATAGGCTATATAATATCACGCTACGACCCACGGGGGCGGCGCAGTCATCATAAACGCGGGTGAAACCGCGGGCACATCTAGTAATATATATATATATATATATATAATGGTATTTGTTCGGTAGTTAGGTGAGATGATACCGTCAATCAAAACACAATTGAGTTTCTCTGTAATAAAAGAAACGACATTTAATGCTTATAATTACAATATCAATTCTTATTTCCTAACTAACAAGTAATAGTTTTCACAATTATTGTTCTAACACGACCACAGATACAATATAGGCGGGCGACATTGCGTTTGCTACCGTAATGGCGGTAGTAGCGCGGCCTGAATTCTAATTAAAGGAAATATATTTTCTTTACATATATATATATATATATATATATACATCGATTTTTCAGATATTTTAACGTCTAAAAGCAGTAAATATTCAAATATTCTTACCGGGTTTTCAGCAGAAGGTCTTCATTCGTTTTGTCTTGCGCAACGCCATCGAAATTTTCAGTGTGCAAACATTTCAGAATTTTTTTTTGCCTTAAATTTTTTTGTTTTTTGTCAAAAACTCTGAAATTTGTTAAATTTTTTTCAGCAAACCGTCATTAATCGGCGCCAGGAATTATTCCCCGTCGATCCGCACCCCCCTCGACCGCCCCCGATGGTGGGAATTGCTAAATTTTGTTGTCTAAATTCCTATACAAATCAGTACCGAGGTGTAATGGTACATCGATTTTTCAGATATTTTAACGTCTAAAAGCAGTAAATATTCAAATATTCTTACCGGGTTTTCAGCAGAAGGTCTTCATTCGTTTTGTCTTGCACAACGCCATCGAAATTTTCAGTGTTCAAACATTTCAGAATTTTTTTTTGCCTTAAATTTTTTTTGTATTTTGTCAAAAACTCTGAAATTAATCATATTATAATCAAAATAAATAATCAAAAATAACGTAAGCTAAACGTATGTCTGTTGGATCGAGCATCAGAGGATACAATATTATTATTTTAGTATCCTAAAATAATAATAGGTTTCTAGGGATAGGCCCACAAGGTGGACCGACGACCTGGTAAGGGTCATGGGAAGCGGTTCGATGCGGGTGTCCCAAGACCGGTCTGTGTAGAAAACCTTGGGGGAGGCCTATGTCCAGCAGTGGACGTCTTTTGGCTGAAATGATAATGATGATCCTAAAATTACCTTTAAATAAATATCACTAATGCAACTTTTATAAATCTTCAATACTTAAGTATCTGGTTAGTTATAAAAAATATAACCACGAACGCTAAGGCGAGAGCCAACCTAACCTATCCGAGTCGGATTGCTCTGATTTGAGGTGTTAACCATAATGAAGGTAGCAACAATTGGCATTTTTAAATTTTTAAAGATTTGCAATTTTTATTTGAGCTGATTTTAGGATACCAAAATAATAATTTTATCGGGGTCGCCTATGAACACCCGGGTGATTATATTCGCGGGTGATCAAAGAACACTAAAGAGTCGCTTATGATGATGATGACCCAGGTGATCATAGTAGAGTAGACCAATTTTACGGAGTCTATGATTGTATAATTTTTATTTTTTGTTTGATTTAAGCAAAACAAAAAGAAAACGATTTGCATGTAAGTTTCTTTTAGTATTTGTAAGAACTAAGGTACCTATTATAAAAAAATACCTACTGAACAACAACATTTTATTACTTTTACCGACGAGAGGAGTGAATTATTAATAACAACGGGTAAAAGTGGCAAGTAATTATTAATAATTTTCAATTAATCACACTTACCATAACATATACATATATTATGCCTGATCCCTAGAAAATGCATTGCTGTTTAAATTAATTACAATTTAATTGAATGTAAATGCAATTACTGTCATGGTAGTAGTGTTGGTGAGATAACCACTTAACGCCATCCACGCACTCATTATAGCAAATTGTTATTTGACTCACGCCTCACACTCCCCGTAACCCACGTGAAGTTTCAATGTTGCTTAGTTATTGTTACAGGACCAAGCGCAGATAATAATAAATACAGAATCTTTACTTGTATCTTCATGGCTTAGGTCTTTATTTTCTATTCTTTTCTGTAAAGACATCCATTTTTCCCTGAATCTATTAAGCGTCTCGCCGTCTCTGTAGAGCTAACGCAACGCCGCCGCCGACAGCGATCAATATACATATAAATCTGTTACTGTTGCAAAATTTTACAGCCGCGTTTTTCCCCGCCCTCTTAACTACCGAGGGAAAATAACAACAGCACCTGTGGCTAGATGATACTCACTAATCATTTGTTACCGCCTCTAAAATTGAATCTGTATATATTTCTTGATATGGAATTACTAGAGATACTTATACTTACGTTATTTATTTAATACAATATTAATAAAGTTACTGTATATATACAGTATGTCTTCAGACAACTAGTAAAACCAGACATTGATGTACATTGCTGAATGGTTTTATAACTTACAGTAAAATTTATACTGTATACACAACAATGTTTAATCATATATATTTTCAAAGAAATTGGAGAATATACTTCTGAAAATTGACAATCTGCCTTTTCTACTATTTATATTACTATTTATATAAGATACATACATGTAAGTGCCTTTCTCAAAAGTATTGTAAATAGTGTATAACAGTGTACATATATTGCGAAAAAGAGCCTGTGAGGGCTTATGTAAGAAACGCAAGCTGTTCGACAAAACATACTTAAGTAAAAGTACTATATTGACTTCTGATTCTAACTAATAACTGTATGCATCGCTATAAAATTGTTATTTCATTAACCTACGGATCTTAACAAGTCTAAATCGTTATAAACTCGTGTATATCTAGATCACGTGTAGGTATACCTACAAGCTAAAACCACGGTGTGCGCCCTACAGGCAGCTGGCGGCGCGCGGCGGCGGTCGGTGCTGCCGTGATTTATAGTGTCTGCGACTTTGCCTTTATTGGTTCTCGTATCGTGTCTCCACTTTTCGACATTTCTTTTCATTTCATTATTTTTAAGCGATTGTGGTTTCGTGCTTATGACTGATTAAAGACAAATAGGAAGTCTATGTATAGACAACAAACACATTTTATCAACGCATTTCCGGCCCCCGGTGTTAATGTTAATTTTGTTTAGTCTAAGATGATTAGAGACACGTCTATAAAAGATCTCGTTGTAATGTTCTCCAAGTATTTACCTATTTATTATGTTATACACATGTTTAATGAATAATTTTCTTGTTTTCATAGGTATAGCGCTTCGACCGTTCGGCCTGTCTTTCATCTACCTACTGCTGTTCCTACTAGCTCCATCAGCACAAGTACCAAACTCACGCAATTTCAATGGTAAGTGTACTCTCATTGAGTCACTGTGTTATTTTAATGTTTGCACGGAGTTTATTTTCAATAAATTATCTTCGCTAAACACTAGCTCCTTTCAACGGAATAGAAATACATACCTACCTACAATATTCTCACGCTAGAAAACTCGTAGATATCGAGGTCGTGCTAATATCCTATGAGTCTTATCTCGCTAAATGTTTTAAACATTAAACATGGCATGGCTCACTGAATTGTTGAAAATATGTAGTTAATATTGATATTTCTCAAAGTAACCAGAGCAACTACAAGATTGGCAAGAAAGCTTGACAAAAAGAATTCAGAAATATAGGTAATGTATCCAAACTTTATGTTTTATATATTCATTAATGTATGAAACATTATTGTTATTGACCTAATGGAAAATATGTCGACTGTCTGCCAGAATATATTGCCTGGGTGAGGCAACTGCTGATCGTGATATCCACCAAACTGCCTGTTTCTTAGTTGACATATTTTTAGTGTATACATATTATGAGACCACAACGTAACTCTATTAAGTTTCGGTCTAGACCCTGAAGTTATATAGCTTGACGTTCGGCATGTAATGAAAAGGTATGAGATAAAAATATGTAATATCTACGGATATAAAGTATCTATTTAAGCTGAGCTCAAAGGAATAACATGAATACTCTTAACATTTTAGCGGCAGTGGTTGTTAGCTTATGTATTCTTTTAACAATAGGGATGAAGGTTGACTACACAATACACGTATTATGTCTCACCACATGTCTTAGTACGTGTAGGTACACTGAAGAAAATATATTTGGTTACGTACTACTTTACGTAATGTATCCGAAACGGCGTGAAAGTGTTTAAGAGTTAATTAAACTTATCCCATTCATTTAAAATAACTTGGGACAAAATAAGTAAAGTAATTTAAAAAATTTAGTTAGCTAGTCAATAACTCAAGAACCGCCTATAATTAGTTGCCGCTATAATTTACGTTAGCAAGAGGCAACTAATGTAATAGATTAAAAAGGATCATTCTGCTTCTAATGATATAAAGACTATCTTTCTTCTATGCTAATGATATAAAGACATAATTAAGGTTAAGACTAATTAGAACCAATAAACTTACGTAGTAAAAATGTAGTCTGTCTTTACGTAAATACTGATGATATTGTTTATCTGGATCTCATGATTTACCATCAGTACTCACAATAACTTTACATAGAAGTTGAGCTGAAAATATCGTAAATAGTGAATATTTGAGCTGCTATGTCCGTTCTATTCAATAAATTTATATTTAACTTACTATGAATTTTTGCCGATGCCAACACTTGGCAGTTATATTATTATATTTATTATACGTTGTATTAAAGAATTAGGTCAACCGATCCTGTTCCGAGACTAGTCACACAAAGAGGTGGCTGTTTTCGTGTAGCGTTGAGTTCGATCTAGATTACGTAAAGTACCCTGAAAACTTATATTTGGTAACTATTCTGAAAATAAATAGATCTAGGCCTAGCCTAGCACGCAAAGTAAGGCCAATTTAACTGAGTCATTAATTGATTATTTGTTATATGTGTACGTATAAACGATCTAGTACCTACATGTTGCACACGCATACAATATTTTTACCATTATTATAATGTTTGTCTTAAAACTTACATAGGTGAATGCAGTCTTACTTACTGCCTTTGTTCATTGTATTTTATTAAAAGATGGTTGTTGATCGATAAACCTAAAATAAGGGGTTCTTTTTCGATGGGGTGATAACCTTTGTTGATTCCTCATTCCCATTGTATAGATTTAAATAACTTTAAATATTGTTCTATGTACAGGATGGCGAGGGAAGTTCCTGGGATTGACGGTGGTTCTGTCGTTCCTGTTGCTACTATGTCACATAGTATGGCACAGCGTGCTTGCCTCGATAACGCCGTACGGCTCCTTGCTCGAGGACTACCCTATCATAAATCTCATCGGACATAACCTAGGCTTAATTTCTTATTTAGATATAGATCCGGTGGTAGGCGTACATCTTCTGGCACCCGAGGTAATTCATTTTAGTTATTCAGCAGAATTGTGTAGGTAGCAAAACTAAGACCTAGGTATACAGGTGACTTTTGTTAATTGAGATGTATCTGGCAGCTATCCCAAAAAGGAAAATTTGAAGCTTTGTTATGAGAAAATTCTGCAAGACGTTTACGAGGGTATTGAAACTGAACTTACGGATCTTCTACTCTCGTTGGATATTATACTTGTCTATAATATCTGTGTCGTAATACCGGGTCGAGCAGAACTATGGTATTAAGTTCATTTGCACAACTGTGGATCAAAATGTACACAATATGCTCGCCATTTAAAATTAAAATCATAATTGTAGAATGTGGATTAGCACGACATCTCTGCTTTTGCCATCCGACAGTGAATATAAGAAGATAATTTGGAAAAATATATTTCCTTTAATGGTCAAGGTAGTCACCAAAAAGATCTCAGTTACAATTCACATGGATCACTAAAATCCACCAATACTTTGCTCTATCTTTATTTAGTAGAAGTCAGACAACACATGCTAATGTGCAGAACGTTTTGTTTTTTTTTGATAGCAGTATGGCTGGCGATATTAATGTAGAAAAGCGTAGGGTGGGGATTTTCAAAATATCTTAGAAAGCACCCCACGCTTTTTACATTAAAATTATTAAATCATTTTCTACTTTTTAAAGCGTGTTTTTTAGTTTTTCAATTAATTATTTTGAAATATTTTTTCTTAATTAATGTATTATCATTGGTCCTCGATAAGTGTGCAAAGTTTCAAATTAATCCGTCGGTTTGAAAGGGGTTAAAATCATGTTCAAAGATTCCGTTACATAGATACATACATACCAAGCTAATAAAAGCGTGTTAAAATAGATACGAAGCATAGCTTAACTCGCTGTTGTTTGTAGGTAAACATTACACGACAAACATCGCAGTTTTCAGTACAACTAGGTGTTGACTGGTCAGCCTACAGGTGGCACGGATAGCATGCAACGACTGCAAGAGTTAACCCATCTAATCGCCCAGATCGTTGCGCCCCGTGCCTCTGTAATGACCTATACTCCATTTGGTTAGGTACTTAACTAAAGTTAAACAATCTTGATGTGACTTTTTGCACAAACACATATTAAACAAATAGACTACTGCTTAAACTAATAGTTCAATTGATTTAGTAATCGTTATTGTTGTATTTACATTGATCTTTAGTAGTATTTTATTTTTAAACTGAATTTTTAGATAAAAACACAAATCAATATTGTTTACCTTTAGTTAAGTACCTAACCAAATGGAGTATAGGCAGGTTTCTTCGTTGGTTTATTTTAACGCCTCATCGACTATAAATGCATGATGCATTTGTCTTAATTGTGTTTAAAGTAAGAGCAAACATGTCAAACACGCAAATCTCTGCAAAAAGTAAGGGAATTTGATGCGCATAAAATAAAGACCGCTAGTCGTTGTGATAATAAATGGCAGATAGCAAAATGAGTTTCTAAAGCCGCAGGGCTGCGGGCAGTTAATTTTTGACAAATTTTGTATGAAAACTAGGTCATAATTTTACGGTCTGTATATAAATATCAATGTTAATACAGATTTATACATTTATCAATATACGGATTTGATATTACTACCTACTGACACAGATCGAGAACGTGTGGTGTCTGCAAAGACGTCTCCACACATAAAATTAGCCTGAACTTCAACGAGTTACACAACATTATTTTAGTATACCATAAACCTAAATATTATATGTTTAGAATCAGTAATAGCAGCAATTGCAACCGATATAAACACCGGTTTTAAAAGTTAGTTTGTCACAAAGTAATGAAATGCTTACAAAATAAGGAATTATTTTGTATTCAATTTTATTATTGATCCTGAACTAACTATTCATTTAGGATGGTTTCTAACAATAAATGTTCAACGTTAAAATTATTTTCAGCTTATAATGAGTACTACATCGCTACTGGTTTATATGCTCGTTAAAAGATTAGTGATCTCAACCCAGCCAGAAGTTCAGAAGAAAGATACAAAATATCAGCAGTATCCATTATTAACTACCGCCGGTACGTATAGCCAACAATGTTAACACATTTTATGTTACACGCCAAGTATATGTAGATATGACTGACAACTTAGCACAATACTTATTACTACAATATTCGTTTATTGATATGTATCTGCTCATAGCACATACATTTAGCTTCTTCGGAGAAAGAGACAAGTATAGTACAAGCCGCAATGCTGTAACTAAACAAAACGACTGACTCATCCGATATAAACTTCTTTAGATAAATATTCACTCACCTCGTAATCATATTGACCTGGATTTGTATTCGTTTCAAAAACATTTACAATTATCGTCAAATTGGCGTGTCTGGCAATTTTTATTTAGTAATCTAGTTAAAAAATTATAATTATAATTGGTTTTCATCTTAACTAATCGACTTTACCATCTGCCAAATGATTTATAAACCGCTACGACAGCAAAGAAGCATACAAATTACCGGATGGTAACCTGTTACCATAGCTTGTAAAGAGAACACCAGAATGTTCCAGTTTAATGAACTTCCAACGTCGTAAAAAACAATACCAACACAACCCCGTTCTCAAGTATGATTTGAAACCCTAATCACCATAGGATTACAGCACAAGGTTGCTGACTACATCTTATATAGGGAATGGGTAGTTGTCCAGTGGAACTGCTCCTGGTTCGAGTGAAAATCCAAGTTTGAGTACGAATACGCTTGTGGCTTAGTCCTAACACTCAAGCAAAGTTCGCATTTTGAGATTGCCTGCAGACGGTTATTTCGCATTTACGTATTATATTTTTGCTTTATATTTTAGGTAAATATTTATGCCTGATCCTAATAATGCTGTCTGGAGTGATGCGGCCGAGTGTGACATCAGGGATATACTTCCTGGTGTTCATGGGCGCGGCGACGGCGTGGGCGCTGGGCCGCCCGCTGGAGAAGGGCTTCGCAGTCATCGGCCGCTGCGTCATGGCTATCATGGCGGTGCACGTCATTGTACTGCTGGCTTATCAGTGCTCTTGGTTGATACAATTCTACCCGCCAGATCGCAACTTCGCTAGGTACACTCTTGTCTAAAATAACATTAGAAAGCCCTGCCATACCATGTCTTTTAAACTGCGCCATAGACAGAGAATTAGCTTAAAAATATTTATTGATGTTTTTAGATATTTCGGGCTCACAAAATTGGTAATTATCAACGAAACAAACCCTTCGGGTTTTGTGTTCGAAGTGACGGACGACCACATGTGGGCGACCCTAGTTAGTCCTCTGGTCATACTCTTCACTTACTTAGTTCTCGCTATAGAGTGCCGAGAACTGTTCAAACCCAAGGTATGTCCGCATCATATTGAATATATATATATACATTTTCCTTTGATTAATAATGGAATCTATCTTGACTAACACTAATAATACCAGCTGTATGCTTCTTTAATAATTTCAAACTATAATTGGATATTTGCGAACCTTTCTTAATTAGTTACGCAACCGCATTCGCTGAGGTAATGCCTACAAATGCGTCTAAAGCTATTGCAATACAATTTTATACTAGACCCAAATGAACTTAGTATACTAAATGTTTAAAGTTAGTGAAAACAAAGGTACTAAATGACTTCAGAACTGTTGCCTTTAATACAATTATTTTGGTGTCTCTTGTTTTTACTAATAAGAGGCAATCGAGCGCTTAACTAGAACCATGTATAAGTCATTAGAAAATTCTGTCTCTTATGCTATCGTGCTGGAAACTTAGGCAAGGAAAAAGAGTGCCTTGACCGGAATAGAATCTGGCAAGCTGAACGGTTCGTTGGTGCGAGGCGTGTCCTTCCGCCGCGGGAGCAGGCGCGCCACGCGGGATAAGTGGAAGAGCGCCACTAAAATAGTTCGAGTAAGCTTGCGCGAATGTTTACATCACCCTTGTTATATAGTGCACTTGTTGATCTTTGGTCCTGTATCGCGTTGTACACAACCCGTAGTGCGTCACATCTGTTCTCAATACAAGTGTCTACTTACTTTTTGGCAGACGATTTCTAATAATGATATTTTTACACTGATACTTTTATTTACACTGATATTTTTATTTAATATTCTTCATGTAGATATGGTCTCAGTTAAAAGTCATATAAGTTACTACTTACCTAACTTGTTATATAAAAGACGAGCATAAGACGTACGGATGTGCAGGCCATGTTCAGCTACGCACCTGTATGTACGATAGAATATTAATGATCAGCACTTGTGTTCAGTGTCAGATGTTCGTTGTAGTAGGTAGGTTTTGTAGGAAGGCACACTGTAGATATGTAAATGTCACGACTAGTTAGGCAATCTAGTTACATCATCGAATGGCTTTCTTAGTTCTTAGTAGATTGTTCACATGCATGATCTTGTGATTAAGTACAAATAGTTTTTCACACATCCACTTTGGGACAAAGGCACGGGCGCTTGGACTAAACAGCGGACGGGTAGTTTTATTTTTGGAATTATAAATTTTCATCAAAATTGTTTTATTTTGTTTTTGCAACCGCCTTTCGTTCTTTTATAGGTTGCATATAAATACATAAATTCCCAAGCACTTCGTGGTGGCGCCAACGAAATCGCTCCTGTAGGTATCCACTTTATTTTATTTCTGTTTTGTGTTTGTGGCCAACGTTTTGGGCGTCCTTACCAAGAAATATTTGGCTAACATCAAATTCTTTTATGTTTAGACGAGTTCGATTGAACGAGAAATATAATATTGTAAACAAGTGATGTTACCCATATGCATATGAGTTTTACTAGACGTCTCTAAAGTCTAACTACCTTAATTGCTAAAAAGGGTTAGAGGCATTATGGGTTTCTAATAACAGACAGTCAGTCGGGACAGTCGACGAAGTGTAAAAGAAAACACATACATATTTAAATATAACGAAAACACACTTTTCTAAATGTTGGTTCATATTAATTTCCTCTATTGTCTTATCCAATTGTAGTCTAACTTATGAGGGCAGTGTCCGTCATCCTATTTTAACAGCTAGGGTAGTTGCTATAGGGACATAAAAACTCACCGTGTATTTCTTTGTTTGGACTACCGTTACTGGACACCATAATATTATAACTGGCATATTATAATTAATTATATCTACTTAAACATGTTAATGCTACATCATTGCACATAACTATGGCGTAGTCTGAATTAATTATGTGTGTTGCGCACTTACGCTCATGTCTGTATCTGTGTCGTTTAATCTCATTGTCATGTTTGTATGTATGCACTTTATGGCTGTCATATTTATATTAACCGCATATATAATTATATTTATTATCAATAAATATGTTTAAGGATAAAGTTATAATTTATGATCTTTACAGTCTTAATTAGCTATACAATATGGTTTGATTATATATTCCTATAAATGAATATCAGAATTGAACATTTCCAATACAATGTTTAATTTAGAAATACCATTGTCGAAACAATGGAAAACAATATTAAAACTAATAAGTCATTTAAATTGATAGTTCGACAAAGCCAATGTATCTATGGACTCTTTGGTACCTACTATCAAATAATACATTAAAGCATTTAAAAGCTTGTAATTGGTGTGGTATACCGTATTATATAGCGTCTTTTTCTGGAATCCAATAAATCCAAAAAAAGAATTTGTGCTGAAATGATTTGACTTAGGCATACTTGTCCTTGTCGCTAGACAAGGTAGTAAGTATTGTTTTATGAGAATATACATTATTTTTTGTTAATAATTATCATTTGGAAAATGGATAATACAATATCAGACAAAGGATCTTAATCGCTTTAGTAGCAAAATAAATTCGTGATCAATTTATTGTTTGGCACGAACTTTCGATTTTAATTTCGTTTTTTTCGCCCCAACACAAGTATTATCAATTACTTACTGGGGATGTCTCATTTATAATTAATGTACTTAACTGTTTTTTGAAATAAAGATATCTCATTGCATTGACGGCTTTTTTCAAAATCGAATGACATGATCGAAAGAAAATCTCTTATATGTATTATACACGTATAGTACATATACGACACATAAGTATGCAGGCACGCATACTACGTTAAGTAGGGAAAGAGGGAGAGGGACCCATAAAGTAGAACACGGAGCAACTTTGGGGCCCTCTGCATGTTCTACTGTTTATTTCACGTTGGTACTTGGATTGGTACTATCGTCACCCTATTGCCATGTCCATGTGTAGTAGTACTACTTAAGGGCGCAACAGGGTTCGTCCCCTTTTGAAAACGTACCACCCAGTGTGGATGGTGGTGCATTTACAGCGATCATATATGCCACGTACGCGCAGGCTCTAGAATAGATTAAATGTCCTGGTGTTTCTTCGAATCCTTGGGAAGTTAAAATGTATTTATGTACTCTTAAATACCAGCGCCATTGCGCCATTTACGATTATCCCGTTGTCTTTATTTGTATTACGTATAAAAATCGGTAAATCCTAAAAGATATCAACGTCTTTGTTGCAATACTAAGCGAGAAGCATAGAAAATTATATAGGTCCGCTTATAAGTGTATATGAAGTGTGTGTTACAACGGTACAGCTGCTGCACGTGAGCCCGTCCAAGCGATGGTCGAGCGCGCGCCTGTCGACGTCGGGCCGCCAGCTGCACCAGGACTCCAGCGGCTCCATCGTCGTGCCGGACGAAGGTAACGTATACCGGCTCCTCTTTATATGTTACTATGTAGGCGCCGACATTTTTCTTTTTATTTGTGCGGAAATGTATTAGCTCGCATCCCTCCACGGTGGCGGGCCAAGGGGTTATGTCGCACTAACCCAGAGTAAGATGACGACGTCCCGGTCATACCGACTAAACTTACCACGGTGTTCCTCAATATTACCGTGGAGTGTTTTCCAATGTTTCGGCCCGCCGCGTAAAACTCCGGGCTGCTACATGATACTACCCTACCCAGTAACACCATCTAAAATATACTGTCCCCTTGAGGAATGTAGGCGACGTCTAGGCGCGTACGAAGATGCTATATTTGGTAAAGTATGATGTATTATCCGTATTTCAGTATCTCAGTCTTCTGTACATACCCTTCATAGTTCTCGGGACCAATACGTCCGTATTTGCGGATTGTATAATGTTGACGTGCTATGACACGTTTACTGTGCTAATTTATTATTGCTTATTTTATTGCAGACTCTCAAGTGGAAGATGATCAACCTAACTTGATGGACGACATTATTACAGCTGTCATTGATTTCTTCCAAGTTTTAATTAGGTAAGAAAAATTCAGACCACTACATTATTTTAATTTTGGATACTGATACAGGTTGCGAAAATGACTTCATACATTGCTAAAAATGGAGTAACTTTTTTAAGAGAGGCAAAGGCCCCTATTTTCTTGTTTCTGTGTATACTAACGTTCAAACAACATACACAAAGACCAGCCAGACTCGGCAAAACCGTTTGTGGATCACACAATTTTTGGTCCGTGTGTGGGACAAAAAACCCACATTACTCTACGCAGGCATTGGCGAGGCGACTAATTATAACATTTTTGTAAAATGTGCTTATTGTAATGGCCATGCATCCTTTTAAATTAAATTCGCAGGTCTTCCTACATAGCGACAACGATCACGATGATGGCGTGGAGCATTATGTTCCACTCGTGGCTCACGTTCGTGTTCCTCATGTGGGCCAATATCGTGTGGCTGTGCCAGGACCAGCGCTCCTTCATGCTGAAGACCAGCCCCGTGCTGGTCTTGTACGCCATGTTGCTTCTACTAGCCCAGTATATATACGGCATGAATCTGTATGAGTCAGAACTGCCTTCTAATATAACGGTTAGTATTAACTTGTATTTACAGAAATAAAATACTAAAAACCATTATTTCGGGATCCGATTAATTTTTTTCCTTAGTCGATACAACCTCTTATTTTTCAATGTTACAACGGTCCGGTTATATAATAGTTAAGATATTATATATATTAACTAAAGTTACATACTAAATATATGTTTGTTGCGCAGGAGGTGAACCTGCGTCAGATAGGGCTTGGGCGCGCAGAGGGCGAGGCGTGCGTTCCGCTGGTGATCAAGGCGCTGTTCACGTGCATGTTCTGGGTGACGCTGCGCCAGCGCGTGCAGGACCTGCGCCAGCGCCGCCACTCCGCCGTCATCTCCGACATGGCGGCGCCGCTGCAGCTCACCGTCTCCACGGCCGCCAGCGGTCAGTCACACACCACACTTTAGCCTGTTCCGCTGGTGATCAAGGCGCTGTTCACGTGCATGTTCTGGGTGACGCTGCGCCAGCGCGTGCAGGACCTGCGCCAGCGCCGCCACTCCGCCGTCATCTCCGACATGGCGGCGCCGCTGCAGCTCACCGTCTCCACGGCCGCCAGCGGTCAGTCACACACCACACTTTAGCCTGTTCCGCTGGTGATCAAGGCGCTGTTCACGTGCATGTTCTGGGTGACGCTGCGCCAGCGCGTGCAGGACCTGCGCCAGCGCCGCCACTCCGCCGTCATCTCCGACATGGCGGCGCCGCTGCAGCTCACCGTCTCCACGGCCGCCAGCGGTCAGTCACACACCACACTTTAGCCTGTTCCGCTGGTGATCAAGGCGCTGTTCACGTGCATGTTCTGGGTGACGCTGCGCCAGCGCGTGCAGGACCTGCGCCAGCGCCGCCACTCCGCCGTCATCTCCGACATGGCGGCGCCGCTGCAGCTCACCGTCTCCACGGCCGCCAGCGGTCAGTCACACACCACACTTTAGCCTGTTCCGCTGGTGATCAAGGCGCTGTTCACGTGCATGTTCTGGGTGACGCTGCGCCAGCGCGTGCAGGACCTGCGCCAGCGCCGCCACTCCGCCGTCATCTCCGACATGGCGGCGCCGCTGCAGCTCACCGTCTCCACGGCCGCCAGCGGTCAGTCACACACCACACTTTAGCCTGTTCCGCTGGTGATCAAGGCGCTGTTCACGTGCATGTTCTGGGTGACGCTGCGCCAGCGCGTGCAGGACCTGCGCCAGCGCCGCCACTCCGCCGTCATCTCCGACATGGCGGCGCCGCTGCAGCTCACCGTCTCCACGGCCGCCAGCGGTCAGTCACACACCACACTTTAGCCTGTTCCGCTGGTGATCAAGGCGCTGTTCACGTGCATGTTCTGGGTGACGCTGCGCCAGCGCGTGCAGGACCTGCGCCAGCGCCGCCACTCCGCCGTCATCTCCGACATGGCGGCGCCGCTGCAGCTCACCGTCTCCACGGCCGCCAGCGGTCAGTCACACACCACACTTTAGCCTGTTCCGCTGGTGATCAAGGCGCTGTTCACGTGCATGTTCTGGGTGACGCTGCGCCAGCGCGTGCAGGACCTGCGCCAGCGCCGCCACTCCGCCGTCATCTCCGACATGGCGGCGCCGCTGCAGCTCACCGTCTCCACGGCCGCCAGCGGTCAGTCACACACCACACTTTAGCCTGTTCCGCTGGTGATCAAGGCGCTGTTCACGTGCATGTTCTGGGTGACGCTGCGCCAGCGCGTGCAGGACCTGCGCCAGCGCCGCCACTCCGCCGTCATCTCCGACATGGCGGCGCCGCTGCAGCTCACCGTCTCCACGGCCGCCAGCGGTCAGTCACACACCACACTTTAGCCTGTTCCGCTGGTGATCAAGGCGCTGTTCACGTGCATGTTCTGGGTGACGCTGCGCCAGCGCGTGCAGGACCTGCGCCAGCGCCGCCACTCCGCCGTCATCTCCGACATGGCGGCGCCGCTGCAGCTCACCGTCTCCACGGCCGCCAGCGGTCAGTCACACACCACACTTTAGCCTGTTCCGCTGGTGATCAAGGCGCTGTTCACGTGCATGTTCTGGGTGACGCTGCGCCAGCGCGTGCAGGACCTGCGCCAGCGCCGCCACTCCGCCGTCATCTCCGACATGGCGGCGCCGCTGCAGCTCACCGTCTCCACGGCCGCCAGCGGTCAGTCACACACCACACTTTAGCCTGTTCCGCTGGTGATCAAGGCGCTGTTCACGTGCATGTTCTGGGTGACGCTGCGCCAGCGCGTGCAGGACCTGCGCCAGCGCCGCCACTCCGCCGTCATCTCCGACATGGCGGCGCCGCTGCAGCTCACCGTCTCCACGGCCGCCAGCGGTCAGTCACACACCACACTTTAGCCTGTTCCGCTGGTGATCAAGGCGCTGTTCACGTGCATGTTCTGGGTGACGCTGCGCCAGCGCGTGCAGGACCTGCGCCAGCGCCGCCACTCCGCCGTCATCTCCGACATGGCGGCGCCGCTGCAGCTCACCGTCTCCACGGCCGCCAGCGGTCAGTCACACACCACACTTTAGCCTGTTCCGCTGGTGATCAAGGAGCTGTAAAAGTATTAAAACTTTATTAACATTTGTATTATCAGGTTTCGCGATCGGGTTGCTTAAGATTTTTTGTGTCAGGTGTTTCATTTTATTCGTAGCTACTAGTTCTTGCAACTCACGAAGGCGAGTGGGCTTTACGTGTACATGCACAGTGCGGTAGTGTGCGTGTTTGACAGAGCGGTCAGTTGCGAGCGACACTTACACACACACACATACATAGCCCGCTCGCCTTCATGAGTTGCAAGAACTATACAAGTGAATAAAAATATTGTGCTTAATTTAAAATGTTAATGTTAAATTTGTTTATTTTCTACTTTGTTCGCATCTATAATTTTTTTTGTTTTTACTTATATGCTGTGTACGATTATGAATTATAAATTTATATGATTCTTAATCATACATAATGCTAGTTTGTTAGACCAACAAAAGCTAACTAGCAGAATAAATACTTTAATATTAGATATTGCGTGCGAACCTTTGTTAATTAGTATTATCATAGTTAACACATGTATACTAATATTTTATGTATTACTTTATTCATTCCTGAGACAGGATTTATGAAAGGCAGTAAGATAATATCTGTTTTGTAACTTTTCTATATTTCAGCTCATCTTATGACTAACGATTGCTTTTACACCCTAAACTTTTTATTATATTTAAATGTTTTACACGACGAATATAAAACGAGGATTTAACTAAATGTTGCGTTAATAAAACACTTTTATTCACAAACACAAATTGCGTTAAAATCATATAAAATATAACTATTAACTTGTGTATTTTTAAACATTTTAAAGATTATAGCGGGCTTTATCCGTTTTATTTACGTGCTCGCAATTAGCTTGAAATTAATTGGCTATTTTGTAGTAGTGTAGTGACATTATGTGGGACGCTATAAAATACAGATTTTTAAATGTAAATTCGATGTAATATTTAGAATGCATTGATGCTTCAAACATTTTTTCTGAAACATACATGGACTGACTTTAGTTCAAGTGAACTAAAGCCAGTAAAGAACGTTTTGTTAAAATAGCAAGAGTACCGGCTTATAACCATGGCTGTTTCGATGCCGATAGCTACTGTTATTAATACTAATGGCAACATTGATTAGCAAAAAGTAGAAGAAGAAGGCATGCAAATATGTACATGAAAGTTTACTTTGAAAATGTATGCAATGGCGTTTAAATAGTCTTTATATTTTTATTAGGTACAGTATAATATAATAATAATATAATATTCTACCACATACACACAACATCATCTAGCCCAAACTAAGCAGAGCTTGTACTATGGGTACTAGACAATGTATAAACATACTTATATACTTTATTTTTGTAAATACATACATATTATACATAGAAACACCCAGATCAAGACAAACAGCCATGTTCATGCACACAAATGTTTGACTTGTGCGGGAATCGAACCCGCGATCTCAGGCGTGGCAGTCGGTTACACTAACCACTACGCCATCGAGGCCGCATAAATAGCGTAGTATAAATAGTGAAGAACATATTTTCAAATACTATGATAATCAAATATGATTTTGATTTTCTTGATAACGACGTATTTTTGGCAACACTTGTCTTGTACATAACACGTTTCCGCAGAGTTCGTCTCACGTTTCTGTGGCTATGGTTGAACCTTATTAATTACACCATTATTACATATATATCTTAACTTACACAAATGGGGCTTTGCACTTTTATATTCCAAACATCTATTTACCTAAATAGAGTTATATCCTATTTCTTTTAGGGTTTTCCTATTGTATGCACGTTTTCATACTTCTATTAAATCAATTGTCTCATCAATCTTTCTCTAAAGTTCTCTTTAAGACTCATGTCTTCAAGTATCAATATTTTTCTTTATTTCATTTCTATGAGTACTAATTTCCATATGCACAAATAAGTGACGCGTTCCCTCCCCTGCCAGTGCTGGAGGCCCAGCGCGAGGAGGAGACGCGGTCGCGGCTGCTGACGTCGCTGGGCACGCTGCTGCGGGCGGCGGCGGCGCGCTACTGGATCTACGTGGTGGTCATCATGCTGTTCGTCATCGGCGTCACCGGCGGGCGCATGACCATCTTCCGCATCATTTACATGTTCCTCTTCCTCGGCTTCGTGCTCATGTTCCAGGTAACAACCATTTACTATTATATCTTAACCCGTTCAGTGACTAGAACTCACCCTATGAGTCGAACAAAAATCGTTCGTGTACCAAAAACTTGCATCCGAGTCGTGTGATAAGTGATTTTAACTCGGATGCAGGTGCTGGCCATGGCGATGAGTCAACAATAGCTACGTATAGACGAGCATTTTTTTGTTCTTATAAGTTGAGTAGTGAGCACTGAAAGAGTCAAAAAATCTATTCGGCCTTTGGGATTAATTTCCAATAAATGGTCAAGATCAATTAAAAACATTTTGGTAGTCTCAAATTTTACTGTTAACTATCTTCCTCCTCTAAGTGAGGACAACAAAAAGTTATAAGTACATACAGTTTGTAAATACCAATGGTTTATTTCTGACAGGTTTGACACAGTGCTACATCTGAAGTCGTATTGTTATCTCTTACTGCATTGTTAAAGAATGCGCGATATTGAAACGGCAAATCACAGAGTCTACAACTTGGTGTCGTTCTCAGAACAAATGGTTATGCACGCGCGCATAATGATCCTTTTAAATATGGTAGTACGTCCCCGAAACTCACTAGGCCAAAATCTTGACGCACATACCGTAATAACATTGATCTTTATGTTCCCTATAACAATGAAAACAACAAATACCAAACCCTAGTAAGACATAAACTAGAATTAATAGCCATGAATCACGCCATTGGCAAGGCATTAATGTAATTTATGAAGACGTTTACATGCATTTTGATTGGCGTGATTTTCAATATTGCCTTAAAATTACTTTCAGCGGCCTATCTGTAAAACATTTTGTATTTGTGACATCGCACCTAAAATGTCTCCTTTATCCTTATTAAGTATTTCCACGATTACTATTAATTATTAAAAGGTAAACCGTTAATTATTTGCTAAGGTGGGTATGATGTGATTACTTAAATCATTAGTTCCCAAAGTGGTCCAGGTGGACCCCCAGTAGACTCGGAGGAGGTCTACGTTGGCGTGACAAAAAAATGGGGATCCACAAGTCGTAAGCACGGAGCCACAAAAAATTATATGCTTTCGATAGTGAAGAACTAAAAAAATGCTGGCTTGACTTCACCTATCAATGTAGGCAGATAATATTTTAAGAAGCTCAGCGACTGTTACTTGTAAAAACTTGCATATTGCATATTCAATACCAGTGGTCTCGAACCTACCAATTTCTACGAAGAGAAACTATAAAAACAAAAAAAAGTTAGCCCGTAGACATTTGATCAAATAATGTAGTAGAAATGTAGCTGCAGGGGGTCCACCGGAACCTGCTAAAAGTGTGGGAACCTCTGAGTTAAATAATATAATAGTCATATGTTTGTTTACAGATAAGTTGGTATTGGTGGCGTCGCTTGATGTATATATTTTGGATAGTAGTAATCATTTACTCGATGATTAATCTCATACTTATCTACGTATACCAGTTCGACAACTTCTCTAAGATGATAGAAAAGTATTTACTCATCAACGAACGATTGTAAGTATTGTGCAGATTGTAAATTAGAAATTTAGTGTATTTGTAAATTATATGTAAGTGAAGTGATTTTATAATTACGCTAATAACAGCGGGCGCAGCTTAAGCAACCTATAGTAAAAATATGTTTCTAACTTGACAACTGTATAAAATAGATCTCACACCTCTGTATATACCTATTGCTCCATTGAAAAGAAATTCGAACAAATATAAGATTCTAGGTATTTACATATACATATGTTATATATTCAACAAAGTAAAGAATACTTACGTATTATAATGTAATATATTTTGTAACAATAACATACATATATGTACAGTCTATTTTCGACCAAGGTGTTTTGAGAATGCCACTTTGACAGTTATCTTCACACTATCCTTTTTGTATTAGTGCATGCTTGCCACAACAAACAATAAAATAATTACGTTTTTTTAAATTTCAGACAGCATGATTTGGGATTAGAGCCTTATCATCCAGCGGACCTATTCCTAAAGCTTTTGACGCCCACTCTGTTCCTCATCATAACGATAATGCAGGTGCATTACTTCCATAAAGACTTTATGGCGTTGTCGGATCCGAAAACAAGGTCAGTATGGCTTTTATTTTTGTCTGTAGAATATATGTATTCGCGCCTGGACCTGAAGATAAGACTTCTGTTCAAAGAACATGGAATGGAACGTATTCTATTTGGTATCTTAAGATCTCGGCCTTATAGGCATGACGGTAAAATGGAGGTCCATGATCTCTTTAAATCACATGTGTTCGATCATAATATGTGGTTTCCTGAAGCAGAGGTAAAAGTAGGCACGGCGAAATCTTCGTTTAAAGCTGGAATCAGTTTCGGATTTGACATGTATCGGAGAACTACTACACTCAAACAGATGATGTTATCGACGTAAAGTACTAGTACCCAGGCTCTTACGTTTTTTACGGCGAGGGACTTCGCCAGAATTCAAATGATCTCTCGGTTACCTTCTCTCTCCTCCTCGCTCAATCCTCGGCCCCTTTCTTTCAGGAGAAAGAAAGGAAAGTAAGGATAGGAGAGCAAGAGCTCTTCCATCCTTCTGTGACCTTCTTTCGCCTCCTCTCCCAACCCTATTTATATAAGGCAGCAAAATTTAATGATGGTCCATATGCAGTGCACATACGGTGACTTGATTGTGTTACCTTGAAATTGCTTGAGAAAATAAGAAGACACAGGCATTCATCAATGTGCGTTGATGGTAGCTTACCGACATCAACATTTTAAAAAAGAATCCCATCCCATTATGACTTTATTCATGTGGCATGTTTGTTACAGAACACAGAGTGTGAACCCATCGAATAATCACGAGCAGGGCTCCAGCCCGCTGCCCAGCCAGGCCGGCGCGTCCACCATGAAGGACGATGTAAGTTATATATTATATACAACTAGGTTTTGCCCGAGGCTTCACTCGCTTAAATACTTTTACTGAAACTTAAAACAAAGGTGGCTTAAAACTAACGAAATGCGTGTTAGACACGTCTTGCTTACATGTTTGGATTTATGTACGTATATATATTTTTAATACACAGTGCATGGCCATTGTGAATGGACTATTATCATGTTGTATACGCTGATTAACAAACGTCTTACAATCTAATCATACAGATTGTTACTTGATTGCAAATTGAATAATGTTACAAGCAAGGTTATACAAAATACTAGCATAATTCGATCAGTATTTATAATAATAATGTTCCGCTACTATTAAATACCTTTTTACCATTCCAAAAGAGGTAAAAAGATCTTCTAATTATAACTTTTAAAATATTATAATATAAATTTGTCTCAAATAACGTAAATCATCCAGGGAAAGATATGTGTATTATATGAGTATAATAATAAACATCTTTTGTAATAAATAATTTGATATAAATATAAAATGTTATACGAAATTGAAGAGTAAAACATAATAGGTGATGTCCTGCCCTATGAATCGAGGTTAAAAATTTGATATGCAAATTTATGTGATTATTAAAATAATCTTAAGGTTTTCTTTGCGTAAAATTCAAGCATCTTCATTTAAAAAATCATTGCAAAGTATTTTTTGTAAATTATTAAGATGTATTATTTTTGTAGTTGCCACCACTGCCATCTGAAGACGGTCGGCCACGTTCTCTAGGAGACGACAGTATAACTGAGGCAGATAATTCATTAGAGAATGAGTCTTCACTGAATAATAGCCGTAAACCATCTAAGCGACAGTAAGATATATTCATTTCTTTAGTCTCCTATTTAATAAGACTGATGAAACGTTATATTTATATTTTCCATTATATAAATCATGCATCGCGTAAGTATAAATATGATGTGATATATTTGTTTACATTTTATCTGCTTATTCCTTTTAGTCAAAAGATCGTCCAAACTTCTTCACAGGAATCTAATTGTCACGTAGTAGTTCTTTTTTTTTGTTTAAAAGCCTTATGTCGAAATAAAATATTAACATGGACTGTGGACATAATAGGTCTATTAAACAAATATTACTTAACAAACAGATATTAATAGTGGTATACAATGGTGAAGGAAAACATCGTGAGGTATCCTGCATGTCTCAGAGTTCTCCATAATGTTCTCGAAGATATGTGAAGTCTACCAACCCGCATCGGACCAGCGTGGTGGACTATGGCCTAACCCTTCTCACACTGCCCAGCAGTGGGACAGTTTATATAGAGGGCTGATATTATTATATATAAATCAATATTAATGCTTATGTCATTATTTTAGAAGATTCACGCGAGTTCAGTCCCTTCCACGTACGACGTCGGAGCGTCGGCCTCCGCCTGCGTTGAAAAGATTAATCGTTCGAGCATTCAGGGCCTGCAGGCTCATCATATATGACTGGATCGAAAAAATATTTGTGTACTTGGAGATACACCTCATCAAGATTGTGTTTATTTCGTGTATGCTGCTCTGCGTTATGAATGTAAGTCAACTTTATTAACCTGTTTATTTTGACGAATGTTTTAATGTCTTTAGATAATATAAAGAATTCATGATCCGTTTTCAAATAAGCAAATAAGAATAGAGTATTATGTTGTTCATGCGACGTTGAATCAATATTAGCCTGCATCGCCAAATCTACTGAATGAATTGTTGGATCCCGCTACTCTGCCGACTTAGTCGATTCGCCTAGTAGATCCTCGCCTATTGATAATGAAACAGCAATTGAGCAACGAAACCTTGTAGAATCTGTTCCACAAGGTTTCGTTGCTTGGAGCATTCGTCGGACTAGTTTCACGGATGATAACATACATTAGGGTAGATGCCTCACATTTTTTTATTATTTAAGTTAAATAGATCCAGTTAAATAAATAAGATACAAACGTTTTAAATCTAGTAGGGATAACTGTCAAATGACAAAATGGATGCATGATACAAACTGTGAAGTAACCGCTTTTTGAATGCGGCTGTCCGTTTTAAATAGTGACGTTTACATTTGGATACAGAAAAAAGTGGGGATGTCCATCCAAATTTAAAACAAAAACTTCAACAAAATAGAAAACTGGCTTTAAAAAGAATACTCTAAAACAGAAGCGAACTAAAAAGATAAAAAATTATTGTGTATTCTTGTGAATAATTAAATTATTGTTATTAATGGAGTTGGTGTCAGCCAAGGTAGGTTTGTAACTACGAGGGGTGTTCAATGTATTCTCGGTATAGGCATGAAAGAATAAGCAGAAAATTCTGAAAAAGAAAACATTTTTCAATGTAGTCCTCCATCACCTCAATACACTTATTAAAGAGGGAAAGTAACTTTTCAATATCTACTAAAAAATAATTTTAAAATATTGACTTGTAACTTGGTGTGCAGACACTTTGGGGTCATACCTCGGTGGAGTTTGAATATGGGCCCTGTGGTTTTAAAGACCCCCGAGATATTGAGGTCGCAAGGTCATAAGGTCAGGGGATATTCACCAACAGAGTGATTTGGAAGTCCAAGGGAGAGGCTTTTGCTCAGCAGTGGGACATTACATAAAGTCGATGAAAAAGTCACATGAAGACGAAGAGTTTGAATCCTGGCTTTTTACACCCATCTCCTTTGTTGTCTGATGTTCTGTGTGAAATAATGTACAAAATCAGACATAGAGACTACTACCCTATTGTTGTAACTAATGTTTTCATGTTAGCAAAGCTTTTTTTATTTTATTAATGAACGTCGTTAGACAGAAATTAAAAATATACCACAGTGCACAGGCAGTGAACGGATTGTTTGTGTGTACCTCAATTAACCTATTGAGTCGCAGTGGCACACTGGTGGCCGGACACAATACACTTTTTAATTGTCTGGTATTCTAATAATTCACAGATTAATATTTGGTGTTACAGGTTTGCGCGATGCACGTTCCTATAATGGTAATAATCTCGCCGGTGCTGTGGCTGAATGCGAGCAAGCAACGCTTCTTCGTACTGTTCATATCGACGCTCATAAGCGTCTACTTCATGGCTAAGATGGTCTACCAGATAGATTACATCAAACATTCCACGTTTGATATTAATTGTACTCGTGTAAGTGTTTGTTACAATATGTGGACAGAGCATTAGTATAGTCAACTGCAACTTAAACGGGTCTCAATCCTGCGACATCGAACGCGCTGCCACTTATCATGAGTTTAAGAAATGTAAAATCATAGAACTATCCGATCACGGATATGGATGATGATAAGAACTATAATTATTGTAAGAATATTCCTGTGCAGTTAAAATGTAATTATACAACTGTGTCTTTTTGAAAGAACCCTGCAATACAATTTTATTTGTTAACGGCAGTATGCTTAAAGTTATTATTAATTAATATTTCAGACAAATGACAACGGAAGCGATTTTATAGATACGTTTAACAATGCTGAGTGGGTGGGCTTCACTAAGGCCACGCACAGCAAACCGCTGGTTACATTGCTCAAAGGTTACATCGGTCTTCTGGCCCTCTTTACGTTCTATTCTCTAGTCACGTACAGACAAGAATCAAAAAGGTTTGTACTCTATTCTGTGCCTAATAAAGTTTATATTTGAACTTTATAATATTATCAAGTATTATTTTCTTGTCTCCAGGTATAATAATCCCGTGAAGCATAAAGATAAAGTAATGTTTCCAGAGATTTCTCGCAAGGAAGCCGATATTGATGTAATACATTGTGTCAAATATTTAGTCAATTATGGGTTTTATAAGTTTGGAGTTGAGGTGAGTACCAACACAACAGATACGATTTGTTTATGGCATCTACACAATAGATAACAAATCTAATTTTATTTAATGTGTGCGATGAGTTAGCGACATAGCCGATTTCAGTAGGGTTCTCTGGTAGCAGGTTCGTGGCGTAAATTTCAAACCGCTACTGTACGCTTCTTCGAACACTTTATTTTACAGCAATTACAGACCTAGGTACACTGAAGAGCTTCCGAGTAGAATTATTAGTACCTACTAATTACAATTGAGAGCCGAGAAAACCAGTGGTCCTGTTTGGATGGTTCGATTTTTTGCAGTTTCCGAACGACTGCTCCTTGACGTTCGTCTCACTACACAATAACCGCCGCCCACCAAACGACTCCGCTAAGCGTCCGTGACGCGTCGACGTCATGGCGTTCTCCGCTCTCGTGCAATGAAATCCATTAAGTGTCTTATTATCGGCAAATTATCTTAGTCGCCGACATATTTATGATGCACATAACCTTAGGCTTTAGAATGAAAAAACAAAATCTGTTTAATTAATTTGTACGCCCTATAGAGCGAAACAGTGATACTTTTTTAATATATTATAACTTGTACCTCAACCACCTGTTCCACAAATAAAACAATTTGATTTAAATTGATTAAAATATTCTTAAAGTAAATCAATTACATTTAAAATCTCTAAAATATGTTATTTATTAGCGACGTTGTGAGTCGAGTGGCATGTATGTGGTGGTTGTGTGCCAGATCACGCTGATATGCCTGATGGGCGTGATCGGGTCGCGCATGGACGTGTACGCCGTGCTGTACGCGGGCTGGCTGCTGGTGCTGGTGTCCACCACGCGCGCGCTGCAGGCCAAGTTCTGGACGGCCTTCACCGCGTGCGTCACCGTGCTCGTGCCCGTGCAGTACATGATCGCCGTCGGCTTCCTGCCGCAGTTCTGCGTCACGTACCCCTGGGAGGGAGAGGACGAGGTACACACGCTTATCTTATATCCAAATATTACTTATTAAATTCCTTTTATTGTTTAATGCGACGATTTACGAGGTATTTATGCGTGTAATAAAGTAGATGGCCGAGTCGTCTTAGTCAATATAGTATACAGTCGAAACCAAATATAACGAAATCGTTTATAACGACGGATCGGTTATTACGACCGAATGGCAAGGTCCCGGCCGAAACCTATATAAACAATTAAGTAATCATATCGCCTATAACAACATCGGACACAGCGACATATCGTTTAAAACGACGGAACTTTATCGATATTGATCGGCTTTAGCGATCAACCGTTTTACTTAGTATACATAAAGGTTTTTCAGAATAAACATTTTTATTTCTTTTTTCGATATTTTATTTGTAAACAAGTTCTTAGGCGTAACCTATACCCATATCTACTACATAATTGCACATGTTTAAAAATTCTATACATGCATATGTCAAATAATATGACTACGTACTTGTGTAGGTATATTGCTTATAACAACTATCGGACATAACGTCTGAAGTTATATGGTCCCTTCAATATCGTTATATCCGATTTTGACTGTATTTACTTATTTTCTTAAACTTATATTTTTGAATGGGTATAAGAATACGGAATCTGTATCAAACTATGAATGCTTAGGTCTAGAACAGCCTAATAGATAAAGTACTTCCATTCTACAGAACATTATGATTACTTATTCCTGCTGTGAGTAGTAATGCCCGAGCTCTTTGTTGCTACTCCAACAGGTCTGTTGGAAGGAAATGCGCTGGTAGCGCAGCGATCCCCTTTTTTGTTGCGAATCCACGTAACACTGATGTCACTATTGTTGCAAGCAGTAACTGTTTATCGATGTATGCTCGTTTGCCATCATATTAGTACAAATAAATTAAATAAATCATTTAATTTCAGCAAATGAAACACATCCGCACTTGGCTGTTCCTGCCGTACAGTGAAAACCCGCCACACGCGACCAAGATTATCTTCGACTACTTCCTGCTCATATTCGCCACTCGACAAATGCTGGTGTTCCACATCGAGGCCAAGGAGGGCGAGGCGTACTCCGGCGGCAGCAACAGCGAGAACATCGGCCAGGACTGGGAGACACCCAACTTTGTCAATCCTGTGCCTGATTTTCTTAGTTATGTTGGGTGAGTTGTTACATGTATTTATGTGTTGGCTGGCTGCTGATATGAGTTTGCGGCCAACGCTCATACATTCCAGTGCAAATAAAACTAATGTTATTATTTTTGTGTAATGTGTATTCTATATGATACAAATAGGTGAGACAAGTTTCAAAGAGTTATTTTTGTTATTCGAGTTTTTAGTTGAGGAAATAAAAACGCCTAACCTATAATTGAAAACTGTCGCACGCAGTTCAGGGTAAATATTTCAGGTCAAAAGTAATCACATGAAATTCTTTCTTAAGAAAAGTCTGTATATTCTGCTTTTAGTCAGAACCTTCTTGTCGTCAGTAAACAGAATGTGTGTGTAACCGACTGCCACGCCAGAGGTCGCGGGTTCGATTCCCGCACAAGTCAATCATTTGTGTGCATGAACATGGATGTTTGTCTTGGTCTGGGTGTTTCTATGTATAATATGTATGTATTTACAAAAAAAAGTATATATGTATGTTTATCCATTGTCTGATACCCATAGTGTACAAGCTCTGCTTAGTTTGGGCTAGATGGTGTTGTGTGTATGTGATAGAATATTATTATTATTATTATTCAAGACCTTGGTATAAAAAAAATATCGTCCTGAGCAGTTAAGCATTTGGTTTATTTAGTTATATGTTATAGACACGGCTACATACGTACATATACAACATTTAAAAACATAATAATATATTTCTTATATATAATATATATAAGTATAAAAGTCATGCAAAATATACAACAGTCGCATATGCGTTGCGGACTAGTTTGACAGAAATGATGACGTCTATGTCATAAATATATTTTTTTAACAATGTTAAACAAATCAAGAATAAATTTTAACAAATATATAATCTCGTCTCGTTTATACGGTTCGTTGAACACACAGCTATTGCACCGCGCCTTTTTTAAAATTAAATGTTATTGCATTTGCTTGGTTTGGCTTATGCGATAAACGCAGCGTCAATCGCAGCGTGCGATGCGTGTCACCTTGCGCATAGAGAGTGCCTAGTAAGAGTTTGTTTTACGTTAAATGCGATCAATACGTTTATTACGTTCGCCGCTCCGATTGGCCCGCTGCAAACTCTAAACCTATCAGAGAGCCAAATACGGTAAACGTTTCGATCGCGTTACGTAAAAAATCAATTACGCATTAGGCACCCTGATGCGGCATAAACGAACCAAGCGCTTTAAGAAGCATTAAGAAGTTATTCTACTTATATGTATGTAATATATGCATTTTATTCTCAGCTCCTGGCTCGACGTGATAAAGCGCATGGTGTTCCTGGGCATGCTGTGGGTGACGCTGGCGATCATGTTCATGACGGGCACCAACCGAGTCAACTTATTCTCTATGGGATATCTTATCGGTTCTTTCATATTCTTGTGGCAAGGAACTGACTTCTATTTGCGGCCTAAAGAAGCCATATTGATGTGGTGAGTTCAACATTATTTAATATCTTAAATTAATTTTCTATCACGTTTACGCATACATAATAAAATTAAAATTAAATATCAATCTATACAGCCTATTTCTACCCCTTGTTAGGTATGGGACGCCCCCTATTATGGTCAATTTAGATTGAGTTGTAAAATGTTCGAGAATTTTAAATGTAAATAACATTAAACCTTATCCCATTAAAATAGATTTCAAAATCGTATACAAGAAATAAAATCTAGCCCAGCCGTCAGCGACGTGCATTCAAACCAGAGATGTTGCGCATAAAGTTTTTTACGAAATCCACGGATATAGATACGGATATTTGAAGGCTCACATACGCGAATACGAATACGGATACGTATCTTGAGTATTTTTTATGAAACGTTAAAATAAAATAATATGCGGCTGTACGAGCAAACCCGTACACATTAGTAGTTACAGTATTATGCGGACATCCACGCGCAGCGGAACACATACAGTGCTGGACGTATAATTAGAAACACTTGCGACGTATTTCACATTATATAAGGCACATTGCCGTAAAACTTTTGTTTTCGGAAATAAAACAACAAAATGCATAGAATACGTTCAACAACTTATAATTCATTAAAAAACAAATAAATATACGAGTTTACAACTACCATTTAGATATTTAGTTAACGTACAAACAACTAAACGACATTTACAGTACCATCCGTCATGGACAAGTAATTAGAAACAATAAAGAAATGAGGTAAAAATCATCAAAGTTATTAACGTGTTAACGCCATCAATTTCAAATTATTTATGTAAAATTACGTTTGGTTCACAAATTTTTTTAAAAATTAATGTTTAGTTGCATAGCCTTTGTTATAAATGACGGCTCTGCAACGACGTGACATTGATTCAAGTAATTTCATACATTTATCGAGTGGTATCGAGTTCCATGCTTCAACAAAGGCTTCGTAAAGTTCATTTTGACTGAAATTACATTTAACGGAGACTTTTTTTTTAACGACGTTCCACAAATTTTCATTAGGATTTAAATCGGGACTATTTGCAGGCTAGTCTAACATGGTAACACGTTGCTCACTAAGAAAGAATTTAACACTGCGGGCCGTGTGTTTTGGGTCGTTATCATGCTAAAAGATCCAAGTCACAGGCGTCGGTGTAGGGAATCATTGTCTCTTCTAAGATATTTTTTTATTGGAATTGATCCATTATACCTTCAATCTTACGTACGGGTCCAATTCCGCAACCAGAAAAACATCCCCATACTTTAATGTTACTACCGCCTTGTTTGACTATGCTCCTCGTGTATTTATAATTAAAAGCATGCTTTATTGGACGTCTAACGTAGCGTTTGCCGTCTGAATTCACCATATTTATTTTTGTTTCATCCGAGAATGACATTTCTTCTTATTTTCGTACGGTCCAGTTAAGATATTTCTTTGCAAATAATAATCGCTTCTCTCGGTGTTGCTTGGTAAGAAGCGGTACCTTTCGAGAAACCCTCCCGAACAATTTAGCTGCCACTAATCTGCGGCGTACCAGTTTCGAGGAAATGTTCCTTGGGTCATCAGGTGGAAAAACTTAATTTCTTATCTCGTTGGAGCCTTTAAACGGGTTTTGTTTAGCTACACGTATTATTTGCAAATCTTCCCGGGGAGACGTTTTCTTTAGACGAGCCTTTCTAACAACACTTTTAGTAGTGCCGTTTCTTTTATAATGAGCAGTATCGTTGAAAACGTTCTTCACAGAGCATTCTAGATGATTAGCAATTCTTCTATAAGACCACTTTCGATCTAAATGTAATTTAACAATTAATTGCCTAGTTGACTCGTCACAACTCTTATTTTTACGTTATTATTCACGTAATTCCAAATTGACGTTTAATTGCCGCCGACACTACAGAAAAAGCAAAAAGGAGATATTTTTTTAAATTTCAAATATGGAACGAACCGTGGGTCCTGTTTCTAATTAGTTGTCCAAGCGGCCAGTAATAGAAATTCAACTATCATTCATATTAAACTCTTAATAATTAAAGAACAGATTTCTTTATTTTTATATTTTATGAGTTTTTTAATTCATTGGCTATATTCTGGCGTAGTTAATAATGATTTAATCTATATATTTTTACTCATAACGTTAGTTCATTCTGTGTTTACCTAAGTTTTATGTACTGTCTAATTATATGTCCACCACTGTATTACATACAAATTAGTACATCAACAATATTTCAGTAGTAGTTGCAAACACCTTTCCGGGCGATCTATCGCACAATTTACTTTTTCGCCGCGTATCGATCATTATCAAATCCGTTGTAAATCTGTTTAATTCTTTTCATGCAATATAATTACTTTTATTCTATTAGTTTATCTTTCATTTATCATACGAAACCGTACATTTTGGTCCTTCGAGCCTTCACTTCGAACATAAGTGCAGTGTTTTAGTCAGATATTTTACAATGTTTCGCTAGTGAAGTTAACTGAACTAGCAGTGTGGGCGTTTGTACTGCCAGCAAGCGTGCAGTACAGGATTGTAGCAGCATCAATCATCAAGGATCAACAAGGATCCCCAATTGGTGAGCAATAAGACTCTCCGTTTGGACTTACAAGTAAGATCGTTCCATTTATCTTTTAACAATATGTCGTCTATGGAAGACATTTTAGCAAATCAGCGACAACTACTCGGTGCGATAAAGCAGATTTACACCAATTACAAAAAGGATGGCTCCGATCTTAAATCTTCGGACTACATACGCTGAAAATTGGAGACTTTGGATGCGTACTGGCAAGATTATCAATCTAACCAAGTGCGATTGCGCAGCATAGAATATGCTGAAACTCATAGTTATTTCACTTCCAAACAATACGAGGGCGTGAAAGAGAAATATGAGAAAATCCGAGGAGTGATTCAACAGTATCAGCGACCAGATGACAGACCGTCAACGCCATCATTAAGACCTGCTACTCCTTTAGCGGTACCAGGCTCCGCGCAACAATCAACCTGGCCTATCTCAAACGAACAACGCTCAAATAGCAACACCGACGAAATGGTGAGGAAACAGTTAAGCAATTTCAAGGCCTTTGAACGCACTGTTTCCAAGATCAATTTAGAAGTTGTGTCGGTGAAATGGGAATTTGAACTCCTATTGAAGACAATACAGGATCGGTGGTCAAGAATAGATACCCAACATTGGGAAATAGACAGCGAGATGGGAGATAGAAACCAAGAATACTACAGCACGTACCTCAAATATGAGAATAAATATAATGACGCAATAAAGGCCATCAACAAGAAAATGTGGTCTGTGTCACACCGAGAACAAGCCACTCCGAAAATAGATATTCCGACGTTCGGAGGTAGTTATCATCAGTGGATATCCTTCAAGGATCTCTTCACTGAATTGATCCACAGCAACCCAGGACTCTCCGGCGCTCAAAAGATGCAGTTCCTAAAGACAAAAGTCAGAGGCAAAACGGAACGTCTTATGTAACACCTTCCAATTACCTCTGACAATTACATAATTAGTTGGGATATTTTAAATCATAGATACGACGACAAAATAATGATTTTTACATCTCATATTAATATTTTCTTAAATCTTCCAATATCACAGCAAGCATCCATCAACCATATAAAGCGTATACATGACACCACACAGGAAACCTTAAACGCCATCAAGAAGTTAGGAGTGGATGTTACTTCCTGGGATCCTTTGGTAGTGCACATCTTATGTCAAAAATTAGATTCGGAAACGTTTACTGAATATAATACGTCTATGAAACAACCCCGTGATTTACCTGACTTAACAAATTTTTGTTGTTTTTAGAAGGTAAATTCACTATAGCATGGGGGTCAGCAGGAGAAAACAAAAAAATTTCAGTCAAAACCCCATCCCTACAAGCAGCAAATCAATGGGAATTAGCCGTACAAATAATTCAAAATAATATAATTTAAAACAGACATACTCTAGTAATAAATATATTTCGCAACCGCGAAGCATCCGGAAATCGCTATTTGACACTCACAATTACCCAGTCTGCAATGACATACATGCCTTGTATTTATGCAAACAATTCTTGGAAATTACACCTATAAAGAAAAAACAATATGTTTCGAACCTAAATTTCTGTCAAAATTGCTTATATGATCATTTTATTTTATTTTATTTTATTTTATCATAATGGTAAGGCATGTTTATCGAAAAAGCGTTGTCGTGAATGCAATGAATTTCACAACACATTATTGCACGAATCGTATCTTCAGCAGCATAACATTGCAAAACCGTCTATGACCACGCAGCAAGATAACATGCGTTCGAATCCCGACTGTGTGCAAAAAGGTAACACTCAGGTGGCCCAACAACACATGTTATCTGAAGTCCTATTATCGACTGCACTTTTAAAGGTTCAAAAGGCAGACGGAACTTGTCAAACAATGCGAACTCTTATTGATCAGGGGTCTCAAACATCCCTTATTACGGCGAACGGCGCACAGCTGTTAGGTTTGCCACGGCATAGATGTCAGAATATTATTACGGGTATAGGACATAGCGAAAACATTTGCAAGGGAACTATGACATTGCATTGTATGTCAACAATTAGCACTTATACATTTAATGTCGATGTGTATATCATAAAAGAATCTCACAAAATACTTACCATCATATACCTTCCCTAAGATGGCATGTCCATTTTTGGATAATTTAGAATTAGCCGATCCCGATTACAACGTCAGTCGTCCCATAGACATGCTGCTGGGTGCCGATGTATATTCAAATATCATCTTAGGAGCGATGTGTAGACTCAGCGAGTCACTTCCTATTGCACAACAAACTCTTCTGGGTTGGATATTATGTGGTGGTATGAAATCTCTCTCATGTAATGTCGTTCAGATAGATCTTGATGAAATACAGCAGTCTTGGGAGATAGAAGATATCACAGATGAAAAAACGTTATCGTCTGAAGATATAGCATGCATGCAGTCCTATAAGGAAACAACTACACGTTTGGAAGACGGGACATACCAGGTAAGAATATTTAGGCAAGTCAAAGAGTAAAGCCATAGCCCAATTCTTACAGCTGGAGAAAAGATTACATAACAACATACGTATTTTTAACTAATATAAATCATTCATTGACGAATACAAACAATTAGGTCACATGGAAGCGGTATTGAGTAATCAGACTCTTGAATGCTTTTTACTGCATCATTGCGTATTACGCAATGATTCTACAACTACGGCACTACGTGTTGTTTACAATGCATCATCAAAAACTTCAACTAATAAAACATTGAATGATTTAATGTTTACTGGACCCAACTTGCAGCATGATCTTCAATTTTTGATCTTAAAATGGAGGCAATATCGGTATGCGTTTACCGCAGATATTGAGAAGATGTTCAGGCAGATTTGGGTCCACTCAGAAGACCAACTCCTACAAAAAATAGTGTGGCGAGACGATCTATATCAACAACTAAATGAATATCAACTTACTACTGTGACGTACGGGACGAAAGCCGCGCCATTCCTAGCCATGATGACTTTGAGATAATTAGCGATAGACGTAGGACACAAGTTTCCTGAAGCAGCCAAGGTCATCGAGGAATCGTTCTATATGGACGATGTCGTTTACGGTAGCCATTTTCTAGCATCAGCTATACAATTACAAAAAGATTTATTCGATTTACTCAAATTATGAGGCTTCATCCTGCGAAAGTGGAACTCTAATGATGGCTGACTACTGCAACAACAAGATCAAAAATATTACGATCAGGAAGGTTTGAACTTTAAACAACTAGGTACAACTAAAACGTTAGGTCTCTGTTGGAATCCCGCCGAAGATAACTTTACATTTTTATCACAAATCATATTATCATCAAACTCCAAAATTACCAAACGTATTATATTGTCCGATATGTCAAAGGTATTCAATCCACTTGGATGGATTGTACCTGTAACTACTAAATTAAAGATTCTCTTCCAACAAACATGACTCTTAAAGATTCATTGGGACGAACCAGTTCCCGGAAACATTAGTAAGGAATGGACCAAACTCAAGGCTGACCTAGAAAACATTAACCAGTTTGACATACCAAGATGGTACGGTACACATTCAACAAGTAATGTCGAACTTCATGGCTTTTGTGACGCCTCGACAAAGTCGTATGCCTGTGTGATATACTGCAAAGTAATTCAGAAAAATCAATCACTTTAGTTGCCGGGAAATCTAAGCTAGTCCCAACCAGCAAACAAATATCATTGCCCCGATTAGAGTTGTGTGGAGCGGTATTACTTGGCAAACTAATGGCAAAAGTCAAACAATGCTTAACCGGTTACAACATAGATACATTTGGATGGTGTAATTCCACTGCGGTGCTGGGGTGGCTCCAGGGTGAGCCTAGTCGGTGGAAGTTGTTTGTGGCTAATAGAACTAAGCAAATTACTGAAGTCATACCACCACAATGCTGGCGGTATGTTAAGTCGCAAGAAAATCCCGCTGATTGTGCGAGCAGAGGCTTGACAGTATCCCAGTTAAAAGAGCCCTCTCTGTGGTGGCATGGCCCTGCCTGGTTACAGACGTTTGACGCAAAGAAAGAAAACCTTACGATATATACAACGGAAGAGGAGATAACTAGCAAAATTATACCCAAACAAGGGCATACCATTATCAAACAAAAATCAAGCATTATCATTAATTTCAATCAATAAGATTTTGCGTATACTAGGATGGATTTTAGGATTTATTTCTATAAATAAAGAAATAAAGCAAAGTAAAAATCATTAAGCAAGTTCAGCATGATGAATTTTGGAAAGATATAAGCGAATTAAAGCAAAATAGCAAACTGAATTCTAAACGCAAATCGTTAAACTTAAACCCGTTCCTAGATAAACAAAATATCTTGAGAGTTGGCGGCAGATTAAGTAAAGCAAACATAAGCATTGACAAGCACCATCCCATCATTCATTCACATAATGGACGCTTGACGGAATTAGTAATAGAAAATGCACACCAAACAATGCTTTACGCCGGAGCTCGATTAACACTGAGTTTCATTCGCTAGAAGTACTGGATCCTGGGCGGTAACACTGCTACAAAAAAACAGATCAGAAGTTGTGTAGTCTGCAGAAAACAAAACCCGTATTTTTAACCTTAGATAATGGGAAATTTATCCGAATCAAGGATCAATCCGTCGCGAACTTTTACTCATACAGGCGTATATTTTACCGGCCACATCTACATTAAAGCTAGTAAGGGAAGAGGTATAAGAACTACCAAAGGATACGTAGCTGTCTTCATATGTATGGTCACGAAAGCGGTTCACCTCGAACTCGTCAGTGACCTAACTACCTCGGCTTTTCTCGCAGCATTGAAAAGGATGGCAGCTCGTAGAGGAACGCCCAGTGAAATCTACAGCGATAATGGACAGAACTTTGTAGGCGCTAACAAAATATTGCAACAAGAATATCAAGAGTTACCTACTTCATATCATGCAAAACAAAGAATTATTATCAGAGGTATTAAAAATGGAAATAAAATGGAATTTCAATGCACCATCATGGCCTTCTGCCGGTGGTCTATGGGAAGCAGCTGTAAAAAGCTTCAAGTACCATTTTAAACGGGTAATTGGCGAGCAAGTTTTAACGTACGTAGAGCTGTACACAGTACTTACTCAAATATAAGCCTGTCTCAACGCGAGACCTTTGTGCCCGATATCAGAAGATCCCGACGATTTGGATTTCTTAACGACCGCTCATTTCCTCCCAGGTGGTTCAAACGTCAATTTGTATAACACTGAAACAGATTTAAGGACACGGTGGCAGCTTACACAAAGAATAGTACAAGATCTCTGGAAAAATGGAAAAATGAATATTTAGTACAAATTAGTGCACGGAGCAAGTGGCGACAAATAATAAATAACGTCAAGATCAACGACGTAGTCATGATTCACGATGACAATCTGCCTCCAGAAAAATGGTTGATGGGTAGAATCATCGAACTATTTCCTGGCTCCGACGGGCGAGTTCGTGTCGTATTGCTGAAAACCAAAAATGGCACCTTAAAACGTCCCATAACAAAGTTATCTTTACTACCCGTTACCGAGGAAATCAAAACGCATCAGACAACAAACATTGTATCAAACACTTGTCAAAACAAAATCCCAAGTAATTCAAAGCAAAACGATTAAACATCGCCTCTGTGTTTGTATCTATCATATTATTTTTCACTATGTTAGCAACTTCCCAAGGCGCCCTTAATATTAGCAAGTTCAGAAACAATCAACATATTTATTTTGACAAACTAACAAACATGAAAATCATAAGAGACGATTGGAAATTGATTATATATTACAATATGGAACCTTATTGGGAAGGTATTACAGCTCTAAACAAAAGCATACAATCCATTGAACAATTATGTATTATGATATCTGAGCATGCACCTTGCACCTTACTACAATTGTGACACGGGTACGATGAACTCGAGTACAACAATCGCAGGTTACTGGCGGCGGCGCGGTCTTATCGACAGTGTAGGTTACATCGCAAACAGCCTGTTCGGCGTACTGGATACTAGATTCGCAGAACTGTACGAGAGAGATATCACGCTTTTTCGCAATAATCAAAAACATATAGCGTCATTTTGGCTAAATCAAACGTCAATTATAGAAGCAGAATTTAGTCTATTGAAACGTACTGAGTCTGCTATGCACCGACAACATAAATTAATACATCAGCAGTTATCCAAAATGGGAAACTCTTTAACAAACTTGAAATCGGAAATTCAAAATATAAGCTTAACAAGTAAAGCTTTTATGGGAGGTGTTATTGCAAGCAATTTGTTACATGATCTAAAGGACTTGCAAAATTCCTTAATTGACACGATTACTGACGTAAACCATGGTCGTTTCAACCCCCATCTCATAATAGCGCAACAATTACAAGATCAACTTCGTACAATTGCGAGTCATCTGTCAAATGGCGTTATGCTACCCATCGAAAGCATTCATACAGATTTATTTCAAATTTAACTTCTTAACTTAACTTCTACGCGTTAAAGTAAGGTTGCTCAAGAATTATTCCATATTTGAGGTACTAATTCCGTTAATAAGTCGAGATACTTACGAAGTCTTCAAGCTTGTCCCTATACCGTTAGAAAAGGACCACACCACTATGTTAGTCGTTCAACTTGTCTCTGATTTCGTAGCGGTCAACTTAAAAAAGGATGCATACATAAGTATGACAGAAATTAGATTGAATTCTTGCCTGTTGACCGATGTGCATTTATGCCATATATAAATGCACATCGAAAAAAAAAATATACAGCTATTTATAAATTAAGCTGAGATATGGACTTCTGTCAAACGAGAAAAGCAGAGTGCAAAGTTAGTATTGAACCTTGCAAAAACATATGGTTGGAAACCTCTTCTATCAATTATTATATTTATTTTGTTGCGGTCAATGTGGCGTACGGACTTTATGCGAAGATCTAATAACCGCATATCAGTTGACTCACTGCGGTCTAATTTCTATCGAGCCCGGCTGCACAATGAAATCGGATAATTTTGAAATAGTCGCACATGAACAAAGATCGAGCGATGTTGACATCACAGCTAATATATATGCACCAGTAATCCCATCCATCAATTTCTTCGTGAATGTGTCTATTCCACGTGATAACTGGAATGAATCCAGTACAGAAAACGATCAAGCCGAGTTGAAAGCTCTTCACGATAAGATAAAGATCTTGAAGGAAAACGGAGCATTAGCAGAGAGCCTATCCAAACATGATATTCATCATTACACGTTGTTGTACAGCGTGATAGGCATAGCAGCTGTAGTACTCGGCGTGTACATTTAGCGACGTGCGCGCATGCGCCGCGCTGCCGCCACTGCGCGTTCGCCAACCGCGCGCCTCCGGGCAGCGCCAGGGCCAGCGCCCACACCTGCGCCCACGCCTGCCCCTGCGGCCCCTGCGCTCGGCGCCCTCGTGGCTGCAGGAGTCACCGGGAGTGACAGAGTAGTGCAGTGTGTAAGTGAGAGGTCAAGGTGGCAAGTGTACGACTCTCGGATAAAGCCACTTCCCCTATTTTAGGCTCGTATACTAACATTTCTAAGTTGTGAGTGATTTTACAATCATTAGAGACTCTAAGCATTTGGATATACTTTACAATATTATTGTTTTCTTTTTTCTAACATTGAATTTTGTTAATTTTTATTTGCTGCTGCCTTCTTCTTCTTGTGGGGGAGCATGTACGAGCAAACCCGTACATATTAATAGTTACAGTTTTATGCTGACATCGACGCGCAGCGAAACACATTACATATAAATTAGTACATCAACGATATTTCAGTAGTAGTTACAAACACCTTTCCGGGCGATCTATCGCACAATTTACTATTTCGCCGCGTATCGATCATTATCAAATCCGTTGTAAATCTGTTTAATTCTTTTCATGCAATATAATTACTTTTATTCTATTAGTTTATCTTTCATTTATCATACGAAACCGTACAGCATCTTACTTAAGAAAAATTTATATTTCCGCCGTTGCAGGTTCAAGCTTGTATTGCAAAGCAAAAGCACACTACTGTAATATTTTAAATTCTTCTTGATGAATGTTTTACTGTTTTTAGTAGATTTTATATATATTGACCTACACTACCATTTTTTGTTGTTCCTTGACTCTCGTCTTTACTTGACGAATAATCGCGCCACTCATCAGACCACACATTTTATTATTGTCGCAACCTACGCTATATCTGGATCGGCACGAACATCCACATTGATTATTGTGGATGCGGATCCAGGTGTCCAAGTCGATGCGGAAGCTCCGCAATTCTAATAATGATAATAAATAAAACTATTTGCTAAAAGGTTACAAATAAATAAATTTATAAGAGAGTCTAAGTCTTGGCTAATAGAAAATAACTTTTACTGTATATACGACTTTTTCATTTGTGTAATCATAATCGATAATATGAAATTGCCTCCTAATGTTATAATTAATAAAAATATCTTATAACTTATTTCAGATGACATAAATTATTATATGAATTTTTATTATATTTTTATTTGCATGTCACTGTAAATGCCAAGTGTTTTTGGATATATATACTTACTAATTTTAAGACGTAAACTGAACCAACGCATTCTACCAAATAAATAAAATTTATATTCTTATTCTTGATTAATATAATAAATATTCATTTTTGTACCAAAAATCAAATTTGGGATGTCACTAATATTCGCATCTGCATCCAGATGCAAATATTGGTGAAATCCCAGATTCGAAAACCCTCCTCGCGACAGCGCGAACGTTTGCAAACAGTTAGTCGTCTGCGACGTCGAAGACACCATGAGACACTATGGGGTAGAACTGGAGAGCCTAGAGAGATCACGTAGCGAGAGCAAAACATTTTTAAAATGAATGCCGAAAAATTTATTATTTGCACGCATATCCGGCAGACAGTTCGAGCATACGTGAAACTGTTTAAACATACTGCGACTGTTTAAGCCGATGTGCGTGATTTACTCCAGGTTCTAAAGGCGGCAAATAAGATTTCGAGCATTTTGCCGCTCAAGCTGAGTTGATCCTTACGCGTGTGCAGTATTAGAATATGAGTAATGTGTGTGTCATGGTTAGGTGGTCGTGGTTGCTGCGCTACAACGTGTCGGTGGTAGTGGTGAAGACGCTGCTGCAGATCCCGGGATGCATCTTCTCGTCCGTCATGCAGGAGCACTCGTGCTGGCTCGTGCAGCTGCTCGGCATCGGCTGCGTCGACAAGTTCGCGGGCGGGAACATCGCGCGCTTCATCAAGATGCAGACCTACGTCAAGGTAACAGCTCTTCTCGTTCGTCATACAGGAGCAATCGTGCTGGCTCGGCGTCAACAACAAGATGCACGTCTACATCAGGGTAACAGCTCCACTTACTATCAATGTCACATGGAGATACACTGATGCCTTGTACAATATGCTCCGCTGAAATACCTACATACTTTTGGAAAAATTATAATTTCATGACAATCACAGGTTGTATCATAATACTCTGTATATTTGTAACTATTTATTGTAAATTAGATATGCAGGAAAAGGAAATCAACAATTATAGTTATCATAGTTCACGATAAATATAAACTTATAATAACTCTCATTGTGTATTTGGTAGCTCATTACGTATTTTCATTAAAACAGAAAGTAATAATGAAAGATTTGCTTCCCAAATGGCTGCAGATTTACCGTGTTCTCTTGTTAAGAATTCTAAGTAATTGCGTTAATCTGGGTATCATGGTATTGTCGATAGTCAAATTCTTAGATATATTATGTCACCGTATAGTCTTGCAAGAGGAATTACTATACATTAAACCTCTAGACCCTATAATTATTAGTTAAAATATGGCCCACCATTTATGTGTAATTTTGAAAGCATACTGCAGCCCAGTTTGAATCGCACATTGAACATACAGTCTATCCCCGCTACTGTTTTCAGATGTTCGGTCTGCATGGCTGGGGAGCAAACTATTCTGATCATGTATTTATCTAACAATACTTTATCTGTTCTTACGTAGTTAGGTTTTCTTGGTAGCATTTCAGACCCACCGTACCCCTGGCCATACATCTGGTGGCACGGTGGTTCCCTTAAAGTTAAACGATACCAACGAGTGAGTGACTCTAGTGATGTCAAAACACCATTGGAAAGTGATCAGATATCGCTTGTTAAAAATAGGTGCAGGCAAGGTACGGCTAATTATTAAGTGTTATATGTAATAAAAAATATTCTACGACTACTTATAAATTATTTAATTTTATAGTTTGTATATTTTTATTTTACTCGACAAAACAAAAGACTATCGGAAAGTGATCAGACATCGATAGTGCTTAATAAAAACAGGTGCACGCGATTTTCGACCATATTGACATTTTAAAATTGGGCTGTTTTTTAGTAAGTTTTTATTACTGCTTTAATAACCTAAAAAAATAATGTAGTCTGATAAAATGTCAATAAGGACGAAAATAGCATGCATCTATTTTTAACAAGCGCTATCGATGTCTGATCACTTTCCGTCTTTTGTTTTGTCGACGTTCATTTGATTTGTCAGCGTTCATTTATTCATCATCATCATCATCTCAGCCGAAAGACGTCCACTGCTGAACATAGGCCTCCCTCAAGGTTTTCCACACAAACCGGTCTTGGGCCACCCGTTCATTTGTTAAAGTGAAATGAATAAAAATGTACAAACTATAAAAGAAAAATTATTTATAGTCGTAGATTTTTTTTTTATTACATATAACACTAAATAATTAATCGTACCTTTGGGAATGTCGAGTAAACATTTGTTCGTTGCTATCGATACCTTATTTAATCTCTACAGTGGGTGAACCACGAGGAATAGGGTCTTTCTCGTGGTTACCCTGGGGTAACAGCTGGGTGTACTACGAGGAATGAGCCGTTTTTATTATTGTTACATTACATCACTATTAGTCAGTGGTATCGTTTAACTTTAAGAGACCAACCGTACCACCGGTATGGTCAGGGGTACGGTGGATCTGAAATGCTTGGTAGGATTAGTAACGTATTTGTAATTGTACGATTAAATTGTTTTATATTGAAATCCACACGTAGAAGCTTTTTACTGGCTATATGCCACATTTTATAAATTTAACCGTAAGACTTTTCTAGAGCTTAGCTAAGTGGTTTCAGCTGCCATTGTTTACTTTCGGTTAGAATTCTCTCTAGATTAATTTATTTTAAGAACATTCTTGAGAAACTTACTTTAAATAGACAAACGCTTAGAAATAATAACATGCGCATGCAGTAGTCTTGAAACGATACACACATCCAATGTTCTCAGATGTCGTTTCTTGAATTTGACAAACAAGTGTACCAGGCAAGTTTTGCATGGATATATTATAACGTGAAAATTAGGGCTTTTAAATAGTTGCAATATGTCGCAGTAAGAGCTACCAAAGAGCATGCTGCAGTATCTTCAGTCTGAGGAATGCGCACCCTCACCAAAGGTAGAATTGCTACAGCTTGTTTGCGAGAGTTGAAATCTTGCTTGCTATTATATTAATTTAAACAACCTATAGTAGATACACAGTAAAGAATATTGTGTATTCTATTTATTTTTATGCTACATAAATTATTGTTCCATGTTTTTAAAATATTCATTCGAAAGTTGTAGAATTATGATGAGATATTCGAGGAAAACGCGCGAAATGGAAGAGTGATATTTTGCTTTTCGCTTCAGACTTGGAGGCCAACGCCAATACCAACCGGTTTATTCATGAATCAGGGATATACCGGTGGCACGCGTGCATTCAGTTTTTTGATTTTTACAATTTATTAATATCCACAGTCGCCTTGATATATTTATTTTCAGTCACGCTATTTTACCAACACCACTTGTAGCTAGTGTGCTTGAGTCTAAATAATAACAATATATTTAAAAGGACATTGTCTAAAGTTGATATCACTCTTTTTATGGACCTGTTCATGTGTACACTAAGATACTAGGTAAAATATATTGGTTTGATAAAAAGACACGTTAAATATCAGACAATTTTAGTCAACGTCCAAAAGAAGAATATCTATTTAAGAGTACCAGTGTGTAACTTGGCAGTTTATTTTTTTAGGAATCAGCGTGCTCCGTACCTCAAGAGGACATAGGTCTGGCGTGGGACGGAGTTTGCTTCGCATTCCTTATACTGCAACGACGACTGTTCCACAGCTACTACTTCTACAGAGTTATTGACGAAAGCAAGGCCACAACTGTGCTTGCATCCCGGTTAGTTATTATTTTAAATTATTACTAAATTCAAGCAAGTCTGTTTTGAAAAGCTAGCTAGTATAAATTTTATGTGCATTTTTAGAGGTGCAGAACTGATTGAGGAGCTGCGCCTAAAACAAATGCACGTGCAGGAGGACCAAGAAGTGAAGATCCTGGAGAAAATCAAAGTGAAAATGGAAAGGATAAAGGCGAACCAGAAGAAGATACAGGGCGCGATGACTAAAGCCGACCACGAGCCCAGGCACCATGACGCCGGTGAGTGCCTCGCTATGTGTTTTATTGACACCAAAAACTAAAATGACAGAAATCAAAAGAAATTGAATGAGAGACAGATATCCAAATGAAGAACAGAACATAAAACACATTTTTAATGTTCTGGTCTTAAGAAAGAGTTAGATTTAGAAATATACACGAACGTTTTATAGAGAGAGTGAAAGCTAGAAAGAGAAAATGAGAAAGAAAAGACAAGTAAGTTAGTTACTCATTACAAATATTAAAATTTTCTGGTTGTAGGCAACATACTGCAGTGGAGTCAGTCGTATTTCAATTATAGTTTGACCGAAACCGCTGTACCGCGCCTTAGGTATGTGCGCGGTGAGACGGGGGGACGGGGGGGACGCAGGCTAACAGGCCGCTGTCATTCGTCAACGCTCACGGCAATCCCCCCCGTCTGTTATGTGTTCGTAGCGTGTGGGCAATCATTTTGATAACATTTAAAGACATTATTTTTATGATTTTTTCGATTTGTAAAGAAGAAGAAGACGTATAGCACTGAATATCAAAAGACAAACATGTTTTAAGATTGTTATGAGTGTGAGTCTTTGAGTCAGTGAGACTTTACCTTAACTTAAGATAGCTCTCAAGTTATAGAAGATAGGTATACCATCTTCTAAACCATTAGTTACCAAAGTGGTCCAGGTGGACCCCAGGGGTCCACGGGAGACTCGACGGGGCTCTACGTTGGCGTAACAAAAAATGGGGGTCCACAATTCGTAAGCGGGGGCCATGAAATGTTGGCTTGACTTCACCTATCACTGTAGGCAGATAATATTTTAAGAAGCTCAGTGACTGTTACTTGTAAAAACTTACACTTGCCTATTCCATATTCAGTATCATTTAAATAAAGACTTTCTTCGCCAATATAAATACGAATGCCAAAGAATATGGTAGAAATGTAGCTGCAGGGGGTCGATCGGTTTCTGCTAAATTTTGAAAGTGGTCTATGAATACAAAAATCTGAGAACGTCTGTTCTAAACAAACGTACGTTGCATTTTTGTAGATAGAAGCATTTCAGGCTCCTGAAGGTAATTGCTTACCATTAGGCGATCTGTATGCTTTTTTTGTAGTAGTAAAATGCGTTTTTCATTAAGATATTTAAGACGTTGAGCGCCGTCGCGGACAACAGGTGTCTGCGCACAATAGATTTTATATACTATCTGCAGCGTAACATAAATGTCTATATGGTTTAGTCTCCCTGGAAGATGGAATTATTTTTAAACATATAGCGACTTCGTATCAAAAGAGCGACAAATTGAATGGGTAAACCGTAGTGAAGGTCCCGGGAATAATGTTCGATGATCATTTTACTTTGCGCACCCCGGAGTAGAGGAGGAGGAGGAGACGGTGGCGGGCGAGTCGGAGCAGGTGCCGCTGGTGCGCGGCGACTCGGGGGCGTCGCGCGGCTACCACACGCCCGACAGCCCCGCCTCGCCGCGCGGCTTCCACACGCCGCTCAGCGAGCCCTCCGCGCCGCCCTCGCCCCCCTCGCCCGCCTCGCCCGCCTCGCCCCCCTCGCCCGCCTCGCCCGCGCGCTCCCCGCGCCGCGCGCGCCCGCCGCCGGCGCCGCCGTCGCCGTCGTCGGCGCTGATGACGCTGTCGCTGGACGCGTACCTGGAGCCGCGCCGCATCTCGTTCGAGTCGCCGCCCGACTCGGAGCTGCTGCCGCGCGCGCGGAGCCCCGAGGAGTCGTACCCCGTGTTCTCGCCGCCGCCCATCCGCCGCCGCACCGTGGCCAGCCCCGGCGCCCTGCAGCGCGCCTCCGTCGTATCCCACGTGTCCCACGTGTCCCACTCCAGCCGCGCCGAGCCCACCTCGCATCACACCTGTAACTTTCGCATTCGGACGGTCATCATTTGTCTCACCGCGTACCCCTACACCTAGTAGATAACGCAAGTTTGACAATTGCGAGGAATATAGCTCCTCTTCTTGGTCGATTATCACGAAATAATGTTCTTTATGAATCGCGATAAAAAAATCTCTGTTAAATATCGACGTGGGTCTCTTGCGTCATATACCTATATGCCAGTGACGCAATTGAACATACACCGTATGTTTCACCGTGTATATACAATGTATAGCATATTTCAGATGGTCTTGAATGTTTTTTTTATTTTCTTTATTTCTATTTTTCCTTTCATATAGGAAGTGGGTCAAGCCCTGTGGGTAGACGTCGAGTATACACAAAGAGACACGAAGGTAAAGAGCAGTGAATGTTTGGCCGGTGTGGGAGGTGTTTGTCCTTTTGTTCTATCACTGTGCGCTGATCTTTGAACGAAAGGCATTTTAATACAGATCGGTGACTGACATACTATAGTCATCGATTTGTATATACAACTTCTCTCTTTCTAAATCATTTGACTATTGTAAAGTAAATGTCAACTGACAAGAGAACATATCAGGCTTTTCGAATTTTAAAGGACATTGTTCAGCTGCCATACATTATTAGCCTAAGAACCAACAGCCACAAAAAATTATAAATATGTTGTTAAGGATGACCACATTCAATTAAAAGTGAATATAAGTCACGGACACTTCTGAATATTGCTTACTAACTAAAATACTTATGTACCGTTTTTGAGGTTATTATTTTATTTAATTAGTGTGTTTAGCAATGCGGCTCGCTTTTGAAATAAGGATATAATATGAGCCATTATGGGCTAGGTAGATAGGTGCCTTAAGACCTACAACTGCAATCAGTCAACCAATCAACTAAACAAGTGGGTTGTTCTTGTAATGTTTTATGATTAAGGCTATATTGGCATCAACTTTAATCAGAAAATAAACCCACAAACGTCATAAATTCTAGCTTTGTAGGTTTTAAAAATAATTTAGAATAATTTACTAAAATGTAAACAAAAACTTTTGAACTTGTATGTTAAGTTGTCAAGCCAATAGATCCGTGAATCACAGCCGGCGGTCGATATTTCGAGAAGAACCAAAGTCACTTGTGCAAGCGAAGTCGTAAATAAAATCGTTTAACATAGGTACTCAAAGTACACGCGCAATAAGTACAATGACCAATCATCAATCAATCCATGTTTGACAATCCATGTTTGAAAAGCTACTGAAAATACAGATAAAATAAAACAAAAAATTATTTTAGTTGACTTGTATTAGTAATGCCGAGCTTGCACTATAGAAAAACGTATAATACCGAGAAAGTGGTATTTATTATGGTCTTTTACATTAAAACTTATGACCTTTTAAGAAATTGGTTACCTCTATGTATGATGAAGTTCAATAATGGTATTTATAGAATAGTATTCGTATTAACTACGTAAGAAAAGTTACAAACAAGCTAAATAGGCAATAATTTCTCTGATAAAACCGTACACATATTGTAAAAACTGCAGGCATGGCAACACTGCGTGTCTCAGATGTAAACAATGGATGTCGATGTATTTGAAATCGCGAAAATACTTTTACAACGAAAATTAGATTCGAAAGTGTCCGTGAGATGGTATTGATTAATTATTAAGTCATACAATAAAATACAAATTATTGTTTAGGTGGAATGTATGTTGCTTCATAGGTCAAATTGTTCATTGTCCTTTCAACAAAAGCGTTCTTTTTTTATTCGGAATATAACTACAGATTGAAGACTGCCTTCTGTATTGTACAAGACTGATCAGCTGAGACGTTCAATGTAACTACCAGATACAATTTGCTTTATTAATAACTTTCTGATGAATTTGGTGGTATATAACCGCTTAAAGTTTGAATATTAATATTTGTAAATGGTGAGTCCCCTAATAATGTTCCTGATGGTGTGCGAGCTGCTGTTTAGTAATGCTTTTCTCTTGTAGTGTGGGGCAGACCGACGTATTATAGGCCGCCGAAGACACATCAACGGGGTAAAGTTCTCGACACGAGGCTCCTTAATAATTGTCATGCATTACTAACCTTTCTTCAGCTTGCCGGTGATGGTATTTAAGTAAAGTGCATCGTATTGGCGGGGGCTGTCTTTCTGATATCATTTGAAACCTGTACATTTTGTAACAAAGTGAATGTTGTACATAAGAAATCAAAGACAGAATGCGCCGGTTCAGTCGGCTTTATATGTTTGCGTGCCTGTAAATGCCATAGTCAAATGTCTGCATGTTATCTGTGCTTATATGTATACATACTAACATAGCTCCTGCATATTTTGGCGCCGGGTAAACAGCCACAATTCAGAGCTACAAATAGAACTGATGTTGTATATCCTCAACATAACATACTGTATACAACATTAAAATTATAAGCTTTCGGGTTGTCGCTGCGTACCCAGACACTTGTGAGTTGGTATGTATGTATGTGTGTAATTTGTTTTTAAAACCATATAAATAAATATCGCAACTGAAACTAAAGTTATCCGGAAGATACAATATATACTCTGCCTTAACTATTTAATTATTTGATGAAAAATTTTTAATATGCTTTTTTTATAATGTTTTAGTTTACTAATCATCAAGTTCGATAAAGTTTGTAAAGTTTTATTAGATTGCTACATAACTTTGGAACAGTGAATAAATCAAGATTTCATACTGATTCGAAGCAATATAATATATTATCATATTATGATATTCAAAGTAATGTGTATTATCCGGGTAAATTTAATTGGTTGAGATAAACACAATCCTTTCGCTTTTTCAATCATTTCAATTATTGAATATGATATTAAAGTATAAATCATAATGACACAATTTAAGTTATTTTTAGATGTTATTAGTTACATTTAATATACTTATTTTGTTTTATTTGTATTGTTAGTATTAGAATTTATGTTTACGCATGAAATCAATTATGAAATAAGTTACGAATTTACGCATGAAATAAAACATAAGTAGTCAGCAAAGCTCGCTAAGTTATCATAAATTGAAAATGCTTCACTCAGTCTTATTTTATGTAAATAGGCGTACCTAATTGATTTTCTCGTAATTATTAAGATATCGATTTTATACGTTAACACAAGTCTTGTGAAACTTCACAAAAGTTTCTTTTAATATTTTTATATAATATCAGCATTTTATTCAATATTTAACATCAATATTGGGTTATTGAATAAAAAGCAATTATCATTTTCGTTTCATTACCAGGCGTTAACATAATTACTATTTTTAACCGCAGTTTATTTACTAGCAACTTTTTAAAAATATTGCAATTTATATCTTACCTAACGGTTTAGTTGCTTTCCTGCAGCCATGGTCAGAAAGAAATATTCTTCTCCATTAAATACACACACATTTAAAAAAGCTTACGCGATTACAAGGCGCGCTACGATCGGCCGCGTTGATAGTACGTTCTTATTTTATACTTTACGTCTTGCAGGTACTAACGTACATGACCATGTTATCTTAAGTTAATCTACGGGTGTCACATGCTCATTTAGTAATATTTGTAAATATTATGAAATCTATCACTTGTCATAAAACTCATTTAAGTTAATATTCAAAACAAAAAGTTGTTTTCTTCAACAACCCAATTTAATATATTTAATAGAGATTTTAGTTACGCCTGTTTCGAAAGCTTTAAGAGTTACTTATTAATATAATGCTTTATGCATTACAGCGGTCAGATCCGGAGACTATTACATGTTTGATGAGTTCGACGACACCGAGGTTCAAATGAAAGATGAAGACTCTAGCTCGGACGAGGAAGCTCCCTCTAAACAAATGGGCTTCGGCAAGGTAAGTTATATTGTAATACAAGGGAATGTGTGCTTTATCGACAGGATTGTGTTACACTGTTTTGTCGATAAAAGCAAGTATGTACCTGGGATGTGATGGTGCCGGACTGTGCACGTCGTAATTTGTCGGTGATGTGTCATATTGTGTAAGAACATTGTCATCAGTATTCGTGCTTGTTTATCATACTATCACAATGCACAAACAAGTGCTTATAGTGAACCTTTTTAATTATTTCTTAGCGTCAATATGCCACGTGCTCAATGCAAAATTATGGGAACACCAACCTGAATGAATTACATAAGAGGGATACTGAGATAGGCAATGTTTCAATACGGTGTAGTTTGGTTTGGTACTGTAAGCATGTGTCAGCATTATCATTAGACAATTATTATATTGGTGGATTGGTTATAGTGCGTCCTGGGTGTTCCCGCATGTACGCTTCCCCTGGATATTTATTTGTCCTGTTCGATTTAGTATAGAAATATATAAAATCAATATTTTGTAGTACACCTTATGCCAAATTAGCTTTACGGTGACTAATCCCCAACGCTCGTACTAACTACTGCACCGCCGCGCTACTCGAACCGGCACACGTTGTCACTGTTGTTTAGATTATACCGTTCACTCTTTCATGATCTTACTCGTCCTGCCAGAGAGTCAGCTTTTTTCAGCAACTTCTAATAACGTTTCTTTAAATTACAAAATCTGGAAAAGAAATTATTAACGCGTTACCCTTAATTTTGCGCTCCACACAATTATTTTTATTTTACTTGAATAACAAGTGGTGCACGAACCACCGGCTGGGATTCAATAGTAAAGCATGATCAAGCTAAAGCTTCAGGGGTCTTAAACGAAGCGCAGTAAATAGTGGTTGACGTGTGCCGTGTTCGAGGCGCGTTCGCTTCTGAGTGTGTCGCGTGTTGCGTGTTGCGTGTTGCGGCGCAGCTGATGTCGACGGCCATCAAGACGGACCTGCGCCGCGCCGTGTCGCTGCGCCGCGCCTCCGCGCCGTACTTGCGCTCGGCGCGACACCTCTCCGTCGGCGACTACCCGCTCTCCTACCCGCACGAGGTACACACACACACACACACACACAGACACACCAGTCTCAAACCAGAGGGTGGCCGGCATTCCTTCACATAGTTCTATCTCATTGACTACATATGCTAACATTTATAGTATTTATCTATAACATAAAAATCTCACCATCTCTCTTCTTTAACTTTACAAGAGTGAGACAGCATGCGATTTATCTTCCGGTTAACTTTTACTTATAGTGGTGATACTGGCCATTATAATCAAAGGATTGACCTTATAATTTATTCTTCATATAGGTAGGCAGCAAAGATAATGTTGAAGAAACCACTAATTACAGTCATGGAGTTAGCACAACCTTAATGCATCTTACATTAGGAAAGCTTGCATTCTTTTTGTGAAAGGGCAACTTTGATAAAAGACCTAGGTGCCAGGCCCGATCGAAGGCCTTCGTTTTGTATAATCTGACTCCCTCTTCTTGTTTCTGGACAGTTAGGGTCTTCAATATTGTGAGATACACAATATATGACGAACCTTTTCAGCCAGTACGAAAGCGCACTAAGCAATTTCTGCCAGACTTCTCCGACCTTCTCTACATTTCGATTGAATCGGATGCATTCGATTGTTTTAGTAACAACCGTGCATTACTAATCTAAACATACACCAACACAATAGCCGGTCACTCTCTGATTTTAGATACTAAGGAATTATATCCACATCTAAAAGTAGGGTATCCAATACAAGTCATTCGTGCTCAGGTATTGTTATATGAAGGTAATGTATTGGTTTGAATTTAATTTGTTTTTCTTGCACCTTTTGTTTGGTTGTTGCATGCTATATTTGCTAGTTTTAAAGCATTGGTGTCATTTCTATTACTATCTATGTATATTAAATCTTATTACATTGATTTCAGACTTAAACTTAAAAGATAATAAGAAAATAATAATATTATATTTGTGTACAGTCAAATTTGTCAATCGTCGTCATTATAATTCCAATACGCTCCCTGAATTGAGTTTAAAGAAAAGGATAGTTTTACTGCTTTGTTCTTATTGAAATCATTGGAAAGAGATGTAATAGTATTAAAATAGATAGTGTCTGTAACAACAGAAATGATACAATTATTTTTTATTACTAGCTATTGTTTTTATGCTATATGATTTTCTCACATTTTCTAGTTTAGATGTTGACTTATTATTTTTGTTCTACCAAAATATTTTCACTTGTACTTTTCTAAATATACATGTGTTTTTTATTTGGTTTGGCTACACGTACTTTGCATTTAAATTAGCTGACTAAAATTGTGAAATAATGTGAGGTATGTATTTGAAATAATAGTTTTGATAGTGTTCCTAAGACTGTATAGCGGGTTTATGGTTCATGTTCAACAGAGGGCGGAGTCACGCAGGGACATTCCGCAGCGCGCGCCCTCCGTGCCGGAGCATGACGAACGAGATGCCTCCGATTTGGACGATTATGCTGCGATACCTGGTCAGTAGCCACAATATTTTCTTTTACTGTATCTTTTACCTTTATATATTTTGGTAGGTATGTGAATTGATTTGTTTATTTACTGGCGTAAAAGTGAACCGTGATTTTGGCGGACCGTTCCCGGATTGATCAAAGTGCTGTCGAGTTTGCCGACTTTTAAATTGTCAGCAGTAGCACCAACCTAGAACTGTGCCCAGTAAACGGCAACACTATCGGCCTATGTTATTAAAATAATATCATATTGTTCTACATTTTTGCAGAGCAAGAGACTGCATTCCAGAAAATTAAGTGTTATTTAGAAACAGTCTGGGCATTTATATCGAGTATCCTGGTGTCAGTCACTCGGCACCTCATGAAGTTCTCGCGGGACTATCGATATGTGTCTCGTATGCTGTCTATGGAGAAGAAAATATTGAAGGTACGTTGAAAATCTGTATATTACATTTTCCCTTTTTAAGCACATTGCGCACACGAAGCAGTGTGGTATTTGGCATAGTTAAAGTTTATAAGGAGAAAACGAGTTACGGACGAAATTTGTCTACCACTAACTCTAATTAACGCTTTAATTCAAGAGTGCTAATCAGAAAGGTAAAGTCATAGACCTCGCGGTTTTAATCACGTTTATGATTGATTCCTGTTTCGCTCCCATGGCGCATATCGCGATGTTATAATTATAGCCTATTATACTTCTGGATAAAGTAGCTTTTTAATGCAAATTGTTAGTTCTAGAGTTCATCGAACACTAACAAAAATAACATTCCCATTTATAACCGGTCGTATACCGCCGGCTCGCATACCAGCCGGCAGATTTGTACCCGTCGTAGGCCGGTGGCTCGCATGCGAGCCACCAAATTGGCGCCAAAACGCCGCGCGCCGCCTTCGCTTTAGCTTAAGCTAACGTAAAACCAATTTGGTGGCTCGCATGCGAGCCACCGGCCTACGACGGGTACAAATCTGCCGGCTGGTATGCGAGCCGGCGGTATACGACCGGATAATATTAGCATTGAAGTATCGATGTGTATGAAAACAAACCGTATGTGAGCAAAAATAAAATCATTAATACACGTTCGTTTTTGCTTCAGGAGAAGGAGGGCTTCGGCATCGGTCTGCGGGAAGGCTCGCAGATGATATGGGAACCACTGCCTGAGACAGTCGCCTATCATACTAATGCCCGGTGAGTTGTTCAGGCAACTATTAAGTGATACAAAATACTCGTAGATTTTAGTAATATACCTGAAGTAGACATTTGTAATTAGCTAATTTATTATGTAGTACCAGTACTGCTGCTTCTCGCTTGTATAGTTTATATCGACATTTGTGATAGTTCTACCTGTGCTAAATATCTGACACTTTAGACTGTATAACGTTTTACGCGTTAACGTCTTATATTGATTTTACGGATTTGTTAATGATTTGGTTTGAAGATATTAAGACACTTACATAGAATTATGAGCATTTACGTCTGTGGCCTCTTCCGAATGGTAATGTCGCAAATAAGTGTCATTCGCATCGAACAAACATTTTCGACCGAATATTTACATAGTAAAAGGACTTAACATTGAAAGATATACCGTCTATGACACACTTTTTCCTTAGTCCATAGCGCTAATCAAAAACATATTTGAAAATAAATTTATGAATTACATTTAGAATCTCAAAATATAATACCAAGACTAATTGAATGAAAAACAATTTAGATGAAAACGAATTAATCGTTACTATGGCGGACAGAAGCTGTTAGTGTGTTCACCAACATTTATTGATTGAAATTAAACTGCTATATACGGATTTTATCGCGTTGTTTATTTGACACTTTATTACAAAATTTTGAAAATTGTTTCACTACTACTACTATTAAACTTTACTAATTTTTAAGCTAATTAAATTATTATTAAACTATTTAGATTTAATTTATTTTTACTTTTACACTTTCCCCGACGTTTCGGTTGCTTTTCAGCAGCCATGGTCACGGGGAGACTAAGATGGCAGTTGTCTCAATGTTCCAGTGTAGTTATTTCAAAGTACCCGAACATAATTTAATCATTGGTGTTTCTATTTACGCAGAATGAGCTCAAAGTATGATGAAGTCTAGCTGTGGTTTGCTTCTTCTTGGGTTTGACTATTTTTATTACTGGATCCCAAGCTGGTGGTACATTCCAACCATCTTCTCTATTAAAATTAGGATGTTTTTTGATTTCAATAGCCTCGCGAAGCATCCTTGGTAGGAATCGGTGTTCTTTAGCGAGAATCTGTGGTTTGTCAAATCTCAGGTAGTGGTTGGTCCCCTGTTGCACATGTTCACACACAGCCGACTTCAACGAGCGTTGGTGTTTTACATCAGCTATGTGTTCTTTTATGCGGGTGCCTATGTTTCTCTTGGTTTGACCAATGTATGAGAGTCCGCAGTCACAATCTATTTTATAGACCCCTGCATCTTGTAAAGGTAGTTGGCACTTGACGGATGGTAAAAATTGACTTATCTTCGTTGGCGGCTTGAAGTATGTGTTGATTGAAGCTCGCTTCAAGATGTAGCCAATCTTGTCAGTGACACCCCTTACATAAGGCAGTATAGCAGACTGGCGCTCGACTGTGGCTGGCTTTTCTTGGGATCTGTGACAGCGGCGCGGCTGTTGGAGCTTGTTGTCTTGCAGTACTTGCTTGACATGTTGAAGCTCGGCGTCCAGGTGTTTCTTGTCACAGATCCCATGGGCTCTCTGAAACAAAGACATTCCCACGGTAGCTAACTGTTTAGGATGGTGGTGAGATTCACCGTTTAAGTACCTATTTGTATGGGTCTTTTTCCTATATACAGTGTGGCTCAAAGTATGATCAGGATTCCTGATGACAAGTACATCTAAGAAAGCTAATGAATTATTTGCCTCTAATTCCATAGTAAATTGGATGTTATTATTAATGGAATTAAGATGTTCTAGGAATACACTTGCACTATCTGTTGGTAATATTGTAAAAGTATCATCTACAAACCTCTTATAAATCCTGGGTGTGATGGGGGCAGTATGTAAAGCTCGAGCCTCGAAGTCCTCCATATATATGTCAGCAACGACAGGCGATACTGGGGAGCCCATTGCGACACCATCGACTTGTATGTAGAATTTATTGTCCCACAACAGATAGCCAGTTGTTAAGCAATGCTTAAGTAGTTCAGCATATTCCTCAGGCATATTGTACTGTATTAGCTTCCTTTTAGTTAACAACTGGCTATCTGTTGTGGGACAATAAATTCTACATACAAGTCGATGGTGTCGCAATGGGCTCCCCAGTATCGCCTGTCGTTGCTGACATATATATGGAGGACTTCGAGGCTCGAGCTTTACATACTGCCCCCATCACACCCAGGATTTATAAGAGGTTTGTAGATGATACTTTTACAATATTACCAACAGATAGTGCAAGTGTATTCCTAGAACATCTTAATTCCATTAATAATAACATCCAATTTACTATGGAATTAGAGGCAAATAATTCATTAGCTTTCTTAGATGTACTTGTCATCAGGAATCCTGATCATACTTTGAGCCACACTGTATATAGGAAAAAGACCCATACAAATAGGTACTTAAACGGTGAATCTCACCACCATCCTAAACAGTTAGCTACCGTGGGAATGTCTTTGTTTCAGAGAGCCCATGGGATCTGTGACAAGAAACACCTGGACGCCGAGCTTCAACATGTCAAGCAAGTACTGCAAGACAACAAGCTCCAACAGCCGCGCCGCTGTCACAGATCCCGAGAAAAGCCAGCCACAGTCGAGCGCCAGTCTGCTATACTGCCTTATGTAAGGGGTGTCACTGACAAGATTGGCTACATCTTGAAGCGAGCTTCAATCAACACATACTTCAAGCCGCCAACGAAGATAAGTCAATTTTTACCATCCGTCAAGTGCCAACTACCTTTACAAGATGCAGGGGTCTATAAAATAGATTGTGACTGCGGACTCTCATACATTGGTCAAACCAAGAGAAACATAGGCACCCGCATAAAAGAACACATAGCTGATGTAAAACACCAACGCTCGTTGAAGTCTGCTGTGTGTGAACATGTGCAACAGGGGACCAACCACTACCTGAGATTTGACAAACCACAGATTCTCGCTAAAGAACACCGATTCCTACCAAGGATGCTTCGCGAGGCTATTGAAATCAAAAAACATCCTAATTTTAATAGAGAAGATGGTTGGAATGTACCACCAGCTTGGGATCCAGTAATAAAAATAGTCAAACCCAAGAAGAAGCAAACCACAGCTAGACTTCATGATACTTTGAGCTCATTCTGCGTAAATAGAAACACCAATGATTAAATTATGTTCGGGTACTTTGAAATAACTACACTGGAACATTGAGACAACTGCCATCTTAGTCTCCCCGTGACCATGGCTGCTGAAAAGCAACCGAAACGTCGGGGAAAGTGTAAAAGTAAAAATAAATTAAATCTAAATAGTTTAATAATAATTTAATTAGCTTAAAAATTAGTAAAGTTTAATAGTAGTAGTAGTGAAACAATTTTCAAAATTTTGTAATAAAGTGTCAAATAAACAACGCGATAAAATCCGTATATAGCAGTTTAATTTCAATGAATAATATTCGCGTAAATAGAAGACAATATTATGTATAACATTTATTGATATATGCTATGAGTATAAATTGCTGGTTGGTATGGAAAAATATACGATTGATTTGATAGAAAGATTTAATTGTACTAAAGCAATTGTTACAAATGTGTGTCATATAAAATGCAACGCATACGTAATAGCGTGGGCCAACTTACGCTACGGCACAGGGACGCGCGTGGTGTGTTATATATTGTGCAACTTGCTTGTACAGAAGCATTAAAGAAAATGCACGGATTGTTACATGTAAGTCATTCTTGCAAATAACGTTTTACGAAACATGTATGTATTCTGCATGTATGTACTACATAGAGTAACACAGCAAATGATGGATATATAAATAAATTATAAAACAAATATTTGGTTGATTCGATTACGATGCACTATAAAATGACAATTCGAAAATGACAATATCGATCTTTTTAGAAATTTTACCTGTTTATACTTAGATAGCATTTTTACCCTGTATACTTTAGTTTTTTAGTTATTTTAGTATCTACCAGTGTTCATTTAAACAACACGTTGACAAGAGACAACGTTTAACTTTATAAAATATATTCTACATTTATTAGTAAATGACTAAGTTTAGTAAAGCTATAGTATTGACTAGTACCTAAGTAGTATTTCGTTTGCACGCTGCCTAGTGACCAAGAGTTGGATGGTATTGACAAAAATCTACTCGCGCCGACAGTAGAGATGGGGTTTGTATTATTGCCATATTACTAACAAAATTAAGATTTTAGCAATGCTGTTCCAAACTAGAGCTTTATAGAAAGAATGCGAGCATTATAATAGATATATTTGTTATGAGTTAAACAATACTTCCTACACTCATTTTTAGTGTGTGTGTGTATCATTCATTGTAGTTTGTAGACAGTAAAATATAGATGAAGTAGATTAGTAAATAAAGGATTCATGAATGAGGTGTTCTTTTCGAGGAAGGCACAACATTCAGATACAGTAAGGCGAGCTTTAGAAGAAAATAAGTTGGTCTGTTCCCGATGGAAGGTATGGTATGTAGCGGCAGGTGGATGACCGTGTGGGGTGACCGTGTGTTCGCAGCCGTAAGTTAAGCGAAATAAGCGTGCCGGAGATCCGCATCCTGGCGCCCAGCATGGAGCGCGGCCTGGACGCGTCGCCGCCGGCGCGCGCGCGCTCGCCTCTCTCCGCGCGCTGCGACTCGGGCGACGACGACACGTCTGAGCACGAGAGCGCCTTTAGTTTGCAGACCACCGAGAGGTTGACACACATACACACGCACATTTGTACTGACCGCGAATCTTGCATTAAAACGTCAATTTCTACAATTCTGACTACCTCCAAAACTGCTAGCCTTGGCAAAAATATTTAATTCTGTTGAGGCAATGTCGTGCTTTACAGATGTTTGCTATTTCTTTTTTGTAAATATTTTATTACGTTCGTCGTAAAATTCAATAAATTAATCAACACTGCTGCCAGTTTAATAGCGGATCTCAAAATGTTTATTTTACTTTAACACTTTGTAATATAAAATATTGAATTTGAAGTTCATGATCAAAACACAAGTTTCTCAAATTCCTGGACACCGTTATTACAGTACAAATGGCGTTGGTATTTATCTTCGCTTGCCATGGGCTTTCGCTGTATCTATTTCGAAATTTAATTGTTAGACAATATCTGTACCTACCCGCTAAGAATAATATTATATTCCACGTTACTTATAATTAGAATACGTCGCAGCTTTTGTTGTATTTCTTTATCCTTATGTTCGTTTTACAGCCGATCGGATTTATATTAGCTAAGAAGCAATTAAACGACGATGATACTTATTGTATTATTATTATATGAACACGACACTACTTATTATGTTATTTCTTACTGTATTATACAATTACTCATTAATGTAAATAAGTATATAAGCACAAGTACAGTCAACGACTAAAGTGTCGAAACACTGAACAAAGTTCTGAATTTTAATGAACTATTATTCTGTAGTTAGTAAGCACTGTGGTACTATTGAACTAACCTCTATTGATCTCTAAACATTGATATGAAGATAGCACCAACTGATCTTGATGATTCTTTATTTTAACTAGGCACTACTGCAGAAATGATTAATAATATTGTTTCATATGATAAATTACTTAATTTTATTGTCATACGATTAAAAATTGTGTCACTGACTGTAACACCACTGTGATAACCAATACTATATGATACGTTAACTTAGATAAAATATATAAAATTTGCAATAATAATTACAACACTAGCGAATAGGACACCAACTGTATTATAGGTCGATTGTCAATCAGCAGATAAACCTAAAAGCAGGATGTTTTTTTTATCATTTATTTTTTTAATAATCTATCTGCGACTGATAAATCGACCTTTAAGCTTTTTGACTAACTCGCACGATATTTATAATTGACTGTTCATATGTAAATACAAATAAATACATTTGGTAGTGGTCGACATTGTCCCGTTATCGGCAAATAATGTATTGCAGCAAGGACGTGACGGTTCTGGAAGAGCAAGACGACTCGATGTTCAAACAGGACCACAACCCTCTCGTGCACACGGCGTACGCGCTGTGGTATGCGGTGGTAGCGCATACTGACATTGTGTGCTACATCATGGTGTTTATCAACCAGGTAACATCGTTCTTCTACGTTTACAACCTAGCGAGAGCTTACACCCACCGTAATAGCTGATAGTGAATCTATCCATATATCTTTCTATATAAATCTTCTGTGCGTGTGTTTGTAATTAAACTCCTCCTAAACGGCCGGACCGATTTTGATGAAATTTTTTGTGTGTGTTCAAGTGGATACGAGAATGGTTTAAATTTGTTTTTCTTTTATATATTTTTTTCGTATGTACAGGACAACGTCTGTCGGGTCCGCTAGTATGTATATAAAAATGAATCCCTGTTTCCCTTGGTCACGCCATAACTTGAGAAAGACTTTACCGATATCATTCATTTTCTTAAGTTTTCTAATACTTTTCAAAATGTTCTTACGGAAACAAATGTTAAGAAAAATGTGTAGAAATTTGGTTAATTTCAGAAAACTTAACGAATATTTTAACTCGCGAGTTTGACAGAATAACGTCTATCGGGTCAGCTAGTATTCAAATAATAACAACATAGAAGACATCAGACACAAATATTGAATTAATTGACACAGAGAACACCCATAATCAGAACAGCAATTTGTGGTTCATATAATTTTTGTCCAACAATCGAAACCAGAATTTGCGGCAGCGCATTGACAACGACGAGGTGACCACTTAAATCATCACTCATGCTCATTAAATAGAAGAGTTCAGAGAATGCTACGTTGGTTCACGTCTGGGGTTAATATCGACCAAAATTCAAGTAAATTATATCGGTTAAATATAGTCTCAGCGAACTTTAACCAAGATTAGTAGACGAAGACCGAGGTTTTTAGGTGCATCTTACTGAACCATCAAAGTAATCTGCGTCCCTTATCCTATTTCCTTTTGTTTCAGATACAATCAGCAACAATTCTTTCCATTCCACTACCACTGATGGTGTTCATGTGGGGAACACTGACGATACCCAGGCCTACCAAGACGTTCTGGGTCACCCTGATTGCCTACACGGAAGTAAGTATTTAAATTAATCCGTCTGAGTACTGGACTTCACGTCGACTTTTTGTATATATAGGTGATTAATTAATAAAACCAAATGGAAATTCCTTAGAAGTTTATCAAGTTACAGTTCTTATTATTATAGTAAAACAAAGACAATTGTAGGTCGTGTCGTAACAACTAAATAGTAGCACCATACAATGAAATTAAACTACTATATACGGATTTTATCGCGTTGTTTCTTTGACACTTTATTACATCATTTAGAAACTACTACCATTAAACTTTACAAAGTTTTAAGCTAATTAAATTATTAAAACTATTTATATTTAAGTTTACACTTTCCCCGACGTTTCGGTTGCTTTTCAGCAGCCATGGTCACGGGGAGACTAAGATGGTAGTTGTCTCAATGTTCCAGTGTAGTTATTTCAAAGTACCCGAACATAATTTAATCATTGGTGTTTCTATTTACGCAGAATGAGCTCAAAGTATCATGAAGTCTAGCTGTGGTTTGCTTCTTCTTGGGTTTGACTATTTGGATTACTAGATCCCAAGCTGGAGGTACATTCCAACCATCTTCTCTATTAAATTAGGATTTTTATTGATTTCAATAGCCTCGCGAAGCATCCTTGGTAGGAATCGGTGTTCTTTAGCGAGAGTCTGGTTTGTCAAATCTCAGGTAGTGGTTGGTCCCCTGTTGCACATGTTCACACACAGCAGACTTCAACGAGCGTTGATGTTTTACATCAGCTATGTGTTCTTTTATGCGGGTGCCTATGCTTCTATTGGTTTGACCAATATATGAGAGTCCGCAGTCACAATCTATTTTATAGACCCCCTGCATCTTGTAAAGGTAGTTGGCACTTGACGGATGGTAAAAATTGACTTATCTTCGTTGGCGATTTTATGTTTATAATCTTACGTATCCATTATGACCGTAGCGTTTCCTTTATCTGCACGGAATACTGTAATATCTGGCCTAGCCCGCAAATTCTTCAGTGCGACGGACTCATCTTTGGGAAGATTCGGTCTGGGCACTTTACTTCGACGCAAAACCGATGAAATGTCCTGACGTATAGCCTCCAAATCTTCCTTTCTTATATTCTTGACTAGGCAGTCCTCGACGTTGCAAATAATGGCCTCATACGGTATCCTAGCCGGTGTTATTGCATAATTTATACCTCTACTCAATACTTTTTCGGTTGTCTAGTCTAAAGTTTGTTTTGACAGATTAACAACTTGCTTGTCTTTGAGTTAACGGCGGCGTGTCATTGGTCCGTTCATTAAAAAATATAAATAGTTTTAATAATTTAATTAGCTTAAAAATTTGTAATGTTTAATAGTAGTAGTTTCTAAATGATGTAATAAAGTGTCAAAGAAACATCGCGATAAAATCCGTATATAGTAGTTTAATTTCAATGAATATCATTTGCGTAAACAGAAGACAATATTAAGTACCATACAAGTTTAAGTTTAGAGGACAAGGGACTACGACCTACCCTTTGTGAAACATTCGGTCGCTTGTGATATTTTTATTCACCGATCATTTTATTTAATTATGCCACTATTTAACTTTATTTTCTGTTATATATTTTCTAATATATTCTAATATAAAAATTATGTTATTGTTGTCTTCCACGCTATATTTATTTATTAATGCTAAATTCTTTTCGTTTATAGGTGATCGTACTTATAAAGAGTATGTTCCAATTCGAGATACTGCCTTGGAACCAAAAGGCGATACCCGCCAACATGCCGTTCACAGCACCGCGCATCATCGGTATTGAGAGAAAATTTAACTACGCGCTCTACGATCTATTGTTGCTACTTATTATCTTTTTACATAGGTCAGTTATTTTATATTTTCATCCTTTATAGGTTCTAGGATCTCACAGTTATAATCAGTGGTCAGCGTAGGTATTGCCACTTCGTGGGATTCGTCAATCGTGGCATAACATGGACATACCCTCTCATTTCAAAATCCCGGGATTTAAAGACTCACCTTCTATGAAATATTACCAATATAAAATTTACAAATCCTGACATTAAAAGTGGCTCTACTGTTTTTGAACTATACATATCCTTTATTTTACAAAACAACCGTTTCATAGAAACAACCAAATTGCTACAGCGCAGCGTTACGACTTAATACTACTTACCTGTACAAAAACACTGTTTTTAAACTTTTGTGATATATAGGTATACTTCTCATACTTATTATTATTGACAACGGGTTATAAGTGCGTAAATCTAAACTAATACTAGCTTTTTCAAGTGACTCCACTCACATTGTACTTTCTAAAAATCCTCCCGAACCAGGATAAAAACTAAAATAATTTATATAGGTAGTGTCATATATTTTTGTAAAATAAATGTTAATAAACATTTTGAGTTTAATTTATTCGTAAGTCAGCCACAAAAATTCTTGACGCTCTTTTTATTATATTAATTACCATACACAGTGTACATATTAAAAGATTTCACAAATATGAACACACGCTTTAGTATAAGGGTAATCTATAATGAATGTTCGCGCGTCTACGACAATCATATGGCAACAACAAACTTGTCAACACATTGCGTGCTACCGTTAGACTTTTAAAAATTGTAATTGTCATTCTTGTAGTCTTATGTACTCGGATTACACGTATTTTTAGAGATTAAACGAATTTTAATTTATACACCTGGAGTGGCAATAAAAACGAAAAAAAATTTCATCTAAAATATACGGATTTAGTTCAGAGTTAGATAATATCTCAAATAACTCTCTTTACCCAGGTTTTTAGTGATAATATTTGTAACATCAATAATTGAGTATTAAGAAATAGTACTTTATGATAAATAAATAAACTCGATTATTTTAAAATCCTGGGGTATGTCCATGTTATCATATACATTTGAGGTCATTCATCCTAAATGGCTTTACCTACACCGTATTCCACCACTTTTAAATCGTTTGATTTAAGTGTGACTTTAGGGTTCAGTCAATATGTGTTAAGCCATTAAAATTGAAAACAAAACATATATTTTGATCTATAAAATCATTATTGTGTATTTAAAATTGGTGTTGGGATATGTTTCTCGGTTGCTTAGGTTAATCTTGAAATGTTCTCTTTAAGATTCATGCTGAAATCTTTGGGGTTATGGAAAGAGTCCACCCCAGAGATTGAATTACGTGAAGATATGGAGTATCCACTGAGTGCTGAGGACACACAACTAATCATAGAGGGTCGTATCAATGAAGTGGGGCAAAAGTATGTGCAGCTTCACGACCGAACGGGCCCGTGAGTATCTATTAATTTGTTACTGGTTTAATAATGTACAATTCGTTTAGGGCGATATATCCCGTACATGAAAAGCCGACACTAATACTTAATTCTGATGTATAATCTAGACGCAAGGGTGCTCGAAATGTAGGTTCTGATTCAATAAGACCAATGACGTCGGTTTATATGTCACATGGATTAAATTGAGTCTGCGATTTTAATGCAACTATAAGAGTAAATAATCAGAATATCATTTCATTCATCGAACGAAGTTGTCACTGTCCTCACTGCAAACAGAAAGACGTTGCGTTTGCACACGCGCACGTGCACTTATAGGCAGGCCCGATAGGTAGCGTAAGGCAGATAGTACATAGCGGAGCGTGTGGATCAGACAGTCTTCACCGGCTGATGGACCGGCTGTACTACGTGCAGGCCGCCATCAAAGACGCCATGCGTGAGCTGGGCGCCAGGCGCTCCGACCCGCGCGTCACGCGCCTCGTGTGGCAGCGCCTCAACCGCGCGCGCGAGCGACCGCACTAGTAGGCAGGCCCAGTAGGTAGCTTAAGGCAGATAGTACATAGCGGAGTGTGTGGATCAGACAGTCTCCACCGGCTGGTGGACCGGCTGTACTACGTGCAGGCCGCCATCAAAGACGCCATGCGTGAGCTGGGCGCCAGGCGCTCCGACCCGCGCGTCACGCGCCTCGTGTGGCAGCGCCTCAACCGCGCGCGCGAGCGACCGCACTAGTAGGCAGGCCCAGTAGGTAGCTTAAGGCAGATAGTACATAGCGGAGTGTGTGGATCAGACAGTCTTCACCGGCTGGTGGACCGGCTGTACTACGTGCAGGCCGCCATCAAAGACGCCATGCGTGAGCTGGGCGCCAGGCGCTCCGACCCGCGCGTCACGCGCCTCGTGTGGCAGCGCCTCAACCGCGCGCGCGAGCGACCGCACTAGTAGGCAGGCCCAGTAGGTAGCTTAAGGCAGATAGTACATAGCGGAGTGTGTGGATCAGACAGTCTTCACCGGCTGGTGGACCGGCTGTACTACGTGCAGGCCGCCATCAAAGACGCCATGCGTGAGCTGGGCGCCAGGCGCTCCGACCCGCGCGTCACGCGCCTCGTGTGGCAGCGCCTCAACCGCGCGCGCGAGCGACCGCACTAGTAGGCAGGCCCAGTAGGTAGCTTAAGGCAGATAGTACATAGCGGAGTGTGTGGATCAGACAGTCTTCACCGGCTGGTGGACCGGCTGTACTACGTGCAGGCCGCCATCAAAGACGCCATGCGTGAGCTGGGCGCCAGGCGCTCCGACCCGCGCGTCACGCGCCTCGTGTGGCAGCGCCTCAACCGCGCGCGCGAGCGACCGCACTAGTAGGCAGGCCCAGTAGGTAGCTTAAGGCAGATAGTACATAGCGGAGTGTGTGGATCAGACAGTCTTCACCGGCTGGTGGACCGGCTGTACTACGTGCAGGCCGCCATCAAAGACGCCATGCGTGAGCTGGGCGCCAGGCGCTCCGACCCGCGCGTCACGCGCCTCGTGTGGCAGCGCCTCAACCGCGCGCGCGAGCGACCGCACTAGTAGGCAGGCCCAGTAGGTAGCTTAAGGCAGATAGTACATAGCGGAGTGTGTGGATCAGACAGTCTTCACCGGCTGGTGGACCGGCTGTACTACGTGCAGGCCGCCATCAAAGACGCCATGCGTGAGCTGGGCGCCAGGCGCTCCGACCCGCGCGTCACGCGCCTCGTGTGGCAGCGCCTCAACCGCGCGCGCGAGCGACCGCACTAGTAGGCAGGCCCAGTAGGTAGCTTAAGGCAGATAGTACATAGCGGAGTGTGTGGATCAGACAGTCTTCACCGGCTGGTGGACCGGCTGTACTACGTGCAGGCCGCCATCAAAGACGCCATGCGTGAGCTGGGCGCCAGGCGCTCAGACCCGCGCGTCACGCGCCTCGTGTGGCAGCGCCTCAACCGCGCGCGCGAGCGACCGCACTAGTAGGCAGGCCCAGTAGGTAGCTTAAGGCAGATAGTACATAGCGGAGCGTGTGGATCAGACAGTCTTCACCGGCTGGTGGACCGGCTGTACTACGTGCAGGCCGCCATCAAAGACGCCATGCGTGAGCTGGGCGCCAGGCGCTCCGACCCGCGCGTCACGCGCCTCGTGTGGCAGCGCCTCAACCGCGCGCGCGAGCGACCGCACTAGTAGGCAGGCCCAGTAGGTAGCTTAAGGCAGATAGTACATAGCGGAGTGTGTGGATCAGACAGTCTTCACCGGCTGGTGGACCGGCTGTACTACGTGCAGGCCGCCATCAAAGACGCCATGCGTGAGCTGGGCGCCAGGCGCTCCGACCCGCGCGTCACGCGCCTCGTGTGGCAGCGCCTCAACCGCGCGCGCGAGCGACCGCACTAGTAGGCAGGCCCAGTAGGTAGCTTAAGGCAGATAGTACATAGCGGAGTGTGTGGATCAGACAGTCTTCACCGGCTGGTGGACCGGCTGTACTACGTGCAGGCCGCCATCAAAGACGCCATGCGTGAGCTGGGCGCCAGGCGCTCAGACCCGCGCGTCACGCGCCTCGTGTGGCAGCGCCTCAACCGCGCGCGCGAGCGACCGCACTAGTAGGCAGGCCCAGTAGGTAGCTTAAGGCAGATAGTACATAGCGGAGTGTGTGGATCAGACAGTCTTCACCGGCTGGTGGACCGGCTGTACTACGTGCAGGCCGCCATCAAAGACGCCATGCGTGAGCTGGGCGCCAGGCGCTCCGACCCGCGCGTCACGCGCCTCGTGTGGCAGCGCCTCAACCGCGCGCGCGAGCGACCGCACTAGTAGGCAGGCCCAGTAGGTAGCTTAAGGCAGATAGTACATAGCGGAGTGTGTGGATCAGACAGTCTTCACCGGCTGGTGGACCGGCTGTACTACGTGCAGGCCGCCATCAAAGACGCCATGCGTGAGCTGGGCGCCAGGCGCTCCGACCCGCGCGTCACGCGCCTCGTGTGGCAGCGCCTCAACCGCGCGCGCGAGCGACCGCACTAGTAGGCAGGCCCAGTAGGTAGCTTAAGGCAGATAGTACATAGCGGAGTGTGTGGATCAGACAGTCTTCACCGGCTGGTGGACCGGCTGTACTACGTGCAGGCCGCCATCAAAGACGCCATGCGTGAGCTGGGCGCCAGGCGCTCCGACCCGCGCGTCACGCGCCTCGTGTGGCAGCGCCTCAACCGCGCGCGCGAGCGACCGCACTAGTAGGCAGGCCCAGTAGGTAGCTTAAGGCAGATAGTACATAGCGGAGTGTGTGGATCAGACAGTCTCCACCGGCTGGTGGACCGGCTGTACTACGTGCAGGCCGCCATCAAAGACGCCATGCGTGAGCTGGGCGCCAGGCGCTCCGACCCGCGCGTCACGCGCCTCGTGTGGCAGCGCCTCAACCGCGCGCGCGAGCGACCGCACTAGTAGGCAGGCCCAGTAGGTAGCTTAAGGCAGATAGTACATAGCGGAGTGTGTGGATCAGACAGTCTTCACCGGCTGGTGGACCGGCTGTACTACGTGCAGGCCGCCATCAAAGACGCCATGCGTGAGCTGGGCGCCAGGCGCTCCGACCCGCGCGTCACGCGCCTCGTGTGGCAGCGCCTCAACCGCGCGCGCGAGCGACCGCACTAGTAGGCAGGCCCAGTAGGTAGCTTAAGGCAGATAGTACATAGCGGAGTGTGTGGATCAGACAGTCTTCACCGGCTGGTGGACCGGCTGTACTACGTGCAGGCCGCCATCAAAGACGCCATGCGTGAGCTGGGCGCCAGGCGCTCCGACCCGCGCGTCACGCGCCTCGTGTGGCAGCGCCTCAACCGCGCGCGCGAGCGACCGCACTAGTAGACAGGCCCAGTAGGTAGCTTAAGGCAGATAGTACATAGCGGAGTGTGTGGATCAGACAGTCTTCACCGGCTGGTGGACCGGCTGTACTACGTGCAGGCCGCCATCAAAGACGCCATGCGTGAGCTGGGCGCCAGGCGCTCCGACCCGCGCGTCACGCGCCTCGTGTGGCAGCGCCTCAACCGCGCGCGCGAGCGACCGCACTAGTAGGCAGGCCCAGTAGGTAGCTTAAGGCAGATAGTACATAGCGGAGTGTGTGGATCAGACAGTCTCCACCGGCTGGTGGACCGGCTGTACTACGTGCAGGCCGCCATCAAAGACGCCATGCGTGAGCTGGGCGCCAGGCGCTCCGACCCGCGCGTCACGCGCCTCGTGTGGCAGCGCCTCAACCGCGCGCGCGAGCGACCGCACTAGTAGGCAGGCCCAGTAGGTAGCTTAAGGCAGATAGTACATAGCGGAGTGTGTGGATCAGACAGTCTTCACCGGCTGGTGGACCGGCTGTACTACGTGCAGGCCGCCATCAAAGACGCCATGCGTGAGCTGGGCGCCAGGCGCTCCGACCCGCGCGTCACGCGCCTCGTGTGGCAGCGCCTCAACCGCGCGCGCGAGCGACCGCACTAGTAGGCAGGCCCAGTAGGTAGCTTAAGGCAGATAGTACATAGCGGAGTGTGTGGATCAGACAGTCTTCACCGGCTGGTGGACCGGCTGTACTACGTGCAGGCCGCCATCAAAGACGCCATGCGTGAGCTGGGCGCCAGGCGCTCCGACCCGCGCGTCACGCGCCTCGTGTGGCAGCGCCTCAACCGCGCGCGCGAGCGACCGCACTAGTAGGCAGGCCCAGTAGGTAGCTTAAGGCAGATAGTACATAGCGGAGTGTGTGGATCAGACAGTCTTCACCGGCTGGTGGACCGGCTGTACTACGTGCAGGCCGCCATCAAAGACGCCATGCGTGAGCTGGGCGCCAGGCGCTCCGACCCGCGCGTCACGCGCCTCGTGTGGCAGCGCCTCAACCGCGCGCGCGAGCGACCGCACTAGTAGGCAGGCCCAGTAGGTAGCTTAAGGCAGATAGTACATAGCGGAGTGTGTGGATCAGACAGTCTTCACCGGCTGGTGGACCGGCTGTACTACGTGCAGGCCGCCATCAAAGACGCCATGCGTGAGCTGGGCGCCAGGCGCTCCGACCCGCGCGTCACGCGCCTCGTGTGGCAGCGCCTCAACCGCGCGCGCGAGCGACCGCACTAGTAGGCAGGCCCAGTAGGTAGCTTAAGGCAGATAGTACATAGCGGAGTGTGTGGATCAGACAGTCTTCACCGGCTGGTGGACCGGCTGTACTACGTGCAGGCCGCCATCAAAGACGCCATGCGTGAGCTGGGCGCCAGGCGCTCCGACCCGCGCGTCACGCGCCTCGTGTGGCAGCGCCTCAACCGCGCGCGCGAGCGACCGCACTAGTAGGCAGGCCCAGTAGGTAGCTTAAGGCAGATAGTACATAGCGGAGTGTGTGGATCAGACAGTCTTCACCGGCTGGTGGACCGGCTGTACTACGTGCAGGCCGCCATCAAAGACGCCATGCGTGAGCTGGGCGCCAGGCGCTCCGACCCGCGCGTCACGCGCCTCGTGTGGCAGCGCCTCAACCGCGCGCGCGAGCGACCGCACTAGTAGGCAGGCCCAGTAGGTAGCTTAAGGCAGATAGTACATAGCGGAGTGTGTGGATCAGACAGTCTTCACCGGCTGGTGGACCGGCTGTACTACGTGCAGGCCGCCATCAAAGACGCCATGCGTGAGCTGGGCGCCAGGCGCTCCGACCCGCGCGTCACGCGCCTCGTGTGGCAGCGCCTCAACCGCGCGCGCGACCACCCGCGCCACCCGCGCATGCGCTCGCGCACGCGCCGCGCCAGCTTGCCGCCGGAGGACCCGCGTGACTCAGCCGACTCCCTGCGGTACCACTACGTCTCACTTCATCCGTCTACATAGAGGATCGCATTTTGCTGTAGTCTGTATCTACTACTAGAATAATAAATACCTATTATTACACGTTCATTATAATTAGGGTCTCCATAGGCGCTACCCTAACCGTTTGATATAAGAAGATGCTCTTTGAATACCATCTCGGGAAGTTTTAACCGTATTAACCCAGCAATTACTAGTTTTTAATGTAAAAATCATTAACCATTGCAATATTTTTCAATACCATAATATCGGCCGTTCCAAATGAACAATAATTTGTATAAACGGTTTTCTTATCATAGAGACTACTAAACTTTTTTGACATTTTGTAAATGATACATATCGTCTTTTTAGTTACCTGTCATCGCCATTATCATTGACCCAGACTAATAATAATAATTTATTACATAAAATAGGTACACTGTTTGACACACATTCTTTGTTTTGTAATATTAATATGTACAATATAATGTCACAACCAGCAGCCTTGCTAAGTTGTCATAGACAACTTGTAATAAGGATTCTAGTCCCAACCCCACGCAGACTGGTTGGACCGCCCCAGACTGGTTACTAAAGGTACAGCTCTTCCTTAAAGAACAACTCTTCCTTAAACTTATTTATCTTTAAACTGTTTCGTGCTACTCATGTATAATATATAAAATACTAGTAGTTTTCCCGCGGTTTCACCCGCGTAAGTCTCGTTCCCGTGTGAATATCAAGTTTCACCCCTTTCACCCCCTTCAGGGTGGAATTTCCAAAAATCCTCTCTTAGTGCTCCCCTACACTCTCCAAGAAACATACATGCCAAATTTCAGCTACTTGCGTTCAGTAGTTTCGGCTGTGCGTTGTATGTCAGTCACTCAGTAACGGAAGAGTTTTATATACATATTGTTACGCCCAGTGACATCTCTCGGCATTGGGGGAAAGACTCGGCAGTTCCGTCTAATAATTTACACCGCCATCTATTGACATCTTACGGAACTACGTAGTACGGTACGAGAATCTTAGAGAGAATGCTGGTACTTTCTGGAATCATCGTACTGTTTGCATACCGGGAGCGGCGTTGCTAGAAAGCTCTAGAAGCGCTGTACCCGCGTATAAATAGGGCGCACGCGCACCGCCAAATCAGTTTACAATCGTAAGCGATCAAGTGTTCATCGAAGCGAACGGAAGCGGAAATACTACGGAGTTTGAAGCAGTACAGTGAAAAAGTGTGGTATAGTGTTTATTGTGTTTTAAATTGAATTGTGTGTTTGAATAAAAGTGTTTTAGTCGGTAATATTGTTTATATTCTTATCCGTCGAACCCAGCACGTAACAATATATAGATTGTTAAATAATTTTGAAATGTGGGATAATGATGCTTCAAATATTTGCTGTAATTTGTCCAAAGCTTTTGAATCATTCTCATACTTCATGACACAGTGATGAGCAAATAACATAGGCTATAAAAGAGTAGTACGTTACTAGCTAACGAACTTACTAGCTAAAGAATGAGAGCTATGCTACTGCATAGCTCTCATTCTTACCGCATATTTTATTAAAGGATATTACTGCAGTTAATAGAATGCGATTATCGAGGTCTGTGTTAAAAATAGGGCATACCTCAGAGTACAATCGTCGGTCCGTTCTTTTGTTTATCGGTAAAGTTCATTAACTTTCATGGCATCACACCTCATAAGGCATTTTCACATGGTACTTCAATGCTATTTAAATTAAAGCGCCAACAGACAGTTGCGGATAATATTTTTTATTGTCTTTAAATATTTTTTGGTCAATGCGTATTTAGAATACCAACCGGCAAAAATTTAATGAGCATTTGAGCATTATAAAGATTAACCTATTAGATTTCAAATTACGTTAGGTTATAATACTAAGTTGCATTAGAGCCCATATATTAGTAATTTTTCAAACAGACTCAGTTCTGCAGCGTTTGCAAACAGAATTTAATTTTCACTTGTCCAAAAAATATTAGCGAATGTGTTAAAAATGTATTATTTTAAATTTGATTACACAAGTGTCAGATTATTGTGAATAGTCTATTGCAATCTTCAATTATTATTCATTTATGGCCTAAATACGACTAAGTGGAACATAAATTAAGTATTGTCTAGAGATCGATTTCTAAGAATATTTTCTCCCATGTTAAACGGTTTGAATAGCTGCTATAGAGATATTAAAATATTGCAGAACAGTATAATTATTGTAGATTGAATAAAAGTAAAAATTTTGTCAAGCGTACCTATTTTTTGTGTATTAAACAGAAGTGTATCGATATTTTAATTAAATTATTATAATTAATAATTAAAAGGGTAGCTATTGTAAATTATAATTATAAATAAGTAATCATGCTGTAAGTAGTTAGCTGTAAAATAGAATTAATTTAGTTATAAATGTGACCCTTTACTAAGACATTTAGATAGCGGTTATTATCAATCGCATTTATGACAGTATGAAATGACTATGCCACGCCGATTGCATAAGATTCAGATAAGTACTGTTTTTGTCGTTGTCCTATTTGAATGTTTTGTCTTCTCAATTATTAAGCATTTTCACCCAGGAATACTAGATCCAGTTCATTACTTTATATAGCTAATTATATAAAACAATAACAATCATAGCAGCAATATTGTTATTAGTAATTACAAATCTATTAACCTTATCGACAACGGAAATGTAATTATAATAAAACAGAAATATTATTAGCAGTGAGACTTGCAGTTACATCATGTACTTGACATCGGCAGGGCTGATGATGGCGCAGATAATATGACGCGAGCTGCCGACGCCGACTCCACCAGCGCCCGGCTGCCGGGAGCGCCGGACGGAGACAACAAATTCGACTTTGCTAAAGCTGGACCTTCGAAACCACCAGAAGACGACCATTACAAGTATGTACTTAGCGTTTTCAGTTTGTTCAAACGATTATTGAGTTAGTAACCATGATTTTTCTTTTCATAATTATGTATGACATACAAATTTGTATAATACATTAAAGATGTAAAATTTCTAACAAAATAAAATATAAATATATAATTTTTTAAGACTAAACAATAATATATTGTTTTCAGCGTACACGATGATCGGGAGCCTATAATAGCTGTAACGACAACATTAGAGAACACGTACATGCACTATCCTCAAGTGATGTTGTTGTCGTGAGTACTCATATACAAATACAATTTAATCAAATACTTAATTGATACCAATTTTTTTACGTGTGGTAATGCTTCTGATGCATGGAGGCGAGAGGGTTATATCGGGCTCTTCCAAGCATTCGGGCCTACCGACTAAAACCACTATGGTGTGCCACCTCGCTACTTTTTATGGTGGGTGGGTCGCTGGAGCTGAAACTACATCAGTGACTCACCCAGCAATGCCCAATGCAGACAATAAGAAGTCTGCGGACGACGACTCCTTGGTGACGCCCCGGCACAACAGAGGGCGTTGCTCCGACTCAATAGACTTAATTGATACCAAGACCAATTCCTGTTGTTGTTCCCCTGCAGTATAAAGCGCTACCTGCGGCCGACGCACCGCTTCTTCCAGCGCATGCTGGCACCGGGAGCACGCGTTACAGCTGACATCTACGCCTACATGTTCCTCTGTGACTTCTTCAACTTTCTCGTTGTCATATTTGGATTTGCTGCTTTTGGGGTAAGCCAATCGTAATATTTCATTTTAACAGATGTCTACGTATTGCTTTACAATTAATTATCGGCCTCTTACCAGATTTTATACTATCTTACCGTTAAGAATGGGCTAAGAAGTGAGGAGGGTTTAGTCATAGTCCACTACATTTATCAAGCTAGGGTAAAAAGATCTTAATGATCTTTCTGGTTTAAGAATTTTATTCTCTTAAGAATTACAATAATTCACTTACTGAGAAAATGATTTTTAAGAATACTATGGAGATTTCTCATGTTATCTTCCTCGCATACCTACCTGTACGGTGTGATGGATACCGTACAGAGATTTATGTATGGTTCATAAATAAGTGAAAGATAGGGTTAAGCACAACTTGGTTTATTGACTTAACTTAATCTAATATGGTATGTTAGTATAGGTTATGTGAGTACACGCGAACCGATTGGTGACTGAACGCGAACTGGTAAATTAATTAGTTGCGATAGCGCGTGTCCGCGTAAACACTGACTACGCGCAATGTGATGTACGATGTAAAGCATCGTACACGACCCTTGAAAAACAATGCATACCATGCATTTGACAATTATTCTTAATTATGAACAAAATAATATTGTCTTCTGTTTACGCGAAAGTTATTCATTGAAATTAAACTACAGTTAACTAAGTTTAATTTCTATGAACAAAATCTTTGTATTTTAGATCTTGGGCAATGAAACGTCTGTGTCGATTAGTAGTTAACTCATATCTTTATCCGTAGCACAATTTCTGCAGAAATAGATCATGGAAGAAACATTGACTAACATACATGCATTTTGTTCACAACAGACACATCAAGGCGATGGTGGCGTGCAAGCTTATTTAGAAGAGAACAAGGTCCCGATCCCATTTTTGATCATGTTGATCCTACAATTCGCGCTGATCGTGATAGATCGCGCGCTGTACCTGCGCAAGTTCATGCTCGGCAAGATACTGTTCCAGTACGCGCTTATCATCGGAGTTCACGTGTGGATGTTCTTTGTGTTGCCATTCATCACTGAGAGGTAATGCCAATTCTCAACACAGCACTTTTAAATTCAATATTGTGTATATGCTTATAAGAAAAGTCTAATTTAATACAGAGTCAAATCAGCCAGAAAATGCATCTACTCCTTTCAATCGCCAGCTGATAATCATGTCTTAAATAATAGTTCATATTCAGTCATAATAAATAATAATAATAAATTTTTATTTGTATAAAAATGTGTTTGTCGTATTACATACTTTAAATGTCAAGCATATGGATGGACATTTTTATTAAGTGCGACATATTTTGCCGTGGTCGGCGTACAAATATATTGTAAGTATAATTAAGCCAACTATTACCACTAATTATAACGAATTAAATTGAAAAAGCATAGAGTAGCGCATAACAGATTTAGGTTCAATTAATAAAATGCAAAAAATATAGATAGTATTAATATAGGTGATGTCAAATTACAAGCAAATAATTAGTTTATTATTTTTATCATTTAAAAATCATTAAGTGTATAATAACATTTCTGAATTAATATGGTTTTAAGTTTTGACTTTTGACTTTGATAATTTTGAGTTCAATTGTTTAATATTAATTGGAATATTATTAAAAATTACAGGAGCTATACATATTAAACTTTTATGAAGTAGCGCTGTTTTCGCTGGATGTATCTGTAAACTGTTGTTGTAACGTCGACTACGAACCACATTATCACAAAGACGAGGGAATAAGTGTGGATTAGTTTTAACAAACAAAACAACTTCTAAGATGTATAATGATGTAGAGTTAGAATATTATGTTGAACAAAAAAGGTTTACAACTATCAGTTGGTTTAATGCCAAACATTGCACGTATGCTACGTCTTTGCATTTTGGACACCATTTCTCCATTTGTTGTGTTACCTCAAAACAATATTCTAATATCGAAGCACAGATTCAATGAGTCCATAATAATTATGCCGTCAGAATTACATTAGTGCTTAGGATTCGAGCTAATTTGTACAGAGCGAAAGACAGACTACTAATTGTTGTGTTTAGTTGGTAAATATGATTTTTCCAATTCAATTTTACGTCTATATTCAAGCCAAGAAATCGAGCAGTATTCGTTTTATTTATAACTACTGTTATAAATAAAACGATGGTACTCCATTATATGTCAAAGTATTAGTTTGTGATGTGTTATTATTTTTCCTACGGGCGCCAAGTGGTCGAAATTAGGCCATAATTTATTTAAATTTTAAATTTGATCGTTATTATGGTTTTATTGTCTATAAACTATATCCTTATAATCATATTTCATTTAGTCACCTACTCCACATAGATAATTATGTATGTAACCAAAGTTTGGAAGCATTCTACGAAGTCAACCGAACAATGCCGAAATACTACGAAGCCGATTTGATTGCTTGTGTCAAATGCATGGTTGTGTGCGTGTAGCGTTTTTCCATTAACTTAATATTATAAAAATATTAGGATTTGCCCCTCCTCCTCCATATAAACTTTAACTGTGGCTAATTTCATACTCCTCCATCCGCGCAATTTTCGTAAAAAGGGGTACAAAGTATTTGCTTCACGTATTAATATATAGATTAAAATATTTGATTATTCTCATCTGAGATTATTTTTTATACGTATAGCACATTTAACCATCCATAAAATAAAATAATAATATACATAGTAAAGATAGGTATTTAAAAAAGTATCTACGCCGATGTGTAGTTGTAGTCAAGCAGCTCGACCTAAACCGACTGATATCTTCGATCAATTTAATTATTGCATGTAACGAAATAGTTACTTCAAAATTGAAATAAGTGGAGATACGTAAGGTATGTTACCAGGCAGAACGCATAAATGTACGTGTATAAATAATAATGTTGTGATATTGTGACATTCGCGCAGAACGTTCAACGCGCTGCTGCCGCCGCCGATGTGGTACATGGTGAAGTGCGTGTACCTGCTGCTGTCGGCCTACCAGATCCGCTGCGGCTACCCGCGCCGCATCATCGGCAACTTCCTCTGCAAGGCCTACCACTTCCTCAACATGATATTCTTTAGAGCGTAAGTCACCCACATGCACTCATAACATACATATGCAATTAATGAAAGCACGTTTGATGATTAAAATTATCATAATTGTGATCATTATGATGGTGGGTCCCAAGGAAGTGCGCACTATAATAAAGATCGCACGATTGCGATTGGAAGCGTGCCCGGGGGCGCCGCTCCAGTAGCGTTGCTAGCGTTGCGTATTTGTATGCAAAGCTATCAGGCTAATTCTTCCCTATTTCCTAATAGAAATTAATATGACAACATCTGCCTCAGAACGTGTGATACTGATAACTCTACCAGGAAATTGCTAAACACACCGGGGCCTATTGTTAATCCTCCGATCTAAATAAAATATTTAGACCAAGCCATAAACATATAGTTAAATGTATTTGTATACAGATTTATGGCTATACCGTTCCTGTTCGAGCTGCGCACACTGATGGACTGGATATGGACGGACACCTCCATGACGCTCGTGGACTGGCTCAAGATGGAAGATATATTCGCTAGCGTCTTCTTGCTAAAGGTATTTTAGCGCATATTGATGCTACTAAAAACAAACGAGAGAATAATATATACAACCTGTGTTTGTTTTGACTGACTCGATCTCAACAGCCTATTAGCTGTAATAAGTAGTGAATAGACAGTTACGACACAAAGGAAATCACCGGCGCATTACTGATACTGAAAATCTTATTTTGAAGTCAAGTAACTAAAGTAATTATAATAATAAATAAGCAACAAAAGTAATGATTTGACTGTATATCTCGTTGGTCCTGGGGCATAAATGACATAATGATTCGTTTAAGTTGATATTCAAATACAATGCCTCGAATATTTTGGTCCTAGTAATAACAGAAAATTTAAGAATATGCCCGAGAAACGGTATTGGCTCACCGTAATTCCCGTTTGGCTGACATAATATGGTTATAATATACTTCTGCCTACATGTTTGAAATATACAAGCGCCAGTATAATTATGTACGTTTAATGGGCTTCTTCCGCGTGGTCAAACTGAGTTGACAAACTGATTTGACCACAAGGAATTTCACATTCTTCGTGGACAAACTGTTACATATATAACCTTTTTACCATACTGTATATGACACAACCTCACTGTACAGGAAAATAAAATGACATTATACAATACATATTACGTCATATTCTATGTAAAGTCCTTGCAGATTGTTCTGTATTATTAGTATTGTTCTTCAAATATGGACATAAAATTTATAAAACGAAAAAAGGGAACGGTTTTGCTATTTAGCGGACGCCAATATTATAAACTGCGTACCTATAAAAACGGATCGTCTTTCTGGACTTGCAGTCGTCGTAAAAAAGAAAAATGTCGGGGTTCCATTACTTTGAAGGTACTTTACTATTATTTTTTGTCATTTATTTTTAGCTAAGCCAATATTCTTGTATTAGGAGCGGGTTCACGTTAGTAGTGCAATGAGTGGGATTCGAACCTGCGACCGATCGCGAATCCGATACCTTAACCATTGGACTACGGCCGCTTATAAATCTATATCATACAGCTACAGCTCTGTTTGTTTGCTTTTAGGAAAATAAAATATTTAAATGTACTGATCATTTATGTACTGCTGACAACTATAAGAATGAAGTTGATATTGCCGTTGACGAGTTAAAGCATAAAGTTAAAGATACTGTAAACACCATTCCAGAGATGTATACCGAAATGAAAACGTCATTAGTAAACAAGGACCCGAATTTGGAAAACAAAGTTCCGTCTTTTGATAGCGTCAAAACTGTATTATATACAACCAGAAAAAAAACTTGCTTTAATCATTTCAACGACGTCACTGTTCCAGAAAAATTTCAGGTGTTTATTTTGGCAGATTATAATACAGAGAAACGTCGTATTATAGTTTTTTGCTCCGAAAACAACTACGAAATTGTTAAAAAATCCGATGAATTTTTTGGCGATGGTACATATTACAGTTGCCCAACTCCATTCAAACAGTTATATTGTATTTTTGCTGATTTATCAAAATCGATTTCTACAACATACTGACAAAACGGAAGAATCGTACTACATATTATTCTCTATGATAAAATCAAGATTGGGTTGGTCACCGAAAATATTTCACGTGGACTTTGAAACAGCTGCAAGTAAAGCACTACTACAAACTTGCCCTGAAGCTCAAATTGTACACTGTTTTTATCATTTCACAAACAGTCAATGGCGAAGAGCAAAGAAATTAAAAATAAAAAGTAAGGACGGAAAGAGAGTTGTTGGTTTATGTGCCGCACTTGCTTTATTACCTGCAGATAAAATAGAGGAAGGATGGCAGTATATTAATTCTGACTGCAGTTACACTACAAAAATTGAAAAATATTTAAAATATTTTGAGAAAACGTGGTTAAAGAATAAAATATTCAGGAAAGACTGGTCAGTTTTCGGGCAGAGACATCGAACAAACAATATAGTCGAATCATTCAATAAGGAATTAAACAAATCTATGAAACGATATCATCCGATCACGGTTGCTCGATTACTGTGCACTTTGTTAAAGAAAGAAAACAGTGATCCAAGACCATCCCCTCGGCGTCAGGAACAAGTTTTGCGAGACGAATTTATAATTAAATGTCAAATGGAATTATTACATAGTGAAATAAGTGTTGGTTATTTTTTAAATAAATTACGTTAACCAATTTTTGGTTCTAACTGTACAATTTTGTTTTAAAGATATTATATAGCATGTTTAATATTTGATTCATTACATAGTTTGTCCACGAAGAATATGAAATTCCTTGTGGTCAAATCAGTTAGTCAACTTAGTTTGACCACGCGGAAGAAGTCGTTTAATGCAACCGTTAAACTATGTAGGAGTAGTATATTAATCTCAGTTAACGCCTAACATACTCAATGGCGTAGCGTAGTTGGGTTGGCAAAATTTTACAATAAATAATGATAATATCTTGTAAATATTTGAACTATTATATGACGAACGAGAGGAGTGGGTAGATGTACGAAATACAATAATGATGACTCTTCCTGTCGGAAAGTTCTTTAGAATTAATTTATATTATAGTCTTTTAAATTGGAATACGTAAATAAGAGGGCGCCATATTTAGCTTCACCACCCACGCTACGCTACTGAGCATACTCGTATATATACACAATGTGTGGTGACGGTGTGCGTGCTGTGGCCAGTGCTCGCGCTACGTGGAGGACGAGTTCCCGCAGCCGCGCGGCGCCAAGAAGTCCAGCACGTCCAAGTACATGCTAGGCGGCGGCGTGCTCGCCTTCGTCATCGCCATCATCTGGTTCCCGCTCGTCTTCTTCGCCTTCGGCAACACGGTAGGACGCTCACTCACCCACTCACTCACTTATCAGCCTTTCAAAAATAAAGTCAGAAATCATAGTAACACTTATGCACGTCAAAATATATAGGTTAGTGAGTTTACTGTACTCCGTCCATTCGTTTATTTTCTTTTCGACAGCTCACGCCTATGAATTACCCTTTTTGTTTTCGGAATAATGTACTACAGTAATGTCGTACTTTATTGACGGGTAACGCTCACTTAGTGAAGTGCCCTGTGCATACCAAACAACCAAAGACTATAAAACAGGTCTTGAAATAAGATAAAGCGGTCATAAGAAAAAAATATTTGACTTTCTGGAAGTATTGATGTATAAATTTAATAAAAAAAATAGTAACTTTGACTCCATGATTAATTATTTGCAAGGAATTAAGTCGAAATCTTGGAATTTAAGTTCGAACCAAGAGTAAAGAATATTTATTTAACAAATTAGCTAAGTAATTGGGTATAGAAATGAAACAAGTAAAATTATTAAATATTATTTATTACAATGATTCATCAGACTCTTCTTCATAATTTACACTAGTCTCGTCAGTTAGTTCTCGGTTACATGAATAATCAATTGCAAGGTTCCATTTCTTCTTTTCTTCTCTTTCTTCATTTCCCGTCATATTATTATTTTCCTCTCTTGTCCTCTCCACGACATTCGCCCATTTTTCAGTTGTCACGTCATCACACGCATTATTTAATAATTGCGTCATTTTATTCGCTGTAAACGGCGGCGTTGTGTTGTTTCTTGCTGCTTTACCTTTGATTTGTGCCCATATTCATTCAATGGCATAGGATTCTAATAACAGTATGTCCATATTACGCTGCCATTTCATCGACGACGTATCTTTTAGGTTGACGTTTCGAATTTCAAATTCTTATTAGTTCTGCTTTAAGAATTAATTGTTCACATCTTCGCCATTATCACGAAGCCATTTAATAATTTCGTGTTTGGTGTGAGCATGCGTTGGCATTTTTTATATTTGCCGTGAATGGTAGGGCGCGTTATCCATAAATATAATTGAAGGTTCTTCCAGTAACTTCAACATTGCCCTGAACCAATTTTCATATACCTCTGCATTCATCTCTTCGTGATAGTCGCCAGATTTTTTTGATTTGAAAGTGATTAGAGCTTCTGCTACAAATCCTTTTGCAGTGCCCGCGTGGCAAATTATAAGGCGTTTGCCCTTGCCTATAGGCACAGCCGAAGTGGATGCTGCAGTGTCGTCAATCCATGATTTCGATATAGTATGATTGGCATTGAGCCAAGTCTCGTCAGTGAAAACCACATTCGACCAGTCTTCGATTGGTTTGGCTTTCCTTAGAAAGTCACATCGAGCCGTCGCTGTGTCGTGGCGTTCCAGTAAGATTTTCCTCTTATCAAATAAAATCCAACTTGTCTTAGCACTTTAGCTCGCGACGATTTTTGACCACGGAACTAACCACTATTCCTAAGTGAAATTACCATTCTTCTTAGAGTCGGAATTTCCTTACGTTGGTAGTAGTCATGTATATGACAACGAATAGCATTGGCGTCAAAATCGTAAAAAAATGCATGTAACTTTACAGAGCTGGCGTTTTTCTTCGGTGTAGACAGCTTAATTTGTTCCATACCACTGCTGCCGTAGGCTTCTTTGGCAAGTTTTGTAACACTGAATCCTAAGGCGGCAGCAACGCGGTTTCGAACCTGCGACATTGGTAGTAGCGGTGCACCATTACGAAATTCCTTCTCAAAGTAATCTTGAAGGCGTCTCACAAACTCCCTCGATTGTCCTTTTAACACAGTTCTTTTCGGCATGTTGAGAGCTTACTTATGCTCAACTGAAGAATTTACGTATCGATACAGAGGAATATAAATACTCAACTCAACGAATGATATTGTAAAAGAGTACTCAACGAACCGAAAAACAGTGAATGTCACACGAGCGTCGTGTGGCAAGCAAAGGTAGCAAGTGACAACAAAATGGCGCCGTATTGCTAGTGATTACCTGTTTATAATGCATTATATTATATATAAGTATAAATGTTTTAATTTTAATGATTTATTATTTAAATATTCCATATATATTTTTTTTTAAATCTAATAATCGAATACTTCATATTTATACAAAAAATATGTCAATGCATTCATTCGATTGAAAGTTCTTCTTAAATAAAACCGATTATTATTTCAAATAACAGTAACGGTAACGTGTCACTAAATTCGAACTGTCAAAAAGAAAATAAACGGATGGACAGAGTATAAGTTACAGTAACTAACGAACAAACCTAGCAACTAACCTAAAGATTAGTTGCTAGGTTCAGGTAAAGGGTTGAGCCTATGAGAAGAAACCAGCAAGAAACTCACGGCCACTCTTTTAATTTGCCAAATAAATATAATTTTAGTATTTTACAACTCATATCAACAAGGTGTTCCTGCCATTATACCATTAACTGCCTATAAAAAAGTAAAAATATAACAATAAATAATCTAACATTCATCACTACTCGCTTGTTTAGCACCGACTATATACGACTTTATTGCACACTGCTAAAAGAATGGGCCATACTGTCAAATATATTAGTAAATGGCCCATCCTCTGCCTCTCATATTACTTTATTAGAGTTCGAAAAAATTAGAGTTCAAAAAATCTCTTATACAACAGCTTTGTCCGTCCATCTGTCTTTTATACAACTTTCAACTCCAGAACCGTAAGAGCTAGAGGTCTACGCCTCTGACCTCAAGGTCACGTGGTATCATGTGACTTTTGCATATTACTTGAACCATTTTTTCGAACTCAAAGATTTACGGCAATTCATTGCTGTTTCTCACTTGGTATAATAATACCTATTCTATTGGGAATGGATTAATCAAATTAAAATATAACATACAAAGCAATGCTCACTCGTCGAAACAGCATTTTACTAGAGCCTATTCCATTATATCAAATGATTACCAGCGATGTACTATACAATAAATGCGACCAGTACAATTTAAAGCACATGCTTATATCATTTGGCTGCAGTAAGTTATCATATTGAATGTTGACAAATTCTAATCCTAACTAATATTATAAACGCGAAAGAAATAATTTGTTTACTACGCTGTCACGCCTTAACTACCTGACAGATCATCATGGCATTTCACATACACGTTGTCAGGAGAACAGAAAAGGATATGTCCTTTTCTGTTACCATTTATCCTTATAAAAAGTACTGTTACTAACTTACCTATATTTACGCGATCGAAGCCGCGGGCAAAATCTAGTATAAAATAGTATTTCAATTATAATATTATGTTAGATTACGTAAATTAATCATTTTCGCATGATATGATGTGCACTAGTATTTTTAAACTGAACTTTACACTAATGACTAACTATGAATTCCAGGTCGGCCAACCGAACCCACCGAATGACGTGACAGTGAAGATACGTATCGGACCATTCTTGCCCGTGTACCAGATGTCGGCGCAATCGCACAATATAGATGTGTGAGTATATGATGACAGTGTGTTTAGACATAGGCCTTACGCATGTTCGTCTGTTTGTATATATACATATAACGAATTAAAATATTTTTTCAAACGTTCTAGTCAAAAATGGTCTGTAAAAGCTATCGGTAGTAAATACACTTATTTAAAATATATTTAAATGTACTAAATATCAAAATATGATAATATGTGGCTAATGAAAGGATTGCCTTTCATTAGTCAAATATTATCACCCAGATAATATTTGACTTATAAAAAAGGCAATTAAATTCTTCGATAAAATAAAAATGCGCCATAATCTTATCCGCCCCACTTACATACATCATTAACATGTCACTTACAGAAGGTAAATTTCCTACCTAAAAAAGGAGCCAAGACTGACACGAACAATTACAGACCTATAACATTAATACCCATACTAGCAAAGGTCTTCGAGAAAGCTATGCATGCCTTAATAGAAACATTTATATCATCATGCAACATTTAAAATAATCAACAATATGGTTTCAAAAAAGAAAGTTCCACCTCTTGAGCATTCTTCTCGTTACTGAAACAAATTCAGAAGTCATTAATGAGAAAGCAATAATAGTTTGTATATTTCTAGACATGACAAAGGCCTTTGACTTTCTCTGTCATAAAACGCTCATTTCAAATCTGTACAATTACGGAATACGGGGTACAACCTACAATTGGTTAAAAAGCTATCTAGAAAATAGAATCTAGTGCCAAACACCAGCAAAAACAATACAGATCCTCATACCAGCAGAATAACTATGGCGTCCCTCAAGGGAGCAAACTCGCCCCGTTCCTATTTCTGCTGTACATCAACGATCTCCCAGACTTTGTAAATCAAAACTCCATCCTATTTGCTGACGATACAACGCTTATAGTTAAAAGTAATACCATGTGGTAGAAGGCTTAAGATTTCAAACAACGCTCTCGAGTTATAAAAATAAGTTTATTGTAGTCCACAGAGTATAGATGTACAGTTATAGTGAGTACAGAAATACAGAAGAGAACACGAAGAGTTAGAATGAAGATATTAGAAATTATAGAGTTGAGTAGAAAGTCTAGAATTTATTTATTTAATTCAGACAACCAACAAGGTATACACTGTAACATGTTCTTATGGCTAGTACTTATAGCTAGTGTTTAGTGCTACCTTAGTTAAAGGTTGCCACGGTGTGCGTATTATACAGTTAGAAGATACTTAAATATAGCAGAACAATAATACTATTCTGTAATATAATAAGTTAAACAGGAAATAGTTATGCAGATCTTTTAATAATTATTTTAGAGAATACAATTTATTATTTTTTAACAATACTGTAAGCTGTATTTAGAATTGTGGCCTCAAATTTATTTATGTTTTGTCCAAAAATATCAATACAATTATTAGATTTAGTAAAAGTGTTATACTGAGACTGAAACCTATTTATTGGTAAATAGTGACCCAGATAGCTTCTAGCTTTTTTAGGTACAAAGACGGAGTACCTAGATCCTCGGGGCAATTTCAGCGGTGTGTTAAATGTAATCCGTTCTAAGAGTTGAGGGCAATTTAGGACGCCGTTCACAAGCCTAAATAAAAACACATGGTCAAAGAGGTGTCTGCAGATTTTAAGACTAGATAGTTTGAAAAATGTCAGGCGGTCTTCGTAGGTTTTGGGCACCCTGGTTTTATTACAGAGATATGATAAATGATACATAAATCTCTTCTGGACTCTCTCAAGTCTTTTGACATGCACTTCATAATGAGGTGACCACACCTGACTACAATATTCAAGCCCGGGCCTGACAAAGGTATTAAAAAGAGTAATTTTAGTTAAAACATTTTTAAAATTTTTACAAATACGCAAAACAATGCCTAATAGCTTGAAACTTTTGGTAGCTAATTTATTTATATGTGTGTTAAAGCGCAATTGGTTATCTATAACAATGCCAAGATCACGAATCTCTTCTACCTCTTTTGAACGAGTATCATCAATTGTATAGATGGCTGATGTTAATTTAACATTTCTTGTGAATCGGATGTAATTACATTTTTCTAGGTTTAACGACATTTTGTTTAGCACGCACCATTGAGCCAGCCTGTTTATATCGTCTTGCAGCAACGAACAGTCGTTATTAAATTGAATAGCCCTAAGAATTTGCAAGATACACGTAAGAACTAGCGGTTTTATCGGACTACAACTGGGCGCGCTCCCGTCGAGCGCACGCGCCACACAACCACGCGCTTGTTCAGAGTGCAGCCCTTCGACCAATTTGTGTGCACGCTTTTGCTATTAGAGCTGCCACAACCATAAAATCTTTAGAGACAGAAGTAAATATTGCTATAGAAAGAGCTATAAATTGGCTGGAACATAATAATTTACAAATAATATTAATAAAACAAATTTAATTCAATTTCAAACATATAAAAAGCAAACATACCAAAATTGAAAATAAGCTATAGAGATCACACCATAAATAATGCCATAAATAATGTTGATGAAAGTGTATTCCTGGGTGTAATTAGATAAGTATTGTAACTGGAAGCATTAAGAAATGTATTTGTTCTAAAGAGACTAAGAGAAACAGGCAATATGCAAACTGCAATCATTACATACCATGCGTATGTGTCCTCTGTGCTACATTACGGTATTATGATATGGGAGAATTCCGTGGAAATGGACCAATTGTCATAACGCAAAATAAATCCATTAGGCCAATAAAGGGAGCTGAGTTTACAGATAGTTGTAAACCTATATTTAAGCAATTGAAAATTCTTCTACTGCCATGCTGAAAACACAACCACATCTATTTAAAAAACTGGGAGATATGGCAAATAGTCGGACGAGACACAAAAACAGGCTTAAACAGCCTCAAATTAAACTAGAACTGTTCAAGAGAAACACATATTGCATGGCTATACAATTATACAACAATCTTCCAGATAGTCTTACAAACTTACCACTCACACAAGTTCGCAGAAAGCTATACAAAATACTACAGGGAAAATCGATTATCACGCCAATGAATACTTACAGGACAAGATAATAAATTGATTAAATAAATAATTTAATAGGTTTGCATATTATACAAACATTTTACATTCATTTTCTATGTTTTTCTTTATAAGTTCACCTCTCAGTAATATCCTTTCGACATCAATAATAATTCAATAATATACCTAACGTAAAATTTTGTATTATGTTTTTTATGCTATAAATAATTATGTACAGTACTACAACTGTGACATCAAACTAAAAGGACAATCTTGTATTGTTTTTCAATATTTATGACTTTTAATTTTGGACGTATCAATATAATAATATGACTCTGTCTATACTTTAACTGTGGAATATAAATAAATGTTAGGTATAATTTACTGCAATTGTATGTTAATAATAAGAAAGTAATAAATAACTTTAAAGTTTGAAAAATCTATATTTGCACGCCTGCAATGGCAGAATATGCTGTACAATATTGAATTTAAGAACCTGTATATCACCATATTCTTGGAAATATAGTTATTATTATTATTCGTAACATCGTTATACCGACCGCCGGGTCTACCGGTATAGGCCAAAAAATATTTTTTTCATTCACAAGCATACAATCAACTTAAATTATTTGTTTTTGAGATGATTGTGTGACTGGATTTATTTTGTGTTAAATTTAACAAATTAACAATTATAATAATATAATATAATAATATAATAATAATGTTTATTTCATCTCCACAAATTACATCATGTTATACAGTATATAGTTGACACGATCAATTGTCAGTAATTCGTAATTGGTGGGAGATCTGGAGTCTAAACTAAGCCGAAGCCTGTACTATAGATCTCCAGGCCTCCCATTTCATAACATTGTATGGATTGTCAACATGTGGAAAGCGTACATGAGAGTTGTGAATGAGTAAACAGGAACAGTTTCAGTGTATAATAATGACATATTTGTGAGTGTGTATGTATGTGTGTAAGTATGTGTTTGTGTGTGTATGTATGTGTTTGTGTGTGTGTATGTATGTATGTGCGTGGTGCGTGTGTGGCGTCTGTATATAGGAGTGTGTATGTGTATATGAGTGTTTAAGCAATAAATAATTTTGTCAAATAACAGTTTTGCATGTTTTAACATGTAACAGGTAATAGGGTTCTTAACATTGTGAGTGGTATGTAGATAATGTATGATATAATAGTTGTAAATAAATGTGATATATAATAAAAAATATTTAAATATATTATTAATAAATTAAAAGCCTATTTTATTTTAACTTGAACTCGGCCTGACAAAAATAACATGTTACCTGCACGGCTGCCATAATGGCAAGTGGTATTCCATACGCCATAACTACCGGTATAATAATATCAGCCCTGTATTAAACTGTCCCACTGCTGGGCACATATACTAAAGCTATTGGGTCTGGTCGCAGGTTCACGGAGCAGGACTACACGCAGCTGAGCAACATGTACGCGCGCGACCGCACGGCGCAGACCTTCCTGTCCAACTACATGTACAACGACCTGGCCGTCGTCACCATCAACCCCAACTCCACCATGAAGTGGGAGATCTCGCCGCCAGAGCTCGACCGACTCAAGGCCGAGGCCGCCTCCAGTCAGTACCCACTACGCACTCTACCACACACACTAAAGCTCATTATTCACAACTTTAAGGACCTGTTCCACAACCTCCAAAAACTCCAAATAGCATTTATCTATACGATAAAAGTCTTGCCATCTCTCTTCTTTAACGTAACAAGAGTGAGACAGCATGCGATTTATCGTTTGGATAACTTTTACTTGATAGTTGTCAAACTGGCCATAATAAAAAAAACTTGAATACAGTAATACTTAAAAAGTATCCTGCTATAGAAAATCATAATTTAAGATACCGTTCGAAAATCTCAAAATGAAAAAAAAATTTTGGTGTATAAGGTTTACTCCAAAAACGAAAAGTCAAATAAAAATAGTTGTTATAAAAGTGACTTGATTGATTTCTAGTCGCGACGTTTCTCCACTCGCGACCGCGACTCGCAAATTGTGTCGTCGTTCTAACAATTGATGGACTTACGATTTACGATAATACATAATTATGTTACTAATAGAATCTCGTATAATATGCAGACGCGACCCTGCAAGTGAAGTTCACGTACGTGATCACGCACCCCACCAACGCGGTGCCCAACCCGCCCACCATCGAGGACCACCGCGAGGTGCCGCTGGACGCCTACATCGACGGCCGGCCCAACCCCGAGCGCCAGACCCTACTGCAGCTGCTGGACGGAACCGCCGACCCTGATACCTGGTCAGTATACTGCTCTTGCCATGAACTCGCAGTTCAAGTAGCACGACCGCCAATGAGCCCAGTGTTCTGGTTCTCAACGTTCTCAAACGTTCGGGTCATCATCTCTACCGAAAGACGGACCGGTCTTGGGCCAACCGCATCCAACCGCTTCCCGCGACCCTTACCAGGTCGTCGGTCCACCTTGTGGGAGGCTTACCCCTGCTGCGAGTTCCGGTGCGTGGCCGCCACTCCAGAACCTTTCTGCCCCAACGGCCGTCGGTCCTGCGCGCTATGTGCCCTGCTCACTTAGACTGAGCCTTATGCCGAAGTCTTCCATGGTCTCAGCTATGGCCACGATATCGTTGGCAATACAAAGGTGAGTGATGTACTTACTGTTGATATAAATGCAGAGGCCTTTCCAGTAGTTCCAACACTTCAGCACTTAAACATACCGGTAGTCAATCAGCACTGCCCAGGTTTCAACAAATCAATTTATTTTTTATTTTTTCATAGTCCTCAAACGCCACGCATAAAAGCCGGTTATACTTTTTAGATTTTTGTATATCCTGCCGCAGTGTATGTATGTGGTCTATGCGACTGTAGCCTTTATGGAAATCGGCTTGTTGTTGTACGTTCGGGCGATCCACAAATAATTTATAGTGAGAGCCTTTTCTGTGTTGTTAATCTCATAAAACCTATTTATTTTCTACTTATATTCTGAATCTCCCTCTAGCTTATAATTTCAGACGTACAAAAACAATGTAAAATTCATTTCCATACACCATAAAGAATAGTGTCGGCTTTTTTTAGTTAAAAGGGTCATGTTACATCATTAGTTTGAGTTATAGCTGTCTTTGACTATTACATAGACATAAAAACTTTTGTAACTTTATATTGTTTTATTTAAGTTATTTTCAAGTACATGAATACTCAAATATTCCTTTATTTAACAGGTTGAACGTAAAAACTTTATTCCCGAAATTCGTGAAAGTTTTCAACAAGGGCACTTCGAAACCGGCTTATCAGTTAATGGCGCCAGGACCATACGAAGATGGTAAGTTAATATTATAATAATAATAATCATTTTTTCAACTTAAATTGGTACAAATGGATACAGAGCTTAGGTTACATCGTGAAGGTAATTATATATAAGGCGAGCCTGTACTAGGGTAAACACGTGCCACAGTTCATATATGTATACGACAGAACAAATCTCAGGACTCTCAGGATCATCTATTCCAACCGGAAATGAACCCATCTGAAACAGTACCTACCCAGTAATAATTTCTTACACGGCTTGACTGTGTATATTATTGACATTGCTAAAGTTCAAGAAGCCTCTGCTAACTCGATTAGCTCGATTAGCCTTGAGCTTCTCTAAGAAACCAAAACGATCCCATGAGCCGGACCCCATGAATACAATTAACAAACGCATCATTTCAGACGACGACGCGCGCTTGTACCGCGACGTGCAACTGCGCCTGGAGAGGTTCGGAGAGAGCATGTACTGGCGCGTTAAGGAATCTTGTTCGATACGGGTAACTTACTGTTATACTAATCTTATTTATCCTCGTGGCGTCCACGCGCCTTTTGATAAACCAAAATAAACATGGCGACTCCAGCCCAGAACTTTTTTCAACTAACCTTCAATTACTGCTCACGCGCCTTTGAGAAGCCCATATTAAAAAACTCGGTACAGATTTTCGAAATTTCGCATGTTAAAGAAATAATGTCATTCGATTCCTGAACGTAATATTAGGGAACAGTTTCCGGTATGTTACCATTGGCTATCACAATTGAGAGACGTCATTTTTAAGAAAATGGTCGGCGGTATGGCTTACCCACTTACACGTGGTAAGTAAATCCTATTTTTTTATGATAATCCGTGACTGTGGAGTATGTTTTTATGCCAAAAGTTGCTAAATAATTGGTACTACTTAAGTGGAATTAATTAGTTTGTATTTTCTAGAGTTAAAATTCTGCGAAATCTTGGCTTGAAATAATATGTACTTTGTAAAGTCGGTTGGGCTGAGGCTAGTATTAAAAATATCAATGTTTTTTGCTTGTGGCTTTATGTTATATTGGCTTGTGTTGTTTTTGTTTCTGTTATTGTTTTTTAGCCATATGATTTATCTCGCTCTATCAAACTCTTGGCTCGTGTACAAATCGCACAAAGTGGAACAAGGAGTCCCTACCAGACAAATTCTTCAACTGCGTGATTTCAAATTGGACGTCGGCGAAAGTTTGATCGAAGGATATACAGTTACAGATATAAACACAGATGGATACTCTGAAAAAGATGAAAACCAAAAGCAGACAAGAGGCAGAGGACGTCCCACGTTAGTTCAAGTTCCGTCTGAAAGAATCAGACGAAAGGGTGTCAGGCACCTACCGGAAATGGCAGATGTTTAAAAACGGTGCAGACGATGTTACAAGATTAAGACTAATGTGATGTGCACTAAGTGCAATATATATATATGCTTTACAAAAATCAGTTTTTTTTAAGGATTTTCACTCCTAAACTATAAACAGATTGAAGATTGATTGTTATTATAAGAATTTAATGAGTAAAACATAAGACTTGTGACAGGAGACTGATTAGGGAAAAACCTTATAATTGAAGAAAGTTAAGGGAAGTCATTTAATTAAAAAGAACTAAAATAAACATATTAATCCTAAAAACAATGTATAATTTTACATCACTTAATAATTCCTTTTAGTCTAGTAACTGTGGCCCAGTAGCCTTTGTAAAGAACAAAAGATAGACAAATAATTTAAATTAAAATTGCTTGCTAATATAATCATAACTATACCCAGAAAGTTTCACTTCAAACCGGTAACTCTAACACCTACAATTTTCAACTCAAAACCTTGGGCGCATATGACTGTAACAATTATGTCCTATGAGAAGCACAGTCGGGTCATAGTTAAAGAAGAGCCAAAAAAATGTCTGGGCGCCACGAGGTTATACTAAGCTTCTGTTCCAAAGATACCATTCCTTGTTTTATTTATTACCTAGCTGATCTATTTAATCCAGTCCATCCAGCAGACCAATATCCAAGACTTTAATATTTCATTGATTATGATTAAATTACCATGGACTAATCCTATCCATTGAACATATTGCTAAGGACAATAGTAAATTTTAATTATGATTAAAATAATAAAATAACAGGATCCATTGCTGTCGGTGCCCCTAAACAACTGCAACATGTTAGTGATGTACACGTTCAACGACAAACTGTTCCCGGAAACATTAAACTTTATATCTGGCAGCGGGTACGTATCTACATATTATTCTATTATATTAATAAGACGACTATACAATTTTATTTATAACCGCTTGCTGCGTTCGCCATAATCTGATGTCTATAAACGCTGTGTCTGCATGTTACAGAAATGCGATAAATTCTCCGAAGAAAGAACAGTTGCTCTGAGGCAATGTTGAGATCAACTCGTTCACTGCACGGATATCATAGTGGTCTAAGTGCTCGCCTCGTCACTGCCACTGCAACGAGTGTTGTGGGTTCGAATCCCACACGGGACAAAAATTTGTGTGTTTCACAAATGATTGTACCGAGTCTGGATGATCTTTGTGTCCGTTGTTTGCATATTTGTGAAGTTCCCCGCGATATAGTAATTATTCCTACTGCAGGAGTTGTCATTTTATTAAAAAAAACATATGTATATGATTAACACATTCAGTGCCACTGACATACCTAGCGTGTCCTCACTAATTATTATCGCCATGCCGCGAGCATGCCAGGCGTGTTCTCCGTTTTTCATCAATATCTCAAAGATTTGACTATATTTTTAGGGAATTGTCCAGTTGAGTGCGATTTGAAAGAGATTTTAAGAGAAACGATACCGAAATTTAGATATGTGTATTCAAGGACCACAATATTCTCTTATAATTATTTTCCCTATTACGTGCTAACTTAACAAACAATTGAAATGGACTGCTTATATAAAATCAGGAAGACGGGGAATCGTGAAGATGACACTCTGCACTCACACAACCATGCATGTGCACTTACATAGTATGTATGTGTGTATCCCTACAATATTTTCCATCGAAACAGCATAGAGCATAGAGAGCATAGAGTCGCAAGCTAAAGAGTTTCGAAGTGGCTCGGATACGGATTATCGGCTGGATTTTACATTTTTTTTATGTTATCACAAGAAAGTTATTATTTGATGCCGTGGACACGCCATGCGTATTCATCTACAAGAGTTCTCAACCAAAAAGTTCTCAAGTTTATATTGATAGATAAATTTATAATGCTAATCTGTACATATAATAAAATTATAACTGATCGAATGTCTGTACATAAGAGATAATATTTAAGAAATTTTGATGTGAGTCTTTATAACACCAACAGAAGCCAAAAAATGATTTTTTTCATTTTTGGCTGTCTGTCTGTATGTTTGTTCGCGCATCACGGAAAAACTACTGCACTAAATTGGATGTGGTTTTCATAGTTGTATTGTAGCTGGACTTACTTAAAATCTAGTGTATGTTTCATTTTGATACGATGCCTAGAAGCGAAGTAACAGACGTTTGAGTGGTTTTTTAACTGGTGTAGTGCGTGGAAATCTGCATCCATAGTAGGTAGGTATACACAACAAAAATATAGAATCTCTCTTAAGTCATTTTAGAAAAGTATTTGCGACCTAAATTTTAGCTTTAAATTCAATCAATATTTTAGTCAAGCGTGAGTCGCCCACGGAATCAACGTAATTAAATAAAACTTCCATTTTTTGTGTAGATCGATTCTGTTATAAATAAGGATGATTGAATTGCATCAGAAGGTAAAAATAACGATAACATATTTTGCTTATCCTAAAAAAAACATAACATGACATTAGTACCTAACAAAATGTTTATTACGATAATTACTTACGTGAAATCTATTGCCTACCATTCCTAATTAAAGTGTCACAAACATAAGCAATCTACAGCAAAACCTGGAGCAATGGAGGTAAGCCTTAGAGGATAATGGCCTACGAATAAGTAGAAGCAAGACTGAATTAATGGTTGCCACTTTCAACAAACGCGCCCGCTCAATACGGACGTCACGCTAGAAAACACCAAGTTGCCATTAGTTAGTAAGTTTCGATACCTGGGATCAGTAATTTCTGACGATGGCACCATAGACGCGGACGTCACGTATAGAGTGACAACGGCCTGGAGCAAATGGCGCTCACTCACGGGAGTTTTGTGTGATACCAAAATACCTGTAAGAACTAAGGGTAAAGTATACAAAACCGCAATAAGACCAGCGATGTTATATGGCAATGGTGAAACATGAGTTGCCAAAAAAATTCACACACAAAAACTTCATACTACCGAAATGCGAATGCTCCGTTGGTCTGGAGGTGTTACAATGAAAGACAAAGTCCGAAACGAGTACATTGGAGGAAGTCTAAAAATGGCACCCATCGCTGGCAAAATGGTAGAATCGAGGCATGTGATGCGCCGACCCGAAGAGTTCGTAGTGAAAAAGTGCCTATACGTCGCAACAGGAAAAAGAGGAAGAGGAAGACCGCCAGCAACATGGCTAACGACTGTCCAAAAGGACATGAAAACAATGTCCCTCGTAGGGGACGATACTAACAGCCGCAACAAGTGGCGCCTCAGAATTAGGAAAGCCGACCCCGTGAACCGGGAGGTGGCGAGGACAAAGAAGAAGAAACATAAGCACTTTTTTGAACATAATATATCTTCTGTAGCGCAAGAAAGATTAATCAATCAGCACAATTGAAGCCGAAATACCGCTTTATGTGATTTTATCCAGCCAGTGAACACGCCTAGCGTGTCTATGTAATTTCATCTTGCATGCCGAGGGCACGCCTAGCGTGTTCGCGGTTTATATAGGGTGGCATCGCTGGGAATTACTAGAAAATAGTGGTGGCATTGAATGTGTTAACGTTGAAGTATCTCCTGCTTACAATACACGTGTATGTTGGACTTTATGATGTATTACGTGATTATTAAAACAATTTGTTTTGTCACACAGCATCATCGGGTTGTACACGACATTCGTGTTCTTGGCTTCGCGAGTGCTGCGCGGATTCTTTTCCGGCATTTACACCAAGATCATGTTCGATGACCTGCCCAACGTCGACAGAGTGCTACAACTCTGCCTTGACATTTATCTGGTAATTACCTTTTTCTGATTAACAATATTTTAGCATACCAGTTACATTTTAAGTCTTATTTCAATTAATCTTAGATATATACATTATCATAAATTAACACCTACTTGTCCCTGAGAAAAACGATGAAGTCAATAACTCCCATATTTCGTCTGATATTTTATTTATTATCGGCTACCAGGCTCATTTGCAGACTTCACCCTGCTACCGAGATTTTCCTGACATTTAAACATTTTTATAAAATTCTCTCACTAATAGAAAGCTACATTATGTCCGGTTTCAATAAAACTTGCTAAAAACGCAGGCAAAGCTTAGAAGATAAACACAAAGGTCAATAACATCTAAAACAATTAAAGAAACAATCAATTAATTCACTTTCGCTTCACCTTGATATTGAATCAAACTTGAATCAAGTTGTTAGTTTAACATATAACACGCGATCACAGCACGTTGATTACGCTTTAAACAACGTAATCTTCCAGTGAAAGCATTGATACAAGCTATAGAATTAGCGATTTGGGATATTAATATTTATCTGTTATATAAAAGAAAAGCAATTATTCAGGATAAGAAAGAAACAAGCTTTTTGTTGTCAAAGGAATAACGCGCTTCATACATACATACATAGATTTACGCCTGTTTCCCAGAGGGGTAGGCAGAGACTACGGATTTCCATTTGCTACGATCGTGACACACTTCTCTGGTTTCATTCACTTTCATCAGATTCCTCATACACGCTCGTCGGTTTAAGGTGCTCTTATCCTGGCCTTTGTCCAGAACGCCTCCGATCTGATCAAGAAACGTTCGCCTAAGTCTTCCTTTTGTGACTATTTGCGGTTCAATAACTCACTATAACTGCATGGATGGCGTAGGTTTAAGTATTCGCCTCGTGCCTACCACGGCGAGTATTATCAGTTTGGTCCATACACGGGACAAAAAAATGTGTGATCCACAAATAGTTATTGCGAATTTGAGTGTTCCTTGCGTCCGTTGTTTGAATGTTTGTGAAGCCCCTCTGCGATACAGGCATTATTCTTAATCCGAGAGTTGTCTTTTTCAACAAAAGAAATACAAAGATACTACTTCATTCAGAGTACCTACGTGTAATTATATATAAAAAAATAAACTATTTTGTCTTAGCCTATTTATATTGTTACGCCCAGTGACATCTCTCGGCATTGTGGGAGGGACTCGGCGGTTCCGTCTAATAGTTTACACCGCCATCTATTGACATCTTACGGAACTGCGTAGTACGGTACGAGAATCTTAGAGAGAATGCTGGTACTTTCTCGAAGCATCGTGCTGTTTACACGCCGAGTACGGCGTTGCTGGAAAGCTCTAGAAGCGCTTTACCCGCGTATAAATAGGGCGCACGCGCACCGCCGAGTCAGTTTTACAATCGTAAGCGATCAAGTGTTCATCGAAGCGAACGGAAGCGGAAATACTACGGAGTTTGAAGCAGTACAGTGAAAAAGTGTGGTATAGTGTTTATTGTGTTTTAAATTGAATTGTGTGTTTGAATAAAAGTGTTTTACTCGGTAATATTGTTTATATTCTTATCTGTCGAGCCCAGCACGTAACAATTGGTGTCAGAAGTGGGATAAGAATATGCCAGTACTACCAAAGGAGGAAGTAGAAGGGGTGCGTACCAGGAACCAGCGCCAGCAAGATGTGGACCAGAGGCGCTTTGGAGACGCCCCCTCGCCGTCGTCAGGTGGACAACGTGACTCCGCAGCTGCAGCGGAACCAACTAGTGCAGCTCACTCGCCGGTAAACCTAGACCTCGCGAACCTGATGGCGTTTATGCAGGAGCAGGCACGCCGCCAGGAGGAGCAGGCACGCCGCCTCGAGGAACAGCTGCAACGCGATAAGGAAGAGGGCATGCGCCGCCAGGAGGAGCAGGCACGCCGCCAGGAGGAGCAGGCACGCCGCCTTGAGGAACAGCTGCAACGCCATAAGGAGGAGGGTATGCGCCGCCAGGAGGAGCAGCTGATGATGTTAAAAGACCTCAGCGCAACGGTTGGCAAGGAGGTAAAGGAGGTGAAAGAGCAAGTCCAACGCCATGAAAGTCGCATCGCCGAGGTGGAGAAAACGATACGTGGGCTCAAGGCTGGCGATGGGATCGTGGCACCTGCGGTTGTGGCGTCTTCACCACGAGGCTTTAAAGTCCCACCATTCGACGGATCATCGTCATGGTCAGCCTATAAGATCCAGTTCGAGGCCGTCATGAAATCGAACGGGTGGACGCAAGAACAGGCTCTGACCGCTCTCACCTTGGGGCTTCGTGACCAGGCCTTGACTGTGTTAGAGGCGCTTGGTCAAGACATCACGTACGAAAAGCTGTTGGAGGCATTAGAAGCGAGATATGGCGACGCACATCTGGAACACGTGTTTCGCGCCCAGCTGAAAGACCGATCGCAACGTGTTGGTGAAACCTTGCAGCAGTGGGCCCTGGAGGTGGAGAAGCTGGTTCGAAAGGCGTACCAGTCCTCACCTGCGCTCATCGACGGAAACCTCGTTCAAGCTTTCACCGACGGGATCCGAGACCTGGAGGTTAGGGCCGCAGTGAGACTCGGACATTTCAAAAACCTGAAGTACGCCCTAGCCCACGCTCTGGAAGTGGAAGCAGTACGACGGGATGATCGAGCTCACCGTATCAGGGAAGTGTCGACTTCGCCCCGGTGCTATAGCTGCGGTGAGAGAGGCCACATCAGGTTGAGCTGCCCGAAGCGAAGGAGTCCACGCAGCAGTAACCAGTCGCCGGTAGAAGGAACACCTGATGTGCCTGCCGGGCAACAACAGCAGGGAAACGAGTAGACGCCAGGACTACGGGGCGGGTGCTGGCTGGTGATAGGAGAGCCCCAAGGATCTCGATCTCACAATCGTGTGACGGAAACAGCCTGATTATCGAAGGTGAAATTAACAGAATGCCGTGCAAGATGACATTGGACACTGGAGCTTCTCGGACAGTCGTCAGTTTCCGACTAGCAAGACGGTTTCTTGGGGACTACTACGGGAACCATGAATGTATACATCTAAGAACAGCTACCGGTCAGCACATAACCGTCCGAGGTGAGAAGGGGGTGGATATGAAACTAGGTAATAAAATTTACCGTCACAACGTCATCGTGGCTGACATAGTGGACGACTGCATCCTGGGTTTAGACTTCTTACGGAAGCATCACTGTGAGATCGACGTTAGTCAAGGAGTATTGAAGTGTGGCTCAGAAGAAGTATTCATGGAGGGCGCATCATCAGACAAAGTGTACTGCCTGAAGAAAGTAGTACTTCGTCCGAGGTCGGAAACAATCATACCGGTTTGTCTACCAAGGAATTCTGATCAGGAAAATCGATGTGTAATTATAGAAGGCTTGGACAACGATGCTTCATGGAAGATTGCACGCACTCTGGCTAGAAATACCAACGTTACATCGATACGTGCACTGAACCCAAGCGACAAAGAACTGGTACTCAAGAAGGGCACGATATTGGGCACCTGTGAAGGAGCAGTTTGGATGCGTAGATGCCATGAACAGCCTACCAACGCCAAAGTTCAAGGGGCAAGGTACGACGTATCTTCTCTCTTGAAGGACTGTCAGAATAACCTGTCGAAAGAAGAAAAGAACAAGGCTGAGACGATGTTAAACCGGTTTGCCGACATCTTCTCGACAAGTGATGCTGACATAGGCAAGACTGCCCTAGTTCAACACAAAATAAACACAGGAAATGAGGTACCGATCCGCCAGCGACCAAGACGTGTACCAGTGGCACGGGAACATGAAGTTGACACTATGATCGAGGGTATGGTGAAAGAAGGTGTGATTGAGCCTTCGTCCAGTCCATGGTGTTCACTAGTGGTTTTGGTTAAGAAGAAGGATGGCAGCATGCGCTTCTGTGTGGACTATCGTCGGCTAAATGACATCACAAAGAAAGACAGTTACCCGTTGCCAAGGATTGACGACACTCTGGATACGCTAACGGGGATGAAGTGGTTTTCTACACTAGACCTAAAAAGTGGCTACTGGCAGGTCGAGATACATCCTCGAGATAAGGAGAAGACAGCATTCTCCACAGGCAAAGGATTGTGGCAATTTAATGTCATGCCCTTTGGACTGTGTAATGCCCCTGCCACTTTTGAGAGATTGATGGAACGGGTACTTACTGGATTGATTGGAGACGCCTGCCTGGTCTACTTGGACGATATTATCATAGTAGGACGCACCTTCGAGGATCACCTTCGCAACCTGGAACGCGTTCTCTCGAAGATTCGAGGAGCCAACCTGAAGTTAAGTCCAAAGAAATGCGCGTTGTTCAGGCGGCAAGTGAACTTCCTAGGACATGTGGTCTCCGAAGAAGGCATCCAAACGGACCCGGATAAGATCATTGCTGTCAAGGACTGGCCAGTTCCGGAGAACAAGACACAAGTCAGGGCATTTCTTGGTTTGTGCTCCTACTATCGACGGTTTGTAAGGAACTTTGCTGACATCGCCCGGCCTCTGCATAAGCTCACCGAGGATAAGATAAAGTTCTGCTGGAATGAGAGCTGTGACGTCGCATTTCAGAAGCTGAAGGAACATCTGTGTAATTCACCAATTCTAGGCTATCCCGACAATGAACATGAATTTATAGTAGATACAGATGCCAGTAACACCGGCATTCGTGGCGTGTTATCTCAACGTAAAGGAGAGCATGAAGTTGTAATAGCGTACTTCAGCAAGGCCCTATCCAAACCTGAAAGGAACTACTGTGTCACACGAAGGGAACTTCTAGCTGTCGTAAAGACATTGCAGCACTTCAGTAAATACTTGTTGGGACGGAAATTTCACCTGCGAACTGACCACGCTGCATTAAAATGGCTACTACAGTTTAAAGACCCAGAAGGACAGGTAGCAAGATGGATTGAACAACTACAGGAATTCGACTTCGTAATACAGCATCGTAGTGGCAAGTCACATGGTAATGCGGATGCCCTGTCACGTAGACCGTGTCCCGACCAGTGTAAGCACTGCGCCAGGCAAGAGGCTAAGCAGGAAGGACTAGTGAGGATGTTGAGGACGGATCTTAGCGAAGACTGGAAGGAAACTTTGCAGAGAACGCAACAAGAAGACAAAGACATAAGACCCATCCTCGAATGGAAGAAAACAGGTGTATCGAGACCTCACTGGAGTGAAGTTGCGGCAATGAGCCCTACCACCAAGAGTTATTGGGCACAGTGGGAAAGCTTGGTTATCCAGGATGGAGTTCTGTGCCGGAAATGGGAGAATGCTTGAGGTGACAAGCGTCATCTGCAAATGGTCATGCCAAAGCTCAAGGTACCGGAAGTTTTACAACTCTATCATAATGGGAGTTCGGGAGGTCACATGGGAGTTAAGAGAACTCTGGTTAAGATCCGAGAACGATTTTATTGGATCCATTGTCGAGAAGACGTTGAGGAATGGTGCCGTAAATGCACGAGTTGTGCTGCCGTGAAGGGGCCACACACTCGCAGCAGGGGTGCATTGAAGGTGTACAATGTTGGAGCCCCGTGGGAACGTATAGCTTTAGATGTTGCCGGACCGTTTCCTGAAAGCCAAAGTGGGAACAAGTACTTCTTGGTGGTCATGGATTACTTCACAAAGTGGCCGGAAGTGTTTGCGATTCCCAATCAAGAGGCATCTACGGTCGCCGACAAGCTAGTCCACGAAGTCTTTTGTCGTTTCGGAGTGCCCTTAGAGATACACAGTGACCAAGGTCGGAACTTCGAGTCTGAAGTATTTAAGGAGACATGCCGGGTGATGGGTACCCACAAAACGAGAACGACCGCTTATCATCCGCAATCAGACGGCATGGTTGAACGATTTAACCAGTATCTGGAAAGATATCTGGCAAAAGTTGTAGAAAGCAAACAAAGGGATTGGGACAAACACATTCAACCGTTTCTCCTGTCATACCGTAGTGCCGTTCACGAAAGCACATCAGTAACACCTGCTTTCGCTAACTTCGGAAGGGAACTACGATTACCTGCAGACTTGATCACCGGCATCCCACTTGAATCTCCACGCAGCATAACAGATTATGCGAATGATTTGCGCAACAGGATGAATGACGTATACGAGCACATCAGACAGACCGGTCAGCAGATGTCTGAGAGGATGAAGACCCGTTACGACCGGAAGGCGAACAATAAAGGCTTCGAGGAAGGATCGCTGGTGTGGTTACATAATCCGGCACGCAGCAAAGGAAAATCTCCTAAGTTGCAGGCAAAATGGGATGGACCCTATCGCATAGTCACTAAGATGAATGACGTCACCTACCGGATCCAGAAAGGACCACGGGGTACACCAAAGATCGTTCATGTGGATCGATTGGCACGCTTCTACGGATCCAACAATGTTCGGGACGAACATGTCTAAGAGGGGGGCAGTGTTACGCCCTGTGACATCTCTCGGCATTGTGGGAGGGACTCGGCGGTTCCGTCTAATAGTTTACACCGCCATCTATTGACATCTTACGGAACTGCGTAGTACGGTACGAGAATCTTAGAGAGAATGCTGGTACTTTCTCGAAGCATCGTGCTGTTTACACGCCGAGTACGGCGTTGCTGGAAAGCTCTAGAAGCGCTTTACCCGCGTATAAATAGGGCGCACGCGCACCGCCGAGTCAGTTTTACAATCGTAAGCGATCAAGTGTTCATCGAAGCGAACGGAAGCGGAAATACTACGGAGTTTGAAGCAGTACAGTGAAAAAGTGTGGTATAGTGTTTATTGTGTTTTAAATTGAATTGTGTGTTTGAATAAAAGTGTTTTACTCGGTAATATTGTTTATATTCTTATCTGTCGAGCCCAGCACGTAACAATATATTGACACATAAAGTATAGTGCATGTCAAACGAAATAAGCTTGACATGTAGCGAATTAGACTTAAAACAGATTTTAAGTGTGGTCTGCAATACTAAAGTATATTGGCAACACATGTCTAACTAAAGTGCCACATGTACACTGGAAACAAAGCGTCTTCATATAATAAAAACTGCTCAATTAGTCTTAGAGCTGTATAAATATATGTACAGGCCTTATATGATTTCCGTCTCTTACAGGTCCGTGAAGCACTTGAACTTGCATTGGAGGAAGACTTATTCGCTAAATTAGTGTTCCTCTACCGCTCACCAGAAACTATGATAAAGTGGAGCCGGCCCAAGGACGACAACGAGGAACAACAACGCGCCCTGCCGCCCTCGCGCTGAGACACTCTCAGATACTAACGTGGCACTAGCCATAGCTGAACTTGCTATTTACGATTCCTATTGTCACCACCTTTTACAACCAAGTCCGAGGTTTTGTAAGTCGCTTTATTTATACGATTTAGGTCAAGTTTCATGCTTGTCTTCAACTGGACACAAACGTTGCCTATTTGTGTATATTATTCCACTACCGAGTTTTGTGCCTCAAATATTTTATAAAAATATAATAGAATTGGCTTATCTAAAGTGTGTACCTCTAAACACATACTTAGGCTTGATGATAAGTTTATGACGTCATATTATTTACAATCTTTGTGTCCAGTTAAATACGGGTAAGGATATAGGCCAAATATGACGTACGCCCCCAGTAGTTACCTGCTGATCTTGTATTACGTCTCGCAGATATCAGCAAAAATACCATGCCTTTATACCGGCTATATAGTGACTCGCATGCTTAGTGGCAAGCGATAGTGACCATAGAACAAATTCGATATGCCCATTGCTGCCTGTCATAGTTTATTCTTAATTTGTTCGAAAATGCTTATCTACATCTGATGTCCAGTTTACATGGACAAATATCAATGAAATGTTTATTGCTACTCGTTCCTTTATCTCTTCACATAACATTAATAAGAGGCTGGTGACTGGGGCTTGAGTCTAATATTGGCGCGTCACTCCGCATCAACTAATCCTAAATCATCTTTTACCTTATCAAATATTATTTTTTGATTCAATATTCTACGCAGGCATTTCAAATAACAGAAATTGTCAATATTATGAGAACAAGTACAAGATTTAAGCCAGTGCTACATTGCTTACTGCCCTAAACGTCCATATAGGATACCTAATGTAATGTCCTACCTAATGTAATTATTTATTTATTATAAATGACTGCATATGACATGCAACACATCGATGATAGATACGTAAGTTGTACAGTAACATAGTTATAATTTAAGAATAATCATGGTGCATCATTAATTCAGTCCCAGATGTTATTCAAATTAGCAAAATCTTGCAATGAAATTAACTACCTAATTTGTGTGTAATAAGTGGAATTTAAATTATGCGCATAATTTTTATGTAATGAACTTAATAATGTTCAACATCTCTGCACTTTATCTATAACGCGCACAACCTAAGAAGTTATAGCATGTACTTAAAATAATCTTTATTTGTGCATTTTTAGACTGTAATACAAGCTCTCTTATTATAAATTATAAAGAAAGCTATTTACCTACCTGTATAATCTATACCGGTTTGAAGCTCATAACTAATGTTATTTTATTTATTTATTTTAAGATTCTATTGTTCACTTTATCATATTACCAGATGTTTATATTGTTTTGTATATTTTCAAAATCTCTATAGAAAAAGTTACCAGTATAATTTAAATTACTTTAGGATATAACTTGATGTAATTTAAACTGTCGTTTATGAACGCAATTCGTGCAATCTTTATTTTATAAACTTGATCTATTTATTTAGGTATCTTTTACCAGTACTGTTATATTCATAAATTATTTATATCCCAACAGACTATTAAATAAACATAATATTAATTTTACCTCAATTTACTAAACCTTACTATTATTGCATTTGATATTACATAATTAAATTATTGAAGTAAGAGGAATATATTGTACACTTTTGTATTATGGTTGTTGTGTTTAAGCTGCATTTAATGTTGTCGATTTGTGATAATAAAAATCGTATGAAATGTTTAAAGTATTTTTATTAACTTTTAGTCAGATACAAATCATAGTAATAGGTGTTGTTACACAATTTTTATTGGGATCAAATTATATTCTCTGTAATAAACATTATAATTGTATTCTTAATTAACTACCATCAATCTCGGCGCTATATTCATCGACATAAGTTCTTGGAACAGCAACTTAGCAGCGTACGGTAATCGCACTTGCGAGATTTGAGTCTTATTTTTGCATCCTTTGCATTCAAACGTATTATTACGTAAATTTGCAATTGCAATTAAACCACAGAAATTGCAAACGTGTATACGATAAGGATCTGATACTTCAAATAATCTTTCGCGCAAGAACTGCGCGGCGCCGTGGGCTATTTGACAATCACGTTCCATTTCACCGAAACGCAGCCCACCATCTCTAGCCCTACCTTCCATAGGTTGTCTCACCAGAATTTGTACTGGTCCTCTAGCCCTGGAGTGTATCTTGTCATCCACCATATGTTTCAAACGTTGATAATAAGTAGGACCCAAAAATACTTGGGCATTAATTTTTCGGCCCGTGTGTCCATTATACATAACTTCGTTCCCTCGGAGATGATATCCATACTCTTGTAACAATGAAGAAATCTTTTGCACATTTACAGTATCGTTAAATGGAGTAGCATCACCAATTTCTCCTTTATTAGATGACACTTTACCTTGAATACACTCAATCAAGTGACCAATCGTCATACGAGAAGGGATAGCATGTGGATTAATAATAATATCAGGAGTAAGTCCTTCGCAAGTGAATGGCATATCTTCTTGGCGATACTGAATTCCACAAGTTCCTTTTTGTCCGTGACGGGAAGCAAATTTGTCGCCAATTTGAGGAATACGCACAGACCGCACACGAATTTTGCAGAACTTATATCCCTCACTGTTTAATGTTAACATGACTTGGTCTACAATTCCTGTTTCGCTGTTACGTAAGAATGTAGACGCATCACGTTTTGTATAGCGTTTTGTGGTGCCTTCCAATTCGTCATCGTTTTCAGGTAATGTAATGGTTTTGCCAATAACTACGTCATCTCCAGAAACCCTAATGCCAGGTGCAATAATGCCATCTTCATCAAGTTTGTCATACAGCGCGTTTCGCATACCTTGACATGTTTGTCTTGTTGGTTTCTCAAATTGTTCTTCTTGATCACCAATCCTTTTAGATTCTGAATCTTTATATGACCGATAGAATACAGATCTGAAGAATCCTCTCTCAACAGCAGAAGCATTCAAGATGACACTGTCTTCTTGGTTGTATCCAGTATAACAAAGGATAGCAACAATAGAGTTAATTCCAGCGGGTAGCTCTCTGAACCGTAGGTATTCCATAGATCGTGTAGTAACCAATGGTTTGTGTGGGTAATACAATACATGAGCAAGAGTGTCCATTCTCACATGGAAGTTAGTGATATAAACACCCATAGCTTGTTTACCCATAGCACTTTGGTAAGTATTCCTGGGGCTCTGGTTGTGATCAGGGAATGGGATAATAGAAGCACAAACACCTAATATCATTGCAGGATGAATTTCACAATGTGTGTATGTGGTACAATAGGCGTACTCTTTAACTTGAGCTAAATCATCCGGGCTCATAGCAATCATTACTGTTTCTTCCTCCAGAGTGTCAATATATTCAACAACACCACTGGCAACCAAATTCTGCCAGCCATAGTTATTAAAATCGCGTTCTTTGAGGTCATCAATATGTTTCTTTTTAAGCAACAAGGATCCATTCTCAACTATCAATAAGGGACGACAGATTCTTCCAGCATCTGTATAAATTCTTATTTCTCGATCTCTAATATCACGGATCATGCTTACTTCGGATACAATAATATCCATTTGACGTCTTAGCTTTCTCAAGGTAGCCATCAATTGTTCAGGATCTCTGTGGATACCTACCCAACACCCATTTACAAATATTTTTGTAGCATCAGCTATGGCTGAAGGTGCTATTTCTTCTAAGTTTTCCATAGACCATTCTTCCAAGAACTCAAGAATTGGTGAAGGTTGGCTTCCTACAGAAATGTAAGCCATCAAGGCAAGGTTTTTCACTAGACCTACAGCAGCACCTTCAGGCGTTTCTGCAGGACAAATCATACCCCATAAAGTGTTATGCAATTGACGAGGTTTGGCCAATTTACCGTCACGACCAATAGGCGAGTTGACACGTCTTAAATGAGACAGAGTGGAGGCAAATGTCAATCTATTCAACACTTGAGATACACCAGCTCTAGCCTGATGAGCTTTCTTTTGATCACCCCAATTCCCAGTCGCAAGGGAATATCTTAAACCATCAGTAATAATCTTAGTTTTGATAGCCAATTCAAGATTAAAGTCCTTTCCTCTATCAATGAATTTTTGTGCATACATCCTCACTTCTTTCAAAAGATTTTTGAATAAACCTCTGAATAAAAATGCTAGCAGTGGCCCGGCCAAATCCAAACGTTTATTGCCATAGTGATCTCTGTCATCTAGTTCACGACGTCCCAGAGCAGCTAGTAACAATCTGTGAACCATATAACCTAAAAAGTAAGCTTTCTTGGTTTCACAAAAGTCTGAAACACCAACATGGGGTAACATTTCTTTCTGCAAAATTTCTCTAGCATATTTAATACGCTTCTCTTTTGTTACCCCAGGACGTGCACCACGAGCTCCAATAAAATTAAGTGCCACATTCTGTTCTTGAATCACAAAAGCCTCATCAAGAGAAGGTTTTACCATTTCCATCATTTCAGGATCATCAAAATCATAAATGATATGCTCTAAAATATCTCTATCTGCCACAAACCCAAGAGCTCTAAAAACAATCATAATTGGGATTTCTTGTTTAATATATGGAACAATAGCAATAATTCTCTGTCCAATAGCAGATTTTTTTATATTTTGTCCTCCACGGGCCATCATGTTAACCCACAATGTTGATGTGGGCCTAGAACTATGCTCCAAGCAAGACCGGATTTCAGTTTTATAGGCAAATTTACCATCTTTCATACTGAATACATAGACAGTATTTGTAGCCATCTTCTCTTGTGCAATCAATACTTTTTCTGAGCCGTTAATAATGAAATAACCACCAGGGTCGAGTGGACACTCATTTAACTCAGACAAATCTCTGTCAGTTAGATTGTTTAAAAGACAATAAGTTGATCTCAGCATAATGGGGATTTTACCAATAAAAGTTTTTTGATGTTGCGTTTCTATTGGATCCTCATGTTCTTTTACAATCGTTTTCGTTATGTCCACATAGAGTGGTGCAGAGTAAGTCAAATTACGAAGGCGTGCTTCGTTGGGCATCATAGGAGAAGGCGCACCATCTTTTTCCCAGTGAGTTGGTTTTGATAGATAAATTTGATCGAACTTCAAAAGATATCTTGGTGGTGTTTCAATTTCACCTGATGAATGTTGAGCTTCAGCTTGCAACTCTATCGGAGGTGAATCTTCTACGATACGCTGGACAGACATCTGAATAAATTCATCGAAGCTGTCCAATTGCTGGCGTACTAGACCCTTTTCATCAAAATAGGCGTTGATAACAATCCAGCAAGCTTCTTGCCAGAGTTCTGATGAAATTTCCTCCACATCAATTTCCTCATATTGATCATCTTCGGTGTCATACATGGTGAAAGAGGAGAACAGGGACGTTCTCCCCAAAACAAAGTTGATCTATTTATGTGACAACAAGTATTTTATTTAGATTAAGCACACGTAGGTATCAAAAGTACGCACTTTTCAGGAATTCGACAACATTAGACAGAACATATACAAAATGGCGCTATGAATAAGGCTGTATCTTAATGGTTTAGAGAATCAAAGATAATTAGTACTTGAATCAACTATAAATAGAATCGACTAAATATTTTTTTCAATCTGATTACAGGTCTATGGTCTTAGATATAATATTATATGCATGTCCTTAAAATAGTAACTAGGTATATAGCGATAACATCTAAATTTCGTTAGCTAATGAAGAGAATCAAATCAGATTATAGCCATGCGTGTTAATTACTGCAGTATCGGGTTACGCTGCTATCGAGTACATATCTTTGAAATAGCATTTTGCTCAACCTAACAAAGAAACTAACGGTTAACCGCAAGCGCAGAGCAATTTTGTTTTTATGATTTCTAGCTAAACCCAGCTAAACTGTGCTGTTGGAACCTTTAGGATATAGTTCATTAAATTATTCGTAAATAGCAATGCCACGTTTCAAAAATAAAATTACAATTGGCAGGCAAGATATAAGATTTTTTATAAATTGTTCATATTTCATTCAAATGATTTATTCATTTAACCGTATTCAGAAGTCCTACTTATGTAATATAACTTCCTAACTAATTAAATTGCATTAGTTGGACTGCCCAATTACGTACACTTCATAAGATGTGTGACGTTTTAACGAATTATAAGCCAGTTCCGTAGCTGGTAACCGTTAGGGTTATATTGAAACACGTAGACTTATTCAACTGAGAATATTGTTACGCCCAGTGACATCTCTCGGCATTGTGGGAAAGACTCGGCAGTTCCGTCTAATAATTTACACCGCCATCTATTGACATCTTACGGAACTACGTAGTACGGTACGAGAATCTTAGAGAGAATGCTGGTACTTTCTCGAATCATCGTACTGTTTACATACCGAGTACAGCGTTACTAGAAAGCTCTAGAAGCGCTTTACCCGCGTATAAATAGGGCGCACGCGCACCGCCGAGTCAGTTTACAATCGTAAGCGGTCAAGTGTTCATCGAAGCGAACGGAAGCGGAAATACTACGGAGTTTGAAGCAGTACAGTGAAAAAGTGTGGTATAGTGTTTGTTGTGTTTTAAATTTAATTGTGTGTTTGAATAAAACGTGTTTTACTCGGTAATATTGTTTATATTCTTATCCGTCGAACCCAGCACGTAACAATATATTTACAATTTTTAAGCCTTCTTATATTCCATTTATTGTTCTTACAAGTAACGCTTGCACTAATGTGCACAATATTCATTTGCACCAATCAGCGACAAGTAAACATAATTCTAAAATTTTACGAGTAATTCTTGAGCGTGTGATGTAAAAATACATAGTGTCTTATCTATGATAAATATACTATAATTATACGTGGCAGACGTATAAAAACAGATGGCCTCTTCGCGCGTCGTTCAGTTCGTAAGTTGGTTTCGGCGCGCCTAGACGTATGATGCTCCGTACGATTCCAGGTTCCTCATAAACTTATAGCTAAAACTAGGTATAGCCGCACTTCGGCTATTAGCCGTAACATATACATACGCCACATCACTCCCGCATAAGCGAAGCGTACGTTTTGTTTCACCGCGCGGCCTATTTGGTGACGTAGGAATTTCGCGGTGAAGGTGATGAAGCTGTCCACATTGGTGTGGGTGATGTGTCCGGGGCTGGCGTGTTTGTTGATGTTGTGTTTTCTGGCGAGTCTTCCTCGTTGAGTAAAAGGGCTGGCTTCAACCTGTCGATTGAAATTACTGCGGTGCGAAGCGGAAGTTGCAGTGTAAAGTACTTGCTGTCGGTACTGCATTGAAGTACTTGATATGGTCCGTCGTATGGTGGTACGAGAGGTCTGCGCATGATGTCGTTGCGCACAAACACATGCGTACATGTCCCGAGGTCTTTGTATATGAATGTGTTTGACCTTGACGCTCGCCTTGTTGATGTTGGTGATGACACAATGACGACATTGTTTCACTCAGCTGACGGACAAATTCCGCATTTTCAATGTTTCGCTTGGTAGGTGCAAAGAAATCAGATGGGACGCGTAACGTTGATCCGTATGTCATCATTCACGTAGGGCGGTGCGAAGTCCTAGTAATACTGTAGGTAATTCATTAATCTGTTATTGGTTGCTCTTACCATCAGTGCCGCTTTCAGAGATCGATGCCATCGTTCGATTTTTCCATTAGCTTGCGGGTGAAATGCAGTAGTACCATATATATATTCGAGTGTCGCCTATTTTCTTTATTAAAGCTTGAAATAAATACCATTCGAACTGGCTTCCTTGGTCTGTAGTAAGTCGCAGGGGACATCCAAACCGCGATATCCATCCCTCTTTACGGCCTTCGCGACCGTTTCGGTGGTGACGTCACGAGTAGGTATTACCTCTGGCCAGTTAGGGCAGCGGTCAATCATAATAACTAGGTATCTATAGTCATCTGATGGTGGGAGGGGCCCAACTATGTCCACGTGCAGGTGTTCAAAAGGGGATGATTGTTAAAATTCGCCGAGCGGGCTAATGACGCGTCGATGAACTTTCGCTCCTTGACTGCTGATTCACGCCTTAACCCATATACCTGTATCTTTGTTTATAGATGGCCAGAAAAACTTTGTTGTTATTATTTTTCTTGTTGTACAAACGCCGGGGTGACTTAGTTCTTGTTGTGCTTTGAAGGCTGCGACACGATAAGGCAATGGTAGGTATGGTCGGATGTTCGCTGTTGATGTTTTGCACCAAATAGGTCGTAACTCCCGGTAGGTTTATGCGGGAAAACTTCAGTTTGGGGTTATACATGCAATCACGTAACTCGGCGTCCGTTTCTTGTTCTTGAGATAACTTGTCGTAGTCCATCGTTGCGTTGAGTAGTTTGATTTCCGCGATACATGATAACGCGTAAGCGGCTTCGTTCTTATCTACCTGAACGTTTTTTTTTTGTACTACTAAATTGTAAAACAATCGTACGGTCCACCTGATGGTAAGTGGTCACCGTAGCCTGTGGACGCCTGCAACACCAGAGGCATCACTTGTGCGTTGCCGACCCTTTAGGAAAGGAAGTGGTAAGGAGAAGGAGCGGGAAGGGGGAAAAAGGGTAATTTGGCCTCCGGCATTCTCACTCGCCGAACGAAACACAACAGTAGGAATACTGCTATTTCACATCGATATTCTGTGAGAGGGTAGTCCTTCCCCGGTCGAGCCGTCCCATTATGAATGTATATGATGTTAGTGCAACATTGACTTATGTAATGAAGCTGTCGCTCTCGACGCAGGATGTCGCTGCTACTCGGCGTTCGTGTTAGTGCATACGTCAATGGTTTGTGATTCGTACATATGGTGAGTTCGTTGCCCTCTATCAGTCGGCGTAGGTTTTTAACAGCTATATACATTGCTAAAAGTTTGCGATCGTATACACTGTATGTACGAGCTTCGCTGTACATTGACCCGATATGCCGCGCTGTAGGTGCGTCACATTTAGGAGCATCAGCAGTATTATAAGGAATGTTTATATAGCAATAATGTCCTCCAGACCGAATTTCGGTCATGGCGGTCAATCTTAAACGGAGACTGGCCATCTGCGCAGGAGATTATTATAGTGCACACGTGTGCGTAAACACAAGTGCACTCTCTGTTCCCTAACTCTCATGATCCCATGGGATGGTAATCCGACACTACCGGAGAGAGATCAGGCGCAGGACCAACGGCTTTACGTGCTTTTCGAAGCACGGGGTTGTCTCACACCGCCAACTTCCTAACTCCGGGCTGCTATTGAGATTTACCTATTGTGTAGATAATTGTTTAGTAAATTTTGGTATTCGACTTGATGGCGTAGGCAGCTACGGTAAAAGTTAATCATTCCTAAAAATCTTCTTAACTCTTGCACTGTAGTTGGTTTGGGAAACGTAAGTATAGCTTGAATGCGTTCTTCTGTGGATTTGATTCCGTCCGGTGTAACTTCATAGCTGAGAAACTGTATCTTGTCTTTGCCGAACTCACATTTATCGATGTTTAGGGTGACGCCGTAGTTGTCGAGTCGTTCGGGCATTTGTTGTAAATGACGCTTGTGATTTACTGGGTTTTCTGAGTGCACTAGTAAATCATCGACGAAACAGAATAAGGTGTCGTCGAGCCCTCGTAGTACTTCGTGCATGAAACGTTGAAATGTTTGGCTGGAGTTGCGTAAGCCGAACGTCATATATTTGAACTCGAAGACGCCAAAGAGGGTTATTATAGCCGTCTTCGCAGCACCTTTTTTTTTTCAAAACAATAACTGTGACGAAACATAAGCATACCTAACCTAATACAACACTAGTACCTTTCAAAGACATACACAGACACGCACGCACACACGCAAACGCACGCGCATGCAACACTCACTCACTTACTCACTCACTCACTCACAGCCCTTCACACCCTCTCACTCCCCCTCACACACACACACACACCCTCTCACACGCAGATGCACACAACCCCACACATACTAGCTAGTTAACTGATTTAAGATATTAAGTTCTAAGATATTTAGATGTTGTAGCACGATATTTGATTTAATTAAAGTTAAAGAGAAAGTACTGTAACTCCTTAATACAGATTATTTAATAATCTAGCTAGGAGAACAGTGCAGTTCACTCATTAGATTGTAGATTAATTTAGTATACTAACTAGGAAATAAGACAAAACTTGTACTACAATCCTTTATTTTGGTAAATAAAACTAAAACTTATTATATTATTATCTTCTTTTTCAATAGGTATCAAGAAGTACGCCATTTTGAGATCTAATTTTGTAAATATTTTTTTCCATGTAGCTGGTACGTAAAATCTTGAATTCTCTGAATAGGGTAGCGATCGGGTACTGTAACAGCGTCAATCTTCTATAGTCGCCACACACGCGTAGTGAACCATCCTTTTTTTTTTAACGACGTAAAGTGGGCTGGCCCATGGACTGTTTGACGGTTTAGAGATTCCGATCTCCATCATCTTCTCAAATCAGATTGGTTGGCCGGTGTATCTATGCGATGAGTTACGCTGTGCTTAGTCGGAGTTTTGAGTGACATGGATCGCAGTACGTCGGGATATTCTTTTAAGATGTCGTGATAGGCGTGATGGTGGCTGATACGGCTTCCTCGGTGCTATGGATTTTGATGGTATGAATGCTGAGGTCGGTAATGCGGTCGATGAGTTTTCTTTGATGTAGATCGACAAGTAATTTGTGCTTTGCTAAGAAATCTGCGCCTAGTATTGACGTTTTCACGACGGCCACGGTAAATGTCCATTTGTAGCTTTTACTCTACGTAAACCTAGGTTGAGCTCGAGTGTGCGCTCGCCGTAGGTACGTATCTCCGTACCGTTAGCAGCAAACAGTTTATAGGTACTTTCAGTGGGCTTCACGTGTTTCTTATTTCTTGCGGCTAATACGGATATGTCGGCACCCGTGTCGACTAGAAGAAAAGAAGAAGACTTCTCTCTATTGTTAAGATCGATAACGCAGAGGCGGTAGCTTGGTTTGCTAACATCGACGCCCGCCATGGTCAATGTATTTTCTAGTTTTCCTGCTTCTTTTTTGCGCACGGTGATTTGCATCTACGGGCTTCATCTCCATAGCGCAGGTGGTAATAGCATAGCCAGTCGGGATCGCCGGGTTTGCGGTTTGAGCGGGAACGGTATCTCGAGTTCGATCGCGATTGGTTGTTGCTATGCGGACGAGTGGCGCTATAGTGATACGATGCACGTTGTTGATTAGTTCGAATCTCGAAGATTTCCAGCGTAAGCTTTTCTATTTGTTTGTATACCTAATAAGTCGCACTGTAGATTTTCTGTAGTTGGGTGAGTTGGGCAATGTAGACACGATGGGCTTGATATGTATTGTATGTGTACGTAGAGGTTGTAGCGTGGACTGCGGCGACTGTTGTGGGTTCGAAATGTTCAACCATTTTGTCGGCCATCACGGCTAAACATTCTAGCGACGATTCGGTGTTCACGGAGAGTACGGCGCGGACTTGTGTGGGCAATTGGTTGAGCCACATAGCTTTCAGAGCTTCGTCGGTTAGTAATTTACTGCTCAAATCGCGCATCTTACGTAGTAACTGGCTAGGTTTCATGTCACCGAGTTCTAAACCGCTGAGTAATTTCTGTAGCTGACGATGGTTTGATTTTTGGTACGTCGATATCAGTCTGTTCTTTAGTGGAATATACTTGTTGGTCGATGGAGGGTTCAATATGATGTCGCCGATTTGATCGAGGTCGCTACAGCCAAGCAATGGGATTACGAGGTTGAATTTCTGTTCTTCTCCCATCTTGCTGGCGGCAACGGCAGCTTCAAACTGTGTGAACCACAGTCGTGGGTTTTGACGCCAGAATGGTGGTAGACGTGCAGGCAGTGAGATTGTGGCGACATCACCGTGGACAGGGGTCGTTACTTGTCGGTGAATTCTTCAGCTTTTTTGGGTGTCGGCTCAGTGAACTGATATTACAACAGCACTGGAACGATCAGAGGTCAGGGGTCACCAAATTCACGTATTAACAACCGGCGGGCATAAGCCAGATCCGTAGCTGGTTACCGTTAGGGCTATATTGAAATACATAGACTGATTCAACTGAGAACATATTTACATCGTGATCTTCTCACCCCCCTGAGGTAGGGGGTGGGGAGCCTTTAGAAGTGATAATAATAATAATAATTTATTAACCCCTCTGGGACAGTCGTTATCTCCTCATGAGACTAACGCAATATCTGAGGACACAGTACACTAGCTTTTAAACTATCACCTTCACCTTTGGATATAAACAAAAAATGTATCACCAGGTTAAATAAAAGCGCACAAACCGCAGAGCAGCTTGTGGTGGGCTGAATGTGAGTGGCGACACTGAGGTCCTGAATGCCTCAGAGAGTCGGTTATGGCCTCCTCCCCGGCTTACCGTCACTAGTTGGCTGGGGTGGAACTTCAAGAGCGCCCACAGGTCTCTCAACTCTGGCTTGCCTTGGTCGGCCGGTCAGAGGGGGGCCGCTAGAGCTATATGCTTGGGGGTGGAAGTGTCTTTTTCAAAAGAATAACTATGGGGAAACCCGCTCCGGGTCTCCGTTGTCATGAGACCCATGTCTCCGTGTAAGCCTCCCAAATGGAGGGAGAGCGATAGGCCGCGTAGAGGCGCATCTCCCGCCAACGACGTTGATGTTAGACGTCAACATCGAGGGCGTAGACGGTGTTGAGTCTCTTCGGCTCGACGAGTTGATCCACCACTGACCTCTTCACCCGGACAGCAAGACCTCGGTAGGCCACGCCTGCTGGTGAGACCCCATCTTGCCGGTACACGAAGTACCCCGAGATCTTGAGGGAGGCAGATGGATCTCGCTTATCAGCATGACGTCGACTTGCTGCTTCTTGAGGAAGAGGCGTTGGAGGCCTATCTTCCCTGTCAGGGACTGCGCGTTCCAGTGCAGTTTCCCCTGCTTTGGTCGCAGGAGAGGAGTCCAGTGCTGGCTGCTTCTTCTTCCTTCTCCTCTTTCGTGGTGGTTTCAGGTGTGCCCTTATCTGCCGGGCCGTTGGCTTTCGCCAACGTGGGAGTAGCGGACTCTGCCACTTGGTTGGGGTGGGCGACCAGTTGAGAAGGGCCGGTCTTAAGAGGTAAGCCCGTCCCGCGGCTGCGCGCCTCTCGCTTGTACACGGGGCACGCGGGGCTGCTGGCTGTATGCTGTCCCTTGCAGTTAGCGCAGGACAGGAGTTGCTCCTTGGGCCGTGAGCACTCGTGAGCGTGGTGTCTGCCACCGCACCGCACGCAGGCCAAGACTAGAGGAGCCGCCGGGACCTAGGGGCCGATTTTTATAAGTGTAGCTCATTTGGGGGGTTTTGCCATAATCACCACGCTTGGCAGGCGGATTGGCGATCGCAGTGGCGGAAGTCTTCGACACTAGGCGATGCTACCCACCTAGCATCTTTATATTTCCTTCCGCCTATTTTTAGGATGGTTTGACCGCCATCTAACGGTTGACTAGCTGCACTGGAGGAGATGATCCGCCAGTGGGCGGTGGGTCGTCACGTCCCGACGCCTATACGTACGCCTGCACCAATCAGCGACTAGTAAATAAACATCATTCTACAATTTTAAGAGGAATTTTTGAGCGTGTGTGCGTGCGGCGCTACAACATTTAAATACTGCTACGTATAAAAACAGAGGGCCTCTTAGCGCGTCGCTTAGTTCATCAGTTGGTTTCGTCGTGGCTAGACGTATGATGCTCTGTTCGATGCGTCGTTTAGTTCGTAAGTTGGTTTCGGCGCGGCTAGACATATGATGCTCCGTTCGATTCCAGGTGCCTCATAAACTTATATGATGCCTGTGCGTATAAACATAGGCCACAACGTGATTTAACAGAATAATAAATAACAAATTTGACTAGATTATAAAATACTAGCGACCCGCCCCTGCTTCGCACGATTAGTACAAAACCTTGACAAATTACACCTTCCTCATGAATCTCTCTATCTATTTGTGAAAACTGCATGCAAATCCGTTCAGTAGTTTTGAGTTTATCGCGAACAAACCGACGGAGGACTTTGTTTTATTATAATATGTAGTGACAATAATATATTTACGATAAAACAATACTTATTTATTTTTTATTATTATTACGTTGTTATATTCCAGCCCAGGTTTTGGATTCAATAAATTAACCAGTCATATTGTGTTTTGCTAGAAAAAATACACTACAGTTTCATCCAATTTAATTAGTGAGGTGCGATACAATATTATAAATTCTTTCGGTCTTATTCATCAAAAATATCTTACTAAAGACTTTTAATACGATGGGTAAGTATTCTTCTTCTTAGTATTATATAATAAATGTATTGTAAAAATACTTTATTTGTTAATTTTCTTTAAACCTTTAATAAGTACAGTATCGTTATTAGGCTAATTAAATTGTAAAAAATAATTGTGTTCTTAAACAATACATTTTAGTTTTACGAATATAGCGGTTAATCTAGAGACTATTATTGGTGGGTTTAAAATGTTTAAATTAATGAACGGGAAGATAATATTAATTTTCTTAGTTATTCACTGCTAATATAAGGGGATCCCAAAAATCTGACCTGTTATTTTTGTCATATTAAAATAGTGTATTAGAAATCAATTTCTAAGTTCGATTTACTAAACGATTATTATTTTTGTGATTTACACAAAATCATTTTATTCAATATTTATCATCCTGGATTCTGGTTTTTTTTGCACATAAATTATCGGTTTATTTTTCACCACGCTAGTAGACTTTTTAGACATTTTCCATCGATCGTCAGATTAAATCAATTAGAACATCTCTCTACACTAGAGGATGTTTTGTTTGAGAGTTCGAGTTCAATTCACAGAGTACAAATTGAATTGACGATTTTTGAGATGATTCATTCGGGTTGAAGTACATTGGAGTGCCGTTTATTTTATTTTTATTTGTTGCATTTTTATATTATGGATTCTTCAAGAAGAAATAACACAGAAGAACAAAGATGTATAATAGGGCTTCAAGATTTAAAAATATCTAACAAAGTTGAAGATGTAACTGAGCAAGCGCACGGCGCTGTAACATCGAACACAAGTTCTCTCGCTAAAACTCGATCTGTAGGCGCAATAGAGAGCTTTGTACTGGATAACAGCCAAAATAATCGCCAGGATTATAGTTTTTACGAACGATCAAATGTCATAGCCGCTTCAAAGTTCGCAACACCTAAACGAGTAGAAACTATTGCGTCAATCAATAAGCGCGATATAAACACTGCAGCTTTGCCCTCGAGCCCTACGCGCTCCATCGATTCTATATCACAAAGGTCACTCAGCTATCAAACGGACGACCTATACGAGATTCCAGCTATTCCAAATGCACAATATCCGCCTCCAGTTTATGAAAATATAGATTATTATGGTGAACAACGCTCTCCGCAACCGCCCTATTATCATCAGTTATATCAACAGGCGCCGCCGCCGCCCGTGTCCGACGGTTACTACGATACACGGTACAGTAAAGCTCAACCCCAAGTGCCAGTGAACTCCAAGACTAAGCTTAACCCACTAGTTTATGAAAACATGTTGTGTTCAGATAACGATAAGAAAAGTGAATTTAAACCTCAACAAAACCATGACCAGCGTTTTATACAACAGAGCTCCCTCCCAGGACCACAAGTACCTAATACTAGCATTGCCAGGAACATGTCACAAATCTTAACCAATGAGAAAACTAAAATAGACAAAGCACCTCCACCACTACCATACAATCCAGCCCAGGACAACCCCAGCAGTGACTACACAGTGATGAAGTCTGCTCCTCCAAAATATACAGATGTCAGTGCTCTCTTGAAAAATGATAATACTATTAGTTTTGATGATAAAATTGTTACAATACCTTCAACTGCAATATATGCATCAATAGCTCCTAGTGCACAGAGACCTAAAGCCAACATTGCTACTGAAGTACAGACAGCTACAGCAACTCCTAAGTTCTTCCACCCTAAACCTAATATATCAAACAGTATTGGCAAAGAGAAACCACCACCATTGATCAACGGTGGATTCAATGCAAAACCAGTTACAGTTAATAGGATGCAGATAGTGGAAGACACCAATGGCTCAGACTATGTGTGCATGACAGGAGGTTCTCCAGCAGCTGCAGTAGCTGGAGCTACTACTAGGGACAATGTATCTATTGCTTCTGAATCTATTGGTTCTCGCAATTTAGTGTCAGGGCTAACTTCTTTGTGTTCTCCTGCCCAATCACCAGCGCCTAGTCCAACTCCTAGTTCTGTATCACAAGTGTCAGGAGGCTCCCGAGGCTCTGGTGGTAGAGGCAAAAGTTTGCTGCCCTATAGCATCACTCCACCACGGCCCCCAGGCCCTAGTGAGGCACAGCGAAAAATAGAAGAACTTACTCGGCAGCTTGAAGAAGAAATGGAAAGGCAAGATGAGGAAGGGGAATATTTTGGTGAGTTTGTGTTACTGTCCATGCAAGGTGCATGACAGGTATTCAAATTGTTGTTTAAAATAAAACTTTCACTTTCTTATATGACACTTTTATTCTAATAGACACAATAAAATTTCTCTTAAGCTATAATTAATTTAATACACTATATTTGTAGACACAGACTAATTAATATTATGAAATATTTAAAAAGAAAATACAAACCATTATCTCAAAAAAATAAAGACTACTTATACTTACATATTTGCTGATTAAAAAAAGAAAGTTATTTTAAATATCATTTACATACTGGGTAAAAAGATGAACAGTATGTTGATCTCAATGTTTATACTTTTTATTAGGTATTTGTCACACATGTGGTGCCGGTGTAACTGGTGCAGGCCAGGCTTGTCAGGCAATGGGCAATCTCTACCACACCAACTGCTTCATCTGTTGCTCATGTGGACGAGCTCTGAGAGGCAAAGCATTCTACAATGTACATGGAAAAGTATACTGTGAAGAAGATTATCTGGTCAGTATCTTAACTGTATGAAATGAAATCTGCATATCCAGGTTAATTAGATAAAATTTGGGCAATGTAACAACAGTATATCTTACACACCTACACCAGTTCTGTCAAGGCACTGCTAACAATTTTCTTGTTTCTAACATTTACAGTATTCTGGATTCCAACAAACAGCAGAGAAATGTGCGATATGTGGACATCTTATAATGGAAATGGTATGTTTTGCATTGTATTGTAATTGAATTTATATTTTAAAAAGATTTGAATTGATTGATTGGTTGTTGTACAAGTAGAATAATTACATTCATGAAGTACTTGTTATTTTCAGATCTTGCAGGCTATGGGCAAGTCATACCATCCTGGTTGCTTCCGCTGCTGTGTTTGTAATGAATGTCTAGATGGAGTTCCCTTCACAGTGGATGTTGATAATAAAATATACTGTGTCAATGACTACCATCGCATGTTTGCACCTAAATGTGCTAGTTGTGGCAAAGGTAACTATGTCAAAAGAATAGTTATCTAAGCTAAAATTGTTATTGATAACTAGTCCAGATGTAACAATCAAGTATTTCTAGAATGTAACAAAGCTATCAATGCATATACTTCTGCGTATCTTTACATATTTCAATTTGTAAAGAGATAAGATATTGCACACATGTCCGACATGATTGTTATCATAAATATACATACTTGAGATTAATATTGTTTTAAAAATGTTTCCAGGTATAACACCTGTGGAGGGAACAGATGAGACCGTAAGGGTTGTGTCTATGGACCGGGACTTCCATGTAGACTGCTACATGTGTTGTGTATGTGGTATGCAATTGACTGATGAACCTGACAAGCGCTGCTACCCACTTGCTGGTAAATATTGAGAACCTAATAGACTATGATTTTGGAAGACTTGTTACGCTTTGCAAGTAGTGAGCAATATAAAATATTAATGTGGTTATTCAAACCACAAACAGTTGTTGAAGGCACTGCACCAACTACATACTGCCCATGTTTATAAACATATAATTGTTCAGTATTCATAAATGTAAAAGACATTTTTATAAAACAATTATTATAACTTAACTCATCTATTAACAATCAGTGATTGACATATTTTGTTATGTTTCTTAGTAGTAGTCCTTAGAAAGGTAATTTTGGTGTCTACTGTAAAGTGACCTCATCCACCTTTGCAGTTATGAATGCTGAATAAATGATATGTGTAAATGATGTGTAGAAGGCACTTTATCATATTATGTTAACTATTTTCTTAAGTACAAGCATAATGTCTACAATATAAATTACAATTATTTCAGGGAAGCTGATGTGTCGTGCGTGTCATTTGGCTACAATTGGAGCAGCATCAGGCCCAGGGTTGTCGCCTGCACCACACCTTTCGCCCGCTTCTTACCAGTACATGGGTTGAAAGTCATGGCTTCCCCTGCATCAATTGTTAAAATACATACATCAAAAAATTAGGTGACTGTTTTATGATTTTAGTGAAACATGCTCAAAATGATTATGGACACCATCAAAGTGGGTCGCTTAAGCTGTAAAGGCAGTGGACATTGTCCATATTGAAACTGCTTCTGTAAGGGTAAATGTAGTTAATGCTTGATTACTGGCAAAAGGAGATATGTGCAGCTTTTTCATATTGGTTATTGGCTTTGTTTTGCATTTGGAATATCTGTAATTTTCAAAATGATTCCTGAAATAAACTATAAGGTAATCCTTTCCTAATAATACCATAAGCCTAATAATATTATTACTCATTGTTAATTATTTTGTTTACTACAAAACAGTATATAACATTGACCATCTCAATAACAATAGTTATGGCCAAGAAATAGGTATAATATCTATATACTTTGCGCCAAAGTAACCCGACATAATGGCATAGCTAAAGAAGCATCTACTAGCATTTAATGTAATTAGCTTTAACATACATAAGTGTAAGCTATTATAAACTCAAGTAAAACATTAACCATATTGTTATTATATATAATTAGACAAATTACTCAACATATAAGTGATTGAATGTTTTTTGACATCAAATTGTTATCAATTTAACAAGATAATTTGGAATGGAATTGCAAAGATGCAGTACTACATAATATATTTACACTATTTGTTCATGGCATTATTTACGAGATGCGCATTTCGAGCAAGAATGAAGATAAAGATTGTTTGCAAACAAATATGGATAATAATATTATGCTAAAGCTACAGACTGACTGTATTGACAGTCAAATAGTTACTTCACATTATAAACATTGTAGCGTTGGTCTAATGCCTGCGTGAGAGTTGCGCTAACAAATTTAAAGGTCCAATTCATATTATAGAATAATAACAGTTGCTTCTAACTAAATGTAGTTCTAGCCCTAACCATCCCATGACTAATATGTAGTCAGAAAATAAAAATGCAATGTGATTTGATTGAGCCAATAGCAGGTTTGCCTATAATATTTTGTGATATCAATAAGTTTGTAATGTATGCTATTATTATTTAATTTTAACTAAAGGGATTGAATGAAAGATGACACAAAAATTCAAGGGCCTATGTCAGTGTTTAGTTTCAAGAAACAGCTATGTCAGTGTTTAGTTCCAAGAAACATTTCATTGCAAGATGTTGCATTTCTGTGTTATCACATAGAGTAATTGTACAAGTAACAGCAGATACACCAAGTATTATGGCTGCTAGTTAATTTGCCATTGATTTGAAGTGCATTTATTAATTTTACACTTTAGACATGACAGCACTCCTGGTTGATGAGCAGTATTTAGTATACAATACAAAATATGATGAGTGATGTGAGCAAGCACCTATTTATTGTCTTTGGCCACCACACTTAGTAGTAATGTGTCAGTATGAAGGCGCAATAAAACATTCCAGTTATGTGCTGTCCTGTTTTGTACTTAAAATAATTAACTGTAAGTTGTTTTTATATGTACATTTTGATGAAAATGATGTGATTATTATGTAATTAGTTATTTTATGAAATAAACATGGAATTTTGTTATGTAGTACTTTTTATATTTAAATAATAAATATTACAAAATTTATAACAGCTTTTAATTTATAAATATATCGCAAATTATAGCATAACATTATTAATAAAATATGATATATAATTGATATTGATAGAGTTGTATAAATTATTATGCTTTCAGTATTCATTTTTGTAAAAGACCTTACATCTCGATTATTCAAATCGGAAAGACATTTTTCTATTTTTTATTTGTTGGATTATATTTTAGATACAATTTTAGTGTCAACTATCTTAGGAGAATTAGCCTGTTACAATATAAAGAACATTTTAGGGATTTAACATTGAGCAGCAGGCCGGCAAAACTATCCCAACACAAATGGGGATATACCTATTAACCTTTTGAACGCCAACGTCGTCTATACTCGACATGCGCAAGCGTGCCCTGTGTGCCAACGTCGTCTATACTCTACAAAACTGTTTTTTGTCAGTTCACAGAAAAATACAAAATAAACATATTAAATCATTAGTTTTCTGTGTTTTAGTGATACAACTTAAAAATTGAATCCCCAATTATTACTTAATTGTATACAGCAAACAAAATTGTTATTAGTTATTGAAATATTTGATCATAAAAAACAATATATCGATTTTCGGGTTTGGCGTACAGGACATGGAGGTGACGTTATGGCGTGGCGTTCAAAAGGTTAATACATCACAACTGTCACCCAGACACGTGTGATTTCATTATTATCTCACTGTGCCTTGTACACTTATACATGCTTCATACATTTTGCCTATTCCTAAGCTCAGTGCCCTTGACACTAATGCGTGTCTATTGTAAGCCCGAGTCTGGGCTTGATTTTACAAAGTTCTTAAACACACATGTGCACCAAAGGCACTGACTATAGATATTGGAAACACGTTTGCGTGTAAAAGGCACCGGCGAAGATATTGGAAACACGTTTGCGTGTAAAAAGCACCGGCGAATAGTTATTTTCTACACATATATGTGTTAGAGGCACGGGATCAAAATACTGTGTGGATGGCACAGGGCAAAAAAAAATAGGGGGCAGCAAAAGGGTAAAGAGGCAAATGTTTAAGTAGAATATTTGGCACAAGTATATGCTGTGTAGGTGTTTAGCATTTCTCCATTATTATTATTTTTCAATCTCATCAAATGTTGCTCATTATTACTTTATGTAAAGAAATATCTTGGGCTATTGTAGTAGAGATCAGCTGAATTTTTATTAAGCACTTCTGAATTTTTTACTGCAAGGTAACAAATCTATAACCTTTGTAGATCAGTAAGACTGACATGTTCCTTTTAATTTCAAGCTGCGTAAATGTTCTAATACTCTACAATTTATGACTCTAGGCTATTTATTTATCTTCTCCTGAAAAATAATATACAAAGTGGTGCAAATGTTATCACATTAATTGATACCACATATACTACATGGTATTCTTTGACAATTTACAAATTATGAACCAAATGTATTCAGTAGGTTAGCCACAGGACATTTGTTTTGTTTTCATAATTTATAAATTTCAGAACTACATGTAATGCAGAGATACTTAGCTGTCAAAGACCTTAAGCAGCTATATTAAAAAACTGTTGTATTGTATTATCAGGTCTGAGAATTTCCGGATCGAGACGACAAGAAAGACGATTTCTCGGAACCTATGACCGTTAACAAGCTGGCTACAGCACACAAATGGTTACAATGGTGTTCCAATTTGAGTCTAATTTTGTATATTCATTATGTTAAAAAAAAAAATTTCTTTATATCTGTGAAAATAGGTTTTTAGTTTATGTTAACCATCTTATATCAACCAGCTTAAGGTAGTATATCATTTCATGTGATAACATTTGCGCCACCTTGTATATAGTATATTAATAATAAAATATTAATAGTATGCTGATAATTCACATCTTTTTCACCTTTTTTTTCATGTTTCGCATTTCTGACTTGTATCTTTTCATTTCTTCCATTACTTGAAAACGTTTTTCTTTATAATGCTGTCTGCCTTCATTGAAGCGATCTTGAATATTGCCTTTTTGTTCGTGATATATTTCCCTAAGTCGTTCTCTTGAAGGCACCGGTTTAAGCCATCCAATTGCTGTTAACTTTTTAATAGCATAGGTGGTTCCTCCTAAAAGTTAATATAATTGGTATTAATTATGTATTTTATGTTTTTGGATAGTTATGATTTATGGTTTAACCCATTCGCTGCGGCAGTAAAAAATACTTTTATTAGCCAGGTGCGGGGCGGTTTTCGTCGCAAACGCCGATGGGCGTCCTCCGCACCTCATAAGGATAATATAAAACGCCGATTGGCGTTTTCAGCACTGTTTAAAAAAATGTTGCATTCTTACACTAAAATCTATATATATATATCTATAGTCCATCGGTTTAGGTGGGTGCTCAACATTTTGTCACAATGTTCAATTCACGAATATTGTCAATCAATACAATACAATATAATAAATACAATATTTAAAACTGAAATTCATTAATATTACACTCACATTACGCCTTTTTTTCCAGAAGGGTTAGTTAGAAATGCAACCAGGACATCCACAATTTAACAGGAAACAATTTAATAGGAACCGAATTCCACAGCGATAAGACTAGTCTTGTTATTGAGTTTTCGTTCCGTTTTAGTGAATTTTAACTTAAGAAGTAATAATATGTAAATATACGTTTCTCTATTGATTCACAAAATATTTCATGTCATTAAAAGACATAGCTAACTCGTTATGTCAAAGCGAAATAGGAATTAAGAATAATGCGAATTAAAGGCATTCCTAAAAATATCTAAATTATAGAAAAATAATATTAACTAAATATATTTAGTATCAAAAGTTGTTAAATCCTGGAAAACGCCCTTAGGCGTCTTCAGCATCTAAAAAGGAATTCGCAATTTTTCTAAAAGTTAAAATTCCGGAAAAGGTGAGCAGTATCTTGCTGTGTTTTAAAAAATATGTGCCCTTGTTGCAATATTTTTTTTTGTGACTCGTTTTCGCCAAGATATAAGCAATTTAAAAAAGACGCCTATTGGCGTATTCCGCACCTGAATATTAAATAAAAAAACGCCGATAGGCGTCCGCCGCAACGAATGGGTTAAGAGGAAGACATGGATACAGTATATAAATTAGGCATATGAAAAGGATTATCTATAGGTAAATACTGCTTGGAATTTATAATAATGATGTATAAAGTATTTAGGATTCGTAAAGGTATTAAGATTTAGAATGTAGGGAAATATGCTACAATATGAAAAATGTGTAGGTATTACATACTGGTCAACTAAAGAACACTGTAATTATATTAGCTTGATATTAGAATAATAAAACATGTTATTACCTACTGTTACTGCATATCGTAATGGTGTTGCTATCTTATATAGAGCTAATGCAAATGCAACATATCCCATACTAGAGTCTTTCAGAGGAGCAATAAGTGAATCACTGATGCCTATTGCTTGTAGTAAACCTAAAACATCAAAACCACTGCAACAGAGTAAAAACTTTGGAGATGGCAGACATAAATGCATATCATCAATAATAATGTAGATTGATGCACCCACCTTCTTACTGCATAGTAAAAACAACCAAACCAGACGCAGGATGTGGCCATGTGAACAGGCAAGACCACATACCAGTAATCCTTGTACATCTGTTTCAACCTTTGAATGACGCCTATATTTTTGACTTCATTTACTTGAGGTGGCTTCCCAGTAGCGGGTTGTTTTGTAGAGCATTTCCGTAAGATCGTAGGAAATAAGTTTATTTGTTTTGTTTCAAACAAGGACCTGTGAAAACTGCTATTCTGATAGCAAATTCCATTTGCGAGAATCCTTATTGTTTCATTTGTCACATTACTCCACTTCACCGGTTTGAATGTATTGTTTAGGTAGTAATAATTCCTAAAGATTGTCCTATGTGCCAGGGCCATGTTTATGTAGTAAAATCCGTTGTTATTGCACCAAAATCTTATGAACTATCCATTTTTTATTACTAGAAGAATAAAGGTATTAGATGTTAGTGAGTAAAATTATTGACGACTATGAAAAAAGTTATGATGAAATCAACGTGAGTTAATATGACATTAATATTGAAAACTTCACCAACAGTGTGACCAGATCAAATTTAACGAGAATATAAAAGTCACATAAAAAATAAGATATCCATGTACAGTGCGACATAAATGAGTAGACCATGTAGACTATGAGAGAACTAAAAATTTCAACATCTTGCAACACTATACATGAGTACACGAACTGTCAGTAGTTGGCACTAGTTAAGATAAGACTAAAGTCTGTTTTTTAATCTCGAAGACTAAACTGACATTACGAGTTTTGTCAGTTTATTGAAATTCTTAAATAGTGATGTGGCACAACCGAAACTTAGCGATAATAAAATCAAGTATCGCGTTTTTATAATAAGTTATCCTGAAATAATGTCTAGGTACTTATTTAAAACGTAATAATACAAAATTAATAATGTAAAACATATATTTTTAATTATATAACTTAATTACAGTTATTCGCGTTAATCTGATTCAGATAATTACTCCATATCTGAGGAATATTCTGAATCATCAGAATCGCCACCTACTTCTATGATAAACCTATCAGTAATGTCGTCGGTTATATGGCCCAGATGACACATTTCATTTTCAATTTTAATTACATGGCCTACACAGTCTTTCCACCGCTGCGGGGTCACTTGACGAAGTCCTTCTTCTAAAAGGCTTCGTACTTCAATCATTTTGAATGTTTTATTATTTTTAGCGACATGCTCCTTTACTTGAGCACAGACCAACTCAACGTTCAGCAGCCATCTCGTCGACGACATACCTTTCATGGGCTTTTTTGTGCTTTCGGGCAATTTCATTTAATTCGGGCTTTAACATTGTCTCGTCACATGAAATATTTTTTGATTTTAGCCAATCTTGGATTTGCCCTTTTCGCCAACTAGAAGTAGGTAACGATTCCAGTTTCCTGGTGTGATATGGAGTATTATCTATTACAAGTACTGCGTTTTCTTTTAATTTCGGAAAAATATTTTTTAACCAGTTTTCGTATACTATGCGTTTCAAATAAGAATAGGCATGAACCCGCGCCATATTATGACGTCATAGCTGTCAAATCGAACAAAATAGGTAGGGCCAGTAAAACAGATATTTTTAAAATAATATTTATTTTTTAATATGAGTCTCATAGTTCTTCGATTCCGCTCATCCCACTGCTTGAGTAGTCATCATCTTCGCCGCCATCATCATACTCACTGCTGCTTTCCTGTATCTGCATCTCTCGACTCACGTCGGATACGACTTAGGGTATTTTTGTTTATACCTGTGGCTAAATGGACTTGCTCGGACACTTTAGTGGCATTTTGAAGGTGTTGCAAAATGCTAGCATACGTATCGCGAGATATAGAAATGTTATCATTTCCCGAAAGAATAACTGCAGCCTTCAAGTCATTCATCAGTTTAACACTGAGCTGTCTCTCGCTCTCAAAGTATTTGTCTGCCTGGCAGACAATCTCTCGAGCTCTCCCATGCAAAACATTGCCTCGTTTATTCATGTTGGAGAAAAAACAAATAGGCAACAAAAACAGCTAACACTAAACACGTAACAAACAGAATTAACAAAAGTAACAATAACGAATAACAACAAATTTTACGGGAAACAAACGTCTAACAAACAAAATTAACACAATAAACAGTATCACTCCAGAAACACATGCACTCGCACAACGAAGCACATCAACAACGACAAGATGGCGTCCCGTATATCACCATAGAGTTATAATAACCTTTTTAGAGCAGGATCCACACGGCAGAATTTAAGCGAGTCACAGAGTTACTTTATTTAAAAAAAAAATCATAAACCATATCAATTATTATTAGTTATTTTACCTCTGACAACACTCAAATTTTCAAGAAAATGATTTATGTGTTTATTGTTAATTAAAAAACGCATAATTACGCAAATTATTTTTGTTCACTAATAAAACGAAAAATAATATGATAATATTTACGCAAATTATTTTTTGTTGCTATCTGTACTTTTCTAGTGACAGTTGACAGATCGAGGTCATTGACGCTCCTATTCTTATTTGAAACGCATAGTATATCAGAAGTCATCTCCTTGTGGTAAAATGGCGTCCAGTGTTGTTCTTGTGAAATTTAGGGTTGCCGTATTCAAAATCTAACATTTTTAAAACTACCGTATTATCTCAATACTCAATACTCAGTACATTTATTGCACTCCACAAGTTAAATAGATGTTACAATGGTATAATATAAGAAACATGTGTGGGCCTTGTCGGCACGGCAAGATGTAGGAGAGAGGAGGAAGTTTTACATATTTTATTATTTACATATTTTACTTATGATTGATATTTATTGACTATTAAATATATAGGTCATTTTATTATGGTGCGCTTACTATAGTTAGATAGATATATTACTATAATTATTTTTATTATATGGTATTCTATTATATAATAATTATTATATTATTTTATTTATATGTTTTAATATTTTTATTAATTATATATTATTGTAGATTATCATTATTATCAAAGTTTGTAAAAAAAGAAAAGGAATTAAATGTCCCAGATATTATTATTATAAATGTATGTCATGTTTGTTTATATATTATGTATTTATTTGTATTTATGTTATTATTAGGTATATTATTATAAGTAATTATTTAAATTTCCATTTATTATGTTTCATATACATTTATCATTTAGGTATTCATTTATATGGTAGTAACATTTAGTTAATATAAAGTGTTTTAATTTTTTTATAAATATACTGTCTTTTTTTTTTTATATATTTTTATCGACATGACATGTGGACTAGATGAGAGCATTTTAAGACGGGAGCTTGGTAGGTTTAATCTATTTTTATGTCTTAGTCTCTGGTTTTTGTCTTCTCGTGTTGTATAGAAACTTTGGTGACTTCTAACAAATTACATATTTCTAAAATGTATAGGCTAGGTAGCGTTTATATTTTGTGTTCTATAAAGTGTGGCTTACAGCTATCAGTATCTTCTATGTGTACAAGTATTCGTATAAGTTTCTTTTGAAGGGTAAAAAGTGATGGCGCCTCTGTGCTGTTTCCCCATAGGATAATGCCATAGCTGAGCCAAGCGTAAGCGTAGGTGTAATAGGTGACGAGTGCGGTTAGGATATCTGTGGATTTTTTTACTTCGCGGAGAGCATATGAAAACTTAGCTAATTTTGATTTAATTTTATTTATATGAGATTTCCAATTTATATGGGTGTCTATGTTTAAGCCTAATAAGGTAAAGTTGCTAACTACTTCTAACTTTTGATCTTGGAACGCAAAATTTATATTTAATGGCGCTTTTTGAGGCGGTTATTAATTTATTAAGTTATTAATTTGGTTTTGGAATAGTTTATTTCTAAGTTATGTAGGTTCATCCAGGATTTTATATTGTTTAGGAGAGTATCGAGTTGGTTATTTAAATTTATATTGTTCCGGCATGATACCAAAAGGGAGATGTCGTCCGCGAATAAAACACAGGGACCGTGTGTATTTTTTGGCAAGTCATTAATATACAGCAGGAATAGTAGACATCCGATGACGCTACCTTGTGGGATGGAGGATATAAATATCATAATTATTTTAGAAATTTCAGTTGTTTGTATGGTGTCAAGTTCCATACTTGCCGTATTTTTTAAGTTCTGCCGTTTCGTAAGAGAAAAGCGTTAAGATTGCCGTTTTAACGCGTACGGGATGGAACACTGATGGTATCAATCATTTTTTTTTGTTTAATTTTAAGGCGTCGAAACGTGGTCGGATTGCGCATGGCGTTGCGTGGTCAGATTTCCCTGGCAGTTTGTAGCACGTCGTGCGGCCGTGTGTACGTACGTGAATTTTAAATATAAAACTTTGAATGAAAATAAAATTTTAAAGTTTAAGTTACGATTTTAAAAATCGTTATCGTAGTTACGACACTGCACAAAAGAGCTGGCAACATTATTTGTAAATTTGACATTTGCATTAGGCATGGAAATGATTGCTACATTTCATTCATTTTCATTCAATGAAATGACGAATCTTTTTCACAGTGATTTCACAGGTGAAATTTCACTGTCAATGATTTTTCAATCTGAGTCGCAGTAACTTCGCATTTGTTACAATTTTCTTTAGTATGAAATATGAATTATAGCATAAGACTACCTAATGAATTAAATATAATGAAAACTTGTTTTACTTTCGTACCTACCTTACAGTGCAATGCTTGATTCTCTTAAGTAGTAGTTCCAAATCAATGCAGTCATTTTTCTAATTTAAATAATATTTAAAGAATAATTATTACTACCTAACTTATATACACTTAATACAATTTTAAACTAACATGAAGATTTATTTACACTAATAATAATCTCTTTTACGTACGAGTAACTAACAGTAATTCTAACTTCAATTAGAAAACCTAACGAACGTCGTGTTCAAGTAATAGTAACACGTACTGTGAAATTTAATTTCTTATAGAATCATAATGTAAACAAACACTGCGAAATTGCGACCTACTACTTTCGACTGCAAATTAAAATAAAAAAATTATAAGAGTAAGGACTATATTTGTATGTACTCTCGAACTAATCAAGGTCATAGTGCATCAATACGTCACCACGCGAGGCGATGCGATGAGTCGGTAATAGATACGAATTAACAAAATAATGTTTGTCTCTTTCTACCATGCACTGTAATCGTTCGCTAGGCGTCGCGCTTACTCGATGCAACTGTATTCCTCAAGTATAGGTAACCACTTTGACATTCTGTGATTTCATATCGTGAGTGATTTTTAGCAGGCCTAATGAAGCGAAGTAGCAAATGTGACTAATGAAAAATCATTTCATATGATTTTTCACTGTTTATAGTGAAATGTTCCATGCCTAATTTGCATGTGTCAATTTAGTCTACGAGATTAAAAAACAGACTACTTGGCATCCACAGAGTACTTTTTATATAGGGGAAGGAAGGTGTTGGCATCTTATGCTCCTGAGCAAAGACTACAATATAATATACGGACTCCTGAGTTTAAGTATTCTGTGCTTATGCTTGTTGTCGAAGTATTTTCGTAATAACATTAAATTGTTTGACAATAATATTATATCACTTAATACAAACGAGAATAAAGTAATACATGCTTTGCATGGTTCTCGTGAAATTATTTATAATGTTTTCATGCCATGTTTACCAGAATTTCAAGCCGCCTAAATGTTATCCGGCTTGGACAATGTGTATAAACGATTTTACCGGTATGTAACTATTATATCTTTGTACTAAAAGTAAATTACTACCTGGTACTATATAAAAGTAATGAGATTTTTTGCGAATTCCTAATTATTTTCTATGATTTATTTCACATATTTCAGGCTATGTTTACAAATAGAAAATTGTCGGTAATAGACTAATAGCACTGTTATCTAAACTTTTAATAATAATCTTGACACTTTTAACATGTTTTTATAATATCTTATATTTAAAAGTGACGTTTAGTTTGTTTTAGGTACCTAAATCAAAAAGCACGGTGCAAAGAATCGTTATGGAAGGCATGAGAACTGGTGGAAAATTTTAAACTGCGGCTAAGCAACGAAAGGGTCGCCCATAAAAAAGCTTAGACGACTTTGATAAATGTGCCATTAGGCAAAAAGTTCATTTTTTTATGCAGTAAGGCATCAAGTGCCATCTATTTATAAACTTTTTTGACTTACTTGATTAAATGTTATTTATAAATACATAAATAAATTTTGTTGTTCTATTACACAATTCATAGATCTTAGTTGTATTTGATTATCAGCTACGTAAACAGGCAATACCAGTCTTATAAAATTAAATAAATGCTGATTAGAAAGTGTTAGGTAATTGATTTTTGTAGTCTTGCAGTCAGTCTTCGTTTTAATTAGGCATGTAAATTATAGCTACAATAAGAAACTTTATATCCATATTCTTTGAATATATCATCGCGAAGTAAATATTTTTTTGTCACTATTATATCACTAGTGATTAATCACGGTCATATTTTATATTACACTGAATCTAGTTACGACAATTATCTCGGTGGTCGCGTTTGTTTTCTAGTGTTATATATAAATATATTATGTCGTTATAATATTGTTATCGCCCGTTATAAGTAGATATTGTCAGTCAGTATCGATATTCGGTTCACTAGTGCTATAAGTTTTGTCAAAGAATTTACCCTCATACTTCAACAGGCTTGGAACAGCAAACGTTTAAATATTATTTATCTTATTTATTGACAGTAACATCGGCCTATTCGCAAGTTTGTTGAATCAACTTAATCAGCCTTTTTAATCTAGCTAATGTCACTTAAATAGATTTTCTCTGTTTAGCTGAGACTGATCTTCTGCCGAGTAGTTATGACATGAAAGCGTAACAAACAAACTCCCATTTGCATTAGTAATAGTAGTTGGGAAATAAATTAGCAAAACTTGTCATTTTATTACGATACCGACTGGTAAAAAAACAATGGCAGAATTTTGTCTAGTGTTTTTTTGACGTCCGTAGATTTCATTTATAGCAAAGAAATTAAATTAATTTACTAAGATTTGTCAAATATTCATTCATTTTTCTAAAAGCCGTAAAGCTTATTTATGTTAATAAAAGTATTTTAAATGACGTATGTACGAATTAAGAATTACCTTCAAAATGTCAACCATACAAGTAAGTACATGTAGTATTCTATAGGTATCTGTATCGATTAAATTAAACGAATGATCGATATTGATTAATTGACTTTGTTTGAATCTTTATTAATATGCACTGTAATTCTTCAATTTTTAATTAAACTGATGGTAAAAAATGTTTGTTTAATTATTACGACAATTGTTATATTCGTACACAGTTCGTAACCTAAACAATTCAAACCATAATATCTATTTTTTTCGGCTTTCCAAAGTGAAAATAGTTTCACTTATAGAGTCTGGAACTAACGCTGAATCTTTTGACATATTTTTTATTACAGGACGCTGCCATTTGATCCTAGACATTTTTTAGTATGGAGACCTGTCATTGTTCTTTCGTTTGTATATGATCAAACAATGGATTAAACCGCATGATGCCGAGCTCAGAAAAATATGGTGTGTTTTTAATGAACGTCACTGTACTACAAACTTCCTTGAAGGCTGGCATCATGGATTAAATAATGCAGTTGGAAAATACAAACCCAACTTATATATACTGTTAGTTATTCTAGAAAAGGATGCAGCCTTTTATAGACTTATATCACAACAGATCCAAGACCAATCACCTCCGGCATTAAATTGTCGCACAAAGAGATACGTTATGAAAGACGAATATATACATAATTGTCAAATGCAGTTTGTAGCTGGTGAAATTACTATTGGTCATTTGTTGGAGACGTTGAGATAGATATTTTATTTATCTATTATTGTTATTACGAACTTTGGAAACGTTTTAAATTTTGTTACACTGTTTATATTGTTAATTTATGTTTTAAGATTATTTACAACTTTAAGTTTGATTATTAGTGAATTTAAAAGTTTTCAGTTGTAACTAGGTTAAATATGAAGTCAAATTGTAATATATACAAACCCTACTGTGATTTATCGGACTGTGACTGTGATTTATTTATTTATTTATTTATTTATTATATAAACAGTACAAGCTTACAGCAGAACCAACACGCTTATATGTTACATTAATCTCATTTAAATAAACTTATTTACATTGACAATAATTCTAACATAATTAAATAACAAACACAATGTCATATGAATGTCAACTTAATACTGTATATTATTTAATAATCAAAGATATATATCAAAAATATGATGGATAGAGAAACAAAAGAAATATACTTATTGTTAGTAAATTATTTTATTTTTGATTGTAATTAAAAGAAAAGACTGATTTTAATTGTACCTACAATATATACTTTGATTTATGGAACTGTGGCTAATTGATGGAAAAACAAACATATTTAAATACAGATGATTATAAACCCAAACCACTAGTCTTTTATTTAATTTAATGTTGATTATAATGCGCGGGATTACTTTTAACAATTCATACATTAATTTCTATGGGGGACAAACAGGAATAAAAAGTTCAATCTGTCCGCCTATCAGTGATAGGGGGACAAATGAAACCGTTAATGAGTAAATAAAGTTCGAACTGTCTCCTTGTTGCTAACAGGGGGACAGATCAACCTATTTTTTCCGATCTGTCCCCCTAAGGGGACAAAGCAGGGTGACAGATCGGAACAAACGCTTTTTCCTCAGTTAATAATTTTTCTCATTGTGAATATTATACCTATACACCAACTTATTGTGTAATAAAACTATTGAATATCAACATTTATTTTTATTTTGTACTTTCATATAAAATAGGGTATACATATTTTGTTTTCCAAAATTGAGTTATTTTAGAAAGATATTGGTTATTCAAAGTTTCACCATAGCTAACTGACAGCATTTCCACATGATTAGTGACTTCAAAGTTCCAGTACCTACACAAATATAACAATTTTTCAAATCCATCATTAACATTTGAATTTGCATTTGAGCCATATATTTATCTGCCACTTTATTATTCTTTATATAGTTTTATATGTTTTTTCACTGGTGGAGCATTTTATTTCAATACAACCTTGTTTTGTCACAAATACCGTCCAACCAGCTATGAATAGGTATTGAGAGGAAATATATAAACCACATTCCTTTACTTTCTTGCCTAGTATCTTTTCCACAGCTAGTTTCACTTTGCTTTCTAATCCCCAACCTCTTTTCATGGCTTTAGTATCTGGCATTTTAGCACCCATAATGATAGCTATCAAAGATCCATCTGCAGTGTGACATTTACTTACTTCATAAGCTTTTAAAGCTGTAACATGCCTATTTCTCATCTTATGTCACAACTTGTTTTTGTACTGTGTCTGAGTAATACTTTCAATCATTTCAATGTTTTCTCCTGTGAAGTACTCTGATATTGTGCCCAGAAATGAGTCACAATCGCCATCATCACAATGTTCTATAATCAGATAATGAAGAGACAATTTCTCATACTCTTTTGCACTATACTTTGTGTATTTCAATAACTCACAGTTTGTAATATCTCTATATGCTGCTGTTTGGAGAAATTGTGTCAGCAAATTATTCTGTGGAACAGTCTGCACAGAAGATGGTATTTTTCCACCTGACAGACCTTTTGCTGTAATATACCGAACATTAGCGCCAACTTGAGCCAGTTTGGATTTTTTACAATAACACTGTACTTCGGTACTAGATGGTTCCTCAGTCCTTCTATGGACCCACATCAGGAATGCTACAGAATGTTTGCAGCCTGCTGTTGATCCAGTACAATCATGACACTGGACGCTTACAACTTTTCCTTTATTTTCGTCAATAATCATAGTTGCTGCATAAGATTTTGTACGAACTTTGTGTTCTGGACACATTTTGCATTTTATGGTTCACAAAACAGAGTCGCGCCGAAGTTGTACGTATCCTATGGTATCATCCCATAGGATTGTCTCGCTGATCTAAAAAGATATGAAAGAAAATATTATCTAAACTAATATTATAAAGAGGAAACATTTGTGTTTATGTATGTATGTATGTTTGTAATGTTTTCACACAAAAACTATAGGACCGATTTCAAAATTTCTTTCACCTTTAGAAAGCTGCATTTTCACTGAGTGACATAGTCGTTATAACATTTAAAAAAAAAATAGGGATCCTTAGTAAAATACAATAATATAACCGAAGGAGTGAAAAAATTAATCATAAAAAAATTGTCATCACGTCGCCAGACAAGTCATTCGTACAGTCAAAATATTAAATAGACATTTTTTATTTCTTATTTATTTTTATTTAGAGGCGCTTGTAGCCTGTTGCACTCACTGATCGGTAAACGATTAGCGAGGTTAAGTAATGTTGGGTGCGGTCAGTCTATAGATGGGTGACCGCTTAGTGGTATTTCATCTGAGCGTCTCCGTGCTTCGGAGGGCACGTAAGAAGTCGGTCCCGGTTGTTGCCAAATTGACAGCAGTCGTTAAGCCATGTCAAAGGCCTACGGGCGGCTTGAACAACGCTTGACAACAGGTTGGCCACTAACCACACGAAAAGAAAGAAGATTTCTTTTTAAGTTATAGTGTTTCAGCTGCGGTGTACAACACGGCGAGATTGCTCTCGGCTGATTCATTTGCTAGTTGCTATAGTAATCATTGGCAAAAGCTGCCTTTTCTACTTACTTACTTTTCTACATACATTTGATACATTTTGACGTTTTGTCATCAGAGCCCAAGATATCCTCTCAGGCGAATATTCTCCTGCATTCGGTGTTCATTATATTGGTCGGGTCCTTATCGTAATGAATAATACATATAAAGCATATGGCAGGTTTTGCGTCCCAGACAGTGAAAGATGATACGTACTAGCGATCATTTCTAAATGTGTAGATGTATTCTTAATTCCTAATCATAATGACCGCTACCTTTAAAAATAAATGCGTATTTAGTACCTACTTAAACTATTCCTGTTTGGGTTTTAATAAATTATAATTATATAAATAGGGCGATTTCTCGCGAGACTTGTTAATTCAAACCTTTATATCAATGCACCAGCATCCTCCTGAGATTAGGAAGCCTAAACAAGGTACCTGTTCAAAATGTAACTGATTTAATATACTTACCCTGTAAGGATTATCAGCTCTTTAAAAATGTGTTAACGTATGCTTATAGTAGAAGGGTTCTTACCATTTATTGACATATTTCGAATCATCCAATTTACACAAAACTCATCTTGTATTTTTTATACCGCGTGACAGATATGTGTGGTCATATTTAACGCATCAAATCAGAAGGAGCAAATCTTCACTGCGAATGTAAGTCGACTTTTACTTTCTAATGAAAATCAGTTTAAGTAAATGCGTTGATACCTAACATTGGGTTTACACCTGGTACCGCAAATATTAAAGTAACAAAGAGTGTTAACTGTTTGTTCTAAGCACGTACGTATGTTTAATAGACTACTATTGAATTATAGTGGTAACATATGGTTTAATGCAGAGTCAGACTACACGCAAAACTAAACATACCTACAAAACTTAAATACATGATCATTGCAAGCGACAAATAAAGGAATGCCTTTAGGCATTAAGACTGCGCCGAGCGAAATGTGCCAAAACAGGCGGTCACAATTAAATGAATAAAATCAACACTTTTTATTTAATACAAATATAAAAAATACATTTACTATAACAATGAAAGTGTTTACTATTACTCCGCGTAAAAAAACTTAAATAAATATAAATATTTTCGCCTACAAAATTACGTAAATTTGTACGAAAAATGCAAAAACGTAAACTCGTGTTAGGTGATTTTTAGATTATAACAGTAGAAATCTATCCTATTTTACAGCTTAAACGAAACATAAATAGTTATATTACAATTTGTCCGTCCCAAATATTTAGGTTATTGGTTGACAATAAAGGTTACATATTTATCAAAAAATAACTTCAAATCGTCCATACAATTTTACTATGGCGGCCGCGCGCCGATTTGGATATGCGCCGTAGAAGCTCTGTCATTATCTGTCTTACGCTCGGCGCAGTCTTAAATTACATTGACACGGAAGAATTTATAAAATTATACACCATTTGAAATAATAGGTGATATGTAAGATCAAGGACCTGTTACCTACGCTTCTAGGCCCTAACTACCGGTAGAGACCAATTATCATAAAGTTTTGCATACACGTCGTCAGGGGCACAGGAAAGGACAAAGGGTACCTTTCATCCACGAAAAAAGTAGCTGCTGTTAGAGAGGGATAGCAGCTTATTAACAAAACTTAGATTAGCGGCAGCAAAGCCGCGAGCCAAATCTAGCAGGTAATACATGCGTAAATAAAATACAAAAACTCACCTACACATGAATATGTGACAGTTTGTATATATTATACACCTGTACATATATGCACACATACAAAAGGCGAAACAAATTATTGTTGTAAAAAAATGAATCTTGCTTGTAAAGCAAGTTCATGCAAACTTAGAACAGACGGACGGATGACTCTCATAACAGAGGAATTTCCTAGCAAAGGATTTTTTTAATTACACATGGAAATAAATATTGTTTTTAAGTGCAGCCCTTATGTTTAAGCTATTTTATGTAGGTAACCTTTATAATAACAAAATATTAGTATTATTGTCCATAGAAGGGATTGTTTAGCGCGCATGTAGACTAAGTTGATTTTGATAAATGATCTCTGTAGCTACCTAAGTGTTGCCCGGCTGGTCGTTAGCGCATGCACGTGCCTGTTATTAACTCCATATTACAAAGTACAGTGGATAAGTACTTTGAGGCAAATAAGGATTTTTTTAATTTATAGGATAATGAAGGTTATCCCATAATATGTATTAGTAAGTTTTTCATAGAATTACGTTGTAATGTTCTGTGAAATATCGCACAGTACCATATCTATGTTTATAAAAATACCCACAAAAGTATTTGCAAGCAATTTTTTGTAACGGACAAAGCAGCACCGATCGGTTCTTGTGGTAGTTTGTGGTGATCGCTTTATCTCCTTCTACGTGCGATGTAATAGGTTGGTAACGGTCTTATTATTTTATTAATTAAATCCTAGAAACTAAAACACAGCGAAATGTATACTTTGATTTCTATAAGTATGGAGCTCGATTTTGAGACCATTGTGCGGCACCTGGAGATATAAGGCGCCCATATACCGTGTCCAGTTTAGATTGGCGACCATGGATCATGAAGCAAACAACATTAAACGAACGAATCCATATTATCTGGCTTAATATATCGGAGGCACACATTAATGATTTGCGTTGTTCAACATTATCTGACGCAAATCCTCTGCCAGCTAAGCAGCATAGATAAAGCGTAATTCATTTGTCTAAGAGAAGGATTGGGTGGCGTTGCACGTTGCTGACATGCAAATAGAAAAAATTATAAGCTTTAATATAGTCGAGCTAGAATAGTTATTTATCCACAAAAACAATACAACTTAATTAAGTCATCTTGAACACATGAGCTTTGGTTACGGTAAAGGTTTAATCGACTCACGGTGCCAGACACCTGCCAAGCTCCTTGTTTTCGGACGAGAGTTCCATCAAATATTGCATCACCCGGACTGGTTTGTATAATCACCGTGTACACGCGCCACATCTTATAGTCCTCTGTCAAAGTAACGTGCAGTATCTTCTCTAAAGTTAACTCACGGCATGCCTTGAAAGGTTTTAGTAATTTGTTGATATGGGCTATTAAAATTTGAGATATCAAGGATTTCATTTTGGGCCCAGGCCTTAACTTCTTTCCTTTATGGCAGGCACACCAATGTTCTTCAATACCAATAGACTCGCATGTTCTTCTGCCGGATATTGGGAGAAATAAACTCGTTGCACTGTGCACCGATCTGTCCGAATTAATTCTGCGCCTAATAAATTCATCTGATAGTGACTCTTTATCTAGTAGGTGCAAAAGTGTCTCGTGCATGTCGTATGGCGTGATAAGTCGATTTGTATTTTCCTGAACATTCCTGATAGCTAATTTATAACGTCGCCGAAATTCATCTGGAAACAGAATTTGAAGTAATGGTAAACGTTCCTCCATGTGACCTTGTTCAGTAAGTGTAATATCACCCCACCGTATACCGTGATCACTTAAAAATATGAGTATAGATCTATTTAAATAACCGTCATCGTCCAATGCAGACAACAAATTAATATAAGTTTCATCCATGATACGTGGTCGGTTAAGAAAATCGTGGGTAACAGACTCCTCCCAGAACATGGCGAATAAATTTTCAGATTTCAATTTCTGCGTAAGTTTATAAATATAATCAATAAGTATTTTGAAATAATATTTAGATCCCATGCACTGATGATATGCATAAAATTTGTTGCTGAATATATTTTTAGTTTCTAAAATAAATGGCTGTATATAAAAATCGGTGGGTAATTCTGGAAAACAATATTCGTAATAGCCAAGGACAGCGGCGGTGCTGTCAGAGAGAAGCGCCGTGCGGTATTTACGTGCTTTAAACTTATCCCAAACAAATTCACATTTGTTTGTATCAAACACCTCAATGTTATCATTAATACATTCTTTTTTGACATAACGAAAAGACTTCCCTGTTAGCAATGGGAACAAGTTAGGGAAAGAGTTATCTCCTAATTTATTATAACCAAAAAGTTCTATAATGCCCTTGTCTTGTAAAAACTTCGATGTTAAAGGCATAGTACGATGAAAATTTATTCTTGATATACTTTCAAATCCAAGTATGAGCAAATTATAATCTGCTTCATCAGAGGATGTCGACTTTAAATTCTGATTATATTCATTAACATCAAACAGAAAGTAATCGTCGTAAACTTTTACATCGAAGGTATAACATTCAATCCGCGAAAACGGATGTTCCACTTTTAATACGGTTGTAAATTCTTTACAGTTTCCATAAGTTATGTTATTTATATTAGTTAGCGCTGAAAAGTTTGTATAGCAGCAGTAAAATTCATCTTCTTGCCATATGTTAAAGTAGGAGAAAACATTTTTATCTATCCAGACGTGTGAAGAATTTCTTACGACCAGAGGAATGGTCTCGGAGCAGTTGGGTCCATTCTCCGACTGCGCCACTAGGCGCCGGATACTGTCGGTGACGTGCGGGAACCCAGATATAGCACATCCTTCTGTGATTACTGCGAACACTTCAGTGCTATTGTTTATTGCAATCACTTTGTCAATTACACTCACGACAATAAGCGCGTACAGATAATGCATTGCGTAAATATGACTGAGCTTTTTATATTTTTGGTTACAATATACCAATAAGGAGAGAACTGGCATATCTCCCTCATTATTTTACGGTACGAATTGCATTCACAACATACTTGAATATTTTGCAAACATTAGATTAATGGCATTGTGTGAGTTAAGGCTGTGTACATAACACTAACTACTTTTTATCTTGTTTATGCACGTGTATGTTAAACACATGAAATATAATAAATAAGTAAATATTTCACACAAATGACGTTATCTAATTATATTCTACCGTATACCTCTGTACGAGTACCTGAATGAAACCCACGCACGGCACCCTGCACTTTCATCGTATAACTGTGGCTAAGCCGGTGTTAATCTGCCTTACAAACATTCCAGTAAGCACTATTTATAGCTTCTTATACTTTTTATATGTCTACGAAACAATCGTCGTTACATAAATATACAGAAGTAAGACTTTAGAGGGGTACTTCAAAGCAGTCATGTATGAACTGTATATTACATACTTCATATATATTATATAATATAAAGAATCCAAACGACTTTCTCTATATGGCCACATTTTATATTTATATAAATGATCTATAGTGGCTAATTATAAGAAGTACTTACAATCCTATTTGTAAGTTTCAGTGATAAAATGTCTACATACGTTTCGTCGTAGAAGAGAACGTAGATCGTAGACTCGTAGACGCTCGTAGAAGGTATTCTCCATGATGGTCTTGTGTGAAAAATTATATTATAATTAATTATTTTAAAGCCTGATGTATTATCAGCCTTCGATGCTTTTTGTTTTAACATAACTTCTGTCTAATGACATTGTATTATTTGTCGCAGAATAACCAAAACATGTAGAATGTTTTTGCTGTCGCTGCGTGATCTAATAGGATTTTATTAACTCAAATTGTAACTTTTGATATTTATTTACTTGCGTGTAAATTTCATACGGTGGCGGCACTGACTGAAGATAGAGTTATGGTGGGTTATATAAATAGCATATATTTATTTGGTGACTTTAAGAGAGTAAGTAGTAAATAAAAGAGTAATTCATAAATCGCGATAGTTTTCAGAAATCAGGCAAATATCTTATTATTGTGATCTAAAAGTAACTTGTTTGTTTGCCATCGGTTGGATTGCGGTAAGCATCGGATAGGAAACTCAAAATTATAAACAACAATAACAACAACGGATTACCTTTATTAACAAAAATAATAATAAGCTGCATTTACTTATGCTCTATGTGCTGTCTCCAGTCCTCTACAAATTTAAAATATATACACGAATGAATTTTGTATATTGAAATTAAACATTATCAGAAAATGTTGTTTATAATATTTTGGTATGAGATTTACATATTAAAATCCAAGATATATAGTTAAAACACGATATGTTCTTAGTACCGCGGTAGGCATTGCGCGATATTAATTACCTTATTACCTAGCTCCTGTTAAGCTTATCTACTAGGAAGCTTGATACCGATATGCTGTGTTTATGCAAAGAATCATATACCTATTAAGCTAACTCAAAGTAAAAATAATCTTACTAGGTATACATAAACATGACATACAATTAAAAGATTGCACACGTGCTCGTGATTTGTAAGAATTGTTACAAATACCTATGTTTAATAATTTTGTTTTCGCTAATAAGAAGCGTCATGATGGTAACAAAAATATGTTATATGTAATGTATAGAATTAGAATAGACGGAAATAATAATTTTATAAAAAATAATCATGTATGAATGATGCCAGTTTTTTAAAACTAGAAATTTTGCTGATTGCTCTTGGGTTAAAGCCTACCTTTCTCCTGCATGGAGCACAGAGTGTCTCTAAGCGACTTTGAAGACCGCCACATGATGCTGGGAACGATACAGCATTCTGACCTGACCCTACGTCTCAACTACCGAGGTACTTTTGAATTGTTGTATGAGCATCTTGGATTTTAATATAAACGTGGGTTATGGTAAATACATGACGTAAATTCGATATGGTCACTACATGTACTCATTTATGTTATAATATTTTTACTAATCTTACGGGTAGGTAGGTACAACTTATAGGTAGGTAGGTACAACTTACTATAAAATAAATTTATTAAATTAATGTCGTTGTGATATGTTATATTCTCAACACCACAATTATGTACTATTAGCTTTGGCACACCACTGAAAAACAATAAACTTATTTTCTAATAATATTATACTACATTTTGTAAGGAATTATTTTCGAAATACATCTTTGATTTCTGCGATGTACTTCCATAATATTATTAATATAAGTAGGTTGTTGTTTTTGAGCTTTAAAACAGAATAAAGTTTTAAAATAAATGTAGAATACAAGTAAATTTAAAACAAATGACATATTATGAAGTCTCATATTATCTCTGAAGAGGTTTATTGCACACACATTTAGCAGGTATGGTTTAACATCCCACGTGAACGAAGTCGAGCCCATTGCGTCTGTAAGTCACAGTCCCAGACACCATACAGAGAATTGCTTGACAGACAATCCTAATAACACTCTGCCTGACTCGGTTATTGAACCCGAGACCTCATGCAGTTGCATTCACCAACACTGTGACACTCAGGCGCATGAATTTATTTTAAATTATTTTTCTATTATTTTGAATAGGCCGGTATACCTACTGAGAGTACTCAGATACTCATTATAATATATATTCTATATATTGAACACGAACATACATGTATAATAATATGTTCTTTACAAGATATGTAGAAATTTACAAAATGGCGGCTTCTCGATTCAAAGATATGTTCTACTTAAATAACAAACTATTGTGATTTACAACTATCCACTAATTATATCTTAAATTCTAAGCAATAAAACCTTACAGCCACACAAAAGTTACAATAAATGTAGAGTGGCGAGACATAGTGAAGTAATATTTAGTACTTATTCTTGCCCAACAGTGGGATAGCATAGAGACAGCGTTACTATTATACTTATTATCATTCAATCAATAATCCTTATCACAGATATATAAATACAATACTAATATTTACTAAGAAATCAAATCAATCAAGCCCTTACAGTTTCACCGAGCGTTCATTATCTACCTTAACAATACAATAGCTGTCTGACAGAAGTTCTAGCGTAATATTAAGAGCGTGTTCGCTTGCGTCTTGTCGCCTGTTTGGAATGACAACGTCGCTCATAAGTGACAAGGGTGATGCCTAATTATTGCGTTGCTTTGCATCGTCGCACGCGACGTTTTAACGAATCGATGGACAAAAAAGGACGCGGAGGGGGGGGGGGGGGGCAGGGTGCTGCGCTGCGCTGTCGGAGCTCCAGTGCGACGACGGACAGTGTTTCGATCCATAGTGAAATGAAGACTGAAATCAGTGCGTGCGTCACCCTTTTGCGCTGCGACGTCGTGCGTCGTCGCAGCGCAGATGTGGCATACAATGCGTTGATCCGTTGCGACGACGCAACGCAATGCACTAATGAGGCACCTCTCTAAAACGTAATAACGACTTTCTTTTTAATGTGTTTTTAGTATATTCAACGACGAAGATAAAAGTCTATCATAGATTGAATATAATAATATGCACATTACGCATCTAACATTTCAGATCCATTACTTGGTAAAACGAACTACAATATACACCAAATATGACATTTTTATCTGAGTCTAAAGAGTATATAAAACATTTTAAAATAAAGTCCAAATAAATTAATTACATTTAGAATCTTTAAAATATGAATTTGCGACGTTGCACCTCAGATGAGGGCGCAAGGTGTTAACACTCTTACATAAGTAGCGGTGGCCCTAGGGCGATGCGTGTTATGCGACCGCAACAGGCGTCATAGGTGGCGAAAATAATCAACCTCCTTCCTGCGTGTGCAGTGATACTGATAGGCTGTAGTATGAGATGCATTCAATTTTGACATCTTATCATATCAGATAAGAAGAGGACATTTAACAAATCTCGGAATATAATCCGGGATAACGGAGCAATACTGACTGTTTCTGCCGAGATCTCGTCGGCCTTTCGATATCTTATAGGCAACCTACCGGCGTGGAATTTGTAACGTAATCAAATTTCATGGGAACTACTTGTAAGATCAGGATAAAGATTACGATCAAGCGATTGCACATCTCCTAGTGCCGCCTCTGGTCTCAACTGGCCTACATGATTATTCTGGTCGCTGTTTACTACCGTATTTTAATGTACTTTATATTGACAATTAATAGAGAGAGACAGAGTGAGAGAGATTATTTGTCAGATCAGATGGCTGATATCAACATTATAATTGATGGATATACATATATCATCATTGATTAAATTGTTGATGTTTGCCTATGTGAGTAAACAGTCATATTTCTGTATAAAGTATATAGAAATATGTCTTTTCACAATGAAATGTGTTTATCTTATGTAGATTAGGTTCACTTTTCCCATAAACTTCACGCACATTTACACGTCACATAGAACTTTTATATCGTACATATGCCAAAATACGTTTCATGAAACTAAACTCGTTAATATCTTATCGCTACTATTTATCTACATTTCGTACAATCAACGTTTCGTAATATCACAGCTATTTAATACTATTTGGATCGCAAAAATTATTGGCAATAGCAATAAAGTTTGAGCTGGTAATGTTGTACGCAGCTGCTCTGGTCGCCGTACAGGTTGAGTCGGCTGACGGTGCCCGCCAGGCTCCACTTGTCGTTCTGCTGTCGCAGCGTGCCCTCGAACACGCCGCCCCCGGGCGACGTCCTTACCACGGCCATGAACTCGCGCCAGCCTATTTCATCTTTGCTGGGTTCACCAGCCAACATCTCAGTCACTTCTATTACTTCTACAAGCGATAGCTCCGCGCATTGACGATACTCTTCCAGAAAAGTATTTAATTGGTTCACTAGTTGTCCGGCGACGGTGCGTGCCTCGAAGCTGTTAGAGTGCATCTTGACACTTTTGTGGCACGTACACCAGTGGTCGTCGATACCGGCCGTTTTACAAGTTCTATTTTGAGGAATCGATAAGAAAAGACTTATGCTTCTATTTGCAGTATAGAAACTGTTGGATCGCTGTTTGATATTTTCGTCACTTATGGAGTCCAGACTTATCAAATCGGATAGCGTCGCGTATATGTCGAAGGGTGTCGTTAACCGTTTACTATTTTGTTTTATGTTTTTATACGCTAGGTTATGATTATCTCGGAAAGACGGCGGTAATAATATATGCACAAACGGCAAGCGCTCTTCCAGTCGACCTTGTTTAGTATATCTGATTGATCCCCATCTCATGCCATGATCACTTAGTAATATCAGAACCGTATTATCTAAATAATTATAACTATCAAGTCTTTCCAAAAATGTTTCATAACTTTCATCCATCGCCATTGGATAATTCAAGTAGTCATGGCTCATGGTAACTTCCCAAAAGAATCCAAATAGTTTGGTGTTCTTCAGGGTGGTCATTAAGTCTTCAATATAATCTAACAAAACTTTATAAAAATATTTATTGCCCATGCAAATATATGAATTGAAATCTTTTGTATTACCTACATTTATTTCCGCTTCGTGAATAAAGGTACGAATGTAGTAATCAGTAGGCGGTTTAATAAAACCGAATTTCGCAAAGTTAAAAGTACCTAAATGAGCACTGTCTTCTCCAAGTGCCGTATAAAAGCCTGCCTCTTTAAACCATTGCCAAATAAAAGGACAGTTATCAAAGTTTGAATTGTATTGCGGCCAGCAGGTTCTTTTCAAGTCACTTTCTTTAATTCCAAGCAACATAGGTGTTAAGTTGGGAAACGTATTGTCACCCACTTTGTTGTAACCCAGCAATTCTATAGCACCCTTTCTTTTTAGGAAAGCCAAGGTTTTTGCCATCGTTCTGTGGAAATTTAATCTCGAGATCGCGTCGATCCCCATCACAATCACGTTGTAGAAGGGTTCTGTAGTCGTTTCGTTCTTTGGTAGACTGGAATCAGAATTAGAGAGGCTGGCTCCGACGGTAGACCGGACACGTATCGGCCTTATTCGGGCAAACAGAAAATACTGTTCGTATACAGTTTTGTGTTTATATTCGCAAGTGATCTTAACAAATTCATGTGCTACCTCAATATAACTGGTAAAATCCACACATGCTTCGTATTGAACTCTGTCGTCCACCGTTTCTGAAAATATATCTTTTACCGAGGATGGTCTGTAAAATGACTTATAGCAGCAGGAATAGTTTCCGTCTCTAGGTACATTGTAGTACGGCAGTAGTGTCGTATCGACCCATATATGTGTTTCATTATGTAGCAAAAGTGTGTAGTTGGCGTGTGGACATTTCTTTAAATCAGTAGGAGGTTGGTTAAATGGTTTAATACTGTCATCTAAAGCTATTAGACCGGGTATGGTACATCCTTCTGTTTTGATCGTGAATCTTGCTTCCGGTTGAAGGACATAATGCTGCAATTCCAAAGTTGTAAGCGGTTGGTCGTTATTGACGATCAGTATTTCTGTGCGATTGCTGATTGAAATGATAAGGAAACTGCTCCCGAAGAATATCGTGGCAAGCACGAAGAGGTATCTGAAGCGCACGGGCACGGAGCGCAACCTCGTGCCGCCTTTAACCAGCTGAGCCATTCTGGAAATAAAATAAACAACCTTTAAAAAAGTAAAATTGATTGGCAGCATTTTAAATGTACGGGTGTATAATCTGTTATTGTGTACATTGGATCTAGCAGAGTCTTGTTAGTCTCTAAGTGTTCTTATTAGTGAACATAGATTCGATTTTTTGACTGCACGGATGGCATAGTGGTTTAAGTGGTCGCCTTGCTACTGACACTGCGCCGAGTATTGTGGGTTCGAATCCCACACGGGACAAAACTTTGTGTGATCCACAAATGGTTGTTACGAGTCTGGGTGTTCTTTGTGTCCATTGTTTGAATGTTTGTAAAGTCCCCCGCGACACAGGATTTATTCCTAGTGCGATTTTAATAAAAAAGAAAGAACTTATTAATTTAATAATACGCATCTAGTGATTGATGAAATCAAACTCTACCTTTCGAAGAATAATTATATCAGTACTAGTTTTTCTCCGCGGTTTCACCCGCGTAAGTCCCGTTTCCGTTGGAATATCGGAATAAAAAGTAGCCAATGTGTGAATCCAGGTCATCAGCTATCTACATACCAAGTTTCATCGCAATCGGTCCAGTACATTTACACAGACGTATGGTTAAATTACATCATACAAGTTTATCTTATCGTTCATATCAAAAAGCTCACATATGCATATTAGCTAATTTCAATATTTTAAGAATCTTACGATAATTTTATCATAACGAGCAACTATTATGTTAAATAATTTATTTTATACTTTGTTAAATATAAATGAGGCCAGCAAAGCGAGCTGATTCTAGAAGTGGGTTTACTTCGCAGTCAAGATTACAAGTTTGATGGCTTAACTGTTGTGCAGTCGCTGGCCTAGTTTGCGTTGGTTGAATCGAACGATTATTAATTATTTAAAAAGCTAAGAATTTCGAATAATTAATCGTCAGAAAAAGTATCCACTTTTTGAATCGAACTCCAGACTTCTGCGCGGCAGTCGAACTGTCTCTTACTAGGCTATAAGTCTTCCACTACGCTCTTACTGTTCTTTTCCTAAAACGTGTTGGTAATCGGCGCAACATATACGAGAGCTTTTGAAATAATTAAATGTTTATACGTTCACAGCTAATAACAGCTCATCTGCTTTAGCCTTATAAGTAATGTAAACGAGCACGGTATTCTTGTTTGAAATAGTCCTAGATAAGCGGATTAGCGAGAGTTTCAAATCAATGACTGGATGGATGCGATCAAAGACCGAAGAAAGTAGCGTTCTCTCGTATTGGCGGCCAAGAAAACGCTGCGTCTCTAAGCCAACAGAATAAGTAAATAAAAGTTGGCAGAGCCGCTAGATCTACGTCATTTCAGCGAAGCTTAAGTTTTCACAGTACATTAATAATTCGCAGCTAAACAAGGTATTCATACTCGCAGTTTGAAAGCCGGCTGTTAGGTCCTTTGCATTGATCGCTTATAAATAGACTTAAAATAGTCACCCACATAATATGTAAAATACTCAGTCTAATAACGTTTATAACGTTCCCAAGAAATATTACTGCCTATTAAGCATGAGCTTTTTTGTATTATAATTTTAATTAATAAATGTTGTAACCACGAAATCACATTAGCCGATAAGATACCAGTGGATAATACAAAAAGGTTTGCGGTTTACGCCGCCATTGCAATGTTTGTACAGGTGTGTAGTACGTACATTAATGAAATAACCTTTCTTTTCCAGCATTTCAAGTACTTTAACATTTTTGATCTGTGAGGATCTAATTGGCGGACTGTATTAGCACATAGATTTATTTTGTAATAGCTCCTGCTCGCAGCATTCTTCACATAAATCCTACGTCCCACGTGGATAATGGGATAAAAGTTGCTTCATTACCATTCTATATGTTAATCCAGGACTTATGCTAAGTATGTACGACTGTGTGCTAAGTTAGTTTCAAAACAACATGTTTTGGAACACAACAAACTTTTATGATTATAATTTACGTTACGTTTATAAGTATGTAACATCATTTACTTAAAAAATAAAAACTGGTCAGAGAATATAGTTGTTAATTGTTTATAAAGAAGTTGATAATTGGTTTTAGAGCTAATTGTGTAGTACTATTCATACCATTTCCAAAATTGTAGTAAGTACTGCGATTTACCAAATTGTGAGATTATTATATGTAAGTATATAAGCTATAATTATATTCTATCTGTATGACTGGCAATAGATACACATAATCCAATATATTATACGTTTATCCGTTAAGATTATGATAAACATATATTTAAGTAAGTCAGATCAGTTTAACGATATTTTAAATTAACTTTTTAGCAGCATAAAAGGATTAAAAGCTCGACTGTCGTGTGTGTTTATAGTGTTATGTACTAAATTATAATTATAATTATAATTTAGTACATAACATAGTAAAACACTGAATAGTTAGGTGCAACACAAGAGTGTGATTTATTAGACGTAAATCGCAACACTAAAATAAGTTCGTTAGTGTATTTAAGCTTTAAATATACACTATAACAACATCACTCGTTTACACAATCATTGTATACAATAAATAAAGTAATATTATACTCAGTTAACTATGTACTTACCTTAAAGGTATGTCCTATATTAACGTCCCATGTATGTGATGTGACAAAAACTACAATTCCTGAAGATACAATAACATTTATGGCTCGTATCGAACATTTTTAGACTCATATTTAATTAGGCACGGTATGTATTTGATATGTTACGACAGTAGTCATCGATGGAGGCTTAGTATTACTGTACATAATATATAATTGTATTGTACTTCGTGGTGTGCAGATTCGGCGTAAATGCACTCACTGAAAGCTGTCGTATCGGTTCACAGACTTTGTTGTGCGCGGATTCAATACTAAAACAGCTCTAAATTTCTCAATAGTGAAGTTCGTCTAGTTGGTAACCTTTTGGTACATGTAAGCAAGATAGCTGTCGGGTGGAGGCTGCGCGCATGCGCCCACAGCTCGGGGGAGAACTGTACGGCCCTTGACAGCCCGGCTCACATGTCCATGTGTACATTCTATTGTATTTTTAAGAATGAGTTGTCAGATTTGGCTTCGTTTAACACAGAAATATGAAACCACTTCATATTATAATATATATATTATTCCGATGGGTTAATAATATTGTTGCTTGATGATTTATTTACAATTGGGTTTTTTTAAAAATATTAAAGTTTTGAATAGACCATTCTGTTTGAAAATCTACTCTAGAGATATAATATGCAATTTTGCATGATCGCGTTAATTCCTGTTGAATATCGCAGGATTTAGGTAATAAACTAAATCAAAAATGCCGGTCTACTAATTGTCTTTTCAAGAATATTATAATAAGTTTTATATTTCTTAAATACTGACTTAAATAGTTACCTATATACAAAGTGGCGCAAATGTTATCAAATTAGTTGATACCACATAATTACATGGTATTCTTTGACGATTTACAAATTATGAACCAAATGTATTCATTAGTTTAACCAGAGGAAATTTTGTTGTTTTCATAATTTACAAATTTTAGGACATCACGTAATGCAGAGATAACTGTACTTAGGTGTCAAAGATCTTAAGCAGCGATATTAAAAAGCCGTCGTATTGTATCGGGTCCGGGAATTGCTGGATCCTAGTGAGTTAACAAAGACGATTTCTCGGTACCTATGACCGTTAACGAGCTGGCTACAGCGCACGATTGGTTACAATGGTGTTCCAATTTGTGTCTAATTTTATTTTATTTATTTTGTACAAAAAAATAATTTCTTAATATCTGCGAAAATAGGTTTTTGTTTATGTTAACCGTCTTATATCAACCGGTAGTATATCATTTAATGTGATAACATTTGCGCCACCTTGTATAACTATGATATGGTTGTCAAGTATAAACTTTAAATTAAATAGTAAAATATACATTTATTCTTTACACAAAATACTTATAGGATCTTTTCAAACTACTGAGTTCCGTACCACATAAAGTATTTTTGTAATATTTGTATTATTAGTAAATAGCGCATGCAATCATTCGTAACGAGTTTTAGGGTGCGGACGTGCTCGCTAGACTTCTTTAATTTTACTGAAAGAACCCTTTTATTTATTATATTTTTATAGAATCGTTCTTATTTCTTTTCGTGTGGTTAGGGCCAAACTGTTGTCAAGAGGTGTTCAAGCCGCCCGTAGGTCTCTGACATGGCTTAACGACTGCTGTCAATTTGGCAACAACCGGGACCGACTTTTTATGTGCCCTGCGAAGCACGGAGACGCTCAGATGAAATACTACTAAGCGGTCACCCATCTATAGACTGACCGCAGCCAACGTTGCTTAACCTCGCTAATCGTTTACCGATCAGTGAGTGCCACTGGCTATAAGCAAAATCTAATAAATCAAATAATAAAAATCTAAGAAATATATAATCAAAGTAAAAGTCAAAAATCTTTATAATATTGTCTTCTATTTACGCGAATATTATTCATTGAAATTAAACTGCTATATACGGATTTTATCGCGTTGTTTATTTGACACTTTATTACCAAATTTTGAAAATTGTTACACTTCTACTACTATTAAACTTTACTAATTTTTAAGCTAATTAAATTATTATTAAACTATTTAGATTTAATTTATTTTTACACTTTCCCCGACGTTTCGGTTGCTTTTCAGCAGCCATGGTCACGGGGAGACTAAGATGGCAGTTGTCTCAATGTTCCAGTGTAGTTATTTCAATGTACCCGAACATAATTTAATCATTGGTGTTTCTATTTACGCAGAATGAGCTCAAAGTATCATGAAGTCTAGCTGTGGTTTGCTTCTTCTTGGGTTTGACTATTTTTATTACTGGATCCCAAGCTGGTGGTACATTTTTATTACTGGATCCCAAGCTGGTGGACAATAAATTCTACATACAAGTCGATGGTGTCGCAATGGGCTCCCCAGTATCGCCTGTCGTTGCTGACATATATATGGAGGACTTCGAGGCTCGAGCTTTACATACTGCCCCCATCACACCCAGGATTTATAAGAGGTTTGTAGATGATACTTTTACAATATTACCAACAGATAGTGCAAGTGTATTCCTAGAACATCTTAATTCCATTAATAATAACATCCAATTTACTATGGAATTAGAGGCAAATAATTAATTAGCTTTCTTAGATGTACTTGTCATCAGGAATCCTGATCATACTTTGAGCCACACTGTATATAGGAAAAAGACCCGTACAAATAGGTACTTAAACGGTGAATCTCACCACCATCCTAAACAGTTAGCTACCGTGGGAATGTCTTTGTTTCAGAGAGCCCATGGGATCTGTGACAAGAAACACCTGGACGCCGAGCTTCAACATGTCAAGCAAGTACTGCAAGACAACAAGCTCCAACAGCCGCGCCGCTGTCACAGATCCCGAGAAAAGCCAGCCACAGTCGAGCGCCAGCCTGCTATACTGCCTTATATAAGGGGTGTCACTGACAAGATTGGCTACATCTTGAAGCGAGCTTCAATCAACACATACTTCAAGCCGCCAACGAAGATAAGTCAATTTTTACCATCCGTCAAGTGCCAACTACCTTTACAAGATGCAGGGGTCTATAAAATAGATTGTGACTGCGGACTCTCATACATTGGTCAAACCAAGAGAAACATAGGCACCCGCATAAAAGAACACATAGCTGATGTAAAACACCAACGCTCGTTGAAGTCTGCTGTGTGTGAACATGTGCAACAGGGGACCAACCACTACCTGAGATTTGACAAACCACAGATTCTCGCTAAAGAACACCGATTACTACCAAGGATGCTTCGCGAGGCTATTGAAATCAAAAAACATCCTAATTTTAATAGAGAAGATGGTTGGAATGTACCACCAGCTTGGGATCCAGTAATAAAAATAGTCAAACCCAAGAAGAAGCAAACCACAGCTAGACTTCATGATACTTTGAGCTCATTCTGCGTAAATAGAAACACCAATGATTAAATTATGTTCGGGTACTTTGAAATAACGACACTGGAACATTGAGACAACTGCCATCTTAGTCTCCCCGTGACCATGGCTGCTGAAAAGCAACCGAAACGTCGGGGAAAGTGTAAAAATAAATTAAATCTAAATAGTTTAATAATAATTTAATTAGCTTAAAAATTAGTAAAGTTTAATAGTAGTAGTAATGTAACAATTTTCAAAATTTTGTAATAAAGTGTCAAATAAACAACGCGATAAAATCCGTATATAGCAGTTTAATTTCAATCAAAAATCTTTATTTCCATAAACATGTAAACAATTCTTCGACACGTCAATTCACTATTATATTAATAAAAAATTATAATAAAAATAAATAAAAGGAAATAAAAATTTTGCAAATCTATGAAAGAACCCAATGTGGAAGATTTGTTGAGTGGAGAAAGTGAAGATTTGGCGACAGTACGAGTGAGCCGAAGCGCGCGGGATAGCACTACTCTCTTTTATATTGTCGGTGCATTACATAAGACTGTAACTGCGTTTCCACAACATCTGCAATTTGTGTTTTAATCTGTTCTTAAATACATATTCATTGCAAGCGCACATAGGCTATGGCAGTCGCTGAACTATGTAGAAAATCGTGAATATCTTAGAAACGAGAACAAGAAGATACATCCGTCACCTAAATAGACAAGCCGTTATGGTACTGGCAAATATACATACGTATAGATACATCTTATTACGCCTATGTCCCTGAAGGTGGAAGGTACGTGGAGGTGATTTGATCTATCATTATGCCTGCTGTGGTATAAGGTTACGACCAGTCAAAGCCAAGCTTGTGAAGCAATACTAGCAGAACAATTTTCTTCTTCAAAATAGACCAGGCCTGTCTTCCAGAGGGGTAAGCAGATGCTACGAATAAAATTTGTCTTCAGGAATTAAGAAGCACCATAAACATTTCTTGTATACCAGGTAAGTAGTCAACAAGCATATTGCCTACCTGATGATGAATACCTGATATGATGAAGCATATCTACTATACCGTAGTCTTAGACTGGAACACCAGGAATATCACATGCATAGCCAAGTTAGTCGCAGGGGGAACTAGGCGCCGGCAAACCACAAGACAACGGTCAATGATTCTTCTATTGACAGCACGTCACGTCTCAATGGCATTCATCCCCTTTCACCGTCGAACACAGATCACCATATTTGTTTTTAATTCATATTGCCGCTGATATACGACCACACGTTCTTGAATAAATCATACAGTGAAGATTCTCCAGTCATTCATGGAACGGGTGCTGATATTATTATCACATGATTGAAAACAAGGTGTAAAATACAATTAAATTTATAAACTTGTTATGATATAAAGATATCAAACAATGATCACACAAATATAAGTTTGTTGCGATGTTTACTTTCATCGTTCAAGTAAGCAATAATTAACTATTAAATACACACATTACCTAAAAATGTCAAAGGCTCTTGTGATCGAAATCGAAACCTCGGCGTGCGTTCCTTTTAAATCCTTTAATTTCCTACTAGGCTATTGTTGTTTGGCCAATATTTGCTACTACGTTAACGAAAACAATTATATTTAAAAAACAATTATCTATTACAATTTGTAAATATCTATGAGTGTATTATCAATTGATTAATTAATTTCTGATTATAGTAGTATATATATACTACTATAATCAGAATAGAGTATAGTATATATATAGTAGTATATACTTACCCTCACATGGTGCGCTACTGCATAAATTAGTTAATAAGCTGTCTTAATAAAAATGTGAATTCACAATAAATTTATATATATAACAAAATAGTGCTTTCATTTATACGTTATTTTTCTCGTTGCCGCATTGTTCTAAGGTAAAATATTTTGTTATATTAATTTTACAGAAAGCTTACAGACAACTTCAAAAATACATTATAATATAACACAATGTTTTCTTCAACAATTTAGTGCTGATTACAAGCTTCCACGTATAATAATATAATAATAGATTGTATTAATATATGCTTGCGAAAGGACGATTAGAAATACTTTATTTAACTTTTTATGACTATAGAGTAATTTTTAAATCGATGTTCGACCTAACTCATCACGACCCAAACCTTTGTAGAATGCAAACGTATACAAAACTTTAATTTGCCATCCCGCCATAAGCATATTATCTGATTTGTTCTGAAGAGAACTATTTCGCTATATGAGTAAAACTGTTCCACTGCTAGGCACGGGCCTCTTCTCGTTAGGGTATATGTGTTCTGTGCTCTTCTCACTGTGAGAAGGGTTAGGTCATAGTCCGATAGACGTTTTCGTCATCGAGAAATGTTATGCAATGGGTTCCGCACGTGAACGTGAAGTATAAAAAACTAAGACCTTTATTTAATTGTTTATTACGTTTTAATCACAATGACAATATAATTTAACATATTCATCATCAACGCAGTCATTATTAGTGTTAGCGTTTAACCGTTTTATGGAGTTAACGAGCACCCAATTCTTGCTAGTTGTGTAATATCGCAGCATCGCTTCAAAGAGTCCACCGTCCGGCGCTGTCGTTACAATAACCTTAAAGTCTCGCCACTCCATGTTCCTTTCGTACCCCGGCACCATCTCATACGCTTCAACGACGTCAACTACAGCGAGTTCTACGCACTGTGAATACGTTTTCAATGGGTCGTTTAAATGTTTGCTCAGAAATTGTTTAATTCCTGTCAGTTTTGTGAAATTACTTAAAGTAACTTTCTCGCATTTGTAACAGTTACACCATTCTTTATTAATACCAGCTATTTTACACGTCCTGTTTGCAGGTATTGGTAAAAATAGACTGATACCTCTTTTGTTAGAGTAAAGTTCTTTACTTCTCGTTGATATTTCGTCATCGGTTATATCACTTAAGTCTAAAAGGTCAATTAAAGTCTTGTGCACATCAAAGGGAGTCGTTAGACGATCCTTGTTTAATTTTAAGTTCTGATACGCTAGTTTGAACTCTCTGCGAAATGTTTCCGGTGTAAAAATATAAAATAAAGGCTGCCGTTGCTCCATCTGTCCTTGTTTGGATAAATTCACATCTCCAATTTTCATTCCGTGATCACTTACAAATATAAGTATAGTTTCATTTAAATAGCCGGACAAGTCCAGATATTTTAATAAATTAACATAGGCATCATCCATCTTCTGAGGAGAGTTTAAATTATCGTGGCTCATGGATGATTCCCAAAACAGACCGAATAACTTTGCATTGTCCAGCGTCGTTGTGAGACTTTCAATATAATTTAAGAGTACCTCAAAATAGTATCTATCGCCCATACATGCGGACATAGGTTCAGGTGTAGACTTTTTACTATGATAACGGGCTTTCTTTTTTTTAATACTTGATTCATTCAAAATTTCTGATTGGTGTATAAATGGATAAATATAATAGTCTGTCGGACTGCCCCTGAAACCATACTTTCCCATATTAAAAACACCATATTTTGCAGTGTCTTCTGCAAGAGCAGTATAATAACCAACATCTTTAAACCTCTCCCATATGTAAGGGCAACTGTCCAATGTATCTTGTGGTTTTGGCCAACAAATAGAGAGTAATTCCGAACTGTTCAAGCCAGCTAGTACAGGTATCAAGTTCTGAAACGTGTCCGCCGCTACAGCGTTGTACCCTTTCAACTCTACTGCTTCATAATTTTTTAGCATATTCCATGTTTTGGGCATAGTTCTATAGAAGTTGTGTCTTGAGACGGACCCCACTCCCAGTATAATAATATTGTACATCGATCGTTCACTGATAAACGGATTAGCTCTATACGATGTGAATGACTTTTTTGGGGCAAATAAGAAGAATTGATTGTAAATCTCTTTGTGATTATATGTACATTGGACGTTCACGAATTCATGATACACTTTTATTGTATCCTGGAATAACATGCACCTTGAATATTCGATTCTATCGTCGGCAATTTTGTTTGGTATTCCGAGTGATATGTGTGGACGGTAAAATGTTTTATAACAACAGGTAAAGCGGGATGCGTCATTAATTCTGTAGAATTTAAAATTTTCTTTTATTGTCATTATGTGAGTTCGATTATCGGTTAACAATCGATGCTCATTATTTCGACAAGGCGGAACAATGCTTTTGGTGGTATCCAAGTATTTTCTTATTGACATATCATTTGGATTCAAGTTCGGAATAACACAACCTTCGGTGTTGATGGTTATTCTTTTGTCAACTTTGTTTTGAACGAACGTAAAAGTAGTGTTATTTAGTGGATCTGTAAATAAAATGTTTAAATATCCTACCGACAAAGTGCTTCCAAATACACTCATTAAAAGTACAGCAACGGCAATTGATATATGTCCTCTGATCGTGCATATGCCGCTCATGTCGGGCGATGGCACTAGTCGTGGTGGTCAACGATTGTGTTTTCTTAACATACTAAGTACAGTCGCCACGGGGAACAAAAGTAAGTATTCAATATTTGAACAACAATGGAAACTGTTGAAAAACATTTTACTTCATTGTGTTACCAATACACGTTCATAGCTCACAAATATGGTTAAATGTATAAGCATGAAAATGTGTGCTTTACCTACTCAGTATAGTATGTAATTATGAACTTTTAGCTTTATTATTTCAATATGATAACTAATGTTTTACAAAATTAACTTTACTAACTTGTAATTTTTTTGTAATCTGATATTTAACGCACCCTCTTCAGTAGTACCAATTATTGAAGGTAGTCAACAAATGTGTTGTACAAATTAACAAATGTACTAAATATAGTTTTAACGAGCGTCGTCCGGTGGCTCGTACAAGGTACCTCTAGAAAGATGAAATAGCTAAAGACCTGAAACCCGAACCTGAAATCTGGTCTGACTTGGCACAAAATAGGAATGAATGGCGTATTTTAATGTCAGAGGCCAAGATCCACTTTGGGTCGTCAGAGAGCTAGCGAAGTATAGTTTTCATGCTACATTTTGTTTCATTGTGTTCAATATCAATATAAGTTTGATGGCAGTTCAATCTAGTGATTTATTGAATAGCTTAGATATGTCTTCTCTCAGAGCTCGCGCACGGATTATAGACTCCATACGAAATATCATTAAGATGTGATATAATTTCTTTTTTGGTTAGGCGGAAACCAATTCATTTTTCAGTGGCTTAATAAATATATATGTGGGTGAGCGATGGTACCTGTTTGTCTATCCGTGAGTGAGCTGTGTGTGTAGTTGGGACGGTCGGGTGTCGCGAGCGGAGAGCGGCGGCGGCGCGGACGGCGCACGAACACGCCGCGCCGGTTGTCCAACAACTGTTATCAAACACCACTATGTTTTGATCTGCTAATTGCCGTTTTATTGGTTTGTTAGTGTGCACAAGCTGTACTTGTTCCATGCGAGCGGTTTTATACTAACTCCGACTAAAAGTGCAATTGATTGCATTGTGGACCGCTCACACCGCGGATGATAAGATAACAATACTCTTTATTATACACCAATTGGATTTAGTTACTTAAATACATCTTTTTTCGATACGCTCCAGGTCTCAAGTGCAGCCCCGAGTACACGAAACCCTTCTAATCAACTTAGACTTGGCATGACGGCTGCGCGTGTTTTATGTGGTAATTGGGTCATGCTTGCTAACTACTCACGTTCATTTATTTTTACACGAGATTATGATGTATGTGTTTAGACTGTTCTATAATTGTTACCCTCTATAACTTACCCATGCAAGGTATGAAAAGAAAACCGGCGTCAGAGTAGTAGAAAATCACAAAAGATGATAAATACGTTAGATTGTAGTATCTGTGTGAAATTAAAACAATTGCAAACTGAAATTTCAAATATTCTTTATTTCTTTTCATATACCTAATACAAAATAGGTACAATTCACCAGGTCCCATTAATTTGTTGGACTAAGGTCCCATTATACAATCCGTCATATTCAATATAACATTATTAGGTATATATACATTACAAGATACAGAAATAGGAAATATAGGTACTAGAATTAAGCTAGTGAATTATTATGATACTCAGCTGAACTCCGCTCTACAAAGCAGTAGACAGACTATATCATTAAAGTAGCATAGTTCGTCGCTCTATCCTCAAACGGTTAGGTAGAGATGTATAACGCCCATATTCAGCTAGGTTCCTTTCGACCCACGTTATAAGGGGCGAGTTTACTGTTTACTACCTTCTCCCAAGTACGTGTGCTAGGCTCTGTTAGCCTATTTCATGAGGCCTCTTGTACATTTGACGGCGGCGACGGCGCGGGTTAAAGCGTCAATATGCAAATGGGACGGAACATTTTACAACTAACTATGAGTGTTCCCGTAGCGTCTATAAAATATAGCTTCATGTCTATCTCGTCTAGGTATCTTTCAATTTTATAAAAATATTGAGAAGAGTGACTCATCGCAACCCTGTTGATTGACAGCCCAATGGTTGCAATAGAATGGCCAAACCGAGTGACTTTCTCGTAGAATGGTCTCTGACAAAAACATAGTCACAGAGTACCTGAAAACGAATAGACACGCGAGATGCTTCTGATACGTGTTCTGTTTTTATACGTCATGTTCAATAAAGGCTCGGAGTTGATTTGCTGACAGCTTGCCTTGAGAATGCCTGGTTGGTATTGACAATACAACGGAAGGTAGGTTGCTCTTTTTAATTATCATTACAAAAGTCTTAACTGCCTGGTTTTGATTTTGATATTAATTCAAATACATATATCAAGAAAACTTTTTTTTATACTCGACATACCTACATAATGTTTTTAAAAAAGCTTTTGTTTAATCAAGAAATGGGTGGGCCACAGATGAGCTCAACTTAGGTTATCTGTAATAGTAAGTATGTGTGGTAAATAATAATAAAAAATAATGAAACAATTAAGTTTTTTTTTTTTTTTTTTTTAATAATAATAATAATATTCTACCACATACACACAACACTGTCTAGCCCAAACTAAGCAGAGCTTGTACTATGGGTACTAGACAATGGATAAACATACTTATATACTTTTTTTTTGTAAATACTTACATATTATACATAGAAACACCCAGACCAAGACAAACATCCATGTTCATGCACACAAATGTTTGACTTGTGCGGGAATCGAACCCGCGACCTCAGGCGTGGCAGTCGGTTACACTAACCACTACGCCATCGAGGCCGACGTTTCATCAATATAGCACATATTATGTGTATTTCGGGAACTAGCAAGTGTTATATAACACGTCGATAAACAGGTAACAGAGCGGGTCGATAGGGCCTCGTTAAATTGAGATGCTTATTGCAACTCTATATACAGGATGTGGCATAAATAATGGATAACCCTGAAACTGTCGACTGGCCAGATTATCATCTATCATTTACCCCACTTATATCACCATATGTCCATGGCCATTTTTTCCGATACAGGGGCCCAAAAATGCGTAATTCCTTATAAAACATGTTAAAATTTGAGAATAAGTATTTTTTGCGAAGTTGTCTTAGATTGTAACAAAAAATATTGAATGATACAAGTATTCAGGAGTGACATAAAAAAAACAGAACGAGAAAATGTCGCTAATTGTAGAAATGGCAGCTGATTTTGTATGAGTAAGTACGATTTTTATTTAAAATATCAAAAAGTAAATGATAGATGATAATCTGGCCAGTCGACAGTTTCAGGATTATCCATTATTTACGCCACACCCTGTATATACAAAGTAGATTAATGTTACCTATCATAAACCAGGATACATATAAAGGAAATTGACAGCCAAGGACTGTCAAATATTTAACAAACTACCAAAAGAGTTAAAATATCGTCAAATAGGTAAATAATAACCGAAAAAAGTTATTCTTACATTTGGTTAACAGATAAACGGATTTATAGCATTCAGGAATATTTCGGCAAGTAGAAAAGAGTATTTATTATACTTAGATACAAATAAAATTATTAATAATACACGTAAGCAATAAATAAATACTTATGATATAGACAATAGTAACAATTTAAATATATATAACCTTTTTTAAAATTGTAATAAGTGTTTTATGGTAACTAAATATATCTTATTATGTTTAATTTATTGTAATAATTAATATCTTAAGTATTGCATGCCAGAAATAGCCAACATGTGGATACCTTACTGTCCACCGTACACGTTATGTCCATACATATTATATGAGTTTACAATATCTAAAAACAAATATAAGAGTAACGCCTGGTTAGTATTTTTGACCAGTTTGTTTTGTTTAAAAACTACATATATACACTCATTTTAATACAAACTAACTAATATTATCTGTTGATGCAAATGTAAGTTTGTTTGATTATTTGTTTGTTTGTTACGCTTTCACGTCTTAACTACTCGACCGATCATCATGAAATTTCGCATAAACTTTGTCAGGCGAACAGAAAAGGACATCGGGTAACTTTTATCCAGAAAAAAGAACTGTTACTAATCTAACCTAAACTAACCTATATTTACGCGAGCGAACCCGCGGTCAAAAACTAATTTCAATATAAATTATACAGAATAGGTATTGAAATCTTACTCAATGTTAGTATCACCTCCTGCTGATATGTTATAACAATATTAATAAATTCGAGGTACAAGTACAACTAAAAGAAAAGTGGCAGGAGGAGTTACAATAGTAAGTTGAGTTAATATAAAAAGTGATATAATGATTACGAGCCGGGTAGGTACTCATTATAATATGAACGTAATGTAGCAACTTTTGTAAGGTTGTAGTAATTAAAGTATTCCACGTTCCGACGAGAGGGGGAGCGCAGATGATCAGTACGCATGCGCGGGAAGAACCGGTGATGGCAACGCACACACAGGCTCCGTTTCTTTATGTAATAAACTAGTATATTTAAAAATTATCTACAAAGTTTTATCGACCATTTGCCGCATAAGAGATATGAATGAGGACCACTTCGTTTTCCCTCGAGGTAAGCCCACGAGTGCGATAATGTAAGGTTAGGACCGTGCACGCTAAAAATCAATAGTTAAATAACACAAGCATAACCTAAATTCTCCGTAAAATGTGTAATTATTAAAGGTGTTACGCTGAAGCAATGACTGTGGTGCTATCGATAAATTGAGTAAAAGTGGAACAAACTAAAAAAATAACATGTACGCCAATGCAACGCGGAATAACGAATTAATTTTGGCTTAGCGTTTTAGTGTTATTTTAAGGCTTCAGCATTTTATTTTATTCTGTAAGAACAATATGTATTGTATTGCCTATTTTATTTTGCTGTATCACAGTAGGCCAATACCCCGGTTATACATAGAGAGCTTGTACAACATCTATCAAAGCATAGACACCGTTTTGAATAAATCTAACATCATATCATCTTAAATGCGTTGAATACTGATATAGTTATTTAATGACTTGTCGTATAACGTTGGCAGGTCCTGGCCCTACTCTTCCTCACACTGATCCCTTGGCCGGGGCCGTCAGTCTTCAAAATCACCTGTTCTCGTGACAACTCCAAAATCGTAAGAAAAGTTATACAGAACAAATGGCTTCCTGTGTTGGAGAGATTTCAGGTAAGACATTTTTGTATTGTTTTCTCTATTAAATTATTAATTCTTCATTGCCACAAAAAACAACTCTATTTTAAAAATCTTTTAGGGTAACTTATTGTTAATGAGAGAATAGGAGAGCCTACGTATACATTGAGTAATGAGTGAACTACATATATATTGCAACTACATATGCAAATTGTGGTGAATCCCCAGCCCTTTGATAGCAATCTGAGTCACTGGACCGGGGCATTCCGTTTATTCTTATATGGCGTCAGATAAAATAGTTGATTTATGAATGGCTGCTATCTATGAACGATAATGTTATCGTCGGCTTATAACGACATTTTAATTTAATGTTTTGCCTCGGTCACGTGCCATTATTATTTATACATATACTTTCTCATATACTAATACTGAAATTCATTTTTCAAACAGAGTATTTTAAGTTTGTGTACCCATTTTAAAATTAAGTAGTTTGAGTTTGTTATTATTTAGTGATATAGTACAGAACTTTATAAGGCTCTAAGATACTGTTTTTATCTGAGGCACTGTGCGATCTGTAGATATGAGTAGTTTATTTGTTTCAAGTACCCCGCATTGTACAAATAGTAACAAAAAGTTAGCCACATTAACATAGATACTATGAACGAGACGAAAGAGCCAGACAAGAAAAAAGGTTGAGTAACCTGATTGATTAATAGCGTGAATTTATATTTCAGGTCAAACTACCACTGGAGTGTCCATTCCACCCCGCGAGAGACATATTCGCGCCACAACACGCGGCCAAGCTGCAGCACCGACCGTCCCAATGGACGTGTGCTTTCTGTGGCAAGTCGTTCTACGAGGAGCGTCACCTAGACACGCATTTCGACCACCGACACAAGAACCAGATTAACATAGTGAGAACCATTTTACTTATTGTCCACTGTCTATCAGAGCAGTAAGTACATTTAATATAGCCACCATTAATGTCCTCCAGACCGAATTTCGACTACGGCAACTTAACAGAGACTGACATATAGGAGACATTATAAGACGCAGGATATATTATAGCGCAGAAAAACAAACAAAAGTACCTATCGACTCACTCTCAAAGTCCGGCAAATCAACCGGAGAGAGATGAGGTGCAGAACCAAGAGCTTTACTTGTTTTTTAAGGCACAGAAGTGTACAACGCCAACTTTCTAAATCCTGGCCGCTATGCAAAATTTCCTGACAGGAATATCCAGTAACTTTTTGTTGAATGAACTTGATGAATGTTCTGCTTTGATGAATGAACTTCCTTTTGTCGAAGAGTTTTGCCATGTGGTAGTAGTTTTATCATGGATGAATAGTTCCTTTTTTATTATAAGTATACAACTTGCTATTATTATTATTATTGCCTTTGAATATTTGCACCACCATGGGCTCTGGTACATTGTCGGTTCTACAAAAAAGCTCTGTGAGACAAAGATCTTCTCCTGACAGTAGAGCACCTAGTTATCGCAGGACCACAACACAAGGCTATTTCGAACTTCTGTAGGATAGAACTACATTCTCAGTCTCCAGTGTAAGCCAAATCCTACGTATAAGCAGAGGTCGTACTATGTCCCACCTCATTGATTAAATGGTCCTAACTATGAAAGATTTCAAGTGTTTATGCACATCTTCATTTTAGTGACATAAACCGGACCGTGTTGTGCATCATAAGTGGTCATGTTCGTAATTCCTTCTATTAACATATCTCTTGAACAACAGCTAACATTTTATCTCGTCTTATATATGAGCAATTATTTACACCAGTGTTGACGTTTAGTACTGTCATAACTTAATATCTCAAACTGATGCCGATTTCTGATCTGTCCAAAGTGGGTTCCGTCAAAGAAATTTTCAAATGCCGTCGCGCGCGCTCGTACACTAAATAGTTTTCCGAGAAGACACAGTCCACGATAGTCGCTCGCCCACACAGAATATAAAGAAAAGGCATTGTTATCCGTTTCCATATCCTCGGGACGAAATATAATAATATGCTCTGTGCATGGAGTTTTAAGTTTGTGAAGTTGAATCTCATGCCATACTCTATTCTCCATTCTTCTTTCCTTTCGCAACACATTTACTTTGCTTAGCTTAAAGGTCTCTGTTACGCGTGATACAACTGTTAGAGATTAGACTATTATTTGTTTGTGTGCAGGCTGAGGATGCAGTATGTCTCGCGGACTACTGCGACATAATGCGGTGTCAGGTGCTGGTGGCTCACGGCTTACTCAGTGGCGCTGGCGGGCCGAGCACCGACATCGAGGTAACAAAGCCACGTGTACTTGGAATTTGCCGAGTGAACTGAGGATTGCTTTTTATCTAACAAAATCTATGCTACATATAGACATTTCCATGAAGGGACTGAAATTTTTCTACGTTATCGGTAACGATATCCTTTAGTTAGTCTTGATGGCAAAATATATAAATGCTGACCTTGTAAACGTTTGTAAATGGGCACCCATCTACAATAATTAAAATTTGGGTGAATTCGCAGATAGTTCACTATCCAGTAATAGTCTAGTAACATGATTAATCTCTTTGAACAGTCAGAGCTTGCCATAGGTCCATGTCTATATTATTTCTATATTTGGTTTAAATCTCTTTTACAACAGACCGATAACATTGCAAACTATTGGAATCCATAGGTATGGCAAGATGTAGAAGCAGTAAAGAAAGCGCTGGCCCCTGCAGCTACGCGAAGCGTGGCGCGAGTGAGCGCGCGGCGGAGACACAAGGCCCGGACTGCGACCCCACCGCCCATCATCGACTGTCCAAAACCTGATCCTGATAGTGATGAGCCCGGTGCGTATTGAGCTTACTTCGATGAAATGACGCACGTAATTTATTTATGCATGTGAAGTAGATAGGTCCTTACGTGACTAGGGAATCGATCGATCGACTATGGCAAAGTCCATTTAGTAGTCTTCTTCTCTCTTAGCCTTTATTATTCCCAAATCACTTGGGGTCGGCTTTTCTGGGCTAACCGGATTTGAATGGATATCAGTTTTTACACGGAGCGGCTGCCACCTGACCTCCGCAACCCGAAGGCTAACGATACCCTAAGGCTAGACCAGTGTCAGAATATTAGAGGGTACTGACTTTCCTAATAACGACTGCCATAGATGTTCATGGCAGCCGGGACCAACGGCTTAACGTGCTCTCCGAGGCACGGAGCAGGCGATAATTGTCAATTAATACGCACATAATTTCGAAAAGTCATATAACTTCCGAATGTCAGAGGTGCGCGACGTGGGTTCGAACCCGAGAACCTCTGCATTGCAGTCTATTGGTCTCCCCACTGAGCTATCGCTGCTAATAAAAAAATTATATAGAATTAAAATAATAGTGCATTTAGTAGTATGGGTCTATATATAATTTCTTTAGCTTAGATATGTTACCGTTGCCTATGGCCATTCAGATCAAGTTGATGAAGTATTTACAGCTTCCGTGTAAATAAAGTTTGTTAATCAAATATCTGATAAGACAGTTGGATCGTTAAAGTATCAATGAAATAATATCAAACTGGACATAAAACATTATGATCAATAAAATTTCAGAGCCAGAAGAGAAAAGAACAGAAGATAACGAGAGTGATGCCAATCAAACGGCAGAGTTATGTGACGCTGACACAGTGGACTCGGCCCTGCCCCCCGACAGTCGGCAGAAGCGACTGGCGGACCTGCAGGCCGAGCGAGCGGCTTGTGACCCTACACGTCTACAAACACTTAAGGTATGAGATACTTAGTTATTTTCTGCCATCCAACAATGTATATACCATGATAGTATGTATATTTTCTAAGCATATTTATACTAAGCATATATTTTTTTATACTATTAAAGTGGCAAACAAGTATATGGACGTATATCACCCTAGCCTATGGACGCCTGCAACACCAGAGGCATCACTTGCGCGTTGCTGACCTTGTAAAAACGTTTTAACGCCCTTTTTGAAGTACTCTATACTGTAGTCTTGTGGGAAAACCTGGGCAGGGAGTTCATTCCACAACGTGAGCGAGAAAATTCCTTTGGAACCACCCAATTAGGTTGTAAGTTGTGAGAATGAAACCCCTGCCGATGGCGAGCGGTGCGATGATAAAAAGTAGCTGAAGGCATCATCTCAAACAACTCATCAGAACACAATCCATTATATAAGCGGTAGAGTGGTAGGTCCGTTGGATTTGTTGCCCTCGTCGTAATCTGTTGCGATTGCAGATAATCTAGTGCCTATTAGCTATGAAGACTTATAAGTCTTCTTCTAAGTCGCTGGCTAGTAAGTTTGAAAGATGAAAGTATTAAATGCTTCATGATTTGATTTTCGTTTATTGATGGTAAGGGCAGCCAGCCAAGTCTTATTTTAACTTAATGATTGCAGGTCCGTTGCGAAAGAATAGTCCATTCCTGTATAGCAACGCTTTTACTACATCTTACACAACATCAGTTCACAGAGCTTGAGGGTAAGTGGGAAATTAAAATCTTACATCAGATCACTATCGTTATCCCAACTAATTAACCTGAGCTGTGAGCCTGTAAGTAGAATGAGTCCAGAAGGATAAAACTATCTGGGGTTTGTTCTAGGTAGATGTATTCACGTTTGATTATTTTGAGGGAATGTTCCAAATAATTTACGATACGGCGAAGATATCTGTCTCGCCTAACAATTCTACCATCACTGGTATGTCGTTGGTAATTCGAAAGTGTGTGATATATTCGGCTATACCAGAATACGGGCAGTTTTATGTTGATATTTAGAAAAACAGACTTTTCCTCTTACACCATAGTATAACACTTAGTTTCCATAACATTCTCATTTGTTCGGTCTAATTATGCTGTGATTTAACTTAATATTTTTGTAATAAATCTCCATGTATGATCTGATCTGAAGACTTGTACGTGGCTCTCGCTAGAATGAATTGATCAAGTATTATATTCTTCTCCCTAGCCTTTATTATTCCCAAGTCACTTGGGGTCGGCTCTTCTAGTCTAACCGGATTTGACTGGATATCAGTTTTTACATGGAGCGGCTGCCACCTGACCTCTGCAACCCGAAGACTAACGATACCCTAAGGGTAGACCCAGTGTCAGGATATTATAGGGTACTGACTTCTCAATAACGACTGCCATAGATGTTCATGGCAGCCGGGACCGACGGCTTAACGTGCTCTCTGAGGCACGGAGCAGGCGATAATTGTCAATTAATACGCACATAATTTCGAAAAGTCATATAACTTCCGAAAGTCAGAGGTGCGCGACGTAGGTTCGAACCCGAGACCCTCTGCATTGCAGTCTGTTTGTCTCCCCACTGAGCTATCGCTGATGTTCGATCAAGTATTATATTAATAATTATTTATTTGCACACATAAAGGGCTTACTAAAATCATTATACACAGATCAAAGAAAATATATAAGAACAATAAAATGCGAAACGTTAGTACCTGTACTAATGTATGTATACATTGTATCACAGGTGCCAGCGCCTTCCAATAAGCATAGACAAATTCTGTATGGGTGTGATAATACTAATAGTTAATATTGAATACGATTACGTTAAAATGTTTATTATTATATTAATTTTATTATATATGGCTTGAATTTTAATGTAAGAGTACCTACCTTAAACCGGCGTGTGTGTATGAGGAACGTGATGAAAGTGACAGAAGCCAAAGAAGTGTGTCAGGATCGTAGCAAATGGAAATCCGTATTCTCTGCCTTCCCCTCTGGGAAACAGGCGTTAATCTATGTATGTATGAATTTTAATGTTGTTCAGAGGAGATGCAGCGCGCGGTATGTTGGTACCTGAGCTGTGACCGCTACTGGGAGGACACGGCGCCCACCACGAGAGCGTTCCCGTGGCCGCTGCTGTTGGCCCTCGCTACAGGTCTTGCCCTCGCGCTCTGCATGTGTTATTATATCATTTGGATTGTGTTCGAGTAAGTATATGAACGGGTGTTTGGAAAGGAAAGTGACGTGCGAAGATTATAGTGAATCTAATTTGATATTAATACATTAATTATGCCAATACCGCATATTTAGGTACATTGTTTATAATACTAATAATAATAATTGACGACTTCGATGGCGTAGTGGTTACTGTAACTGACTGCCACGCCTGAGGTCGCGGGTTCGATTCCCGCACAAGTCAAACATTTGTGTGCATGAACATGGATGTTTGTCTTGGTCTGGGTGTTTCTATGTATAATATGTATGTATTTACAAAAAAAAAGTATATAAGTATGTTTATCTATTGTCTTGTACCCATAGTACAAGCTCTGCTTAGTTTGGGCTAGATGGTGTTGTGTGTATGTGATAGAATATTATGTGATAGAATCATTTATTCAACTTAAATTGGTACAAATTGATACAGAGCTTAGGTTACATTGTAAAGGTAATATATAAGGGGATGGGAAGGGGGGAGGGGATTTTTACCCTAGGATGAGTGTACTACGACCATGTAAACTGTGATATCATTTAACTTATGGTTTAAGCTGCTGCCTCGGTATTTGCCACGCGCCGAGTATAAAGAATCGAAAATACTATACGCTTAAAAAAAAAAATTTGCTCCTAATAGATGTTCTGTGCCCGTTATTTGAATGTTTGCAATGTCGCCTGCGAAACAGAATTTAGTCCTGGAGCGTAAAATTTCAAAATGTTGTATATGCCTTAAGTAATAATTTTCAATTATTTTAACTTACATCTAAATTTCGATTTATGTATTAAAAGCATTTTGACATTATCCGACCATTCGTTTAACCGAAGAGGAACAGGCGCGATGGACTTATTGTGTCGCTAGTAAACATATTTGTGACAAAGAATTAAGTGCGACAACCAAACATGCATACGGCGGGCAAAGCTCTTAGTTTACGTTGGGCTTCTGGGGAGTGATAATTACTTAGTGCTAAGTTGTTGGTATGAGCCCCGCTATCTGCTGCCACAGCTCCGAGGAGGGCAGCGTGGCGGGCAGCGCGTCGGTGTCGCTGACGACGCATTCGTCTCCAGCGCGCGGCGAGCGCCTGGCGCCCGACGACGCTCTCCTGGATGATGCGGAGCATGACGACCACTACATATACGTCACCTACCCGCCCGAGCTCAAGCGCCGCCTGCTGGAGAGGTACGAATCCAACAAACTCACGCTCATCATCCTCACGCCCTTCATCCGCCAGACGAGGGTAGACTAGGGACCTCCACCATAACACTTGTGAAACACGTAAAAAGAGGCGTTTAAAATGGCTTAATTCGAGCCTAGTTTATCACGACCCGTTCAACTCCCGCTAATCAGTATATAAAATATGTCTAATATAAGCTCGGAGTATTTATTGACTAATTATGTCTTAAGGGGTCATCCCGCCAAATTCATAAAAAGAAAATCACAATTCTGACATGAGATAGAATATAGCAAGGATAACTTTTACATTAACGTGAATGCAATGTATTTTCTACTTACTATTTTTTTAAGTCTGGCAAAGAATATGTTTAGCTTTTTCACAGGTGTTCACTGCAGTCCATAGTTACTCCGAGGATGTATGAATATATTTAATTGATACTTACATATTATTCTCTGGATGTCAAGCGAATTAACCAAAATTTTATGTAATTTTGTCATTATCAGACGGAATAGACACAACCACAAATTAAAACCTATTTTTAAAGATATTGCAGGTTTTGTGAACTGTCATCGTTCCCAAAACTTTGTAATCAATAAACTGTTAGTTCATTTGACATAGATAAGTAGGTAACTACTGCATTAGTTTCACGTGTGATAGATGTTTTATCTCACTTTTATTAGCGAGATTTAAATTGCACTGACTGCCAATTTGTTACATTAGACGTTTCATTTTCTGATAACGATTGATTATGGAGCACATATACGGTATACCTACGGCATAAGATCTGCAGTCAAAAGTAATTTTAAATTTATCTTTTAAATGATTAAAATATGCTTCATACTTAATCTGTATCATGTATGTAATCATGCCGTAGACAGACATCCTATTTTCAATATAGAAGAGAGCCTATATTAATTGTTTACAAATGGTTTTAACCGAACTAAGTACATCAACACTGCCTACACAATGATGGTGTTTGTTATTCATGTATTCATTTTTATTATCCGGTTTTAATTAAAAATATCTGACCGGATTTCGAAAGAACGCCGAGATTTCTATTAAAATGCAAGTTTGTTTTTTCTGCCGGTACCTATGCTACATGTGAGCCAACATGCAACATTATTTGTGGAGAAAACATGTTCCTCGACTAAATGGTTTATGAGTTTGTTTACTAACAAAGGTTTATTGTTTTAGCTGCTACAATAGAACGACTCGCCTATGAGACCCGCATCCATGCCATTGCGTCGCGCATGCGTACTTTGTACCACTACAAGTAGATTTAATATTTAGATTTAGTGGCAAATTTAAGAGAATATGACTAGAAAAAATTCCTGTCACATGCTCTGTTCCTTATATCGATAAAATATTACAATTATTGAATTAATTCAGGATTCGGTAGTCTTTCAAAGTCAGTGGCTGTGTCCAAACAGACGCAAGGGCTGTTTAGATGCTTTTATGCAAATCTAAAAGTCACATAGACCGTAGATCTCGATTGGCGCCTGCGTCAGTATGAGATGATAGGGTTGCCACACGTACCTACTCTTATTATAGAGTATATTTTATTTTATAATCGACGAAAGTAATAAGATACATTTTTCTGACACATTTTTGCCGAGTTATGATAAACATTTGTGAACAGATATCGAAGAAGATATGCTCTTTATATCACTTTACTTTCAGTAACAATAGAGATTTATAACCTTAACGTCGAGTCCCGCCACGTCTACTTTAAAAACGCCAACTTATATTCCCGCCTCGTCGAATCGTTAAAAAACGAATCTTTTATTACCGCCACGTCTACTATACCATTTTTAGGTTATGTTAGGTTCCTTCTTACACCCACCCAAAAATAGGAGCCCCGCAAAGCGGAGCTCCGTCAAATTAGTTTGATCTCTTTAAAATATTTCAGTAGGCATATCTTGCTGTGAAATAAGTATTTTTGGTGGTCATTATATTTAATCCCTTTTTTACGACTTTACAAATATAAATGGCGTAGTAGACGTGGCGGTAATAAAAGATACGTTTTTTAACGATTCGACAAGGCGGAAATAAAAGCGGGCGTTTTTGAAGTAGACGTGGCGGCGCGGCGACTCGTCGTGGCGAGACTCGACGTCAAGATGATAAATCACAAAAGAGTAATGTACTTGAATCGTTCCAAATAACTATGGCAACCCTAGTTTGGAAGTAGAACTCAGAATCTTCCCTCAATCCCTACAAATATAATTATGATCATTAATACGGGTTACATATTTTAAGGTTGATCAAATCTGATATAAGGACCAGAATCCTATTACATTTTAATAATATTTTCACAAATTTTATTAAAGTAGCTATTATTATTAGAAATCAGTAATAAAGAAATCTCTTATTTGATATTATTATTGTGATAATATTGTTTAGTTTTTGTTTTTAGTTGGATATCTTTTAGATGTAGTTCGCTTGAGACAATCGGTGCCTAAACTTTTTTTACATTGTATTTACTTGTAAGTATTCTTTCTGTACTAGGTAGTTATATATAAATATTGCCGTAAGAGACATTGTATATAACAGCCGCGTTGTGTTTAATTATATATGTTTATATGTGCATATGCATACCTAGTTATCTAAATATGTTCAGATAAATTATTTTAATATATGAACCATGTTAATAACACTATTGCTCATAAGATGCCTCATTAGTACGACACTGCATTTTGTGCAGCCAACGGCAAAACATATATACACGAGTTTTATACCTACATACAGGGTGTCCCAGAATATGTGAATCAAATTGTAACGGGAGATTCCTAAGGTAAGGACCTTTCAAATTTACAAAATAAAAATAAAAAAATTATGGCATTTGGTAAAAATAAGATATCCAAGTTTTAGTGCAAAAAAATACACAAAAGTAATGCTGCGATTTTAAACCTACGTTAGTTTTTAAAAACAATCGTTTTTAGTTTGACGCATCAATCCTTCACAGTACCTGTAGTTAAAAGTCTGAGAGGTCGTACCTTTTTAAAATCTAATTTTTGTACTTTTACACGTAATATTTTTTTTTAGCGCATTTGAATGGTCCTTACCTAAGAAATCTCCCGTTACAATTTGATTCACATATTCTGGGATATCCTGTATATAGGTATTCTCCAAATATATACAAATGTACGTGTATACATTATGGCATTAACATATATATATATGTATACATAGTTATTACTACCCTCGTTGTACACATATTTATAAATCAAATAATGAGTTCGTACTTATGAACTTTTAGGTGCTTTTAATTTATATTTCATCATATTAAGGGGAAATGATTTAATATGGATATATTGAGTGTATATATTATTTTTGTCTTCGACTGCACATTGTGACGCAGTTATTATTTAAAATAGTTTTCGAACAGGTAATTCACAACGTTATGTACAAAACAGAAAAAGCACTGGCATCACATATTTGGGTGTATTAAATAATTCTATAACATAAATTTTATAGAAATGCTGTAGACACGTCCTATCCTTAGTTACTAACACGGATTATTTGAAAAGCGTGTCCCATAAATTCTAGTCAGTTGTTGTTGTATAACCAAATATCGTAGTTGATATTTTTTGTGAGCGTGGATTCCCAGCACATACCGTGCATAAACCATTAGTCTTACATACCATTTACATAATGAATAATATAAAACAATATCTGTACAAATGAGAGGCTCCAATTCAAATGTGAATTTGTACTTTTCAAAGTTTGCTAGTGCCGGAACTGACTTTGTAACTTGGTTGTTTGAGTTGAATAATACTGGTGATGTGAACTAACGACCAGTAATCTTTACTCGTTTATATAATTTTTTTATTAAATTCAGTGTATCGTATTTAATTGTTTTATTAGCCTGTGTCATAATGTCCAAGTGAATTTTTGTATTTATATGGCCAATGTATAGGTACCTACTGTATGCACGAACCTTTAAGATAAAAGAGGCATGGCCTTAACTTTTATTAGCTAGTTAATTCTCTAATTGGACATTCTGAAACAGGCTTTGGTGATGTAATGTTTACTAAATCATGTATAGTATAAATGGCTTTTAATCTTCGCATAAGCAAATGCTTGAAAGAGACTGAAGTAAAGCATTCCAGTAACGTACAACCAACGTAATACTTTTAATATAAACTCACTAATTTTACGATAATTGAGAGCACCTTTTCGTTTGTTTGGTTTTAAAATTTGTAATATAAAAAAGTTTGTTAAATAAAATCTTTACAAAAGTTGTGTGATTGTTTATTTCCGAAAATTATAAAATGCAGTCTTTATACAAATGTTACATTATACATACATATATGTATTATAAGTACGTATCTATGCGATACTACTAACATATAAATCTAAATATAATGTCATAAAGATTCTTACATACTACATACCTAAGGACAAGAGAGATAATATATTATACAATATTAAAAATAGCATATATTTTAAAGCGATTCTTTGTTCAGTAATCGAATTGTTCAGACATATTTGACGCCTTTCCAAACGGCGTTACCCTCCATGATACACTTGCAGCCGCAGCCCGTCGGACACGTGTCGTGCTGGGAGAACCTGACGACACAATACGTTTAAAAGTTCTTACAAAAAGTAAATGCTATATGTCAGCTACACAAGGTGATAGTGGTTCTAAACAGATCATTCAGCATATCCGCACACACACGTATAGTATACTATGGGTAGTCTCACCAGTTCAGCTTGTGCATGGCGTGGCCGGCGTGGGCGCAGCAGTGGCAGGCCGTGGCGAGCCCGCGCGCACACACACGTATAGTATATTATGGGTAGTCTCACCAGTTAAGCATGTGCATGGCGAGGCCGGCGTGTGCGCAGTAGTGGCAGGCCGTGGCGAGCCCGCGCACGGGGCGCGCTCACACACACGTATAGTATACTATGGGTAGTCTCACCAGTTCAGCATGTGCATGGCGTGGCCGGCGTGTGCGCAGTAGTGGCAGGCCGTGGCGAGCCCGCGCACGGGGCGCGCGCACACACATGTATAGTATACTATGGGTAGTCTCACCAGTTCAGCATGTGCATGGCGTGGCTGGCGTGTGCGCAGTAGTGGCAGGCCGTGGCGAGCCCGCGCACGGGGCGCGCGCACACACATGTATAGTATACTATGGGTAGTCTCACCAGTTCAGCATGTGCATGGCGTGGCCGGCGTGTGCGCAGTAGTGGCAGGCCGTGGCGAGCCCGCGCACGGGGCGCGCGCACACACATGTATAGTATACTATGGGTAGTCTCACCAGTTCAGCATGTGCATGGCGTGGCCGGCGTGTGCGCAGTAGTGGCAGGCCGTGGCGAGCCCGCGCACGGGGCGCGCGCACACACATGTATAGTATACTATGGGTAGTCTCACCAGTTCAGCATGTGCATGGCGTGGCCGGCGTGTGCGCAGTAGTGGCAGGCCGTGGCGAGCCCGCGCACGGGGCGCGCGCACACACATGTATAGTATACTATGGGTAGTCTCACCAGTTCAGCATGTGCATGGCGTGGCCGGCGTGTGCGCAGTAGTGGCAGGCCGTGGCGAGCCCGCGCACGGGGCGCGCGCACACACATGTATAGTATACTATGGGTAGTCTCACCAGTTCAGCATGTGCATGGCGTGGCCGGCGTGTGCGCAGTAGTGGCAGGCCGTGGCGAGCCCGCGCACGGGGCGCGCGCACACACATGTATAGTATACTATGGGTAGTCTCACCAGTTCAGCATGTGCATGGCGTGGCCGGCGTGTGCGCAGTAGTGGCAGGCCGTGGCGAGCCCGCGCACGGGGCGCGCGCACACACACGTATAGTATACTATGGGTAGTCTCACCAGTTCAGCATGTGCATGGCGTGGCCGGCGTGTGCGCAGTAGTGGCAGGCCGTGGCGAGCCCGCGCACGGGGCGCGCGCACACACATGTATAGTATACTATGGGTAGTCTCACCAGTTCAGCATGTGCATGGCGTGGCCGGCGTGTGCGCAGTAGTGGCAGGCCGTGGCGAGCCCGCGCACGGGGCGCGCGCACACACATGTATAGTATACTATGGGTAGTCTCACCAGTTCAGCATGTGCATGGCGTGGCCGGCGTGTGCGCAGTAGTGGCAGGCCGTGGCGAGCCCGCGCACGGGGCGCGCGCACACACATGTATAGTATACTATGGGTAGTCTCACCAGTTCAGCATGTGCATGGCGTGGCCGGCGTGTGCGCAGTAGTGGCAGGCCGTGGCGAGCCCGCGCACGGGGCGCGCGCACACACATGTATAGTATACTATGGGTAGTCTCACCAGTTCAGCATGTGCATGGCGTGGCCGGCGTGTGCGCAGTAGTGGCAGGCCGTGGCGAGCCCGCGCACGGGGCGCGCGCACACACATGTATAGTATACTATGGGTAGTCTCACCAGTTCAGCATGTGCATGGCGTGGCCGGCGTGTGCGCAGTAGTGGCAGGCCGTGGCGAGCCCGCGCACGGGGCGCGCGCACACACATGTATAGTATACTATGGGTAGTCTCACCAGTTCAGCATGTGCATGGCGTGGCCGGCGTGTGCGCAGTAGTGGCAGGCCGTGGCGAGCCCGCGCACGGGGCGCGCGCACACACACGTATAGTATACTATGGGTAGTCTCACCAGTTCAGCATGTGCATGGCGTGGCCGGCGTGTGCGCAGTAGTGGCAGGCCGTGGCGAGCCCGCGCACGGGGCGCGCGCACACACATGTATAGTATACTATGGGTAGTCTCACCAGTTCAGCATGTGCATGGCGTGGCCGGCGTGTGCGCAGTAGTGGCAGGCCGTGGCGAGCCCGCGCACGGGGCGCGCGCACACACATGTATAGTATACTATGGGTAGTCTCACCAGTTCAGCATGTGCATGGCGTGGCCGGCGTGTGCGCAGTAGTGGCAGGCCGTGGCGAGCCCGCGCACGGGGCGCGCGCACACACATGTATAGTATACTATGGGTAGTCTCACCAGTTCAGCATGTGCATGGCGTGGCCGGCGTGTGCGCAGTAGTGGCAGGCCGTGGCGAGCCCGCGCACGGGGCGCGCGCACACGCAGCAGCGCAGCGCAGCGCGGCCGCAGGAGACGCACGCGGCGCCGCGCGCGATGCCACCGCAGCGCCCGCACTCCGCTGCCAGCTCCGGGCCCGCCCAGCGAGACCCGCTCTCGCCTCGGACTAGTTTCAACACCTGCGACACGAAACGATCTTCACTACGATATCTGTGATGTGTTGGCAAAACACTTTATGTATTTATGCCCAGTTGGCGTCCGTCGCGTTCTAAACTGATGTGTAAACAGAGAACTAGTGTTGTACCGAAACTGGATTTGCAGCCGAAACCGAAAATGAAACTTCGGTTTTGGTCTCAGTTTCGATCAAAACCGAAAATGAAACTTATTTAGACGTGTTGAAATGTCGATTGTATGCTGAAGTCTAGTATAATTAAATAAAAAAGAACTATTTAACGTACTATTACTACTACTATTACTAGTACTATTTTATGTACGAATAAAAATAATAATTTTAACGTGAACAAATATCATAAATGATATTTTTCTCTAGTAAGTAAACTCTCAACAATCAAATTTAGATAAAACTAGACTCCTTAATTAAATATTTGTATCTGTGTTCACGGTATTTAATAAGCACTTAATGATTTAATTACAATAATTTGTACGACAATCAAGTACCTAATTCAAAGAGTTAGAAATTAAAACGTATTAATATTATTATTATAATATTACTAATTATAGTATTCATAATTTAAATGTTTTATACTGTACGCTAAGGTAAGCAGTTTATTTAAACCTACGCAAGGTTTAAATATTAGTATTGTCGCAGCTATCAACGAAGAGTTGGTGACTACGAGGCACGAACTCACCCGAACGAAGGGCGACACTTTACAAAAACTACCGGTTGTACCGTTGTACCGGTGGTATTGATTTCGGCCTGGACTAGCCGAAACCGAAACCAAATCTTCCGTCGGCCACAACAAAGAACACTCATAGCCCAGATTACAAAGTGTATGCTAATTTTACAATGAGAAAAAATTTGTATTTTATTTGCACGAATTAAATTTAAAAACTACTGGAACAATTTAAAAAAATCTTCTATTTTTAATTCATCTAATGAATTAATATAATTGATTTGGAACCTGATTCGATCGATGTTGTTACATTGCCATTTGATTTTTAGTGTTGAAAAACTCTTATACAACAGCTTTGTCCGTCCGTCTGTTGTAGGTACCTACAACTTTCAACTCAAGAACTGTAAGAGCTAAAGAAGTAGAGACTCGCGGTCAACACCATTCGACTCGGCATAGTCGATATACCTCCGAAATTACTATGACCTTTGACCTCTGACCCGTGATACCATTTTTTCGAACTCTGATCTACCCTGATTACTCTGACCCGTTTCTCACTTGTTTATTGTTGAAGCACAACAAGACAGATATTAAAGGACATAATTATTTGAAAAGGTTTTGATGACTATCTACGAATCACAAAACATAAACAAATTCTATCGCGCAACCCCCTGCTACATGATAAGTGTGATATCCATACTACTCTATACTAATATTATAATGAGAAAAGATTCGAATATTTGTTTGTTTGTAAGGATTTAACTCAAAAACTACACAAACGATTTTAAACATTCTTTTACTATTAGAAAGCTATAAGTACCTATTATCAATGAATAACATTAGCTAGATTTTATTTAAAAATAAAGCACTGTTACTAGCGTAACCTAACCTACATTTACGCAGGTGAAACCACGGGCAAGAGTAAAATCAACTAAAATCAATGAAATCAACTAAAAATAATACAAGGTGGTATAAAACACATACTTTAATATAATTCTTACCTCAGTTTTCTTGTAAATAAGCTGCCATCGGTGTAAAATATCAGCATAGACTCTCTTGAAACAGTGGTAGAGGTGTACAGTCGCTTCGTCGAGCACGCACGACGAAGTTCTCTCAGACTTGGACACGGTCGAGTCGGTATAGAAGTTCTCCGCCTCGGAACACGAGTTGCTGCGGAACACAGTGGCGTCGACGGGCGTCCAACCGTCCGCACTTATTTCACTGTATTGGTTCACTGTGCTATACGGAGAAGTGCCGTTACCCTGTATAAGATGTCATAATATTATATGTATGCAAAACAATGGCGACAACAGTACGCCACCATGAATGTCTATGCGAAACTTCGGTCCGATCGAAAAAACTTATAATGCAGGTGGCTTTCTTCCTTTAAAAATGAAATTATGCCCTTGATCGGACTAGTTCATGAAAAGGCTGGCTTAGTGCAATAAGAGGTTAGTTAAGAGGTCAGTGAAATTCGGGACGCTTTCGAAATAAATGTGTTTCACGATACGAAGTTGGCCAGTTGACCTGAAATTTCAGCATTTATGTTTCATGGTAGGTCGGCGGGTTAGCAGGGAAAGATTCTATACAACAGATAAAAACCGACAACAGTAATACAGTAATTCATTATGATCATCATAATATGTAAAATAATAATTTAATATGTATAATACGTAAGTATTTAAAAAAAATATATATATGTATGTTTATCCATTGTCTAGTACCCATAGTACAAGCTCAGCTAAGTTTGGGCTAGATGGAGTTGTGTGTATATGATAGAATATTATATATTATATTAATTATTGTGATACTAGCAGTATACTAACACGGGAAGATTTGTGACTAAGACTCATTTTCAGCACTGCTATTCCATGTGCTCATTGCAAATACCATGACTTCACTTAGCCGGAGTGCATAGGTAATTATATTTCACAGCTGTTTCAGAAATAACTTAATTGAAAGCTCAGTAATAAAGAGAATATAAAAAACTCTACAGACGTATTTAGTTAAAAAATATCTTACAAATAATAATTAGTCTTCTTCCAAAACTAATAAAATATAAAGAAATGTTATTGCACGATCGAAGTCGAGGCAATTCCGTTTAATAAATTACAAACTTACATAACTTGATGTGCTGATAGTTGACTGTGAACTGGAATTGCTAGTGTTGTTGAACACGGAGAAAGCACACGCTAACATGGCCGCCATTTGGAGATTAGATGCTTTGGCGTAATGCGAGATTCTGTAAAAATAATATTCAGTTAGAACAATTCATATGATTTAAATACAACAAGTCGAACAAAGTATTTGTTACTTATATGTATAACGGATAGCACTCACAATGACTGTAGTAAGCTGCAACAGAGTGGATGTCCGACCCAGCCCATGCTCTCCTCGCTGGACGCGAGATGATCAGAGATGCGCGCGCGCAGCGAACGCGCTGTTAACGCTGCTAAGTTCCACGCGTGAGCCAGCTCTGTCTCACCTTCTTCTGTTGCTGCCTTGGCGTTTTTCTCGCACATTTCTACGAAAATATATTAGTAAATACATCATACATTTTTTTTTGTATTTCCATTATTTATTTATTAGGGTTTAGGAAATGGCAATACTGACAAGGCGTTTAACTACATAGGTAGATTATTTCGTACTCTTACAGTGTTATCTTGTTTATACTCTTGTAGTAGTTTTTGTAAACTGATACAGTTGTTGTTGGCCGGGTCCACGTTTTATGGCAGAACTTTTTGTCACAATATTGTTTTGCATAACAATGGATAGCATAAACTTCATTTCGCAGAAAATCGTTTGGCATACATTCATTTATCATACATTTAAAACTCATAATTTTGTCATTACACTTATGCCAATATTCGCAAAAATTTTTGAAAAGGCTATGCATGGCAAAGTAGATAGTTTTATAAATAAACACAATATTATCGTAGAAAGTCAGTTTGGATTTAGGAAAGGCAGTTCGACGACCTTAGCTTGCTATTCATTAGTGAAACTGATTACTGAAGCCCTTAATAATAAAATGTCTGTTTTGTCACTATTTTTAGATATGAGCAAGGCTTTCGACCATGTTCCACACAAACGACTTCTCTATAAATTAGAAAGATACGGAATACGGGGTAAAGCACAGGAGTGGTTTAAAAGCTATTTGTCTAATCGCCAACAGAGAACTGTAATCTCCAAAATAGAAAATAACATTAAAACCATATATACATCAGAATTAAAAAGTAACAATTGTGGTGTGCCACAAGGAAGTATACTGGGCCCACTGTTATTTAATTTATACACAAATGACTTAAGAAAACATCTGAAACACGAGTGTATCCAATTTGCGGATGACACTACATTAACAATAAAATGTCTAAACAAAACTGACTTAGAAAGTACTACTAACAACGAGCTAATAAAAGCAATTAAATGGTTAGCCGAAAACAATCTTCACGTGAATATAGATAAAACAAAAATCATTAATTTTCAAACATGTAACTCAACGGCAGTAGATATAAATATACGGTACGAGAATAAATTTTTACAAACTGAACATTCAACATTATTTTTAGGTATAGTAATAGATAATAAGCTGGACTGGAAAGAACATGTAGAAAGAGTATGCTCCAAAATTGATAAGTTTATCTACGCTCTTCGAAAGCTTAGGCTAGTATCTAGTAGGGACACAGTCCTTACTGCCTATTATGGATATGTCTCAACAGTGCTACGCTATGGGCTAGTTATATGGGGGAATTCAGTGGACATGCAAAGAGCTTTTCTGGTACAAAAAAAATGTATTAGGGCTATGTGCGGAGCAGACTACTTAGATCATTGCAGACCATTATTTAAAGCATTAAACATCCTTCCACTCCCTTGCCTTTATATATTAGAAATATGCTTATTTGTCAAAAGATACCATTATTTATTTGAATTGAATCAACAGGTCTCCAACAGACTAAATAAAAAGAATTATGGTAAATTGCGTGTACCTAGCCAAAGATTGAACTTATTTAGTAGAAATATATATTGTATGGCAATTAAAATTTATAATAAATTACCAACAGAATTTAAAATGTTACCGACGAATAAGTTCAAAAGTAAAATGTTTTCGTTTCTTTTAGACAGGTGCTTCTACTCTGTAAATGAATTTTTATTAATCACAAATTTTGAATTGTATTAACAAATGTTTATTGACTGCAATTTTAATTTATAAATATTTACTCACGTTGTAACTAATATTTTAACATTACTATACCATTCCTTGACATTGTAATTTAATTAATAATATTCTGACATTTTTATTGTTAACTGAAATATTATATTAATTTAATTCATTATACTTAATTAATTGTTTACTCAAGGAATGAAATCATAATTTTAATATTTCTACACCAGCAATGGTAGTATGTGTGAATCAATGTTCGATATATATGACCCTAATGTACCATATACTTAGAAATAATAATAAATAAAATAAATAAAAAAATAAATAAAAATAAAATAAGTCAGAATCATCTTTAGGCATAAATTTTATATCCATAATAATTAAAAAGTATAATCATATCACAGAAAGTTCATAGTCAGAATCGTCTTTTGGCATACATTTAATATCTATAGTCATTAAAAGGCAGAACCGTCATATCTCAGAAAGTTTACAGTTAGAATCATATTTTAGCATATCTTTGGTTTCTGTCACGGCTCCGGCGCTGCGGAGCTCCAGCGGTCCCACGCGACCTTACCGTCACAGATGGTTTTAACGCTCGCCAAGCAAGCGTAGAAAAACCACCTGCTCCTCAGCTCGCGAGCCGCCTCGCCCCTACGCGCCTACGCGATTCAAAATTACACTCTAGGGTTAGGACAAACTAGACTATGTGGAGTCGGGTTTGCAGCGATTCGTTTCTGTTACTATCTTTTGTAGCACAGCATATACAAATTTTTAAGACAGTATTTTCATTTTAATTTAAGGTTATAATGCTATTTAATAGAAATATGCTTAATAAAATTATTCTAAGTGAAATTATACCATATAGGTAATAGTCGATATAAATGAACGTTATGCTAAACGAAATTATACGGGATATTAATTCTGCCAAAGGTAATTATGCCAGATAAAATTTTGCCATCTTAAAAGTATGCCATTATATGTAATTCGAACATATAAACATTCGGCCAAACAATGTACATACATAGATTCACGCCTGTTTCCCAGAGGGATAGGCAGAGACTACGGATTTCCATTTGCTACGATCCTGACACATTTCTCTGGCTTCATTCACTTTCATCACATTCCTCATACACGCCCGTCGGTTCACCACAAACAATGTTTATATTAAATAATTTTTATTCCTGACTAATATTCGTTTATAGAATTATACCAACTGTGTTATGCCAAATAAGTTTCGGAGCATCAAGATTCTGCCAGATAGAGGAAACCCGTTGTTGGCCATCTCGTTAGCATTTTAAAAATGTTCAAAATTATTCACTTCGCTGTCGGTAGTAATTTGTACAGTAGGCCGTGTAAAAAATGCATACATGCATTAGTCGCCTAAAATTTGGCTAGTTTTATATTTGCAATCAATAATAAAAAAAGTAAAATAAAATAATAGCAACATAATTATTGACAAGTATTCGCTAATAATTATGTAACACGCGCTCGCTTTATTCATGTTTCTGTTGTAAAATCTAATGTTTCCTTCATTATCTTATAAGATATACACCACACCAAGCTGCAGGACAACAATAAAATTAAGATCAGCTCTCACTTTAACTTGACATAACTCAAATGTTGTAATCTTGATTGAATAGTTACGTCATCATTTCATTAATTATTATTATCAAGGACATTAAAAAGTCATCAGCTCCTAACCGAAAATAAAATTGTGTGAAGAGAATATGCATCGCGTTCTAACAGACAACTAATAATAACATATATATGTAAATATAAACACTCCAGGACGGATTTGTAGATAAGCAGATACATCAGCTGTTGCCGACCGCGCGCCGGTTTCAATGACATCATTGCCATGAATCATTCTCGTAATAATTCCCTACTTAATTCTCAGTTATAAAGAGTCCATTAGTATTGTGCAGCTCCGACAAAACTTTACTTATAAAAAACAGTTTTATTTATATTCAATTTATAAATAAGCAGTTAGTAACTGAAATAATTTTTATTTGAATTAGTAGATTGTATATTGCGAAAATCTATTAATATATATAGATTAGTATTTTTATAGTAGTATCTTAAAACTGACTGTGGCAACACTATGTACGTTGCATAACATGTTTTTTACATCGACCAGACGTGTGCGCGCGTGTAGTGTTTAAAAGTATTGTTTAGAGACTTTATTTTTAAGTTTTAAGTGCATATCAAATATTGAAAGTGTAAGTAAATTTCATTTATTTAAATAGTACCTATAAATTTTTATTTAGCCGTTTTGTTTGTTAGTTTAACTTAACAGGCAGTTTCGTATATATCCAACCGTCTATGGACCTTTTTGTATGCAGCTCGAAACACCGGTTGCGATAAGTTTCGTAATTCGAGAGTATAACAAAATCAGTCTTGAAGAGATAATTTATCAATAGCTAAATAGATTTCAAACAATTCTTTAATAACTTAAAATATAAGAAATTGTTATTTCGTATTATAGGTACATCAGTCATTAAGCCGGTACACGGGTGCAATATGAAATACTTGGCGACTGATGCAACTCATAAGCTCTTATATCTTAGGGAGATAATTAATTCACATCATAATACAAAACTGAGTGCGTAACGACACGATTCACACCATGTCTAGTAAGCTAGACTAAAAACAGTGAAATAGGTGTTAACTCATTCAGTAGTAAAATCATCAACAATCTTAATTTTACTTAGTAATTTTCCTCATTGATTTATATCCTAGACCCGCCAGACATACGTCATTTTATCGAAGCTGAGATCTTTACCTTGAATGTGTAAATAAAACAACCAATAGATATACTTATACTCGTTACCTTTACAATTATGATTGTATACTATCAACAAAAATAGTCGAGCTATTTTTGACATATGCAGTTATCAACTTTGATGATAATCGAGAATTTTATAAAATTGGTATTGCATCATGTTCTGTGACTATTAACTCCCGGTGCTTAAATGTCCTATAAAGATGTCTCTCAGTAAATTTATATTATTGGTATTAACATTATAGTCTTTAATTGAATTTAATAATGCTAAAGGCTCCATGGCCTTTGTATGTGAAACGTATATAGTCAATTAGTCGGAATGAAAACAGCATTGCATTTAGATCCGGAGAAAACAATCCTTCGTTTTTGTTACTTCCGGTCGTTTTGGTTGCATTTTAGTTAATTAACTTACCTATTATAAAAGTAAGGTAAACAATATACTACTGGATTTCCAAACGAATTGTATTTTTTAATGTAATCAAGGATCTTGCCTATCAAACATGCAATTGCTGTTCGATGAGTTACTGGTAGGCAGACCGAGTTCGCCTTGAACCTGTTCGCATATAGTTCTTTTTAACCGAAAATATATAACGAGGTATTAAAATCACTCAGAAAAGTTTTTAAAGTATGTATACTATTTTTAAAACAGCGCGGTTTCGTAATAGAATTTACTCAATATAAGTTTATAACCATATCTAAATGCAACGAAAAAAAGATTATGTCTGGACGCCGGAGGGCGAACGTCGACTTAAGTAATCAGAGTTTAGTTCAGATATACACTGTTTTGTGAAAACAAAATAAAGTAGTATCATTAAAGCAACAAGCAGACTATTGACGACTTTGGTGGGTGTGCACCCTGCTGCAAACACGTGCTGATCTTACGCAACCGGTGCCACGGCGCGGTGGCTCGAATCGAACACAAAAAGGGAAATACGCGAACCTGTCATGTAGGTACTGAATTATTGCGAAATGGAAGTCTACATTCGAACATCGAATATATGACAAAGTATTTCTACAATTCGAATTTCGCAACCAATAAGAGTGTATGATTTTGATAACACTAAATGATCTTCGGATAAGATGTTATGACAATTGTTGATTCAGTAAAGTGTCAAGTTCGATACCTAGTTCGCGAATTGTTAGTGCACAGATAATCTACTGTCACATATTAAGTTCATTATCAGCTTTTCAATTATACCTTAGATAGAATATTAAGTACTATTAAATTACACCTTATATGGCTAGTGAAATATGACTGTGATTTACCTATATATGCTAAGTGTGAGTTATAAGTAGTTGTATGCTTTGTGATAAGATAACAATATAAAATTACAGGTTTCAAGACCTTATTGCAGTCGGCTATAAAGATGCCACAATTAAAGCCTGGTACGGGCAAGTACAATCCCGGAGGAGTACCACAGCGCGCCCCATATACTGAAATTAAAGATATGTACTATAATATGAATCATCGGTACCGTGGGTTGGCCCTCATTTTCAATCACAAAACCTTTAGAAATGGCCCTTCGACCCGCCGTGGCACAGATAAGGACAGAGATAGACTGAAAGTTGTTCTCACAAACTTAGGATTCAAAGTTGAAGTTCGAAATGATTTGACATATGGGGCCATTTATAAAAACATCCAAGCGGTAGCTAAAATGGATCACTCTCAGAATGATTGTCTTCTCATAACCGTACTAACACACGGCGAACTTGGAATGTTATATGCAAAGGATATTAAGTATAGCATTACAAAATTATGGTGCAACTTCACTGATAAGAACTGCCCATCACTTGCTGGAAAGCCGAAAATATTTCTTCTTCAAGCTTGTCGTGGTGAACTGTATGACGACGGCATCACATTAACGGAAGATATTCAAATTGATGGAACCTCTGGAGTGAGCTGTACTCCTACTCACCCTGACTTCCTCTTTGCGTTTTCTACAACACCAGATTTTTATTCGTGGAGGAATTCTACAAATGGGACCTGGTTTATACAGAGCTTGTGTGACGTATTGATTGAGTATGCGACCGATACGCACGCCTTGGCTTGGCTAACTTTTGTCTGTCGCAAAGTAGCTGTAGAGTTCGAATCATATACACCTAATGATGTAAATAGTAACAGCAAAAAGGAAATGCCCAGCATTTATAGTACACTTACTCGTCTTCTCGTTTTTACAAGTAATAATAGCAAGGAAAAGACAGCTTGTTGTTTTCCGACGTAACTTAAGGAAACAGCTGTTATAGTAACAAACTAATTATTTTAGACAACCTCTTATAGAAGTAATTTTTCGTAATCATATTAAAGAGAGACTGATATTGCAAAACCTATACGGCGTATTTAATAAGTGGTCGGCTCGCCATTGTGAATTAGCCAGATACGATGTGATACTACGCGGACCAACATGCTTGACAATAAAGGAGAAAAGGCATTATGGGACCGCTCTAACAATACCAAAAATTCATTAATATGCCAACAAAAGCTAATTTTGTGTTGTGCGCTCTAATATTATATGTAATTGTATATTAGGAAGGAGTACTTAATTTGCCAAATTTGATAAACTTAACCGTTATGTAGTTAGGATAGTCGTTAAGATTGTCAACTACTTAAATTAATAGGTGTTAAGTTATTTTAAAATTAGTAATTTATCTACCAAAATTGACAAGCCTTGTCTACGATCTATATGTGAATATGACTATTTAGTACCTTGTTTTTCAATAAGTTTTCTCAAAGTTTTCACTTACATCCGTAAGATGTTAAATAAACTATTTAGAATTAAAAATATGAATTAGTAACATTTAAAAAGTTTGTTATGTTTAACAAATATTAACAAAAATAACGTTAGAAATATATTGTTAAGTACAAAAGAAACAATAAAAAATCGAATCAGTGTTTTTATTGGTACTGAACTGTTTGTTTAAGTTTATTCAAAATGATATATTCTAAGCGAATGTTAAATGTTGATTCATATATGGTTTCCTCAAATTTATGATAGTGATTAGATATGATCAAATTTCGATCACTCGACGAACATTAGTTCATTGTAAATAGAGGACATTCCAACGTGTTTTGACAGTACGGGCGCTGATCGGATGCCGGTACTTAGCTACCGCCAATTCTGTTATTTCTAACACGTTATTGCATGTGAGGGAAAAGGATAGACATAATAATCGCCTCTGTCGTAATACTCACTAATGCACCTTAATAAAGGGACGAATCTATACTAATATTATAAAGCTGAAGATTTTGTTTGTTTGTTTGGTTGAACGCGCTAATCTCAGAAACTACTGGTTCGAATTGAAAAGTTCTTTTAGTTTTGGATAGCCCATGTATTGAGGAAGGCTATAGGCTATATAACATCACGTTATGACCAAAAGGAGCAGAGCATCAATAAAAATGTTGTTGTTGAAACTTTGTTAATTTGCGCGTACGCAGCGGTAATGTTTTGTTACGCATCCGGCTCTGTGAGACGCTTTCTTGACATTCATGACAGATGTAACTTAATACGATCAAGGCGTCAGCCTCTCAACTATAAGTGGCGTTCGGATACACATTACATTGTTCCTTTGTTTTTTATTCGTTTTTATTTTTATTTTAAGTGTCATTTTCATGTGTGTCATGTAGTGTTTTGTAGTATATCATATTACACAATTTTTTTATTTTTTTATAGACTACTATATATGTTTATATACATATATATATATACACTTTTATGTATGCATATAGTATAGATATATTGTTATAAGTTTATATTAATTATTTTTATCCCATTTTTTGTATGTTTTATTTTCTTATGCAGAATACCAACGTTGCAGTCTATATTGCAACAATAGCTGACGCAGTTGCCTATTTTGATCTACATGTACCGTTTTCTGTTTATGTTGTATTTATTATTGTTTTTAAAATTATGTATGTATGGAGATTCAAATAAATCATTTTTCTTTCTTCTTTCAAAAATGGGGAAAATTCTCTTATGTGAAGCTGACGAAGTTGCGCGGGTCAGCTAGTGTTTACATATTTTCGCTAGTTTCTTTTAGTGCTAATAAGTTTTAACTTTAATGTCAGCAATACTGTGTGTTCACAAGCTACATATTTCTTGATTAATTACCTATTTAAAACATGTCAGCTATGTAATATTGTCTTCTATTTACGCGAATATTATTCATTGAAATTAAACTGCTATATACGGATTTTATCGCGTTGTTTATTTGACACTTTATTAGAGGGGAGACTGTCTCCCCGTGACCATGGCTGCTGAAAAGCAACCGAAACGTCGGGGAAAGTGTAAAAATAAATTAAATCTAAATAGTTTTAATAATAATTTAATTAGCTTAAAAATTAGTAAAGTTTAATAGTAGAAGTAGTGTAACAATTTTCAAAATTTTGTAATAAGTGTCAAATAAACAACGCGATAAAATCCGTATATAGCAGTTTAATTTCAATGTCAGCTATGGTTTTGCTGTTTAATTAGTTTTTAGTTTGCCGCCTGACGGGTTTATCAAGTTATAAGGTGGGTTAAACATCGTATGCTAACTTTACCACCTGTGCTGGCAGCCTAGCGCCATATTTTATGCTGGTTACAGTACTCCGCGTCTGGAATCTAAGCACCACAGGAACACAACACAATATTGTTTGGCTGCCATCTTTATCTTTATTATATTTTAAAATATGCTGCATTGGTACTTTTTTGTTGTGGAAAGCTACCTATGTAGATAGATAAACTTTGAACCATTTTCGTACACTATTACATGATTTAAATTATTATTTCAAATTTATAATATGCATTGTCATGTCAAATTAAGAATGAGTATTACTTCGAATGATAAAACAATTCAAACTTTCGCTAATGTTTATAGTCATATTTCGCTGAATGTAATTGTTAGGAGCAAGGACCAGTATTCTTTTTTGCGCTTAGAACAAATAAGAAATATATTGTCCAAAAACGTATTTATATTTAGACAATGTCACCTCGCAATCATGTGTTTCATATAATATCTGTAAAAGAAGTTTTTGTTGTGGCGTAAATGTCTATAAGATACCGAAAAACAGCATTCATTTTTGTTTACCTATGTACAAATCAGATCAGATCCAATATATGTCTGCCAATTTACGGATAAGTTATCAGTACAAAATAAACATTTGAGATTATTGTACCTAATAAGCTGCGGGAAGGCGTCACAGACGGACTGATAAAAAAAATTGTAAAAGCCAAAGTTTGGGTTTAGACTCTTGTAAATAGTCGATTCCAATCTAACTAATATTATAAATGAAAATGTGACTTTGTTTGTTTGTTACGCTTTCACGCCTGAGCTACTCAACTGATCATTATAAAATTTCGCACACACTTTGTCAGGGGTACTGAAGGGACATATGTATACATACAGTAAGTAGGGACGTTCGATAAGAATAGAAGAAATTTTCTGTTACTAACGTCACCTACATTTACGCGAGCTTAGCCGCGGGCAAAATCTAATTAATTTATAAAAATATCTACAATGTAAATACAGACACATCCTTGCTACAGTATAGCCACTACCTATCCATAAAACAAGAAAAGAAACGGGTTCAAATTACAGGTGATTAGGACTCCAGATGCCACTGCCACTGACCTTAGAAAAGGCGAAGATCGGGTGGTGTGGAAACAGCTGGTCTACGACTCCGTGAAAGCATTTCAGGACGGACACGACCTTCAATAATGAAGAAAACGACGAAGAAGGACTCCAGAGATAGGATCCTCATCACAGTGCGTGCTATGTTAAGAATTACCTTCTGCATCAGAGCCTTGATCAAAACACCTAACACGATCCAACCCGTGGAGGCTCTTGACACCGTAATATTATCTAACAGTATTCTATCTTCATACAAACGGTCGGAACCTACGCGCCTCGAGGCCGGTATGCACTCGATTTGCAACCAGTCGCGAATGTACCGCAGCGATGAACGGATGGTGATGGTGTGATGGTTTTGTAAGCAGTAAGCGTGCGACTAATATTTGATTGAAATAAGTACAAGTACTGACATAATAATTATAGCAAAGTACAATTGTAAACAAAAGTATTTTTAATTAAAGTTTTATCCGACCGCGGATATTTCTTATACTATTAAATTTAACAATAAAGCTTTTCCTACGTCTCAGTCGAGGCGCAAATATCTTTCAGCCTCAAATATATATAAGGTTGTATTTTTTATTAAATCTACTAATCAAAAACATAACATAATTTTTATTGAACATTTCCTATTTCATACACAACGAATTCCATTTTTTTAAATAAAAAGTATAATATTTACAATCACTAAACTAGAAAGAAACTCAAGTAGGTAGATGAAATTAAAATACTGTAGGTGGGCAGCCCTCTTGCGTATTCGCGGACCGCGCGGCTGTAGGTAATTATTCAAGGACAGAGCCGAGTTACAATACTGTTAGATAACATTACCGTGCTCTTGACAATAAATTATTAATAATTGTTATTCCTTTTATTTAGTAACAAGCTTTTGTCCGCGGCTTCGCTCGCATAACGGAATTTTTCGGTGGTGACCGTTTCACTGTATAGTGATGTGTTGTCTGGATATTATAATTGTATTATAATATCCACATCCCCATAACATATTATTATATTTTATATTTCTGTTTACCTGGCACTGCTATTTATTTATGTATTAACGCATATCTTATCCATAATTAATAAAATGTTATTTATATAATTCTTAATGTTATATTTTGTACTTTTCCTTTTTGTGTCTTTATATTACTGTCTTTTTTTTTTGGTTTATAAATTAGTTACCTACATACATAAAAAACTATTTGTGGAAGCTTGTTAATAGCAACATTCATTACACATAGTAACAATACTCTAGAATATTAGTCTGTAAGCTATTCTATAAAAATAAATAAATAAAAGTAGGCGAGGTTAGGTTATGTCAGTAACAGTACTATTTTTTTGAACAAAATATTGCCGATGTTCCTCGGTGGGTAATATAGCTTTTAAATGGTGAAAGAATTTTACAATCGGCACAAACAAATGTTTCCTCTTTATAATATTAGTATAGATTAGGTATGATACCTAAAAATATTATTTAGTCGCTATACTAATGTATTGTTTTATTATTATTGATTGATATTGCTATTTCAATTTGTTTATGTTTTGTGTGCAAATAAATGAATTATCAATATACTTTATATTTTTATGAAGCATCTATCATCATCACTAGAATTTAGTACAGGCTGTCCCTGTACTAAATTCTAGTGATCGCCAAGTAGTTGAATTTGGCCATATCAACAAAAAAAAATGTTATTTAAATGTAATCTCTCTATCAATACCCACTTTATGTATACAAAACGCACACTCCTACGCGCGCGCATTAAAGAAGGGTGCAAAGATTTCTTTCCACGTTTTAATATATAGATTTACAATTTGTATTTCTAAATTCAATTATGGTCGCTTAAATTATGCTCAGAGGTTAAGTAAAATTTAATGTTGTCTCATTGCAAACCCGACGTCAGAGATACGATTTACTCTATTTGCATAAATTGGTTCATTCATCTATCGATACACCGGCTTTACTCTCTTCTCTCAGCTTTAATATTTTACATAGGTCTCGTAATCCTAACATTTGCAATTCAGGCATATAAAAATAATACATTATTTTACAATCCAATAGTAAGAATGAGCAGATCATATAATAAAGTAGCACGTGTAAATAAAGAGGTCGACATTTTTGACATAAAAATCAATAGATATAAAAAGATTGTATCAGGTGTACCACAAGAGCGGTGACAGAAAGAACCTATCCAACTATAGACCAATATCGGTTCTACCATCTCTATCCAAAATTGTGGAAAATTTATAAACACACGTCTAACTAACTATTTAAATAGTTATCAGATACTTTCCCCCTCACAGTTCGGATTCAGACGGGAACTGTCGACAAAAGATGCAGTGCTGGCTCTTGCCAACACGGTTACAACAAATGTTGATAGCGGAACTAAGTGTCTCGCAGTGTTCTTAGACCTTAAGAAAGCTATCGACACCGTATCGGTCCCATTACTTTTAAAAAAAGACTAGAGAGTATAGGCATAAGAGGAGAACCACTTCAACTTTTCGAGCAATATCTGAGTAACAGAGTGCAAATGGTTAAAATAGGCACTAACACAAGTTCAAAGAAGATTACGTACCGACAGGGTCGTCAGCATTGATGACGTAGTTGTCGGCGAGGTTGCGGCTGAGCGGGAACAGGTCGGGCGCGGCGTACAGCACGACGCGCGGCGCCACGCAGATATATAATGTACGTACCGACAGGGTCGTCAGCATTGATGACGTAGTTGTCGGCGAGGTTGCGGCTGAGCGGGAACAGGTCGGGCGCGGCGTACAGCACGACGCGCGGCGCCACGCAGATATATAATGTACGTACCGACAGGGTCGTCAGCATTGATGACGTAGTTGTCGGCGAGGTTGCGGCTGAGCGGGAACAGGTCGGGCGCGGCGTACAGCACGACGCGCGGCGCCACGCAGATATATAATGTACGTACCGACAGGGTCGTCAGCATTGATGACGTAGTTGTCGGCGAGGTTGCGGCTGAGCGGGAACAGGTCGGGCGCGGCGTACAGCACGACGCGCGGCGCCACGCAGATATATAATGTACGTACCGACAGGGTCGTCAGCATTGATGACGTAGTTGTCGGCGAGGTTGCGGCTGAGCGGGAACAGGTCGGGCGCGGCGTACAGCACGACGCGCGGCGCCACGCAGATATATAATGTACGTACCGACAGGGTCGTCAGCATTGATGACGTAGTTGTCGGCGAGGTTGCGGCTGAGCGGGAACAGGTCGGGCGCGGCGTACAGCACGACGCGCGGCGCCACGCAGATATATAATGTACGTACCGACAGGGTCGTCAGCATTGATGACGTAGTTGTCGGCGAGGTTGCGGCTGAGCGGGAACAGGTCGGGCGCGGCGTACAGCACGACGCGCGGCGCCACGCAGATATATAATGTACGTACCGACAGGGTCGTCAGCATTGATGACGTAGTTGTCGGCGAGGTTGCGGCTGAGCGGGAACAGGTCGGGCGCGGCGTACAGCACGACGCGCGGCGCCACGCAGATATATAATGTACGTACCGACAGGGTCGTCAGCATTGATGACGTAGTTGTCGGCGAGGTTGCGGCTGAGCGGGAACAGGTCGGGCGCGGCGTACAGCACGACGCGCGGCGCCACGCAGATATATAATGTACGTACCGACAGGGTCGTCAGCATTGATGACGTAGTTGTCGGCGAGGTTGCGACTGAGCGGGAACAGGTCGGGCGCGGCGTACAGCACGACGCGCGGCGCCACGCAGATATATAATGTACGTACCGACAGGGTCGTCAGCATTGATGACGTAGTTGTCGGCGAGGTTGCGGCTGAGCGGGAACAGGTCGGGCGCGGCGTACAGCACGACGCGCGGCGCCACGCAGATATATAATGTACGTACCGACAGGGTCGTCAGCATTGATGACGTAGTTGTCGGCGAGGTTGCGACTGAGCGGGAACAGGTCGGGCGCGGCGTACAGCACGACGCGCGGCGCCACGCAGATATATAATGTACGTACCGACAGGGTCGTCAGCATTGATGACGTAGTTGTCGGCGAGGTTGCGGCTGAGCGGGAACAGGTCGGGCGCGGCGTACAGCACGACGCGCGGCGCCACGCAGATATATAATGTACATACCGACAGGGTCGTCAGCATTGATGACGTAGTTGTCGGCGAGGTTGCGGCTGAGCGGGAACAGGTCGGGCGCGGCGTACAGCACGACGCGCGGCGCCACGCAGATATATAATGTACGTACCGACAGGGTCGTCAGCATTGATGACGTAGTTGTCGGCGAGGTTGCGGCTGAGCGGGAACAGGTCGGGCGCGGCGTACAGCACGACGCGCGGCGCCACGCAGATATATAATGTACGTACCGACAGGGTCGTCAGCATTGATGACGTAGTTGTCGGCGAGGTTGCGGCTGAGCGGGAACAGGTCGGGCGCGGCGTACAGCACGACGCGCGGCGCCACGCAGATATATAATGTACGTACCGACAGGGTCGTCAGCATTGATGACGTAGTTGTCGGCGAGGTTGCGGCTGAGCGGGAACAGGTCGGGCGCGGCGTACAGCACGACGCGCGGCGCCACGCAGATATATAATGTACGTACCGACAGGGTCGTCAGCATTGATGACGTAGTTGTCGGCGAGGTTGCGGCTGAGCGGGAACAGGTCGGGCGCGGCGTACAGCACGACGCGCGGCGCCACGCAGATATATAATGTACGTACCGACAGGGTCGTCAGCATTGATGACGTAGTTGTCGGCGAGGTTGCGGCTGAGCGGGAACAGGTCGGGCGCGGCGTACAGCACGACGCGCGGCGCCACGCAGATATATAATGTACGTACCGACAGGGTCGTCAGCATTGATGACGTAGTTGTCGGCGAGGTTGCGGCTGAGCGGGAACAGGTCGGGCGCGGCGTACAGCACGACGCGCGGCGCCACGCAGATATATAATGTACGTACCGACAGGGTCGTCAGCATTGATGACGTAGTTGTCGGCGAGGTTGCGGCTGAGCGGGAACAGGTCGGGCGCGGCGTACAGCACGACGCGCGGCGCCACGCAGATATATAATGTACGTACCGACAGGGTCGTCAGCATTGATGACGTAGTTGTCGGCGAGGTTGCGGCTGAGCGGGAACAGGTCGGGCGCGGCGTACAGCACGACGCGCGGCGCCACGCAGATATATAATGTACGTACCGACAGGGTCGTCAGCATTGATGACGTAGTTGTCGGCGAGGTTGCGGCTGAGCGGGAACAGGTCGGGCGCGGCGTACAGCACGACGCGCGGCGCCACGCAGCCCGAGATGCTGCCGCGACTGCGCATGCTGCCCGCGCGCCGACCCTGCGCCTTCTGCCAACGTTAATTAAAAATACATCGTTTAGCATGTATACGGGTTTAAATGACAAATACCAATAACCTTTTACCTGCGACTTCTTTACATCATACGTGACAACTTTTGTTCTGCTACTCTTTACAAAACTTAATACCTTTTCCAAATAACATACTTTAATAAGCTTCAAATTGCGAGCTCCACTAAGGCCTCTTTTTTAACGTGGGTATTGCATTGACGAATTCCTCTCCGCGGGAACACACACAAAGATAAATCGTCACGAGTACTATCGACTAAGTCTACCACGGTGTGCCACCTTGCTGCCTTCAAAGCCGATCAAGCAGGACATTACTCGTGCGTGTGTCATCTACATACTTGCAGTGGTGGAAAATGGGACTCAGACTCACCGATCCAACACCAGCTGGAGAGCCTTCATGGTTCTGAAACCGACCATAGGCGCCTCCAGCCGCGCCTTCCACTTTCAAATCATGCTCTGGTGGGCTCGACCAGGCGCGCGCTCAATCACTGCCGGGAGTAACGACAACCCGTCTGCTCCCGGATCGATATACACTTTTAAAACACTTCACAAGGGTGTCTCGGCTAATGCGCAAGCTGCGTCGACCGATGCATATCTATGACTCTTTGCGGTCTCCGTAAGAGTCCTGCACCGAGCGGTCAGTAAATCCGCCTACATCGGTGCGCCGTAAAGCGCCAGTGAACGAATAAACGGTCCGTCCCGCTTTCCGTCCAGGACGAGTTCTAGGTACCTTATGTGGGCGCAGAGGGTAATACGTATCGAGCTCACCATTATTGATCTGAGATTTCAATATTTTCATCCATCCGTTTGAAAACTTTAAATTCAAAGGATTATTATCATTAAAGAGGCGCCGCGCGGTGTACTGCGACGGGGCCCATGAAAGCCAGAGCCGTCCCTCTTGCTAAGAGACACTCGTAAACCCAGCGCCACGATACACCCCACCACCTGGGAAACCCAAACGGTGGCCAAACGGGCGAAGGTCTCCCTACGGGTTGTGACGAGGTTGTCGTCAGCGTAACCGATGACGCTCGGCCTGGGGGAATGGACACCAAGTAGGGCTCAGTCATACCCAATGCCCCACAGGAACGGACCGAGATCCGATCCCTGCGGGACACCGCACGACATGCCACCAGGGGCTCCAGGTAAAAAGGCATGATACATATACATGATATCCATGATACCGGAGCTCCCCTGGACACAGCTGTATGGCAGACTGTTAAAAGCGTTGGCGATGTCTAAAGACACTGCCAACAGCACACAGCCGCTGGCGACCGCCTCCTCGGCCGCGGGCTTCAGACGCATAACCGACAACCGTCGAACGCCCCTCCCGGAATCCAAACTGAGGATCCGACAGGTCGGGACGGACCGTGCTCAAGTGCCGGACGATGCGGGTGGCGAGAATTTAATCCAGCATTTTCCCTGGCTCATCCAGAGGTACTGTGGGTCTGTACGCCGCGGCCGACTCTGGAGGCCGTCCCTGTTTGGCTAGCAGCACCAACTTCCTGTCTTTCCAGTACACAGGGAATCATTCCGACAGCAGGGTCGCGACGAAAAGTTCCCTGAGGCGGACATCTAGGTCATCAAGGGCCAGCGCGACAGCTCGGGCCGGCACAACATCAGGTCCAGGGGCGATCGTCTTGGAGAGGATCCGCAAGACAGCCGCCCCCGTTTCCGCATCTGTAACCGGGGAAGCACTGGGGTACGCCTCCCGATGTCGGCTTTCCAATGGGGCCATAGTCGGGGGCAGGACAACACCACCCCCAACCCACGTTTATTTACGTCGCTTCTTTCTTTTACGACCGAGTGTAGTAGTGGTGTAGACTTTTTAAATTTTATTTTTAAATATAATAAAGAATTGTGAAAAGTGGTAGAACAACAACTATTTAGTAAATAAGTCATGGGTACAAGGTTATTAGTACTTTTCGATTAACTTTGTATAAAGGCGGTAAAAGTACGGCGTGATTGGTTTTTAAGGTTAGTAGCTTTATAGCAATTTAGCTGATATTTAGGCATTGACTGTGCTAAGGTTATCGATTAATGGACTAGCAGTCGAAAGCTTCTGGTATTGAATCCCACCCATTGCTCTAAGGACGTGAACCTACTCACAGGATTAGCCAGAATGGTTAACAAATTGCAGATCTAATCTGTAAGAAGAAAACTATAAACTTACCCATCGATCTTGAAAATAGAAAGTAGTGATAGAATTGGACTGATGTCTGTGATGCAGCTGTGGGAACCCGCTCGCGTTAGTCGGCGACGGCGTGGTGGTAGCGTGAGGTGACACGGAGGTGTAGCTCGCACCGAACAGCCCCGGGGTCAGCGACAGCGAGGACATGGAGCGAGGGGTCCCGGCCTCGTGCTTGAGCGACAGGCGCCGCGCGTTGGGCGGGCGGCTGAACACCACCAGCGTGCTCACCGCGCACCACTTAGCGCCGCACGTGCGAGGGAACGGAATGCACGAGTCACCCGCGTTTTCGCTCTCCGATTGACTGCGTTGACTAGACTTCATCGAGTCAGTGTCGTCACTGGACTTCACTGGTATCTTGAACAGTAATTTGAGTACATTACTTTTGTACGATAAATATTTCTCATTAATATAACGAATTTTCTCCTAAATCAAGGTTTCTAACTCAGCCCATACCATATTATAGAAAATATTAATAAAAGGGGAAATCAACTTTCCCCTTAAATAATATCCTAAGTAGTATTACAAAAGCGAATGTGAGATTGTTACGCTTTCCGCCCTCAATTACGCGACCGATCATCATGAAATTTCGCATACACGTCGTTAGAAGTACAGAATAGGATACCTTTCATGCAGAAAAAATAACTATGCCTGAGAATTAGGTAGTCAATTGTTTCGCTACTAAATTATTGTCATTCAGTGAGAATATTATATACTACGACATTAAAATCTTTTTCTCACCTCATCAATAGATGTCGCTAATGTTTTGAGACAGTGTAATAAGCATCTGTGTCCCTCCTTCTTTTTCCTGTAAGCAGTTCTATTGATGGACTGCAATATTCTGATAGTAGTAGGACTATCGACGTTTGTACCCGATAGCCAAGAGAACTTTGGTATTGTCTGTTCCGTAACATTCCTGGGAAATGTCACTTGCAAGTTGGCTACGTAGCCATTGCGCTCAGAGTGTATCTGACACGTGCGAGTCTCGATGTTCATGTCGGTAACTTCTATGTTAGCCATCTCGCGGATTGATTCAAACTCTTCATCAATAGATGTGTTGGTTTTGTGTGGCAGTTTGTTCTGAAAAGGAGATAATCAATAATCATTACAACCTTGTATGTAGCACGACTATTATTGCACTAGCAATATTTAAAAAATAAGTACTTCGTCTTAACAAGCTCGATAATCGCGCATTTTTTCTTTATGTGACAAAATTAGAACAGCCGCCAATATAAAAGCCAATGTTCATCTGGCACAATACAATCGTAACAGGCTCTGGCGTGCGACTATAGTAGAAATCAGATGCACTCAGTCCATGTCCGTTATGAATAAAACAACCGTGCTTTGAGACTTTTAAATAGGCTGCATGCATATGAGAGGTTAAGGTTAGGCCTATTTAAAAGTCTGAGCAGAATTGAACATGAATGTGTGTAAAGTGACAATATACTATAAAATTTACATCTGTGAGACATTTTCGGAAACTAAGATAGATAAATACTTACGAGTACAATATCTTGACCTTTACCATCACCTCCAGAGATATCATTATTAGATCCAGCAGTTGATGCGTAGCTCACATCTGAAATAATTATGAACATACTTATTGATAAAGCTTTCCATAAATACAGATGTAACTTTTTAAAACATCTCTCGACATACTTTTCTATTCACAGAAATATGTTACATTTAGTTAGGGTTTTTTTTTTGCACTAGTAGGCAATCAAACTCTAAAATTTTCAACCTGTTGTCAAGAGCTTTTCAAGCCGTCTGTAGGCCTCTGACATGGCTTAACGACTGCTGTCAATTTGACAACCGGGACCAACTTTTTACGTGCCCTCTGAAGCATGGAGACGCTCAGATGAAATACGACTAAGCGGTCACCCATCTATAGACTGAATCGTTTACCGATCAGTGAGTGCAACTGGCTATGAGCGCCATCCAGACGAAGTTTTGGTCAAGGTGGCCATCTGACATAAGTACACACGGCTACACATTAAGTTAGACACCCTATATACGCATAACTACGCTACATACAAAATAGAGGAAAGGGACAGTGCATAGTGATGTCGATGTAATGGTAAGGATAGAGCGTCGCGTCCCATTCAGCGTGAATGAGACAAAATAACAAAAATATAACGCACTTTCTCGCACGATTCGCAGCGTTCAACTTCTAATAGTTCAAAGTCCAAACAGTCTAGATTTATGTGTTGCTGTGTGTACAATTAAAAACGCAAATAGCTGCAAAAATACTTACTGTCACTGTTATTATCATCGTCATTTTCACCATCATCTGGTAGGTAGTGATTACACATTTTCAACAGTGTTGGATGCATTGTCCAGACTCTCAAGGACTGATCCCTGGCCCATGTCACAAGCTGATAGTTTGATGGTGATGTATTTGGTCTCCAGACCATTGTTTGAACCGCGTCAGTATGTCCCACAAGCCTGTGTGTGAGTGCTCCACCAACCCAAATCCCAATTACACCTGCTTGTTCTACTCTAGGCATTCCACCCCAACCTACTCCAATAGTCAACAGACCACTACCAAATGGAGTGTAAATGGCACGCCACACAGGGAAGTTGGTCATTATTACATTTTCAGGTCTTCTTGCATTGTTTATGTCAAAATACTTTATGCTACCATCATGACTAGAAGTCACCAGTTGATATTCATGATGTGGACTCCAATCAACCCCATGAATTTTGCAAAGGTGTGCAGAAATGTAATGTATAGGGGTTGAGTTTTTACGGTAATCCCAAATTTTAATGTCTCCGTCATGGGCTGTAGCCACTATGTGAGGTGCTACTTTGTTCCATTGCACTTGAGAAGCTCCAGCTAAAATTTATGAATATATTATTATAGTAACAACAAACTATATATTTAAATACATTAAGCAAACAAAATCAATACTGATGTTTACTTACCAACAGCACACAGTGACAGTACAGGTTTCCGTGCATCACGCAGATCCCACAGGTGAGTGAATGTATCAATAGAGCAGGTGGCAATTAGATTATGATCTTGACGATGGAAATGAGTATCACTGACAACTCTAGTGTGTCCGCGAAGGGAACAGATGCACGTTAAGTCATTACCTCCTCGCCACTCATAAACATCTACCCGTTGATTACTCTGTAAACATAAATTCATAGGTATTTAAGTACTGTATGGTTGGCTAGGCATCTATTGTGATTTAATAAAACTAGAGTTAAAAATGTACAATATGATAGCAATAATCGAAGACTAACCGCAATAGCGCAAAGCTTTTGTCCATGATACGACTGACACCACTCAGCACCGGCAGCGTCATATTTGCTGTGACGAGGATACTTTTTCACGATGTCGCCTCCTGAGTCGTCATCTTGAGTTATCTGCTTGATTGCTAGCCATCTCCTCCCTGCTAATAGTACGTTATTACCCGAATAGTCCACGGACATAGCCGTCGCTTGTAAGTCCCGATATTCCCATTTCATTGTTTCAGAACTCCAGTTTTTTAATAACATTATCATTTTTTAACTAAATTATATTTTCTAACATTTACGCTACCTATATGTGTTTTTATCAAGGAAGGAAAAGAATTACAGAAAACATAGTTTATTTATTTTTTCACTTTCTCTGCTAAAAAAAGTGACAACATGCGACCAATAACATATTGACTGACAATGAGTTGACAGTCAGCTGCGATGCGTCTAGTTACTTTTTAATATACTAATTTCAATACATAATTATTAAGTTACTATATTTAACATTTATTAGTATAAAAACATGTTAAAATTCTTAATAATAGACAATATTTTTGAACAATAACATGATACTTAATTTTACATAAATATGTTTCTGAAAAATGTTGTCTGTTTTACGAGTAAATAGCAAAACGCACATGTCAAATCGATTGATTTATTTATGTTTGGTTTAGTTATATGATATATTTTATTTTGCACGAATTTCAAAATATTGAATAATAGTTTGTATTTAATAACTTAAGACGGTTACTAGTGAATATTTTGTACTTATATTGAAGATGTTTGCATAATATTAATATACTGAACAATTCTAACCATGGCGTTATTATTACGAAGTCTGCGTCGAAATTTTAGCAACATTTTTCTAAGATTATTTTTAGGCTTGGTATTTATTTATGTATATTGCGAATATCTCATTTACTATGTTACACAAATTCAAGTAAGCATACTTAAGATAACAATACTAATGATTAATATCATTAGTATTGTTATCTTATTATCATATTATCTTATGTTATATTTTAAATATATTAATAAATTACCTGTTTATAATTCTAGTGCGGCTGGTCACCTTTAAATAAAGATCCCATTGATGGAGTAGACCCTGTGTACGCGTTAGTTATCGCCGATACCCATCTCCTAGGTTCAAGAAATGGAGACTGGTTGGACAAGTGGCGTAGAGAGTGGCAGATGCAAAGAGCTTTTCAAACTGCTATGACTTTACATAGGCCTGATGTAGTATTTGTATTAGGTAAACCATCATCCACTTACACATTTATCACATTTTTCTACTGAAGTACATACATACATACATACATAGATTCACGCCTGTTTCCCAGAGGGGTAGGCAGAGACTACGGATTTCCATTTGCTACGATCCTGACACACTTCTCTGGCTTCATTCACTTTCATCACATTCCTCATACACACCCGTCGGTTCAAGGTGCTCTTAACCTGGCCTTTGTCTAGAACACCTCCGATCTGATCAAGAAACGTTCGCCTAGGTCTACCTCTTGCGACTGTTCCATTCACACTAGCCTTATAAACTTTCTTAGTCAGTCTTTCCTCGTCCATTCTTTCGACATGCCCAAACCAGCTTAACATACCCTTTTCTATTCTTGTCACTATGTCCACTTTCATGCCGCATCTCTCTCTAATCACACTATTCCTTATTCTATCTTTCAGAGTCACACCACATATATTACTGAAGTAATGTTTTGTATATAATGGTTTTTACTTTGTAGGTGATTTATTTGATGAGGGCAAATGGTGTTCTGAAAAAGAATTCAGTGACTATGTAGCCAGGTATAACAAAATGTTTCATGTACCTGAGGGCACTGCAATGTATTCCATAGTTGGAAATCATGATATTGGCTTTCACTACAGGTAATAGAGCGGCCACATTTTTTCTAACTAGTTTATACATAAAAGATTTAGGTTCAATTCTTGGTTTTGCATAATTCATAAATTATATTTTTATGTACTTATAGTATTTACTTCCTGAAAATAAAGGTAGTTGTTTGAAAGCTGTGTTGGGATTGCCATCACTTATGCTGTGCCCTAACTTTCAAGATATCAATATTTGAAAGTATTGAAATAAAGTTACTTGTACAAAATTGATGTTAGTTGAATTGTAATCTTATTTCCAGCTTCTTATATCCAATTAGTGTACCTACAGCTGTATGATTGTAAATTTTCTGCACTTTATTAAATTCTAAACTGTATCCTGATCAAGTCATGCCCTGTAGTAACACATGGAATATTACAATCACTGTAAAATATTTCTGTGGGCTAATAGTTCAACATCAACTGCTGAAGTACTGACTGACTGAAATAAATTGGTTTTTAGTGCTGCCAAAGCTGGTTCTTCCAGCTGCTGCAATTTTACATAGTACTTGTAATTAATATCATGGTTTATTTTGCATACTCTTGCTGGATCAAATTGATTCTAGCCATCCTCCAGCAGATAATGTTATCATATCAAGGTTTATTTCTAAACATATAGATAGTGCTGCCCAAGTCATGTAGGTCAGTTTGGGATGTTATTGTCATAGCCTACTAATATTATAAATGTGTTATAGGTTAAGAAATAACAGCCTGGAATACTAATAATTTTAAAACATACATTTACTATTATCTGTATTTCAATGTATTATAATAATTGATGATGATTCATGGTTGATCTAAATTAGCTGTAGTATGTTCAAAGGATAACACCACACCTTGCGAAACGTTTCGAGAGTCGTTTGAAATCGCCGCCGGTACAACTGATCAGTATCAGGGGAAACCATTTTATACTGATTAACTCTATGGCGATGGAAGGCGATGGCTGCACCCTGTGCTCTCGGGCAGTCGCTGAAATAGATAGAATCTCAAGTAAGTTTATAACAATGTCATCTTGTTTACTTAATTAGTTTTGCAATGAGATTTCTCTAGTGACTAATTACGTGAAAAGCATTTCAGTGGTATTCTCGACATTTCATAAATGTGCGCCTATGCTGAATTTGCTAGGTTCAAAGATCTCAATTTTATAGGACTATATTATATATATAGTATAATATAGTGCTGTATATGATTATATATATCTTTATATATATAATTTTACTGTTCGTGTGTATGTCACTGAACTCCTCCTAAAGGGCTGGAACGATTTTGATAAAAATTTTGTGTGTTCATGTGGATTCGAGGATGGTTTAGATTTGATTTTTTTTCTTTTTTTTGTCGTGTATGCAGGACAACGTCTGTCGGGACAGCTAGTATATATATATATATATATATATATATATATTCCTATAGAAGTGCATACATAACACGCCAACCATTTTGGGTTAGATACACCACACATGTAAAAAATAGTGTGTTACATGAATAGTCATAACCTGGTTATGGCTCTGTTGTATGAATGTTTGTAAAGTTTATTAATTAAATAAATAAATAAAGTCTCTCTCAACACAGTATTAAGATAAAAGACAGAAGATTTAAAAAAAAGTGAGCACTTTCTATTATTAAAGGGTATTAAGTAATTACTAAAACAATTATTATAACTTACATTTTATGATTAGCATGTCTGGATCTTGTTATAAATATTTCCAGATATTCTAAAATGCAGTAGCGGCTCAAGTTTGTGCAAAGGGAAGACAAAGTTACAAAGATATAGTAGGCCCATAATTATGCAGGTAAGTTTTAAGTGTATTACAAGTTGACATAGTAATTAGTTACAAAACTGACTCCGTGGCGCGGTAGTGAATGCGACTGCTGTGCATGAGGTCTCGGGTTCGAATCCCGGATCAAACCACCAAAAAGTTATTGGGTTTTCTGTTAAGAAATCTCAATAGCAGCCCGGAGCTAGGTAGTTGGCGGTGTTGGACACCCCCCATCGTGCACACACCGTGCGTCGGAAATCACGTAAAGCCGTTGGTCCTACGCTGTCTCTCCGGTCATGTCGCATTGCCGTCCCATCGGATCATGAGAGTTAGGGAACAGAGAGTGCACTTGTGTTTGCGCTCACGCTTGTGCACTAAAATATCTCCTGCGCGGATGGCCAGTCGCCGTTAAGATTAGCCGCCGTGACCGAAATCGGTCTGGAGGACATTATTATTATAGTAACAAAAGCTTTTTTAAATTGACACTGTCGAGGGCGCAGCGGTACTGACGTGTGTGACTGCTGTGCATAAGGTTTTGGGTGTGATTCTTGAGTCAGGCAATGTGTTACTGGTGCTTAAGAAAACCGTTCCCGGTAGACGCCAATAGTCTCGTCCTTAATTACATGGCACCTAAAACTATAGCTGATTAAATATGGATATAAAACACCTTGGCCTGTCCCTTCTGTGATCTATGTATATCTACACACAACTATGTATGTATGTGTAAGGCTGTAAGTATGTGTAAGACTATATGTATGATTTTTACACTTTAAATGAATATTTCAGCATTACCCTCTATACCGAGAGTCTGACAGTATCTGCACGGAGCCAGACGCAGCTCCTTTGCCGGAGAGAAACAACATATTCGAGGAGCGCTGGGACTGCCTGTCTAGAGAATCCACTGAATACTTAGTGGAGAGCCTTCACCCGCGGGCGGCGTTCGGCGGCCACACTCACCACAGCTGCGTCGTGCGACACAGCTTCGTGCCGACGTCAGATCATAAGATAGAGTTCATCGAGTACACTGTACCGTCATTCTCGTGGAGGAACAGACTTGATCCCAAGTATTATTTGGTAAGTATTTCTGCAGAAGTACTGCGCTTAACAAATAGAGCATATATGAGTGCAATGGTAGCGTAGTGGCTTAAGTGTTGGCTCGCCATTGACACCGCGTCGAGTGTTGTGGGTTCGATCACCACAAGGACAATTTGTGTGATCCGTTGTTTAAATGTTTGTAAAGTTCCCTGCGACACAGGAGGTAATCCTAGAGCGGGAGAAAAAGAAAGAAGCAATTTCTTACTTTCATTAGAGAACTTGTTACATATTTAATGCACAATTGTAACAATGTAAAAAATATAAGCGGCATATACATAATATATACCTATATATATATGGACGATGGTTATCGACCATATAACATGGATAAGATCATAAGATCGAGTTCAAAGCTCACAAAATGAAGGTTCGTTTGCGGCCGTCTCGCTCGAAGAAGTGGATCTATGGATATCCTTGTGTGTTTGTATATAATAATAAGTAAACAAATAGCCTGAAATTTCTAAAATGGGCTCTAATGTCGAATTTACCGGTTCAACAAGACAAGAACAAGAACAAGACTTAAGTTATACTAAGTAATTTTAAGAAGATAGCATTACAAAGCCGTCCATATTTATCCAGATAAGTTTCACATCTTTTCCTATTAAGATATAACTTAAAATTTAACTTACCAGGTTACAATTACGCCAGATGAAGTTAAAGTATCAAAATGTGGCATGCCTCGTGAGTGGACCATGCAGATCACTGCGATACTGATGATCCTGGCGCTGCTGGTCTACCTGAGATATTTCGGCTCCAGTGTCAACCCATCCAGTCAAAACTACAAATATTTGTGAGTACTCTTTTTTTATTAAATAATAGCTGCAGCTCGCGGCTTTGGTCGCAAAAATATTCTATCACATACACACAACACCATCTAGCCCAAACTAAGCAGAGCTTGTACTATGGGTACTGGACAATAGATAAACATACATATATACTTTTTTATTGTAAATACATACATATTATACATAGAAACACCCAGACCAAGACAAACACATAAATGTTTGACTTGTGTGGAAATCGAACCCGCAGCCTCAGGCGTGGCATTGAGTTACACTGACCACTACGCCATAGAGGCCGACATATGATGTTAGTAACAGTAATCTTTATTAAATAAAATAATATAGCTATGGTTTAGAACCTAAAGGATTTTTAAAATCGGATGAGTAGTTTTTGAGTTAAATCATTAAAACTAACAAACAAACAAACAAAAATTCAAATCTTTTCTATTTATAATATTAGTATAGATTGTTTTCTGAAGCTTTTTCTCTAGATTTTAAACATGTTAATATTTTTGGTTTCAGGTCGGGCAAGAAAGTGTAAGCTTAATTATCTATAAAGATATAAAGATAGCATTGATATTCTCATTGCAATCTCATGTAAATTGTATAAAATATACTTAAATTACAGCTTTTGATCAAAAAAACATTATTTTATTTTATTGCCTCTGTTACCTGGATTAAATTTGTCATGTGTGGACACTAATAAAATAACTGAGCGACGGAGCTTTGCTAAACTAACGAAAGGGTGGTATATTTTACATGTCGCTCTATCGCTGTGTCGAAGAGAACTTTGCAAACATACAAGCATCAGATACAAAGAATATCCAGATTGGGCATAACTGCTTGTGATGTGGGTACACAATTTATGTCAAATCCAAAATACTTTTAACAAATTGGCAATGGCGAGGTTTTGCTACTAGAGTGGTGTATAGGTACCACTGGTGTGTAGCCAGCAGAAATGGACAGCTTTAACACAAAAGGACAATACAAAATATATAATGTTACTAGCTGACCCGACAGACGCGACGTCGTAGTGTATTAACGTGCGAATCGACAAATTCATAAGTACTTATTAGGCTATTGGCACACAGATTGAGTTTTATGCAATACTATTAGGTTAAGGTACACTCAAGTAAAGAAGTAGTAAGGGTCCGATTTCTTACTAATATTATAAAGACGAAACTTTGTAAGCGTGTATGTTCGTTACTACTTCATGCTCGAACGGCTGAACTGATTGCGATAAAACTTGGTATACAGATAGCTCATGTGCTGAATTAACGCATATGATATTTTTATCTCAGTATACGTTCCCGTAGGATTGTAGCAGGCCAAGCCGCTGGCAAAATCTAGTACTTTTTATATGAAATGAAACACAAATTAATTAAAATTATCCTTATTAAAATACAATTTACTAAACGTCTATTAGCCAATTTGGAACTCGCTATGGCATGAGAATGGAGAATGATCAAACTTCATTCACAGAGTTATTTATTACTTTTTAAAAACATCAAATAAAAATAATAAACAAGAATTAAAAAAAAGACAATAGCAACATGTGTAATGGATAACAGAAACATAATAAAAAAGTCAAGTAATGTACCTAAAGCCTACAGCTCTCTACATCACAATCAAAATATGAACTAATTTTATACAAGATCAATGGCTTTCATAATTTTTTTTACGTAGTGGTATGCATTGACGCTTACCCCTCCGCGGAGGCGGGCGGAAGGGTTATGTCGGACTCACCGGGGTAAAAGAAAGATGTTGAAATGATAACGGACCTCCCGGAATACCGACTAAACCTACCACGGTGTTCCTCGACAAAACCACTATCAACGGGGCCGCGCGAATTGCTTGCACATGCAGTCGCGACCCCGCTGAGGTTTCGGCCCGCCGTATGTAACGGCAGGCCACTACATGATAAGACCTACCCTATGGTCACTTCACTTATTCCCTACTGTCCTCCCCCTAGAGGGGAGACGGACACGACACAGAGGCGCGTGTGGGAACACGCACGCCGCCTCTCGGACCTGGTGCTGAACGGTTGGTGGACAGGGCCACGAAGCCCATCACCCCTAGGTCAAACCTCAGGGTGGCTGGAGGTAGTTTTGCGCCCTCCAGCGCCCGGCTCTGCGGTTGAGGAGAGGGTTTAAGCGCTTCCTCTCCCGCTCCGCCGCCTCCTTTGTCCTTGATGGAAATCACTTCCTCACAGAAGGAGGCGACGGCGTTCCACGACCTCTCACTCCGGACCATAGACTGAACTACAGCCGGGCACGAGAGGGCAACCAATTCGACTGCCGCGATCAACTCACGGCGCTGCGATGCCCAGGCGAGGCAATCCGCCAAAGTGTGCAGCGCCGTGTCCTCAACAACGTCGTGGCAGTCACCGCAGTGGTGACAACCGGGTGTCTCATGCCGGCGTATACGACACAGGAACTGGCCAAAACAACCATGGCCAGTCATTACCTGTGTCAGCCGGAAGGTGAGGGTGCCATGCCGCCTCTCCAGCCACCCCTCAAACACGAGACTTACCGCCACGATCGTGGCGTGCCCGGCACTGGGGTGCGCAAGTCGCTCCTTCCAATTCGCCTCTAGGACCTGGCGGAGCTCGGACCTTGCCGCCTCGAGAGCGTGAAGAGCTGGTCCTTCGCCCGGAGCTAGCGCCTCCCGGCGCCAACGATAAAGCGACGCCAGGAGCGCCGCTTCCAGGTCCCATGGCATCGATCCGGCGAGGAGGCTCGCAACCTCGAACGAGATCGTGCGGTAACCTCTTATCAACCTGACGGCCATGGCGCGCTGTGGCGCACGAAGCGCTGAAATGTTACAGACCGTCAGGTTGTCTGCCCAAACTGGGGCCCCGTACAGGGCCATGGACCGCACGACCCCCTCGTAGAGCCTCCGGCAGGAGGTGTTTGGCCCCCCAAGATTGGGCAGCAACGCGAGAGCGCGCCTGCAGCGCGCCTGCAGCGCGCCTGCAGCGCCCCGAAGAATGGGGGCCAAACGACGAAAATGGGCTATGAAGTCCCATCGGCTGTCGAGCAAGAGACCTAAATAGTTTAGGGTTGACTCGACGCCGATGCGGACCCCTCCTACCATTATATGGGCCCCCGGAGGTGGCCGGTTCCGAGGGCCGTGGAAACGAACGGCCTCGGACTTCGACAGGGCCACCTCGAGGCCCAACCACCGATGCGATTGACGACTTGTGCGACCCTAGCGGTCGCCAGTATGGCCGCCACCCGGTGCGACTTACCCCTCGCCGTGACAAGTGCGTCGGCGTAACAAATGACGCCGACGCCATGGAGGAGCGCACCTCGCAGCACCCAGTCGTAACTGATGTTCCACAAGAGCGGACCCAGAACCGATCCCTGTGGAACACCGCACGACATCTCTCGCCGACTCCAACCGTCGTGACCCGGGTAGACTACCCTCTCTGATAAGTATGCCCCGACAATGCGGCGGAGGTAGGTCGGCACTCGATGGAAAATGAGTGCCTCCCTAATACAACTCCAGGGCAAGGTGTTAAAGGCATTCGCGATGTCCAGAGACACCGCGAAGACGACCTCGCCCCGGGACACCGCATCCTCCGCCAGGCGCCCTTCCGTCTTGATCGGGACCAGTTTTCCCACCTTCCACTGGCGCGGAAACTGGCCCTGCTGCAAACATTCACTGAGGAGCCCCTTAAGTCGAGGCGCGAGCTCCTTAAGGACCAGGGCCAATGCAAGACCTGGAATGCCGTCGGGCCCTGGGGTGGTGTTTTTCGAGCGAAGTCTCGACACCGCCGCTCGCAACTCTACCTGGGTCACTTCGGGAACCACGTCGTCGTCAAAGTCCACGCTGGACGCCATGGAAGGCAGAACCATCGGCGGAAGTGTGTGCTCCGCCCGTGAGGGAAACAGAGCAGCCACCACCTCTTCCACCAACTGTGGCCGGAGACTCTGGGACAAAGAGGGCGCCCGGGGGCGAAGCTTGCCCCTTACCATAAGGTATGGACGCCCCCAGGGATTACGGTTCAGAGTCCCCAGCAGCTCTTGGCGGGCCTGATCTTTGGCCCGCTTGATGGAGATCTTCAGAGTATTTTTGGCCGCCCTGTAGACCTCGTACAATTCCGCCTCCCTGACGTCAAAATCGGGAGGGCGACGACGCTCCTACGAACTCGGATGTACCGGCGTCTGGCCGTCACGCAAGAAGAGCGCAAGTCGGCTATGTGGTCCGACCACCAGTACACCCGACGCCTAGATGTAACAGTTAGAGGAACTCTAGGCATCGCCGCATCACATACTTGAGTTATGGCCTCCCGGAACCACTCAGCCTCCATCTCAACATTGTCAGGCCTGGCCGGGGCTAGCACCCAGGCCTGTACGATGGAGGCTTTCAGGAGGACCTCCCGATTTAGTTTCCTTAAAGCCCAACGCGGACCGCCCCTAATCGGGGCCCTTGGGGCTGGGGGGTCGGAGGTCTGGGCGGAGACGTCGAACCGTATATAACGAGAATCCGACAACGTCTCCACCTCCTCGACGACGCGCTAGCTCGGCACGGCGTGCTAGTGCGGGGCTAGCAAAAGAAACATTAATAACTGACCCACTCTGCTGACGCACGCACGTGTGCACTGACCCACGATTGAGGTCTAGCAGGCCGTTTTCTACGGCCCACTCCTCGAGCAATTCACCCCTCGCGTTTGTGGTCACGGAACCCCAAGCCGAGGATTTGGCATTGAGGTCCCCGACGAAGAGCACGGGCTGAGGGTGGCTTCGAGCGACGACGACGTTCAGTTCGAGGAGATACTCCTCGAAGTCGGCGAGAGGTCGGTTGGGTGAAAAATAACCGCCCACCACAACCGCTTTTCCTACGAGTGCTGCGACACAGCCCCGTCCTCGGACGATGTTCTCGAAGGACGGGGTGCCGGCGGCGGCTGGCGAAATTAACGCCACCAAGCCATCGAGGGACCCTACCCAGTCAGCCCTGGGAGGGACGAAATAGGGCTTGGTTACGACCGCGATATGAATTGACCACTGCGCCATGCTCTGAAGGAGAAGGTCCTGAGCCCTGGCGCAGTGGCATGGCAGGAGACATGGAGGCATTACGTCTCCATACTGGCCTCCGCCCCTACGACCGCGGGAGCGGCAACCCTGGCTGCTGCCGATGACGAGGCAGGCGACCTTGGGGGTAGTTTCTTATGGGTGGTAGCGCACTCCTTGCCACCCGCCTGGTGCTCCGCTGGTTTGCCCGCCGCCGCACACAAAATACAATGCGGCGTGGCCTTACATGTTGCGGCCATGTGACCAGGCTGACCGCAACGGAAGCAGTGGCCGGTGCAGTCAGCCTGTGAGGGGCACTTGACGCCTACATGGCCGCTGGATAGGCAGCGATAGCCCCGGGTGAGCCTAGTGAACAGAACTGAAGCAATTAAGAAGTAATTTGCATCCAATGACTAAAGTAAGTATAACCCAGATTTTCGCATAAAATACATATTGTTTTTATTTTCCTTTTAGCGTTTTTCTCGATAATTTTACGTATATTTTTATATTTTTTCGGCTGGTCACTTATCGGTGGAATACATTGTATATATATAAGAATTTTTACTCCACCTCTAGTTCTGCAGCTTATTATTTGCAGTATACAACTGTGATTAAAATACGGCCTATGATCAAGCAAAATAACAAAGTCAAAACAGTCAATTCGCTACGATATTTAATGTATACTGTACTAACTTTGACGAAATGCTTGTGATCTGTATCATCCGTGCACAGTGTTTTAAGACACCTATTTTTCGTACATCGTATTTTTATTAAAAAATCTGCTAGATATAAATATTTAAATACAAGATTTCGTATCCCCATTTAGATAGCATGAATAGTTTTTGAGAAATAATATTTTAAAATCATAATATTTTTAGCAGGCAATTTACAAAAAAATAATCTCTATACCTAAACAATATACGCAAAAGCAATGTTAAGGACATTAATGGCGCGTGTTCAAGCGTCTTTTAGAGCTTAAACGAATCTCGTAACTTTATAAAATTCATTTATACAGTGTGAGTTTTCATAAAGTGCACATATGAAAATGAGTGAAACTAGACATCATTTTATCGCTAGGAAAAAATATAAAAAAAAAATAAAAATATATATTCTTCGATTTATACCTATTTATATTTTTGATAATATTGCATCCTCAAACAACTACATAAATTACACGTCCCAATTCCATAGAATCTAGAAATTACAAGCATTTTGAGTTTCATCCCGATTTTAGGACGTTAGAGTTATCGCACATTCAGATAATAATTTACATTCGGGTCTGATTAAAGTTAAATTAATCATATAAAAATATACGGGTTGCATTTTAGTTGATAATTATTTGAAAAGTTAGTAAAATATTATATCATAGTCCATTATCTGATGTAGGACTCTAAAAACCAAACTATTGTTACATATTATACCAAAATGCGAAATATATTTAGGGCGATGTGTATATTTAAAGGCAAAGTTAGATATTTTATGAGTGGTTGTAGTAGAAAAGTACGAATGGCGTCCGATGATAGTCACTTTACATAAAATATTGGTGCAGCATGGGGCTGCAATAATCAGTTCAACATCGCTTCCTATTGGAATGCTCTCCGAGCAGACATCGCAAACCAGGAATAAATTTTGGATAAGTGATCTTAAACATCATTGTCGAAAAATGTATAGTAAAACTATGACCGATTTAGTCCATAGAGTTTTAGAGTCATCTGAACCTCTAATCTCACATGCACAGCCTATTCAACGACAAAAGAAACGATTTAAGATTACTTTGCCTGCATCTGGAATTACATCGTTAAAACGTGTGCATTACCCGGCTTTTCTGGAGGAGTTTACCAGTACTAATGAAGCTGAAAGTTATGATCCAGAAGAATATTATTTTGTAAAGAGTGAGATTTATCGAAAATAAAATTTACATATGAATATCTGAAATACAAAGACAACCATAGATTCTATTTATTCATTCTATATTTAACTGTCATTCTTTTTTTAATGCCGTTCGTTCATGATCCGTTCGAAGTATTGCATATCAATCGTATTAAACGCAAACTTATAGCTACATTTACAAGTAGGTAAAGTAAAGATGAGTAGGTAGGCTATCTAGGAAAGAGGAGAGATTAATAAAATATAAAAATAAGTAGTACATTTTTATTAATGTAATAATTACGATCTAGAAAAATTCTACAGTGTAAAAGTAGTAGGAACATAAGAGTGAACAATGCAATGCCACTTAAGCGAATATTTACAATACAACGCCATATAAATTAATACTGTTATATCTAAGGATACAAAACAAACAAAGAATGACTTAGCTTCCTAAACATAGAGCCGTTGTCCTCTTTAAAAGAATTCAACCAGACTTGGTTACTCAGATAATATCATCATGGTAACAAATACCCACATTCGCTGAACCTGAGTCCGCTATCTGTCTCATAAAGCTTCTAAACAATGTCTACTTATATAAATGCAAATACACACGATATTAAAACATCCATTACATAGCAACGGACGTTCTAAACAGAAGAAAAGCACAATACGTTTTCACAAGAGCGCGCTTATCGTGGATACTGACATCACCGGTTGAGGTTAACAGTAACAATCATTTCAAAGTACAAATTCTTGGATAAGCAAGTCATGGTTAATGAATTTATTTATCGTAAAATGCCTGTATCATTTATCGCGGTTTAAGAAACTTTTAATGTGACAATGAACTGATACATCTACGATTAGTGTGTAGCTAGTAGGACAACTAAGTAAGACTGAAGCGTGCTGCTTAATAGAAGGCGGACCGCTTTTATGGACTTCAAATCAATGTCAAAGTCACAACTTGTAGTCAGTTTTTATTCTTGTCAACCGAAATGCATCTGTTACTTTAAAGGCAGTAGGTACACATATCTTAACACTTATCTTAAACTAATTATCTAGGCAGTGGGGTGTCCTTCTTCTTAGGACTTATTCGGGAATGTCGCTGAGACGAATACCGCCGGGTAGTCGGTACATACGTTCAGCCATTGGCAGCTCTCCAACAACGAATCGTTCCAAGGCTTTGGTGGCCATGCGCGAGTGGCCCGAGCTCCGGAAGGCTGTGCTCGCGTCCGTGCCCGCATACTCGAACATGATGTCAGCTCCACCAGGATGCTGCAATAAAATAGAAAATATCGTTAATTTCATTATTTAAAGAAATAGGATCTGCCATCCTGTACATAACCATTTTAGAAAAGAGAAAACAGCGTCGACAATTGTCTCAACTCACCTCATCAAAGAACGTAGTAATATCGTAGACTCGGTCATAAATTACAACCCAGCAGTCTTGCGGCGAATCATGTCGGCTTACTTCCGCCAGGGTGATGATGCGGTCTTTAGCTTCGGGAGAGCCAGGCACGATTGAAGTCTGCCACTGGTTGGGCTTGGGGTCTACCGACCATGGGTTTACTAAACGCAGAGCTGCCATAGTGAGCGCCATCAGGTCAATGTCAGATTGTTCCTGTTGGACGGGCAGCGGCGCTGACAGGTTCATCTCTGGAGCGGTTTGTACGGTTGCCATATTGATGATCAACTTTGTCTTCACTCCGCTTCTTGCAAACTTAAATTCTCGTTGCAAACACGTTAGTCCGATCCACTGATCTAGACACGATTGATCGACCGGCTGCTTGTCACTCTGTAAAGTAATTATGAAACCATATTAGTGACTGTATTTTCACTTATTGGTAGGGCTGTGAGGTGGCTGATTTTATACTAGTGATGGATTATTGGTATAATAAATTCCAAAACATTAATCTGCGGATTTGAAGGATGCCGGCATGCTAATTCATTGTTATGATAGCATATAGTGCCAAGCCGGTAAAACTAGCGATAGTGGCGAGGCAGCCCTGTGATCGAAAGCATCAGAGCGTGAACAGTTAAATACGATACTGTTAACTTGGATCGGGTTACGTCTAGACTCGCCACCACCTAAGTAACACTTTGCAACACTTTCCTATATAAGGCATGCAGATCTGTATGATTTTCACTTGTAAGCTATCACAACAGCAGATAAGAGCAGCTTGTGCCTGGTGACCCCTAATTTTGTGACAGAGCTTTATCAGAATAATTTTGGTGGTTATTGCCGTCCGAGCCGAATTATCAGTATTTGACGTAAATAAGAATTTCATTGATAAAAAACATCTCAGGCGATGACCTTTACTGTGTTAACGTTTCTAATAAAGATCTGCATACTTCTAGCATTAATTATAACGTTAATTAAATGTAGGGCTATAATATCTGATTCTAGGAGGTTGTCTGTTTATTAGTATAGAATCGTAATTCAAAACAAATAATGTTTACCTTTTAATCGATGCACTCGATCTGAAGGGTTGGGGTTATCTTTGTTGATGTTCGAATCCCGGGGAATGACTATCACACCAATTGTCACTATGCCACAGCTGTTCGTATTTCAGTTTATTATTCACGATTATAGGATAATGCATGAGAGCGTAGAACATTGCCACAAACTAATATCGTCTTGTCATTTATCACTTGTGATTTGAGAATGAGTACAGTTGGCAGAGCGCGTAGCTTATATAGGGGGCGCCAGCCAGAGCGCGCACGCGCCGGCTACCGAGACCTGATGTAATGCGCGCCTTATTTTGCGGCGCTAGGCGCGCGCGCAGCACACCGTTCGCCTCACAAACTGTGAGACCCCTTGTGGACGTATTAACTACCACCTATAGCCATAAGCCATTAATTATCACGACCTTTTATTTATTGTTTTACTGATAAACATTATCGTTATTGCGGATCCAATATAATTAGATAGGCACGTTCAGTTTGAAAGAATTTTATTTGACAATAAGTAAATATTGTATTTTATTATACTTATTATTTTTACAACAAGTAGGTATAGGGAGCACTTGGAAAGGATCCCAGTTGCGCGTAGGTAGAAAGGTCGGCTACCCACGTAGGTAGGTACGTATGTAGTACATAGGCTCATTTTTCTAATCAATTGTTTGTATGATAGGTTCAAATTGATTTGCGATGGTGATGACGCTGGGTGAAGGAACCTCCGTCACATCGTACGAGGCCCACAAACAAGCGACCGAATTGTCGTCACTTGTTATCAATATTGTTAGTTATTGCAGATTTTTGTTCAACCAAACAAATATGTGACCTGGTTTCCTTAGAATAAGTTATTGAGCTCCATTACGTATAAACTTAAATGATGATTAAACAGAGATTACATCGTAACTCATTGTTATTAGATCCTATTTATTATTTTCATTATATTTTTTACATGCTTGTGCTTAAGTTTATAGATTCCGGATTTCGGTCGTTATAAAAACCATAATCGAACGTGCCGGCCATAATATTCATGTGCAGCTCGCTTGTATAAAGGAATAGGTACACACGGCTACACATCAAGTTAGACATCCTGTATACGCGTAACTACGCTACATACAAAATAGAGAATTGTCGGAAAGGGACTGTGCATAGTTGTCTCAATGTAATGGTAAGGATAGAGCGTTGCGTCTCGTTCAGCGTGAATGAGATAAAATAACAAAAATATAACGCACTCTCTCGCACGATTCGCAGCGTTCAACTTCTAATAGTTCAAAGTCCAAACAGTCTAGGTTGATGTGTCGCTGTGTGTACTTGTAGTATTCCTTTGCACAGGAGAGGTACATACATATAAATATTTCCCCATTTTAATATATTACTGTCCTATGATAGGATAAAATACTCAAAGAAGAAACAACTTTTATACTAGGTACCAATGATACTGTGTGTAAATTTAAAGTGATGCGCGTTGTCACTAATCTAAGTAGTTGTCCAAATTTTTTTTACGGGAATGCGCTTTGTCCATTTTATCTAATGAACCCGTAAAACAAATAATTTCGTTTTAGTTGAAAATATCCAATATTTAATCAGAGACAGGTGACGTAGACGTTCAAGCATTTTGATGACCCACCGATTTTATAATTCGAATTAAATTAAGTATATAAATCTAAATATTATAATATAATAATGGCGTTCGATAAATGTGTCTGATGAAAATAGTTGTAGCGATTGCAAGTACCTATGCTTAGAAAAATATCACGTAGCTGTAATAAACACCTATCGATTCGGTGGTTTATAAACACTGATGCAATATTCTAATAGGTTGCCAATGGCGGCGCGTGCGACGCCTAATGTAAAATAAACACTATAATCATGACCCCTCACTGGTTTTTATGGACATCAATATTTTGCATACTCGGGTTATTTACACTTGTCGAATCATAGTCAGGACAAGGTATGGATATAATGATACATTGGAAGCAAAAGTAGTAATAATATCCTTATTTAAATACATGAATTTGCCTTATAATTATTCCGGCATGCGCAGTTTCATGTTATAGTAATAAGCTGAAGCATTTAATGCTTATAAAGTATGTCAATGTCGAGCCTGAATCATATTTTAAGCAGGTATCATAATAAAATATACATAGGTATGTATCTTTATACATACCTATGTATATTTTATTGTACATCTTGACCTAAGAAGTTATTTAATGTAACCTAACATTAAACTTGTTGAATAATCAACTGGTCTGTTTCTTTTGTAGAGATGTCTATATAATATGTCACTAGATGTCCCCGTGGTTTCATTCATTTTTATAATTATTGATCTATATATATATATATATATATATGCTTGTGTTACATCTACATAAAGTGGCTTTCAATTTCGTGCCACCGTGCAGTTAATGACAAAAAGACTTGACAGAAAGATAAAAATCTACATTTTGTTTTTAGGCGTATACCCAAAACGGTACAATTACCTTGACATTAGCATAATGTCATTGATTTTAAGAGTAACTAGTACTATTATTTTTTAAAGTAGTTATCATCTTACGATTAGCTTATGATAAGTTGTTTAATGCTTGAATAATTAAAGGTTTAGTGTGTATAAAAAAGTATGTCTGTAAATAATAGTAGGTAATCTAATATGTAGAAGGTAATATGAGCATATAATATGCAGCAGCAGACATATATATTTATTTATAATAATTAACTACTTCTACGTTCAGGGATAATAGACACGGCTACAAAGAATGTTCAGACACTTCAGACTATAGCAATGAGGTCCGATTTACAACAATGCTCTATAGTGGTGTTGCATTTCTCTCGCTATGGAAGTAGCCTTACTTAAGAATGAATCCAAAGAGAAAAATGTCTGAAGATTTGAACCTGCTAGTCGTTGTTGTCGTCCTTATTTCATGTCGTGTTGGCTAAAAAGGCAAAAATTATTAAGGTGCTAAAATATGAGATTTAGTCTTACTGCAAATTTAGTTAAAATAATTAAAACATAATGTGGCGTCTTTTAAAATGATTAACATAGTATACGTGTTTACTTATATTCATAAAATCTATCTTATGTATCTTATCTTATCTATAAATGTCATCTTGTTTACTTAATTAGTTTTGCAATGAGATATCCCGTTTATAACAATGTCATCTTGTTTACTTAATTAGCTTTGCAATGAGATTTCTCGTTTATAACAATGTCGTCTCGTTTACTTAATTAGTTTTGCAATGAGATTTCTCTAGTGACTAATTATGTGGAAGGCACACTCATTTCAGTAGTATTCTCGACCTTTCATAAATGTGCGCCTAGGCTGCATTTGCTAGGTTGAAAGATCTTCTCAATTTTATAGCACTATATTTATTATTAACCGCAACTTAGGGGCTATTCCTATAGAAGTGTTCCAACAGTTTCGAGTTAGATACACCACAACAAAAATAGTGTGTTACATGAATAGTCATAACCTGGTTATGGCTCTGTTGTATGAATGCTTGTAAAGTTTATTAATTAAATAAATATAAATAAATAAAGTCTCTCGCAACACAGTATTAAGATAAAAGACAGAAGATTTAAAAAAAAGTGAGCGCATTCTATTATTAAAGGGTATTAAGTAATTACTAAAACAATTATTATAACTTACATTTTATGAATAGCATGTCTGGATCTTGTTATAAATATTTCCAGATATTCTAAAATGCAGTAGCGGCTCAAGTTTGTGCAAAAGGAAGACAAAGTTACAAAGATATAGTAGGGCCATAATTATGCAGGTAAGTTTTAAGTGTATTACAAGTTGACACACCAATTTGAGTGGCGAAACTGTACCGTATGTGATTGTTTAGCATGGATTTTGGATTCGATTCTCGAGTCAGGTAAAAAGCTATTGGCTAAAGAAATGTCTGAAACCGTGCTTAGTAAACGGCAATAGGGTCCCCCTAATTACATGACACCTAAAATGATAGCTGACTAAATATGGATGTAATACATTTCAGCCTTGTATTATATGATATAGGTGTAATACTGAATATATGATTTTTCACCTTAAATGAATATTTCAGCATTACCCTCTATACCGAGAGTCTGACAGTATCTGCACGGAGCCAGACGCAGCTCCTTTGCCAGAGAGAAACAACATATTCGAGGAGCGCTGGGACTGCCTGTCTAGAGAATCCACTGAATACTTAGTAGAGAGCCTTCACCCGCGGGCGGCGTTCGGCGGCCACACTCACCACAGCTGCGTCGTGCGACACAGCTTCGTGCCGACGTCAGATCATAAGATAGAGTTCATCGAGTACACTGTACCGTCATTCTCGTGGAGGAACAGACTTGATCCCAAGTATTATTTGGTAAGTATTTCTGCAGAAGTACTGCGCTTAACAAATAGAGCATATATGAGTGCACGGGTAGCGGATTGGCTTAAGTGTCGGCTCGCCACTGACACCGCGTTGAGTGTTGTGGGTTCGATCACCACAAGGACAATTTGTGTGATCCGTTGTTTAAATGTTTGTAAAGTTCCCTGCGACACAGGAGGTAATCCTAGAGCGGGAGAAAAAGAAAGAAGCAATTTCTTACTTTCATTAGAGAACTTGTTACATATTTAATGCACAATTGTAACAATGTAAAAAATATAAGCGGCATATACATAATATATACCTATATATATATGGACGATGGTTATCGACCATATAACATGGATAAGATCATAAGATCGAGTTCAAAGCTCACAAAATGAAGGTTCGTTTGCGGCCGTCTCGCTCGAAGAAGTGGATCTATGGATATCCTTGTGTGTTTGTTTATAATAATATGTAAACAAATAGCCTGAAATTTCTAAAATAGGCTCTAATGTCGAATTTATCGGTTCCTTTCGCAAGCAGTTATACAACCGTTGACAACTCAGGAACAAGACTTAAGTTATACTAAGTAATTTTAAGAAGATAGCATTACAAAGCCGTCCATATTTATCCAGATAAGTTTCACATGTTTTCCTATTAAAATATAACTTAAAATGTAACTTACCAGGTAACAATTACGCTATATGAAGTTAAAGTATCAAAATGTGCCATGCCTCGTGAGTGGACCATGCAGATCACTGCGATACTGATGACCCTGGCGCTGCTGGTCTACCTGAGATATTTCGGCTCCAGTGTCAACCCATCCCGTAGAAACTACAAATATTGATGAGTGCTTTTTTTTGTTAAATACTAGCTGCAGCTCGCGGCTTTAGTCGCAAAAATATTCTATCACATACACACAACACCATCTAGCCCAAACTAAACAGAGCTTGTACTATGGGTACTAGACAATGGATAAACATACATATATACTTTTTTATTGTAAATACATACATATTATACATAGAAACACCCAGACCAAGACAAACACATAAATGTTTGACTTGTGTGGAAATCGAACCCGCAGCCTCAGGCGTGGCATTGAGTTACACTGACCACTACGCCATAGAGGCCGACATATGATGAAAAACATCATATCATATAACAGTAAATCTTTATTAAATAAAATAATATAACTTTCTAAGCATAAAGGATTTTTAAAATCGGTTAAGTAGTTTTTGAGTTAAATCATTAAAACTAACAAACAAACAAACAAAAATTCAAATCTTTCCTCTTTATAATATTAGTATAGATTGTTTTCTAAAGCTTTTTCTGTAGATTTTAAACATGTTGATATTTTTTTAAACTTAATGAATGTTTTGGTTTCAGGTCGGGCAAGAAAGTGTAAGCTTAATTAACTATAAAGATAGAAAGATAGCATTGATATTCTCATTGCAATCTCATGTAAATTGTATAATATACACTTAAATTACAGCTTTTTATCAAAAAAACATTATTTTATTTTATTGCCTCTGTTACCTGGATTAAATTTGTCATGCGTGGACACTAATAAAATAACTGAGCGACGGAGCTTTGCTAAACTAACGAAAGGGTGGTATATTTTACATGTCGCTCTATCGCTGTGTCGAAGAGAACTTTGCAAACATACAAGCATCAGATACAAAGAATATCCAGATTGGGCATAACTGCTTGTGATGTGGGTACACAATTTATGTCAAATCCAAAATACTTTTAACAAATTGGCAATGGTGAGGTTTTGCTACTAGAGTGGTGTATAGGTACCACTGGTGTGTAGCCAGCAGAAATGGACAGCTTTAACACAAAAGGACAATACAAAATATATAATATTACTAGCTGACCCGACAGACGCGACGTCGTGCGTCGTCCTGTCTTAGACGAACTGTCAAACTCGCGAGGTTAAAATAGTCGTTAAGTTTTCTGAAATTGTCCAATTTTCTGCGCAATTTTCTTAACTTTTTTCCCGTAAGAACCTTCTACAAAGTATTAGAAAACTTAAAAAAAAGATGATTGAAATAGGTGAAGTCGTTCTCAAGTTATGGCGTGACCAAGGGAAACAGGGATATTCATTTATATATATATTAAGATTAAGACGGTTAATGCTAAAGAAAATAGAAAGAAAGTTAGGAACGTACCTACCTAAGTATCTGTTCTGCGACACGAAATTAGTTACAGTTTAGTAAACCGACGTATTTTATTACTCTGTGATTACTACTGTTAGTTCGTATTCGTTCGTTCGTATAGGTAGGTACGTTCAAAAGTACCGTTTTGAAGCTGACAGTACAAAGATTTAATCATTTTAATCCACCTTCCACAAATAGACAGCGTTAGACCGTAGGACTGCCACGCAGAGGTCTTGAGTTCGATACCACGTCACACGTATCTGACTTTTTTATTATAATAATAATACATACATAGATTTACGCCTGTTTCCCAGAGGGGTAGGCAGAGACTACGGATTTCCATTTGCTACGATCGTGACACACTTCCCTGGCTTCATTCACTTTCATCACATTCCTCATACGCGCTCGCCGGCTTAAGGTGCTCTTAACCTGGCCTTTGTCCAGAACGTCTCCGATCTGATCGGGAAACGTTCGCCTAGGTCTGCCTCTTACGACTGTTCCATTGACACTAGCCTTATAAACTTTCTTAGCCAGTCTTTTGTCGTCCATTCTTTCAAATATGTCTCTCAGCGCTCTCATTTCTACAGCACTTACTCTGCTCTCATGCTTCTTTTGCCATACCCAACTTTCACTTCCATGCATAAGTGTAGGCACTAATAGTCCTCTATGAACAGTCAAACGTGCCTTTTCGGATACATTTTGACTGTTCATAAAAGCATAATAATAATAATATAAAGTGTCCCGAAACTCAACGATAACCTGGTACCTTATAAACCATAACTCGTCAAAACTTAATTTATTTTACTTATTTAACAATTTTCAAAATTATGTAATATAGCGTCAAATAAACAACGCGTAAAAAGCCGTATATAGTAGTTTAATTTCAATTAGTTAACAATGTTTATTACTTTGATTTGTGGTTGCGATTAATAGCACTATTATTTGAGATTACATGATTAAAAAAATCACTGTAAAATTGTGATCACAATACTTAAAAATGCGACCAAGAGTGTCAAATTTTCAACTTTTTCGAATAATGTCTTTAATAGCTTGACTAAGCGACATGGTTTTTTTTTTTTTTCATATCTGGTGTACCTTGGCCTCTCTCCTGGTACCAGGTTATCGTTGAGTTTCGGGACATCCTGTATATATATATATATATATATATATATATATATATATATATATATATATGTTGGATATAGAGTGCCTCAGTAACCTCATCGATAGACATAATGCGGGCGTACAATAGGGTGATCGTGATCAAAGTGAAACAATAAATGCACACTGATCACTTTTATTGTCTTCACAATAAATTAATAATAATTTATCTTTATTTCAGACCAGACTGATCCATACATTTTTACAAATGAAAAGAAAAGAAAAGCGTTAGTAGGGTTAGTAGTTCACACGGAAGTAAAATAAAAATAAAAATAAGGTGTTAGCAATGTGTTAGTAAACAAAATATGTCACATAATAAATAATTAAAAACTATTTCCTATTTCTAAGCAGGTGTACACCTGCCCAGTAGACAGTAAACGGACTGTCTATCTTGCACGCTAACGTTCTGAGGACAGCGTTGGTGCTACCACGGACCCTGCTCATCATCGAGGCAGTTCTTTTCCTGATGATGGAGAAGAAATCATCAATGACAGCATCCGCAAACATTGCCGAAGCACTGCAGTACCTGGGTTTCCTCAACACTGCCCTCAGAGCGTCATTGTACTGAACCCTCAGGGCGTTGTAAGCCCGCCGCGTAAAGTTGATCCACAGACTGCACGTGTAAAAGGATTGGCAGTAGGCTCTGAATAGTAACAGTTTCACATCTGTGGTACAACGTGCAAATCTGCGGGCCAACATATTGCAGCGGACTGCCAACGCCCTCCTTTCCCTCTCCAGGTCCTCATCATCCTGTAGCCGATCTGTCAGCATGTGACCCAAATATTTTACTTTAGGCACCCTCTCTAGTGCCGACCCACCGATCTTAATTGGCGGCACGTTTGATGGAGCCTTGTTCCCTGCTTTGCACAGCATGAGAACACTTTTACTAGCATTATATTTGAGTCCATGTGACAGGGCATACTATTCACAAATGCTCAGAAGTCTTCTGAGCGCACTTACTGACGGGCTCAACAGAACCATGTCATCCGCATAACTAATATTGTTAATCATTCTGCCGTCTACTGAACATCCGACCATGGTTCCGCTGAGCCTGCCAATCAGCTGGTTAACAAACAGGTTAAACAAACTCGGGGAGGTCAACCCGCCTTGCCTTACACCACATTTCAGATTGTATTCCTGACTATGCGAGTTTCCCCATCTGACAGCATTCTTTTGATTACTGTACCAATACTTGAGGAGAGATACCTGCTGCCTCGCCACAGTGGTCTCCTCAAGCAGTTTATGCCAAAGAATATCATAAGACACCAGGTCGAAGGCCCTCGACAGATCAAGAAAACACGCATATACTGGTGTTTTTCTGTCGGTATCTCTCAGGTCGGTATTCTCACAGTTTGTTTAACACACATAATTGCCATTTCCGTTGAGAGGTTAGGTCTGAAGCCAAACTGCAAGTCATGTAACTGAAGGTGTTCGCTCAGCTGTACGTTTATGAGACTGTCAAGGACCTTCGCCATGGTTGTGGCCAGTGATATCGGGCGGTAATTATGCTTGTCAGATGGATCCCCGGTTTTGTTTTTTATTACTGGAACTACAACCGTTTTCATCATATCATCCGGAATAAAAGAATGACCGATACAAAAATTAAACAGCATGTTCAGGACTCTGGGCAGATGTACACCTGCATAACGCAGATGTTCTATACTTATACCGTCATGACCTGGTGATTTTCCACGCTTCATTTTTTTTATGACCTTCCTCACGTCTGATGGCATAATTTGACTGTATTTCTCACCAGGTCTGACGTCTGGTTTACTTAAGTTACTAAAGTCACAGGGCATTGGTTCAACAGTAAACAGATCTTTAAAAACATTCGCAATATTTTGATCCCCAACTGCACTGTCGACGCTCACAGGAACACTCGGCCTAGGATTCAAGTGCCCCGTATTTTTCCAAAAACTGCTAAAATCTTTAGCCTTATGCTTTGCTGCCAGTATATCCATTTTTATTTGCTCGGTATTATCCTGGCACCATTTCAGTTTTTTTTTAAACTCTTTTCGTGTTTCACACATACTCAGATACTGTGGTCCCGCGCGCGGCTTCCCTTGTAGAACCCAGTTACTGAAACTAAGCCGAGCCTTCCTATGAGATTCACCTACATGCTTGTTCCACCCTATAATACACATCTTTTTATTCATTTTTCTAGCACTTCGAGTTTTTCCCGAGGCATCACTCAAGACAGACTTAATGTTAGCGTACATTGTATTAACTACGCGCCTATGATCTACATTGTCACACATAAAGTCACAGCAGTCCCGCAATTCCACTGGAAAATCTATATTACGTAGTGCCCCGTTGCATAGCTCCCTATACATCATATACATCACGGGAGCTCTTATTCACAATTATAAAGTAGAAATGTTTAGTAATTTACTTTTTATGGACTTACAATACTATGATTATGCATACTTCTTTGATACAAATCGCAATCTCACCTTGGACATGTTTTCATACAAGACAGGCAAACTAAATAGGCTGGGTGTTAAGTGCATTTTTGAAAGTATTTTCTCTCGCCTGTCTTTTGACATCCAAAATTTCCCTATAGTTTATGATTACACTAATTCAACATTATCATCGACGTGTGAAGTATACACTACTCAAAATAAGTTTTTTCGTCCCACCCCTAAACACCCAACTTCACGATGATAAATGTCAATTTATATTATTCCATCAGAACATAGCAGGAATATTACATAAATTAGATTTTTTTGAAATAACTCTTACTGAGCTAAGTAAGGAGATAGGTGTTATAGATTTTATATGTCTCAGCGAAACTTTTATTCAATCCGGACATGAACTTAATTTAAAACTTACAAACTACAAGTTAGCTGCGAATTACTCACGAGCTAATAAAAAGCGGGGTGGTACTTGCATATTGGTGAGAGAAGGGTTAATTTATAATACACTATCATTTACAAAGGAAATATCCAAAGATTATTGTTTTGAATGCTGTGGTATAGAAGTTCGTAATCACAATTTGATTCTAATATGTGTATATAGAATTCCTGGCGCCGATACTAGTGATTTTATTAAAAAAATGGAAGCACTATTATATAAATTAACTCACAAAAGTAGAAATCGCATTGTGATATGCGGAGACTGGAATATAGATATACTAAAAAACTCTTCTCAAACCAGGGAATTAATATCTGTCCTAAATAGCTTCAATTTTTTGACACATGTAGAAAAACCTACTAGACTAAAATCCTGTATCGATCAGATAGCCAGTAACATCCCAACTAGTGACATTAAAAGTAGCATACATAAACTAGCTCTATCAGATCATGATACTGGACAGTCTATAACATTTTATCTACCAATAGTAAAGAATAATAAGACAAAATCTAACTTCTTTTATGAAGTAAGAAGAGACTACAGCAAAAGCAATACAATAAAATTTCTACAGTGCGTATCAGCGTTAACTTTTAGTGAAATATATGAAGAAACAGACTGCAACAAAATATTTAATAGGTTTCATGACTTGTTCGTGTTATTCTACAAATTATGTTTTCCCGAAATAATAGTTAAAAAATATAACACGCCGTTAAAAAATAAATGGATCAGTAGAGGCATAAAGATATCTTGCATAAGAAAGAGAATATTATACTATAACTACCAAAATGATGCCTTAAGCAAAAAATATCATAAGTCAAGATACATGACATATACTAAAATTCTAAAAAGGTGCATATCCAATTCGCAATTAATTAATAACAAAAAATATATAAATAGTTCTAAAAACAAATGTAAAGCGACATGGTCTGTTATAAAAAAAAAGATTAGTAATGACGAAAATAGCAAAAGTGACATCCAAGAGTTAATAATAAATAAAAAAATAATTAATGATCCTATTGACATGTGTAATAAATTCAATGAATACTTTATAGACCTAGCTAATGAAAATCCTAGCAGAATCAATCTTAATAATGAAAACATCAGAATCAATCCTAATCCTAATAGTATTTTTCTGGCTCCAGTAACAGAACAAGATATCATTAAAATTATCAATTCTCTAAATGATACCAATGCAACTGGATATGATGAAATAACAACGAAAATAATAAAATTAAGTAGTAAACACTTAGCAGCACCATTAAGTTATATAATCAATTTGTCGTTTGAAATGGGAATATTTCCTACAAGATTGAAACAATCAATTGTAAAACCGCTATTTAAAAAAGGTAATCGAACGGATATCTCCAATTATAGGCCAATTACTTTAATACCTATAATAGCAAAGATTTTTGAAAAAGCTATGAAGGAAAAATTAATGAGTTTCATAGATAAAAATAAATTACTTACAGATAATCAATTTGGCTTTAGGAAAAGTAGTTCGACCTCACTTGCGTGTTTCACTTTAGTCAAACAAATAACTGAAGCCCTTAATGATAAAATGTCTGTAATATCAGTGTTTTTAGACATGAGCAAAGCATTCGATTTTGTTCCACATTCTCGCCTACTTTGTAAAATGGAGAAATATGGAATAAGAGGCAAAGCGTATGATTGGGTTAAAAGTTATTTATCGGGTCGTCAACAACGGACTGTATTAGCAAAAATTGAAAATAACAAGAAAAATATATACAGTTCAATATCCAAAAATAATAACTATGGTGTTCCGCAAGGAAGTGTGTTAGGACCTCTATTTTTTATCATATATATAAATGATTTATGCGAATTCCTAAAACATAATTGCACATTATTTGCGGACGACACAACCCTAACCATTAAAGCTTGGAACAAAAATGGATTAGAAATCGACACCAATAATGAAATACAAACTGCAATAAAATGGCTTGAATGGAATAATTTACACGTTAACATGAGCAAAACGAAATTAGTGCAATTTCGGTCATCAAATTCTTTTGTGGAACCTCCTAAAATACAATATGACATCACAGTATTGGAACCAGTAACATCCTCACTATTTTTGGGCATAATAATGGACGAAAAACTAAATTGGAGTGAGCAAGTAAACAAAGTTTGTACTCGGCTTGACAAATTTGTGTTTGCTTTGCGAAAGCTTAGGCTAATTGCTGGCAAAGAAACAGCACTTAACGCTTACCATGGTTATATTTCTTCAGTGCTGCGTTATGGACTTGTTATATGGGGTAACTCAGTGGACGTAAACAGAGCATTCATTGCGCAAAAGAAATGTGTCAGAGCGGTTTCTGAAGCGGAATACTTAGATCACTGTAAGCCACTTTTTAAAGCACTAAAGATACTTCCAATTCCCTGTCTTTACATTTTTGAGATTTGTTTGTTCGTTAAAAGACACTCATATCTGTTTCCTTTGTATGAACACAAGTCCAAGAGAGTTGAAATCAAAAATCCAGGGAAATTACTTGTACCTAACCAAAGACTGCACTTGTATAGCAGAAACTCTAATTGTATGGCAATCAAAATATTCAACAAATTACCTCCAGAAATAAGAATATTACCAACCAATAAATTTAAGAAAATCATATTTGCTTGGCTTTTAGACAAATGTTTCTACTCAGTCACTGAATTTTTTTAACCACTGACATTGTATTTATATTTATTGACATTATATGTACTTAATCTGACATAATTATTCTTATTTTGATTTGCCTATTAATATTTTATTTATATTGTGACTTACATAATAACAAATATTGACATTATTTTGTTTTGTTTTTAACTTTTAATTTTGTATTGTTGATTTTATAATAATTTTAAATTAATCTATTTGTTGGTTAATATAATTTGACTTTGTATTTGAATTGTAATTAGACATTTTAATTTAAATTGGATATTTCTACACCGGCATCGGTAGTATATGTGAAACTTTTAACTAAGATTTAAGAACTTCATGTACCATATACTCAGAAATAAATGACATTCATTCATTCATTCATTCATTCATTCATTCATTCATTCATTCATTCATTCATTATATTTACAAATTTGTTCCTCGTTTCTTATCCCCCATAATATTCTGTTTTCTATCTCTTTGTTTACAATAGTTTTACTCGGTACTCTCTTAAGATTACACGTGATTTCCAATGGAAAGTGGTCTGACCATGACACTTCATACAACACTTTAATACTTTCAATTGTTTGAAATGCCATTGACGTAGCCAGGCAATGATCTAACCATCTTACAGTTCCGTGAGCCTCACTTAAATAAGTATACGTGTTCAGACAACTAGGTAATAAATCTACGTCAGCGCATGACCAACTTTGTTCATCACAAAAATTCAGCATTTCATTAAAAAACAATTCCTTCGGATGTGCATTGAAGTCACCCATAATAAATACTGTATCTACATTATAATCGTCAATTACCGCATTCATTTCCGAGAGACACGCGGTAAATTCAGATAGGTTATCCTGACAGTCCGTAGGCATATACACTGAGAACACTAACATTGATTGACACTGACTCACGCATTTAATTGCCGTAATGCGCACATTATTACACTTAATAATCTCGACACTACTAAACGCACTCTTTCGCCATAGTAGGGCCACCCCACCATACGGCCTCCCCCGCAAATTAACAGGAATGTCTTGCACGAAACGAATGACAGTTCCTAGCGAGGAGGTCCGCACTCGCCGACGGTAAAATTATTCCCCGTCACCGTCTGCCCATTGCATTGATGCTATTAGAGTATTCAGGGCAGACGCCGTTTTTCATCCATAGTTAGCAATATACCCGTCCACCAAACACCCATACCATATATCCATACGTAGCAATAGTCTTTAACGCATTATCAGCCGGCGGGCATGAGCCAGGTTCGTAGCTGGTAACCGTTAGGTTTATAGATCAACCGGCAGGCATAAGCCAGGTCCGTAGCTGGGGTTATATTGAAACACGTAGACTGATTCAACTGAGAATATACTTAAATTTTTAAGCCTTATTATATACCATTTATTGTTCATGCAAGTAACGCTAGCACTAATGTGTACAATAATCGTTTGCACCAATCAGCGGCAAGTAAATAACATTATACAATTTTACGAGGCATTCTTGAGCGTGTGTGCGTGCGGCGCGACGACTATAAATACTGCCACGTATAAAAACAGCAACCAACTTCGCGCGTCGCTTAGTCTGTAGATTGGTTCCGTCGCGGCTAGTTGTATGATGCTCCGTTCGATCGCCTTCGCGCGTCGCTTGGTTTCGGCGCGGCTAGATGAATGATGCTCCGTTCGATTCCAGGTTCCGCATAAACTTATATGTTGTTTGTGCGTATATACATACGCCACAAGTCCTATGCCTGCTGCGGCTAGTGCCGCTGGGGGTGGTTCATTCCACCTTTGATTGAAACTCTCGAAGGGCCTCTTCACGTTGGATCCATGTCTCCGTGTAAGCCTCCCAAAGAGCTAGGTACATACATAATAAACATAGAAACACCCAGACCAAGACAAACATCCATGTTCATGCACACAAATGTTTGACTTGTGTGGTAATCGACCCCGCGACCTCAGGCGTGGCAGCCAGTTATTTTTTAAATATCATTCATCATTGAAATTAAACAAATTTATACAGATTTTATCGCGTTGTTTATTTTTTGTAAAACACTATTATTACATCATTTTGAAAATTTTATCTACTACTCACAGTTTTACTAGTTACTGTTTACTTCTAATTAAGCTATTTAAATTATAAATCTGGTTTTCAGCGGCCATGTTCACGGGAAGACTCCCCGTGAACCCGGCTGCTGTAAAGAAACCGAAACGTCGGGGAAAGTGTAAAATTAAATCTTAATAGGTCTCTCTGTTCTCAAAACAGGATTGTTCTCTGGCAATTTCTATAATAATATAAGACAAATATAATTTTACTACGCAACAAAGAAGACTAATCACATATCGGCAGATATCGCCTTACTAGTGTGGTCTCAAATCTATGTGAAGTGTTTATCAAAGTATTGTAAAACCGAATATTAAGCACGTAATTCCTCCATCGATCTTCTAAACAGCCTAGATTTTGTATTGTCCTCTTAATCACCGACAATCATCAGTTTTAAATCACTTCATTGAAAATATCAAGAATACAATTTTCTACTGTAACTTATATTCGTAGAATACTAGAAGGCTTTCAACAACTTTAAATGTACCGCTCTAGACGTTCTTCAATCCTTTATAAAACTTATACACTCATTTACACACACACATACATACACACACTCCATACCTCACACACTATCATAAATACTCACCATAACTAACCCAAACATCCACTCACTCACACCACTCTCACATCTATTTATTCATGCATATTAGTTATTTGTAATAGTTAAGTTCTAGGTATATGACAATCCGTATAGTTTGATGGCCACGACACAGGCTGTGCCTAGTGTGGCTGTCACAGTAAATGTTAATATAATATGTGTAACTTAACTGAAATAAACATTATTATTATTATTATTACTTAACTGTTGAAATTATATTATAGGCACTCAAAAAACACTAATTACATCCCACGGATTAAATACATTTTATACAAAAAATATATCGCAATATGTACCTACTATTACCGTTATACATATAAGTACCACCAGTCCATACTTTCACGTCCATACAGGAGACTTGCAAGGTGACCAGTCTTCTCGGAAACCCTTTTTGGGAGAAGCGTACTATCTTCTTAGAGCGGCGATTTACCAATCTACATCTAACGATGATATTGTTCTCTTCTATTCACTCTTTAATAGCTGAGAACCCGAATAGCTGAGCTACTAATTTTCTCTACTATACGAGTCAGGTCGGCCGCGTAATAAACATGACAAAACAAGGCTAATGCTTCACTGAAATTGGGGGTGTCGACATTGAGTTATTCTATAAACATATCTTGTCCAAATCTCTTCCAAGCAAGAGTTAACAAACTGTACTAGGTGTATAAATAATTCTGCACCTACTTTATTACAAAACACAAACGAGCAAACGTTGGCCGCTCAGCTTCTGGGATAAAGTTGAACTGGGCTGGTCACCTGTCGCATGCCGGAAGAACAATGTGCGATAATCACTACTTCATCTTCCATGGCATCCACACAGACCGATCTCGGGCCACCCGCATCCGGTGCGTGGCCGCCAACCACTACTACTGGTTCTTAAATGATATGGTGCGATGAGCTAGACTTCTTTCTAATATGACAAAAAGGAAATCGGCAATGCAGGCCTTTGCCCCGCAGTGTAGTTAGTAGTACTTAGTTTAGTTGACCTATGGTACCTAACGTACCTCGAAGCCTTTTACCTGTTATTTATTTATCAGTAGTTTTATTATTTATTCTGACACCAGGCACCTACAAGAGTTAAACGTCTGTGGTTGCTCTTTAGCTGTACCTTTATCAATCGTCCCCAGCGATATACCAATAGATTTCGTTGTAGGTACTATTTCTTCTGCTTCAAAATATGGAATTCACTTATCCTCGAATAGTTTCGAACTTACACACTTTGGTGATATCTAATGAATATATGACTTTTAACCAGCGCGCCGTAGCCCACTGCTATGGCTATGCATGTACGATCGTGCTACCGAACTTAGTTAAATTCTGACAAATTCCACACTGGTTTTTAGTGGTGAACACTTTAAGAGAATTGCAGGGCAGTTATCAGCCATGTTTGCGATGAAATATAGACTGCTGTTACTAACCGATCTCCACTAATCTCATTGTTTAATTATAATCGTACGACAACAGTAGAGTTTGGGAGAATGCCTGCTTCAGTTTGGGTTTCCCCGCAATCGCTTTTGTGCACAACCGAAGATAATATAATATTCGATAGTTACCTACAGCGTATATAATGTGGTAGGTATGTATAGAAAATAGTTTTTTACAAGTTTTATTTACTAGACAAATATGGCGCACTGGTAATTAGATGCAATACCTACATAGAAACCCATATCTATGAGTATGTACTCGTGTTGTCTTTATTTTTTCTTTTTATTAGGCTGTACGAACGGCGCACTGGCTTAAGAAGTCGCCGTGCCACTTCCACCGCGCTGTGAGTCGTGGTTTCGATCCCAACACGGGAGGAACATTGTGTGATCTACAAGTGGTTGTACCGAGTCTCGCTGTTCGTTGTGTCCGTTGTTGAAACAACATAACATTGAAATGTTTGTAACCGCGACACAGGAATTATTTCTAGTGCGGCAGATATTATGTAAACCATTAGGTATCTTACTTTCTAGTCTTATTTGGTAAATAGTCCAATTCTTAAAATTATTTAGTTACTGCTTAGAATAAGGAAAAGAAAGACTAGCCTGTGTGAAAACCTTAGGAGAGGTCCAGTAGTGGACGTCTTTCGGCTGAGATGATGACTGCTTAGAATATATGTATATATATATATGTAACAGGGATGTTGCGAATATTCGCATCCGCATCCGCAATTGCGGAGCTTCCGCATAGTTTTGGACATCTGCATCCGCATCCGCAATAATCAACGCGGATGTTAATGGAGATCCTGATATAGCGTAGGTTACAATAAGAAAGAAATCAGTTGTTCAGTAGTATGTGTTTAATTTATGAACCTGCAAAACAGGCTTGAACCTGCGAAGGCGGTGATATTAGATACTTTTATTAAATAAGATTAACAAATCTCATCAACATCCGCATCCGCAATTGCGGAGGTTCCGCATTGATTTGTACATCCACATCCGCTTGCGCGGATGTGAGTCTTCAAAAATTCGTATCCGCATCCGCGTCCGCGCATGTCAAAAAATCTGCATCCACAAATATGTAATATGTTGGCCTCGATGGCGTAGTGATTAGTGTAACCGACTGCCACGCCCGAGGTCGCGGGTTCGATTCCCGCACAAGTCAAACATTTGTGTGAACATGGATGTTTGTCTTGGTCTGGGTGTTTCTATGTATGATATTTATGTATTTACAAAAAATAAATGTATATACATCTGTATGTTTATCCGTTGTCTAGTATCAATATTACAAGCTCTGCTTAATTTGGGCTTGATGGTGTTGTGTGTATGTGATAGAATATTATTATTATTATTATATACATTTCACAAGTAAGAAAAAAACCTATATAAATTAAGGCTTTGTTTTCAAAGGGCGGGTTACGATAGACACAAAGCAGTTCTTGGTTTTCCTTTGGAGCTATCACTTAGGTATTATTGTCATTATCGGTAGTGCGGATCTAGAATTCCTTAGAGAATTAACCGATAGATGTAAGTAGGTAAAGTAAAGATGAGTAGGTAGGCTATCTGGGAAAGAGGAGAGATTAATAAAATATAAAAATAAGTAGTACATTTTTATTAATGTAATAATTACGATCTAGAAAAATTCTACAGTGTAAAAGTAGTAGGAACATAAGAGTGAACAATGCAATGTCACTTAAGCGAATATTTACAATACAACGCCATATAAATTAATACTGTTATATCTAAGGATACAAAACAAACAAAGAATGACTTAGCTTCCTAAACATAGAGCCGTTGTCCTCTTTAAAAGAATTCAACCAGACTTGGTTACTCAGATAATATCATCATGGTAACAAATACCCACATTCACTGAACCTGAGTCCGCTATCTGTCTCATAAAGCTTCTAAACAATGTCTACTTAAATAAATGCAAATACCCACGATATTAAAACATCCATTACATAGCAACAGACGTTCTAAACAGAAGAAAAGTACACAGTTATTAAATACGTTTTCACAAGAGCGCGCTTATCGTGGCTACTGACATCACCGGTTGAGGTTAACAGTAACAATCATTTCAAAGTACAAATTCTTGGATAAGCAAGTCATGGTTAGTGAATTTATTTATCGTAAAATGCCTGTATCATTTATCGCGGTTTAAGAAACTTTTAATGTGACAATGAACTGATACATCTACGATTAGTGTGTAGCTAGTAGGACAACTAAGTAAGACTGAAGCATGCTGCTTAATAGAAGGCGGACCGCTTTTATGGACTTCAAATCAATGTCAAAGTCACAACTTGTAGTCAGTTTTTATTCTTGTCAACCGAAATGCATCTGTTACTTTAAAGGCAGTAGGTACACATATCTTAACACTTATCTTAAACTAATTATCTAGGCAGTGGTGTGTCCTTCTTCTTAGGACTTATTCGGGAATGTCGCTGAGACGAATACCGCCGGGTAGTCGGTACATACGTTCAGCCATTGGCAGCTCTCCAACGACGAATCGTTCCAAGGCTTTGGTGGCTATGCGCGAGTGGCCCGAGCTCCGGAAGGCTGTGCTCGCGTCCGTGCCCGCATACTCGAACATGATGTCAGCTCCACCAGGATGCTGCAATAAAATAGAAAATATCGTTAATTACATTATTTAAAGAAATAGGATCTGCCATCCTGTACATAACCATTTTAGAAAAGAGAAAACAACGTCGACTATTGTCTCAACTCACCTCATCAAAGAACGTAGTAATATCGTAGACTCGGTCATAAATTACAACCCAGCAGTCTTGCGGCGAATCATGTCGGCTTACTTCCGCCAGGGAGATGATGCGGTCTTTAGCTTCGGGAGAGCCAGGCACAATTGAAGTCTGCCACTGGTTGGGCTTGGGGTCTACCGACCATGGGTTTACTAAACGCAGAGCTGCCATAGTGAGCGCCATCAGGTCAATGTCAGATTGTTCCTGTTGGACGGGCAGCGGCGCTGACAGGTTCATCTCTGGGGCGGTTTGTACGGTTGCCATATTGATGATCAACTTTGTCTTCACTCCGCTTCTTGCAAACTTAAATTCTCGTTGCAAACACGTTAGTCCGATCCACTGATCTAGACACGATTGATCGACCGGCTGCTTGTCACTCTGTAAAGTAATTATGAAACCATATTAGTGACTGTATTTTCACTTATTGGTAGGGCTGTGAGGTGGCTGATTTTATACTAGTGATGGATTATTGGTACAATAAATTCCAAAACATTAATCTGCGGATTTGAAGGATGCCGGCATGCTAATTCATTGTTATGATAGCATATAGTGCCAAGCCGGTAAAACTAGCGATAGTGGCGAGGCAGCCCTGTGATCGAAAGCATCAGAGCGTGAACAGTTAAATACGATACTGTTAACTTGGATCGGGTTACGTCTAGACTCGCCACCACCTAAGTAACACTTTGCAACACTTTCCTATATAAGGCATGCAGATCTGTATGTTTTTCACTTGTAAGCTATCACAACAGCAGATAAGAGCAGCTTGTGCCTGGTGACCCCTAATTTTGTGACAGAGCTTTATCAGAATAATTTTGGTGGTTATTGCCGTCCGAGCCGAATTATCAGTATTTGACGTGAATAAGAATTTCATTGATAAAAAACATCTCAGGCGATGATCTATACTGTGTTAACGTTTCTAATAAAGATCTGCATACTTCCAGCATTAATTATGACGTTAATTGAATGTAGGACTATAATATCTGATTCTAGGAGGTTGTCTGTTTATTAGTATAGAATCGTAATTCAAAACAAATAATATTTACCTTTTAATCGATGCACTCGATCTGAAGGGTTTGGGGTTATCTTTGTTGATGTTCGAATCCCGGGGAATGACTATCACACCAATTGTCACTATGCCACAGCTGTTCGTATTTCAGTTTATTATTCGCGATTATAGGATAATGCATGAGAGCGTAGAACATTGCCACAAACTAATATCGTCTTGTCATCTATCACTTGTGATTTGAGAATGAGTACAGTTGGCAGAGCGCGTAGCTTATATAGGAGCGCGAGCCAGAGCTCGCACGCGCCGGCTGCCGAGATCTGATGTAATGCGCGCCTTATCTTGCGGCGCTTGGCGCGCGCGCAGCACGCCGTTCGCCTCACAAACTGTGGGACCCCTTGTGGACGTATTAACTACCACCTATAGCCATAAGCCATTAATTATCACGACCTTTTATTTATTATTTAACTGATAAACATTATCGTCATTGCGGATCCTCCAATATAATTAGATAGGTACGTTCAGTTTGAAAGAATTTTATTTGACAATAAGTAAATATTGTATTTTATTATACTTATTATTTTTTACAACACGTAGTTATAGGTAGCAATTGGAAAGGATCCCAGTTGCGCGTAGGTAGAAAGGTCGGCTACCCACGTAGGTAGGTACATATGTAGTACATAGGCAAATTTTTTCTAATCAATTGTTTGTATAATAGGTTCGAATTGATTTGCGATGGTGATGACGCTGGGTGAACGAACCTTTGTCACATCGTACGAGCCCCACAAACAAGCGACCGAATTGTCGTCATTTGTTATCAATATTGTTAGTTATTGCAGATTTTTGTTCAACCAAACAAATATGTGACCTGGTTTCCTTAGAATAAGTTATTGAGCTCCATTACGTCGTAACTTAAATGATGATTAAACAGAGATTACATCGTAACTCATTGTTATTAGATTCTATTTATTATTTTCATTATATTTTTTACATGCTTGTGCTTAAGTTTATAGATTCCGGATTTTGATCGTCAAATAAACCGTAATCAAACATGCCGGCCATAATGTTCATGTGCAGCTCGCTTCTATAAAGGAATAGGTAGATACCTACTTGTAGTATTCCTTTGCACAGGCGAGGTGCATATAAATATTTCCTCATTTTAATATATTACTGTCCTATGATAGGATAAAATACTCAAAGAAGAAACAACTTTTATACTAGGTACCAATGATACTGTGTGTAAATTTAAAGTGATGCGCGTTGTCACTAATCTAAGTAGTTGTCCAAATTTGTTTTACAAGAATGCGCTCAGTCCTTTTTATCTTATGAACCCGTAAAACAAATAATTTTGTTTATGTTGAAAATATCCAATATTTATTGAGAGACAGGTGACGTAGACGTTCAAGCATTTTGATGACCCACCGATTTTATAATTCGAATTAAATTAAGTATATAAATCTAAATATTATAATATAATAATGGCGTTCGATAAATGTGTCTGATGAAAATAGTTGTAGCGATTGCAAATTACCTATGCTTAGAAAAATATCACGTAGCTGTAATAAACACCTATCGATTCGGTGGTTTATAAACACTGATGCAATATTCTAATAGGTTGCCAATGGCGGCGCGTGCGACGCTACTGGAAAATAAACACTTTAATCATGACCTCATAGGTTTTTATGGACATCAATATTTTGGGCCTGCCCACCACCCGTTCAGCACCAGGTCCGAGAAGCGGCGCGCGTGTTCCCACGCGCGCCTCTGTGTCGAGTCCGTCTCCCTTCTAGAGAGAGATTCAGTAGGGAATAAGTGAGAAGTGACCATGGGGTAGGTCAAATCGTGCAGTGGCCTGCCGTTTCATACGGCGCGCGGCGGGCCGAAACCTCGGTGGCGTCGCGACTGCATATGCAAGTGATTCGCGCGGCCCCGTCGATAGTGGTTTTGTCGAGGAACACCGTGGTAGGTTTAGTTGGTATTCCGGGAGGTCTATAATCATTTCAACGTCTTTCTTTTACCCCGGTGAGTCCGACATAGCCCCTCCGCCCGCCCCCGCGGAGGGGAATGCGTAAAGGCATATCCGCAGGTAAAAAAAAAAATTATAATCGGACGAGATATGGATATAATGATACATTGGAAGCAAAAGTAGTAATAATATCCTTATTTAAATACATGAATTTGCCTTATAATTATTCTGGCATGCGCAGTTTCATGTTATAGTAATAAGCTGAAGCATTTAATGCTTATAAAGTACGTCAATGTCGAGCCTGAATCATATTTTAAGCAGGTATAATAACAAAATATACATAGGTATGTATCTTTATACATAGCTATGTATATTTTATTGTACATCTTGACCTAAGAAGTTACTTAATGTAACCTAACATTAAACTTGTTAAATAATCAACTGTTCTGTTTCTTTTGTAGAGATGTCTATATAATATGTCACTAGATGTCCCCGTGGTTTCATTCATTTTTATAATTATTGATCTATATATATATATATATATATGCTTGTGTTACATCTACATAAAGTGGCTTTCAATTTCGTGCCACCGTGCAGTTAATGACAAAAAAACTTGACAGAAAGATAAAAATCTACATTTTGTTTTTAGGCGTATACCCAAAACGGTACAATTACCTTGACATTAGCATAATGTCATTGATTTTAAGAGTAACTAGTACTATTATTTTTTAAAGTAGTTATCATCTTACGATTATCTTTTGATAAGTTGTTTAATGCTGAATAATTAAAGGTTTAGTGTGTATAAAAAATAATATCATAGAGGGATAATCATAGAGGGATAAATTTGGTACAATCTGATAAGCAATATAAATGCAAAGTTATCATCTACATATATCTATACTTTGTATCGATCTGATAATAATCTCAATAAACTTTTATTTCAAAGATATAAAAATATATAAAAAATCCTGCGAATTAATTAATCTTATACTCAACAAAATTTTATAACACTCTTCCTTATTTAAATGAATACGCACGCATATAATTATATAATATAAAGTAAAGTGGTAATTTCGGCTAACAATGCGCGATTGGTTAGTCAAATTATCGAACGATTCGAATGTGCTGGTATCTATCATGCCAGTATTACTAATTTTGTTGTTACTAATTAATTATTATTCATATTATAAAAGAATATACAGAATACGATTTAATGGATTTGAGGTATGAGGTTTTATAAGCTTAGTGTCGCTGTAATTCGTGTTCACGTAATGCAATAATAACACTGCACAACAAAATTGTACCTTTTGTCTGATGAATGACTTTTATCACTTGATGTTTACTAATTCGACGACGCTGTTTCTACATATACCCTAATTTTATTTGTAGCAGCTCTTGTTTACGAGTTGCAGCTTCCACTATATTTGCTGATAACTTGTTATCGTTGATAAGTTCCTAAGTAAGAGTTACAGTTGGGGCAATAGTGGTCGGCATTCTGACATGAGTCTGTGCAGTAAGGAACACATACGCACGGCCAGCACAGAAATAGACACAGCAAAAGAGCTATGACGTGGGTCTTAGTTGTAGATTTTCTCGAAACCTTAGTCACGATCACTGCCCTGCATGAAGGACAGGTCACCTGGGAGGGATCAGGACCAACTGGTACTACGTTCATTGTAAGGTCTTGTGTAAAATTTGTGGTTGAATTAAAAAATTAAGTTATTTTTCTTTAACGCAAAGGCACGATCACTCTCAAACAGTATCACCATACAACTGTAGGTTGTACAGACTTGTAACTCTAATATGTAGAAGGTAATATGAGCATATAATATGCAGCAGCAGACATATATATTTATTTATAATAATTAACTACTTCTACGTTCAGGGATAATAGACACGGCTACAAAGAATGTTCAGACACTCCAGACTATACCAATGAGCTCAGATTTACAACAATGCTCTATAGTGGTGTTGCATTTCTCTTTCTTTTTTTTTTCTATAGAAGTAAGGCTACTTCCAGAAAAATGTCAGAAGATTTGAACCTGCTAGTCGTTTTTGTCACGAGAATCTCTAATGGCGAAATATTAAGTACGACATGTCTCTTTATTTCATGTCATGTTGGTTGGAAAAGTATTAAGATGCTAAAATATGAGGTATGCAATCCTTTCGATTTAGTCTTACTGCAAATTTAGTTAAAAATAACTTCAATTCAATTCAAATTCAAAATAAATTTATTCAGATTAGGTTACAAGGTAACACTTATGAATGTCAAAGTTACACTATTTTTTTCTGCGAATTTACATTTACTGCCACGTTCAGCAAAGCAAGGGTGTAGGGCTCATGATAAGAACGGGCAAGAAACTCATGGTCACTCTTTTTAATCGCCAAGTTTTTTTTTACAAATCATAAGAGCTGTAAGGTGCTGCAACCATTTCTCCATGAACTATTACTGAACATACTCAAGCATTTAATAAAATTTGATGGTAGCCTCTAAAGCAGCAGTATGGTAAATAAGAGCATCCACTTACATGTACATTAATAATCAAGGCAAGGCATGATTGTACTCCGTAGTTTAATCTAACTGTTTAAATAAAAATGTAGTAAGTAAATCATCGAATTCCACGATACCAAGGTCGACCAGTCACCACAAGTAGCACCCGTTCACGAGTAAGACGCATGGGCCAGCCATCGCCCCCATATACAACTATATAACTAAAACATTATGTGGCGTCTTTTATAATGATTGACATAATAAGGTGTAAATTACTCATATTCATAAATCTATCTTATTTATTTTATTTTATTGAAATGGTATTGAAAACTTTTTAGTAGTGTCTTAGTGATAAATACTTATTTCTTACCTACTGTTTTATTGCGTTATATCTTAAATCGCAAGGTTTTCTCAATTTCTACATTTCCTTTACTTTATTTTCTTTTCAGTGTAAACATCATTATTATATGAATAATAATCCCGACTATTATAAATTCGAAAGTAACTCTGTCTGTCTGCCTCTTACGCTTTCACGCCTAAACCACAGAACTGATTTTGATGAAATTTGCTACAGAGATAAACTAGACCTTGGAAAAGGACATAGACTACCTTTTGTTGTAAAAAAGGGCATGAGGGGGTTGAAATAGGGGATGAAAGTTTGTATGGGAACTTGTAATTATCTTGCCTAAACCGCAACCGATTTTAATTAAATTTGGTACTAATATATACTAGACCTTGGGAAAGGACATAAGTTACCTTTTGTTGTAAAAAGGGCATGAAGGGGTTGAAATAAGGGATGAAAGTTTTGTAAGGAAATTCGTCATTATCGCGCTTAAAACCGATTTAGATGAAATTTAGTACAAAGATAGGTTAGACCTTAGGAAAGGACATAAGTTACCATTTGTTGTAAAAAAAGGCATGTAGAGGTTGAAATAAGGCATGAAAGTTTATATGGAAGTGCGACATTATCGAAGATAAAACCATGAGACTTTGTATTAAGGCACTTCATAAGAAGTAAATAAGTAAACATTTGTAGCAGCTATTTTAACATTTGGGGATGAACACCTACATGGGGATTAAATAGCAGGACGAAAGTTCGTGTGGAAGCCTACTATTTTTACAATACGTATATTTTCCTGCAAAATAAATGCTGTCTTAATATACACGTCGCGCGAGTACTGGACACGCCAAGTGCCATACACAATGAAAGATGCGCCGTAGGCGTTGCAGCACAGCGTAGTGAGGGAATTTGTAACATTAGCAAAAATGTTGCAGCAGTGTTAGGTGTTGGGTTTGGGATGAATGTACGATGTCCCACAAAAAAGCAATCGAAGCACTATATCGCGCTATGAAAGATATCAAGAGCAACCAGGGTATCATAGGAGGGATGGTGGTACATTTAGCTGGTGACTTTAGACAGACTGCCGGTTATTACTAGGGATACACCGACAGATGAGATAAATGCCTGTTTGCAGGCGTCTGTATTACACGTACAAAAGTTTTGTCTGACTACAAATAAATATGCGAGTACAACTACACAACGAGTCTCACGCAGGACAATATGCGGCTGCTCTTCTAAAAGTCGGAAAATATTGTATGTTGACTGATAACAGACAGTAACGGCATGATTACAATAAGACGTGAATTCTGTCAAATTGTCGATAACACAGATGATTTAAATAATAATGTCTATCCAGATCTACAAATAAGTATGGGTAATCGAAAATGGTTGTGTGACAGGTCAATTTCGGCGCCGACAAATGAGACAGTAGGCCAGATAAACGAACAAATTATGTCAAGTGTTGAGGGAGATGTTGTCCTGTACTCTCAGTTATGTTATGGACACTGAACAAGTGACAACATACTCTATAGAGTATCTCAACTCTTTAGAATTATCAGGAGTGCCTTCCCATAAGTTAAGGCTGTTGGTATTCCAGTCCTGTTAATGAGAAATCTTGACACACCAATGCTTTGTAATGGCACACGGCAACAAATTACTCATCTAGGACGCAATATTATAAAGCTATAATCATGACTATTACTACTATTATTATTATTATTAAACGAAACTGTTTTGCATTGGCAACTCTATGTGGCGTGCTAACGAGTATCATACCCGAAAAATCTTTAGGTATGTTTCAGCAAAGGATGGGAAAACAGAAAACGTAGATTATAACAATGTATTTAATTCAGCTATTTGCAGTAAGCCACAGCATTTATATGTGTATTATTCACAAAGTAGGTTTCTTAAGAAATTAAAAATGCTGCCCAATGTGCGTGTGCGTGGACAAAGTCGCGGGCAAAAGCTAGTAATAAATAAATGTCCTAGCCATATCTGTAAATATTACCTCATTGATAATTGTATATTTACAATGTATGTATGTGCTATAAACGGATAAGCATGTCGTAATTGTAGTGAGCTTGCTAATAACAAATATGTTGCAACAACACTATCGCAAGCATACACCCGGTATAACATTAACTAGTGATAACGATCGCACCGTCACCCGTGTTGTTCAACAACATCCAGCTATTATAATATGTGACGTATGTTTAGCAAAAGCTCAACACAGTGACACCACTCTTGTTTTTATCTATATGTTTATAACAATACGTTCTAAATACAATAAGTTGAAAAGGGGAAGTAGAGAGTGTTAGGAAAAACATTAAAGGATAAGCTTTTAAACAAAAAATATACTACAGTCATCCGATTTTCTTATGAAGAGTGGGTAGTGGGATACTTAGGTATTACCTAATACCTACGAGACAATCTTTGAAAATGTTTGTAAGTAGTAAGAAAGAAATGATAATGGAATTTCTTAAACAGTGGGTTCTATAGTTCTTGTCTACCCTTACTATATAAAATATACAGATGTGAGTTTGTTTACATCGTTGACTACTCGTGTCAGATCAGAAGCATATTATTTATCGAGTGTAATTTGCTTATTAATTGATATTATTATTGATAACTCTCTCAAAAACAAATTGACAATATCACAGCCGTCGAGACGAATAAGGCTGTGGGCTGAGAAATAAACTATCAGAACAGCGAGGTAAGGTATTTCCATCTCCATCTATGGCGCAAATGTATCATAAGATAACGTGTTTGTTTGTATATTGTTTAAATTTACGTTAAAAGCAAGGAGGAACATTAGTCATTACTTAGTAACTTTATGAAACGCGCGCTAAGTGGCGGAAAACAGTTTATATTGGGTTACTTTTAACCTTCGACGCAAATAGTTTCATTTTATATTATAAGTTTGAAGTGTCTGTGTGTCTGACTGTGGCATCGTAGCTCCTAAACGAAGGGACTGATTATTGATAACATTATTTGCAAGAACAAAGTATATCTTTATATATATAAATCTTCTGTGCGTGTGTTTGTAATTAAACTCCTCCTAAACGGTTGGACCGATTTTGATGAAATTGTTTGTGTGTGTTCAAGTCGTTTCGAGAATGGTTTTGATTTGGTTTTTTTTTTAGTTATTATTTCGTCTGTACAGGGCAACGTCTGTCGGAACAGCTAGGTACTGTATATATTTAGTACCTAAAATGGGGTAGTTGTGTATTATGTGGTCTTATATAAAATTCATAGAGCTTGAAACGACTGCTTCTATGGCGCAGTGGTTTAAGTGGTCGCCTCGCCGCTGCCACTGCGCCTAGTGGTGTAGGTTCGAATCTTACACGGGACAAATAATTTGTGAGATCCACAAATGGTTGTTCCGAGTCTGGGTGTTCTTTGTGTCCGTAGGTTGAATGTTTGTAAAGTCCCCCACGACTCAGGAATTGTTCCTAATGCCATTTACAAAAACGATAATATTCACGATTCATGTTCTATAAGTCTTGAAATCAAATACTGCTATTATTTGATTTGATTTGATTTGATTACTTATTTTAATTTGTGGGTTATTCGTAAATAATGATCCGCTCGTCGAGAAAGTCCTGTGAAAGTTCCCTTCTTAGAGAAAACCTGCAAAATAATAACAAATACTATTACTGCGGTTTGTCAGATGAGTAGAAGCTCATATAACTTCTTCTTCTCCCTAGCCTTTATTATTCCCAAGTCACTTGGAGTCGGCTTTTCTCGTCTAACTAGATTTGACTGGATATCAGTTTTTACGCGGAGCGGCTGCCACCTGACCTCCGCAACCCGAAGGCTAACGATACCCTAAGGCTAGATCAGTGTCAGGATATTAGAGGGCACTGACTTCCCAATAACGACTGCCATAGATGTTCATGGCAGCTAGGACCGACGGCTAAACGTGCTCTCCAAAGCACGGAGCAGGCGATAATTGTCAATCAATACGCACATAATTTCGAAAAGTCATATTACTTCCGAAAGTTAGAGGTACGCGACGTGGGTTCGAACCCAAGACCCTCTGCATTGCAGTCTGTTGGTCTCCCCACTGAGCTATCGCTGCTCAAGAAGCTCGTATAACTATCTTTTACATTCCTTTGCCTCAAGTCGTCATCGCACGAGTACCTAACACCTCTAGATCTGGTTATGTACAAGCGATAGTGGGTTATGGTGACTATTTACCGTCGATAGTGATTTACGCGTGGCTTCATGCCTCGTCGGCAATAAAACAAGTAGTCTTGTTAACTCAGCTAATAAATTCACATGATGCTAATCTGTTGCCATTAATGATACAATAATAAATACTTTGCACGTAAAATAATGTAAAATCCCAACTTGTGCCAGTTAATAACACATATTATTATTAACATACAGATATTATTATTGTGGCATATGCATATCTACGTGATGACTGATATCATCTTAATATTTGTATGAACGTCTTTATCACGTAAGTCACGTAGTAATCGATCAATAATCATTATCAACTTTAACAGTTATCTTCTGACATTTCTACTTATTTTTCTACGAAGATGGCTTCGCAATGCATGAAATGTCCGTTAAAATCTATCTCAGCAGTATAAAACGTAGCTGTTTGTAATATGATGAATTACAAACATGACTAGCTTATTGGTATATATGATCTACTGGACGGAAGACAAACCTCGAGAAGCATCAGCACTTGCGCTTACGTTTTTGCTACTGAAGTAATGAGGAAATTAGGACATTATTTTATTGTTGTAGGCACTTAGACACTACATTAAGTGAGGTGCAGTTTTATCCCGAACTGTCAGCTAAAACAAGTCGCAAGTGCACTACTGAGCAAGGGTCAATAATCTAGCTCTATGAAATCATTAATATTATTGTTTGTATACATTTGATTAATTAGAAATGTGTTGCTAGGTCGATACTCAAGACCACTGCAAGACATTGAACTGCGGCCGTATGTGTCCTCGCGATTGTTCCAAGATCAAGGCTAATATCAATGTTTATAGTTGTCTGTTTGTGATACTACTTCGGCCGGTTATCACATCTGAGTGTGACGACAAAGAAAATAACTTTAACGCTGGATGAAAACAATTTACGATGACACGCCTCTTTAAACTTTATACAAACAACAATTGTACTTACGTCATTTCTACGAATTTATAAATAATACACTATTTTGCAGTACTTACAATAGGTATGTATACTGCCTCCGTGGCGCAGCGGTAGTGAATGCGAATGCTGTGTATGAGGTTTCGGGTTTGAATTCCGGGTCAGGCCAACAAACAGTTATTGGGTTTTTCAGTTAAGAAATCTCTATCGCAGCCCGGAGTCAGGAAGTTGGCGGTGTAAGACACCCCCGTGCCTCGGAAAGCACGCAAAGCCGTTGGTCCTGCGCCTGATCTCTCTCCAGTCCTGTCGGATTACTGTCCCATCGGATCATAAGAGTTAAGGGAACAGAGAGTGCACTTGTGTTTGCGCACACACTTGTGCACTATAATATCTTCTGCGTAGTTGGCCAGTCTCCGTTAAGACTGGCCGCCGTGGCCGAAATCGGTCTGGAGGATATTATTATTATTATTATTATATTAATGTATTATTCCTGATGATATTTATGGTATTCATCAGAATCTATAATTGCATGAATAGAACTAGATGGAGTACTACAGCAGATGGTTGAAAAGTAGATAAATTATTATAAAGAAATGAACATGCGACACTAGACTTATTTGTGTATTTTAGAAATCTAGTAATGTGATTAGTTTGTGAGATATCTATATTAAGGTAATTGGCATTTTACTCGTATCTATTTAGACTTAGACATAAAACCAGGATATATTCTATTATTTAATATAAACGAACGGGCAATATATACAGGTAATAAGATTATTTGACAACGAAGGAATACCAAGACTTGGAAAACTAGTGTTGGTAGATATACATTTTTGTTCCGTGTGTGATTCGGACACAATACCGGGCGGAGTGGCAGTGACAAGGCGCTCACTCAAAGGTCTATGTCAGACTTTATGATAACGCACACAAATCAAGCGCATATTAACATAAGCTATACGTTCCTATATGAGTTATAAGCCGACAGTTATTATTAGCCTATATTTATATACATCCTTACTGGACACTGGCCTCAGCCAGGGAAAAACATTTGGATCAATTACAGTCTCTAAAAAAACACCTTGCAATCTGCCTGTCTAAAAACTGTGTTTTCAATTTGATTAATTTTTTGTGGTTTAGCTGGCGCCGTCCCAAGGTTTTATGTTTTAGCAATTTTGGCTTTCAGTTTATCTTTATGTTATACGTAGTTATTTCCTATAATTCTCCACATTTTAGGATAGTTCATAATAGTAAATTATTATTTTGACTATACTACACTCGCGAGCAACCAAATCGACTCAACCTTTTACTGTGCACACATACACCAATTTTACAAAAACTACACTTGGTATTTATGACAACAATATGTCATTTTACAATGTAAAAACAAACTTCATAAAGAAATCTTTTTGTGTCCAATATTTAAATTGTAAATGTTTTCCTTTAGATTAAATATAGTTTTAATGTGAATTTAATACAATAAGTAGCCTGTAATGTGTTTTGTAAAGACTTCCATTTATTGAATAAATAATGTTGAAGTCCTTTATCCTGATATGGACTTCAAAATATTGATACAGTGAATTTAACTGATTAATGAATCGGCAAGGGTGCTGATGTCATACACAAATGTTTACAGAACGGCTTAATAAAAAAAACAAGCTACAACGAACAAGTACATATATAGCTGACATTGATTTGCAAACATATTAAGCTCCCGTTCCGTGTACGGGATAACAATTTTAGATTAAAATTGTTTTAATCCATAAATTAAATACTTTACGTCCCGAAAATATATTATGAGTTATGATCACACCTATATGCTAACTGGTACGTATACATACATGTATTATTTCTATTCTACTTAATATTATTATTTTATTAGTATTTACAATATATTTGCATAATTAATTTTAAAACGAAATAATTTAATATATATTTACAAACGTATTAAAAAAGATAACATAATTACAAAAACACAAATAATTATGATACTAAATATTTACATAAATGGTTTAGGCATCGTAGAATTCTTCAGTATCACTGTCAAGTGGTAACGTTGAATTATACTTAATAAATTAAAAGAATCTCCTTTAAACAAATCATGGTATGGTTTTCTAATAATTTACTTACTCTAAATTTGAATAAAACACTCTTCAATCTTCCTTTCCAGTTATCTAAACTAATTCTCCATCCCAGGATTTCTCTATTAAAGCCCACACCTGTGCTGATAATAATAACTGTGCTTGCCCTGATTTGATTAGAGCAGTAGTTCCCAAAGCGGTCCAGGTGGACTCCTGGGGGTCCACGGGAGACTCGACGGGGATCTACGTTGGTGTGACAAAAAAATGGGCGTTCACAATTTGTAAGCTCATGACAATTTATTTGCTTTCGAATGGTAGAAATGCTGGGGTCCACCGGAACCAGCAAAATTTTGAATATGGTCTATTAGAAAAAAGTCTGGGCACCTCTGGATTAGAGTAACAATGTAACAATGCAGAGTACCTAGGTGTGCAGTGGGTTGACGTGGAAAATACAAATTGAAACCGTTAAAAACAGGACAAGAAATATATAGCAGTTTAATTTCAAAAGGACAAGAAAACTTATACACCTCTTTAAAACCCTACGCGATATCACCTCGCAAGAAAAAGTACGAATGGTCTATCTTTCCCTATGCTAATCCATCGTCCAAGACGCATTCCGGTATGGGAGGTTCCCGAAAGACACACTTACATGAATTGGAACGGGCACAAAGAGCTGTTTTGAAAGTTATGAATAAAAAGTCGATAAGATACCCTACTAAACAATTGTACGCTGACAACAAAGGACTTACTGTTAGATAGCTCTTTGTGCTCAGAACAATATTAAGAATGTATAAAGTTGTTCACCTTTCGGATTTAAGAAAACGTAGCAAGCAGTCGGTCTGCTCGAGCACTCGCTGTAGAACCGCCTTTGCCAGACGTCAGTATAAAAGCCTTGGTTGCAAACTATATAACATACATAACAAAAACCAAAACATTGTGGGACTCAACATCCATGAGGTCAAGTCAATCATAACCAGTTGGCTACTCCAGCTAGATTACGATGAAATGGAAGTGCTCCTCAAGTTCATAGATTAAAAATACACTATATGCACACACACATCCCTTTAATTTAAACAAAATTTTTGTGTGAACACACAAACACACAGTTACCCTAACACACGCACAAACATACACACACACACACACACACACACACACACACACACACACACACACACACACACACACACACACGCACACACACACACACACGCACACGCACACGCACACGCACACGCACACGCACACACATTCTGCTTATTACGTAGAATATTATTATAGTAACTATATTTAGATATAAAATATATTTATACTTACCGACATCAATAAAACCACGTCCACCACTGTGTCTAAATTCTGTGTTCAAATAAACATTTTATTTTTATTTTATTATAATTTAGTATGAGGTGCAAGGCCCATCCTATTTTTGGAAGGGTATTATATATACTTTTAATTGAAAATTTGTCTGTTAGGCCTTATGTTTAAGAAATTTGATATTGTATGTAAATGGAACGATTTGTTATTTATCGGGGAATGCCCATAACTACGTAATGGCCTATCTACTTCGCTGTAATAGGTAGCTATTAAAATGTTATGAATGAATTCAAATACTACGTAAGTAGGCATTCAATATTAATATTTTCCTGCGTATAACGACGTCGTGACTTTTATTGGCAATTAAAATACTGTCCTTTGCACGTTATGATGTAACTTTGCCAATAACTTGCGGTTTTTATACGCATATAAAACTAAATGTTTTGCTAGGAAATTTTTGCGTTATTTATTAATTATCTATGTTTATTTAAGTCTATATTCGCTGGTGATAATTTAAATTTCGAATGACTTGATAGATTGATATTTGGTATCATATTTACACCTGCTAGGTAACTGTAGGAAGCGATGTAGGCAAGTTATAGAAAAAGGACCGATAACGTCAGGCGGACCAACTACGATGTATTTATCTACCTATCTATGCTTATAAATATTACTAGCCTTTGCGCGCGGTTTCGCTCGCATAAAAGTAGTTTAGATGAGGTTAGTAACAGTATTTATTAAAAAATAAAATGCAGCCTCTGTTAATAGATGATAATATAAGTTCCCAAAGGCAAATCCGTCTTTTAGTTTTGAATTATATCTATACAAACAAACAATAATAATAAACAATAATATTATATATAGATATGTGAATATTAGACTTTATATGAAAACTAAATAGATGGGACTATTAAGAGGACCCTGCACCCAAAACAATATCAGAGTTCTTCTATATCGGTTCGTTTGTTCCGGCATCACATAAATACTACTGAACAGATTTAAAAGCGTTTTTCACAGATTGGTAGCTTCGGTGCAACTTTTTTCTATGGTTCTTAGGGGCTATATCTCCTTGTCAGTTCAACTTAACACTTAGGTATATTTTCTCCAACACCACATTTATTAACCTCCAATCTTTCTACGTTAGCATCCACGATTCGCAAGCAGACAATGCAATCCTCTAGAATTTTGACGTAAGTTCAACGTTTATGGACTTTTTAGATTTAAATAATGTTTTTTTGCAATTTAGTGCATTTATGATTACCATAGATTTTTCCTGTTACCTAATTTTAGTAGCAGTATGCAATGTCTACACACATGATGCTATGTTTAAAGTATGATAGATATCGCTTGCTTTTTATTTGTTTAATTTATTTGTTAAGCATAAAGTTGAGACTTGTAATTTGCTAATATTTAGGCCTTGTTTGTAAAGGGCTGATTGAAAATCTACATTAAAAATACTCCCCTATTATCAATACAAGCGTCAATATTGTTCTACGGCATCGATTCGATACACACTTGATAAGGCACGAAGTACTATTAGCCCCATCTATCTTCTACACACTGTAAATGTTGATACCGTTTGAATTTATCATAAAAATCAACATTGCGTAATACTGTTGAAATATTGATCATGCCACCAAGAGAGCTTAACAACACAACTTCAAACTTTCCGCCGTTAATTAAGCAAAATATTTATACAAAAACAATTTAGTCTTGTTTTTATATTTTACGACTGTGTAGACTGTAAATCATGTTTTAGCCAGTCATTTTTTTACGTTCGTCTTAATTTACCAATAGTAGTTATACTTACGGGTGTCTTTCATTTTATTTATTTAACGTGATTTTCTTTAAAGAAGACTCCTCTGTGACAGCACGGAACAGTGCCTTATCAACGCTTCTTAAAGTATCGTTGTAACATGTGCAAGATGGTGACAAAGTATCGTTGTAACAGGTGCAAGATGGTGACAAAGTATCGTTGTAACATGTGTAAGATGGTGACAAAGCTGCTTTAAGAGTCAGTGTGAGGGTCCTGTGCAAGATATAATATTAAGCACAGTAATACGCTAGCTGAGTATTACGTGGTACTCAAACACCGCTGATGAAATGCATACTGCTGTGGTTTTGTAGGTGAGATACACTCTTGCTTGTCTAACCATTAACAATATTTAGTTTTATTATTGTTAGTATTTTATATACATGGATATACACTTGATCTGTTACGTCACTAATAGACCCGACATTTATCTCTACCTTAAATATAACGCAAATCTGAATATTAAGATCACTGGTATTTTGTAATGACTGACGCCTCAACAGTTGGAATCAATTTGAAGCTTATATTGAAGTTATAATGACGGCATTACGTAAGGGACATTGCACGTCGCACTATCTGCTACTTCCAGTCTGCAATATAAAGATCAGGCACGTTCCGGATGGAATTGGAGCAAATATCGGAGGGTGATCTCAGGTCAGAAGTCAGATGATGTCGGGCATACATCGGGACCGTGACTGTCGCGTATATCTACGCTTTTTACGTCGTTATAGTTGTCGGTTAATTATTAAATTAGGTAACTATTTGATTGAACCTCAGTTCAATCAGTTAATAGGAACGCAATGGCAATGTTAACGACATATTCAAAAGTGGAAAGCGACTTATAAAACTATAGACAAAGGCTCAATAGATATTTCTTTACATACATATACATGTATAAATAATCAAAGCCATTAAGAGGCCAATGTGCTATAAACTTCATATTTCAGAGCGAAGCCGCGCCCATAGTCTAGTGTATTTATAAACAATATTCCATAATGTACACTCATGTTAATAGAGGGGTTTATTTCATGTTAACAGATTATATGTGAGGGCGACGTCGACGTGGCAGACCGCAGAGGCGGATGTTCCACACCTCGAATTTATGCACTAACGTTCACACGACGCGACGTGAGTATTGCCTATTAATAGATAAAGTAGCAAAAACGGTGCCGCCACGCCGCCGTCAGTAGGTATACAGATTCTGAATATCATCGTGATCTTGTATCTTTCGGTGTGGTTATAGACCATTTGAATTGCAAATGAAGAACGAGTATACAAGACAATACCTAAGTCGCTTATACAAATATATAAACTTTTTTAGGAATCGAAACTTGTTGCACTAGGTATGAAGTTAATTGGCTTACGAATTATGGTCTTCAATAAGAATAAAAATGTAAAATACAAAATAAAACTACGTACTTACTACACACACGCTGAGTTAGTTTGTGTTTTTGTGCATTCTGTTATTACATTTTATTATTTTTTATATAGCCGCTGCAAATATGTGCCTTTTATTTTTTATCGCGATTCTTAGGAAATTGTAGATACAGTATGAAGTAGGCTATTAAATAAATTTAAATTCTAGTATCTATAACCTAATTGTTAAACACAAATGGCTGTAAAGCTATCAGTCGTATAATTGAATTAGACGAGTCATATAAACTAAGAATCACGAGTTATAGAGTATTGCGGTATCCATTCCCCATACGAGACGAAATGTGCAGCTATGTCGCGATGCACCAACGCAGTGATAGTGGCAATTTTATTAGATTATAATTATTGTTATCACAATAACCCTTATAATGACCTTGACGTTCATAAGAGTTACTTCGTCTAAATACAAAAAAAATTATCATTGATTCGAATAATATTCGAATGCAATTGTATATGCACAATTGCATTCGAAACGAAATTCGAAAAAAGTCTATTCAAATTCGAAGTCAAAAATGAGTGCACGGATGGCGTAGTGGTTTAAGTGGCCGCCTCGCCACTGCCGCCCAGCCGAGTGTTGTGGGTTCGATCCCCACACGTGACAACAGTTTGTGTTATCCCCAAATAGTAGTTCCGAGTCTGGGTGTTCTTTGTGTCAGTTCTATAATGTTACTTTAATCCCCGCGGCACAGGAATTATACACAACGACTGAACACATCAACTTAATATCAGTTCTCACAAAAAAGTAATAAGCTGCTTTTAAAACTATAGACATATCGTGTGACCAGACACATAAAAATATTGTATAGATAAAAAAAAATGTCTGACTTATACCGGTCTAGATGCATGCCATAGATTCCGAACTAAGTGGATAAATATAAGGCCTGCTACTTATAAAAAAGATAGATTTGATGATTTGAAGCACTTGCGCGTTTTTGAAGGTTCCACATAGTTTCACGCAATCCTTCTCCATTTAAACTTTACCTATGGCAAATCATAAACTTTTCCGTGCGCGTAATCTGAATCAAAAGTTATACAAAGTTTTCACTTTATGTATTAATATAAAACTAAAGAGGCTATGTTTGTACATTAGGCCTCGATGGTGTAGTGGTTAGTGTAACCGACTGCCACGCCTGAGGTCGCGGGTGCGATTCCCGCACAAGTCAAACATTTGTGTGCATGAACATGGATGTTTGTCTTGGGCTGGGTGTTTCTATGTATAATATGTATGGATTTACAAAAAAAAAAGTAAATATGTATGTTTATCCGTTGTCTAGTACCCATAGTACAAGCTGTGCTTAGTTAGGGCTAGATGGTGTTGTGTGTGTGATAGAATATTATTATTATTATTCGAGACATTTTCGGAAAACTAATTGAGGTCTACTATTTAAAAATTTGTCAAAAGCTGAAACTGTCTTTATAAAACAATGCTTAGGTTGTTTCTGCCTGCCTGCTCACCTGTTCCTTTCGATACCAGGAACAAATCTCAAAACGGTTTTTGTTACCACATTTCGATAGCCTGAGCTCGACTTGAAATCTTAGTTAATATTTGTTTGAATAAACTGCGATTAAATTTGATTTGATTTGTAATCTTAGAGAAATTCATTCATTTATTTATTCATATGCAATACAAACTTACAGTCTAAAACTGAATCGCTTGTATGCTGTGAAGTTATACATTACTAACACATTATATCTAATCACTGAATGAAAAAATGAAAAACTGAAAAGTTAATAAAATCTTATAAAATAGCAATATTTACTATACTTTAAGTCAAACAGTCAAATAAATTATTAACATGCAATTATAGTAGAATTATTAGAAAAATCATTATTATTATTTACAATACATTAAACAATGTCATACACATCTTTTATTTAAATATTGCAGCATGTCTGCTTTAATCGTACTCGGTTTGCCACAGAATATGTCTGTGTCCGGTTTGTATTGTAGATAATTATTTATATATGTAATCCCCCTAGCGGTAGGGCTGTTACGAGCAAGAGGAAAACGCGAAGCTGGTGGGCAGGTGAGAAGTTGTCGTAGCCGACGTCCAGTACCTCGCAAATAGTTATCGGGAACATACAAATGAATGCACTCCCGCTTTGATGGATTATCAACTTTATTGTTTAGTAACAAGTAATAATGAATTAGGTGCATTAATTCCCTTCTTAGTAGCAAGGTATTGAGACCAACCATTCCTGTCACAAATGTTGATGGATATAAAAACGGATAATATCCATAAGCACGTTTATACAAGTACCGGGCAAATCTACGCTGTATTCTCTCAATCATCACGGTATACAATCGCTCTTTCCAACTATATAATTGCATTATATTCTAACTTGCTATGCACGTAGGTATTATAAAGCAACTTAGTGACATGTATGCCACTGAACTGATAGGATGTTCTCATTATAAAGCCAAAAGACTTGTTCGCCTCTTTACATAATTATCTGCTTAATGTGTTCGCGAAAACTCAACTTGTTGTCCATAATATTGTCTTCTATTTACGCGAATATTATTCATTGAAATTAAACTGCTATATACGGATTTTATCGCGTTGTTTATTTGACACTTTATTACAAAATTTTGAAAATTGTTACACTAATACTATTATTTAACTTTACTAATTTTTAAGCTAATTAAATTATTATTAAACTATTTAGATTTAATTTATTTTTACACTTTCCCCGACGTTTCGGTTGCTTTTCAGCAGCCATGTCATGTCATGTCATGTGCAGCTAAATCCCGTATACTTGTGACACGCCTGTACTGTCGAGCCTTGTACCAGCTAATTCGTACGTCGTTGTGATTGCAGAACGAGATCTAGAAAACGTTATTAGTTTACATTTAGTAACATTGAACGACAGTTTATTTCTTATACTCCATGCCTCAACAGCATCGATATCGTGCTGGAGAGCTACACAATCTGTAACGTTGGCGACAGAGTGGAAGAGCTTTCAATCGTCAGCAAACATCAAACATTCAGTGTTAGTAATAACACTAGGGAGGTCGTTTATCAGAATTAGGAATAAAGTAGGGTTTAACGTACTACCCTGGCTTATACCCGAACGTGTACAATATTCTTGGGATCTATAATGACCCAATTTGATATATTGTTTCAGTCTCTTAGATAATTCGCCGTCAGATTTAGTAGTGGTGTAGTAAAGCCTAATGATAAGAACTTCATTAAAAGGACATCATTATCCACAACTGTCCACAAGACCGAATGGCTCTCGAAAATTGAAATATGCTGCGTCTACTTGACGGCCTGCCTATGCTTCAGTGGTCAAATAATTTACAAACCTAGTATGGTTGATTAAGGCCGAGCGTCCGGGGCGAAACCTATGCTGAGAATCAACCAAATATTTACTAACCTGACCATATATACAATTATTAATGATAGATTCAAAGATCTTCCCAAAAACCGACAATACTGCAATAGGTCTGTAGTTAGTCACATCGGCTGGAGAACCGCCTTTAGGTACCGGAGTTACCCTAGAAAGCTTCCAATTATAGAGATAAACACCCTGCTGATGCTGGAGTGACAGGTTGTAAATGTGTAAGAGAGGCTTTTGCAAGGCAAATAAAGAATCATTAACCATAAACGCCACACGCCGGTATATTATCAGGGCCATAAGAAGATGTAGCTTTAAGACGGCGAATTGCTTGCTTCAATTCCGAAGGATGAATGTGCTGAATACTGATTGCGGACGCAAAACCAGCGTCGTTGTTATCACGCTTAGCTGCTTCACAATCAAGTAACGGAGCATTCGGATGAAATACTGAGCTAAAATACTGGGCAAATGCATCAGCAGCAGCCTGTCCCTCAACAGTTGTGTTATTATAACTATACTAGCTTTACGCGCGGCTCCGCCCGCGTGGTACCTATACCGATAAAAAGTAGCATATGTCCTTTCCCAGGTTTTAAACTATCTTTGTATTAAATTTCATCCAAATCGGTTGAGTGGTTTAGCCGTAAATAGGTAACAGACAGACAGTCAGACAGACCGACAGACAGACAGAGTTACTTTCGAATTTATAATATTAGTAAGGATTCCTTAGCTTGCTGTCTACTTTTACGTTTATCTTTCACAAATTTCCAAAATGTTGATGAGTCGCGAGTTATTTTATTTTCTATCGTATTTGTATATTTTTTAAAAGCTTATTTAATTAGTTCCTTGACCTCAGTTCTACAATATATAAATATTTCTTTGTTGTATAGTAACCCATTAAGCTCGATAATTTTTAAATTAAAATACAGATAAAATACCGAAATAAATAATTATAGATCGTAAAATCCTTAAAGTAGGGGAGACCGGGTACAAAAGTAACGGCGCCGCGGCGGGTCGAAAGTAACAAATGCTCTCTAGGTTTATCCAATGAGCGAAAACCGCTTCCCTGCCGTCAGGCGTCCGCTGCCCGATAGCCAGGAGCGCCCCCCTCACTTGCATTAAGTCGCCGCGTGCGCCACGCGTTGTTAGGTTGTGTGACAAGACGCTACGTGTTTTCACAAATCAAAAGTAAGTTTTCCGACGTTTTCACATTAATTTCACATTAATGTTCACGTAGTCGTAAAAGGATGATATTAATCTGAATGTTTGCATATCTATTCTTGATTAGATTGATTGTACATTGTTTAAATTCGTCTTTGTCTAGCACGTTCCGTTTTAAGGTTATATTACACGTTTTAACAAAAATGAGGAAGGGTACAAAAGTAACATTGCCCTATGGGTACAAAAGTAACATGTTACTTTTGTCCCCGTAATGATTTAATTACCTACATCATATTTTTATGTGTGTCTTTACTTAAACAGAATACCGCGACAACGCATAAGAACTACTGCAAGAGGAACTACCGACACGGAAGTGTATCGAAAAGCGGCTGAAGAGAATTTCAAAGATGGTGCAAAAATTAGAGCCTTGGCAAAAAAATATAATTTTTGCCATGTAACATTATACCTATAGATTTATAAAATTAAAAGCAGGAAATACTAGCGCAGTTTTGCGTACTAAGTAGTAAAGGAAATGGAAAAAAGACAAAGAAGGCACCTAAAGACAAGGAAAATAAATCTGACGACGATTGCTTCTGTCTCGTCTGTTTAGAAACTTTTAGCAATAGTCGACCAAATGAACAATGATACAGTGTATCGAATGTAGAATGTGGTCCCATGCGGAATGTGTGGACGATGATAAGAATTATGTGTGCCATAATTGCAAGTCTAAGTAGGAGAATAATACTGAATAGTCTGATTATAAAAGAACGATTAACATATATTAATTGGTCTCATTACTTAAACTAAGAATAATTTCTAATGATTTTTTTCTTAAAATGTATAATTTATGAGCATTTAAAATTCAGTAGTTTATTTGTGTTATTAATACAAAATCTTTAAATAAATAATTTGTTGATTTATCTTGTAATATTGTATTCATTACCAACCCCTTTGTCCTGTTACTTTTGACCAACAACAGACGATTTTTTTAACTCTCTCTTATTCATATAAAACACACCATACTTAAATAAATCGAGTTACTAGTGTAAAGAACATAAAGTGAATTTATATATGGTTATATTAATTTAATGACAATAATAACACCCAGCCAGAAATCAAGGTAAAAGTACAAAGTGTTACTTTTGTACCCCGTCTCCTCTACTTTAATTTCGACGTGTAACATTCGCATAAACGCTAGACAATATCATATATTATATTTTCAAAACGTATAATTATTATCTATGATAATTAGTGTATAGTGTAACATTTGGCCACCTAATAAAAACACCTCGGCACTCTCGCTCGGCGGCTGATGTAATGTTTTCGTTCAATGTCATCGATAGTTCCTAGTTTTGATGACAACAAACATATCCACAACCGACTGCTGTTATGTAAATCCAATAAATTATTGCTATTTAATTATTTATAGACGTTATTATGAATTGTTTATAAATACCCGCTATTTTATTTACTTATGTTTACGTATTGAACATTGGTTCTTTAAGTCAGTCAGAACTGAACATAACTATGTGCTATAAACATAATTATATTTCGTCATTGAGACCAGAGATTATAAATGTATGTACTATATGCAACTGCATAATTACTCTAGGGACTAATATAAAGTATATTGAACTTCTGATCGACAAGCTTTTGGTCTGCTTGATAGTATCGGTTACTGCAACCACTGTTCCGAGACAGGGAGCGCATTGCCCACCTTCTAAAAGTTTGTATGATTTACTAATAATTGTTTTGGGGCGGTCTGTTCTTTGTGTCAGTTGTTTCAATGTTTGTAAAGTTTAACCACAGGAATTAAACCTAGTGCTGAAACCGACCATACTGCTGCTTTAGAGGCTACCGTAAAATTTTATTAAATGCTTGAGTATGTTCAGTAATAGTTCATGGAGAAATGGTTGCAGCACATTACAGCTCTTATGATTTGTAAATAAAAACTTGGCGATTAAAAAGAGTGGCCATGAGTTGCATGCCCGTTCTTCTCATGAGCCCTACACCCTCGCTTTGCCTATAAAACTTTGTCTATAAAATATACTTATATTGTTGTGCTAGAAACTATTATAATCAGTTAGTCATATCTATCCGAGCAATTATTTTGCGTACGTGATTGTAAACTACATAAAACTTTTATCTATAACCTTCCCAGACGAACGTTACAACTGTTACGAGTTACGACTGGGAAGGTTACATATTATTATTAAAACATGTTTGATACTTTATTGATATTCTAATTTATTAATTGAAATGTCAACAAAGTGTTGAATATGGATTCTATTAATAAATCCTTTGCACATGACTAATTGTATAACTATATGTTAGTACAATGTAATTCTTCTATCAATTAGTTTCCAGACAGTTATCTCTTTTATATATTGTCTGTGTCGGTGGCGCAGCGGTATAGAATGCAACTGCTGTGCTTGAAGTCTCGGGTTCAATTGCTGGGTCTGCCAAAGAGTAATCTGATTATTTTGTGAAGAAATTTTTATTAGAGAAAAGTAGTTTGGGAATGTGCCCCGTGGGCGGCAATAGGTTCGATCCTATTACGTGGGTCCTATAACCATTTTAAAATAAATTAATCTTCTTCTCCCTTAGCCTTTATTATTCCCAAGACACTTGGGGTCGGCTTTTCTAGTCTAACCCGATTTGACTGGATATCAGTTTTTACATGGAGTGGCTGCCACCTGACCTCCGCAACCCGAAGACTAACGATACCCTAAGGCTAGACCAGTGTCAGGATATTAGAGGGTACTGACTTTCCCAATAACGATTGTCATATATGTTCATGGCAACCGGGACCGACGGCTTAACGTGCTTTCCGGGGCACGGAGCAGGCGATAATTGTCAATCAATACGCACATAATTACGACGTGGGTTCGAACCCGAGACCCGAGGCCGAGACTCTGCATTGCAGTCTGTTGGTCTCCCCGCTGAGCTATCGCTGCTATTTTATTTTAAAATAAATTAGTAAATAAATTAAATAAATTAATATTTGTACGCATGGCTGAGATGAACATGGGGATTTGGAGCACAATAGTTTGTCTCAGTTAAAGCTTCTATTCTGCTTAAACTGGGTATATTCGATTAGGGGTGTACTCGGCGCACAAACAAGCCTATGTTGTGTTCCGTCGCGGCGGCGATCATTTGTTTTAGTGGCTTCTTGAGTATATAATCCTTTGAGCCTGTTACTATAATAATGTTCACAACATTTTACGAGAACACAAATCAACACGTTGTACACCTTTAAAGTTATAGCAGCGTAAGATAGCCATATATGTACATTATATACAAATTATGAGATACTAAAATAATGTTGACTACGTGACCATGGCTGCTGAAAAGCAACCGAAACGTCGGGGAAAGTGTAAAAATAAATTAAATCTAAATAGTTTAATAATAATTTAATTAGCTTAAATATTAGTAAAGTTTAATAGTAGTAGAAGTGTAACAATTTTCAAAATTTTGTAATAAAGTGTCAAATAAACAACGCGATAAAATCCGTATATAGCAGTTTAATTTCAATGAATAATGTTGACTAGTTATTTTTATTGTATTAGACGAAAGGAAACACGTGGAAATGCTGGGTGATGCAAGCTAGCACGTTTGTAACGCGAGATTGACATGGCTACCTGCACACAGAGCGCGACGTGCGCGCGCGCCGGTAACGCGTGCCATGGCCAGCGACACGACGCGGGGGGCCTCCGCGCTTCATTCACTCAAACACACACGATGATTCGAGCGAAGCAATAGTTGCATCAGATACATTTCACGTATTAAGCATTAGCGTATTAGACACAGAGACCGAAGTGTAATCAAATCATTTCCTACCGCGTGCACATTGCATGTTAGACAGTTTATAATCTTTATTGCTAATGCTTAAGTTTATTGTGACTAAGTAAATTATCACCTGCCAGCCATTTCTATAGTACTTTTAGTATTAGAGGAAGCGTATAAGGCCATCGTCCACCACCCTGGACCAGTGGCAGACATCACATATCTTCGAGAACATTATGGTGAACTCACAGACATGCAGGTTGTCTCACGATGTTTTTCTTCAAAGTTAAATCGAGCGATAATTAACTATTAAAGACGCACATTGCTTCGAAAATTCAGAGATAACGCACCTAGGCAGCAAACTCGAGTATATTTATAATTTTAGCAAAATTTCGCTTGTGTCAAAAAGTATGTTTCTTTGCGTGATTTTTTTGCGATCTTATAATTATTATCGTACATACAAGCTGACCCGCGCAACTTCGTCTGCTTCACATAAGAGAATTTGCCCCGTTTTTGCATCATTGTTCATTGATGCTCCGCTCCTATTGGTCGTAGCGTGGTGTTATATAGCCTATAGCCTTACTCGATAAATGCATGCTCCAACACTAAAATAATTTTTCAATTTGTACTAGTAGTTCCTGAGATTAGCGCATTCAAACAAACAAACAAACTCTTCAGCTTTATAATATTAGTATAGATAAGAATAACCACCTGCTTTGATATTTAGTTCATCCGCTCAGTTTATTCTTTTGTAAATCGAGTTATTGTCCCGCTACGCGTACGCGTTTAATGTTGCTGCATTATAATTTATAATACTTACGCAAATCATACATACATATGTATAAGATTTTAACAATACATAGGAAAGCATATTTATGTTGCTACATCCATCTGAAACTGTCATGATGGCGGGTTCGATTCCCAAGTCGGGCAAAGTGATAACGGGATTTTCCGTTAAGAATTGAAACATATCTGTTCGAGATATAGCCGTGACACAATGCATGTACTATATGCAGATGCATAGTTACTTCCAGGGGTTTGAACCTAACCATTTTAAAGTTTATTGCACCTGCAGGGACATAATATATGAGTTGTGCTTAAAACAGATATATCAAACGTGCAATTATTTTCCTGTTACTCGACGATCATTAGAAAATACACAGGTCAGGGTAGATAAGAGCCTTCCCCACATTGGTAGTACCCGTATCGGCGCGGGGGTCGCAACAGTGTCTTCACACAGTTCACACACGCATCGCCAGCATGTTAGAAACGCGCCGCGTCGAGGGTGACGTCCGCCTGCCGACGCTTGCGTCAGACACCTCAACACAATATTTCACACGCAGCACTCTCCTATAAACAGTGAAATTTATACATTTTTAATTAGTACTTTCAATGCAGAAATAATCTACAGTTTGAATGATGATTTGCATTGTTAATTAATGACTACACGACGTGTATAGGTACATATTATATTAGGTCATTGTCGTCTTATTAACTAATAAGAAGTATTTTTAGATGTACACAGCAACATTGTTATACTTGCGAAATAAGTAAGTAAACTTGTATCACTATATATTTTAAAATAAAGTTTCTCGCGCGACAGTTTCTCTGTTCACGATAAACTCAAAAACTACTGAACGGATTTGGATGCGGTTTTTACCAATAGACAGAGTGATTCATGAGGGAAGTTTGGGTGTATAATTTGTTAAGGTCCGGCTAAGTATTTTACTACCCGTGCGAAGCCGGAGCGGGTCGCTAGTAGAATAATAAAAGACAACAATTTGCTAATTCATAAAAAAATTTTTTTTGTTAAATGCGCTTAATATAGAATTTGCATTATATTAAGTATAGAATTTCCTAAAATGAAAGCGAAATACCAATTACCCTACTCAGGACTTCGCGATCCATCACAATTATATGAAACTAACGGTTATAGTAATTGTACCTATAGGTATTCATGCCTGATATGAATATAGACTGTCTCGATGGCGAAGCGACTGCTTTGATTTGCCGAAAGTGTAATTAGAATTTTACATACAGACATAGATTCACGCCTGTTTCCCAGAGGGGTAGGCAGAGACTACGGATTTCCATTTGCTACGATCCTGACACACTTCTCTGGCTTCATTCACTTTCATCACATTCCTCATACACGCCCGTCGCGTCGGTTCAAGGTGCTCTTAACCTGGCCTTTGTCCAGAACGCCTCCGATCCGAACGAGAAACGTTCGCCTAGGTCTGCCTCTTGCGACTGTTCCATTCACACTAGCCTTATAAACTTTCTTAGTCAGTCTTTTCTCGTCCATTCTTTCTACATGCCCAAACCAGCTTAACATACTCTTTTCTATTCTTGTCACTATATCCACTATTCTCAGTAAAGTAATATTAGTTAAGTTGTAAATTATGATTGTTGCTTTCACTACTATGAATTATACTGTTAATATAAAATATTAAAAAAAAAACTATTCTCAGTCAATAAATTGTCAATAGCATCACGGCGTCAGTCACGGTGCATGGAGCCAGGTAGTGGTAATCGGAAATAGGTTTGCCATTTACTACCTGGGTCCTAAAACCACAGTTGGCGATGGCGAAAAGTGGGCGTAATGCACCTCTGCCTAATCTAGCGGGAATATAGGCGAAAGACTGTGTACATGTCATATGAATATTAAACAATACTCTCGGCATTATTTTACATTAATATTGGCGAGATCACAATTCTACTTTATCGACAAGCACTTTAAGTTTATTAAGGTTAATTAATTTAAGCTGATTTTATCTCATCAGCCTGATTAGATACATGTTCATAGACTTACAGTTCTAGCTAATGTTTCAAGTTTATGTAATTAATTAATGTGTGGTTGTAAGTTAAAAGCATTACATACATAGACTCACGCCTGTTTCTCGAAGGTAAGACACCATGGATCTTTACATGCTACAACCCAGGGTGTCAAATTAAATTCAAATTAATATTTTTATAAGCCTGTGATTAAGAAAGAAAAATTGTTTGAATTTGAATTTGTCCTAGGGACCTCACCACCATATCATAAAGCATTGTTAATGCTTGCACGAGAATGTGACAAAGCCATATCTATTTTCTGAGTGCCACTACACTCTGTAGCCCGCTGTCTCGTTCTTGCGCATGCAGGGCGTGTGGGAGTGTTGGAATACATATTTTGCTTCTTTCGTACTCATTACATGCTTTATGCTTGCTCGTTGGCTACTCATAAGGATAACTTAGCGTTGCTTCATATATTAAATATTTTTAGAACATCATAATGTTAAGTGTTCATTTTTTACACATACCTTTTCTTAATTTACAGATCACAAACCAAAACCATTATATATACATGATACAAACTATGGCGTAAACGCTGCTGTCCGGGAGAGACGACGAGATATTTCCACTACGTCCTCTCTTTTTCTCTTTTTTTGCAACCAATTTAAAATCGGTTTGCAAAAAAGATTTGACAGTTCAATTTTAGACAAATAATAATTAATTCTAAGTACCGTTAGATTAGAAGCCATTAAGCTGCATGTTACATTTTTTCCTATTTTGATATTGATTATTAAAAGTTGAAAATCTTTTACACTAACGTTTCTCTTTGAAAATTTGCATGCAGTGTTAGGTTTTTGGTGTCATGTTAATAATAAAATTAATGAACCAGTTTGAAGACATGCTCACTTGGATAAATACAGTCTGATTTTTAATATTAATTTATATTATGATGATTCACTATTTAATATTTAAGGACAATGACATAGATATATTTATTTTTGCCTGTCAACGCTGCTTAATTCCGCCTGATCAGTAATATATACTAATATTATAAAGAGGAAAGATTTTGCGAATGCACAAGCGGTTACCGTACCGAGAATTGAAGAAAATAGGTTTACTAGATATAATATTACTAAATCTTATTATCATTAATTATCTTAAAACATTTATTAGAGTAGTAGAGCCTCGCTGATTTCAACATGAATGGGCCGGCTCGACCGGGGAAGGACTACCCTCTCAGAGAATATCGACGTAAAATAGCATCTTATCTTATCTTATCTTATTTCGGGGGCCAATCAGTGTAGATCGGGGACACTTCGACCCAGTGGGATCTTTTGTGTCGGCCCCGAGATCTATCCCTGAGCTATCTCCCTATGAATGTACTGCATCAGTCGCAGCGTACACTTTAGAGGGAGAAGCCTGAAGTCCTCAGGGTTCGGATATGCTAATCCCATCAGACCCATCCTTAGTCCACGCAACGCGTCACATTCACACAGTAGATGTGATATGGACTCGTCCTGTTCACCACAGGCTCTGCAGATCAAATTGTTTGCCAAACCTAATCTGCACAGGAAGTCGTTGGTGCCAAAATGTCCAGTAAACGCTCCTGTGAGCAGGCGTATTTGGCCCTTGTTGTACCCGCAGAACTTCCGGGTGAAGCTCGTGGCTCTGTTTGCAATGAATTTCTTGGAGTGTTCCAGACCCCTAAGGGCCATCCACTCCAGTCTATGTTTATCATTGCCATGTGCATTCATAGCTGCCTTGACGGTACTCTCTGAGAGTCCTACGAATGGCTCGGGGCCAACAAATAGTTGCTCCGAGCCCCTCCTGGCAAATCGATCAGCCTCCTCATTACCCTGCACACCTGCATGCCCCGGAACCCACACCAGCCTGACTGTGTTTTTCCTGCCAAGTGTGTTAAGGGTTTTAACACAGTTCAGGACCAGTCTGGAGTCCACCCTACAGGAGTTCTCAGCCTTAAGAGCAGCTTGACTGTCACTGAGAATATAAACAGCCTTGTCAGTGACATTTTTGTTGATATTCGCCTGCGCACAGGCAATTATAGCATAGGTTTCCGCCTGGAAGACCGTTGCGTATTTGCCCATGCTTTGGCTCACCTTGCAGTCGTTGGCATACATACCAGCGCCCGATCCTGCTTCCATTTTGGAACCATCGGTGTACGTGAGATGTATAAAGATGTAGATGAGACAACCCTTGTTAGGGGATTGTAGACCTTGTCTCCATTCGTCCTTTGTGGGGACCTTTATTTTAAAATTATTTTTGAATATGTGCATTGGTTGCATTTTGTCGCATCCCATGCTCATAATCTCTTTGAGATCCTTTGAAATCTCCAGATTTGTGTGTCGAGTTACCGGCATGTTGACGCTCCACAGCCCATGCACAGATAGTCTATGTAGCGCCTTCATCGCCTCTGACTCCACAACAATGTGTAGCGGCGTTAGGTCCAGCAGGATCTCTAACGCGGCCGTTGGCGTAGTCGGGAACGCCCCTGTTATAGCCATGCAGGCTAATCGCTGCACCTTAGACAGCGCTTTCCTGCATGTTGCTAGTTTCGTTCTTAGCCACCAGACAATGCTTCCATATGTGAGTATGGGTCTTATCATCATCGTGTATAGCCACTTGATGACCTTGGGCTTCAGGCCCCAGGTCTTCCCATAAGTAGAACGAATCATGCCGAAGACCCGCTGGGCCTTCATTATGGCTTTGTCTACATGAGGTTTCCACGTTAGTGTGTTATCCAAGGTCATGCCTAGATACTTCACCTCCGTGGACCATTGCAGCTGTGTACCATACATGGATAGAGTTCCCAACCCTGTCAGATTCCTCTTCCTAGTAAACGGCACAACAGTAGTTTTCCCTGAGTTGATAGATAAATGGTTACTAGTGCACCATTTTTCTACCATAATCAGGGCCGTCTGCATGAGACTGGATACTGTGCTCGGAAATTTTCCATTGACGAGTATCACCAAGTCATCCGCATATCCGACCGTTAAGTACGGACCTTTGTTGAGTCGTTCTAAGAGTGAATTAACCACCAAGCATCATAAGAGTGGTGAGAGTACTCCACCCCGAGGGCAGCCTTTGGTGGTCGTTGCAATCATTTCATCTCCTAACAACTCAGACCTAATAATTCTTCCCCTGAGCATACAATCGATCCACTTGCAAATGGTTGGCTCTATGCCGTGATTTGCCGATGCCACACTAATGGCATCAAAGGTGGTCCGATCGAAAGCTCCCTCAATATCCAGGAATGCAGCAATGGATACTTCCCGGTTATCTAATGCATGTTGTGCCTTATTTACCACAAAATGCAGTGCCGTCTCAATGGATATATATATGTATATAAAATAGCATTATTCCTACTGTTGTGTTTCGTTCGATGAGTGAGAGTGCCGGAGGCCCAATCGCCCTCTTTCCCCCTGCCCGCTTTTTTTCCTTCCCACTTCCTTTCCTAAAGGGTCGGCAACGCGCAAGTGATGACTCTGGTATTGCATGCGTCCATAGGGCTACGGTGACTTCTTACCATCAGGTGGGCCGTATGCTTGCTTGCCACCTTAGCAGTATAATAAACAAAAAATAAATAAAGTGAAATTATCCAATATTCAGTATGCTTGATGGAAGAAGGTAATACGTGCGTTGGCAATGAGTATTAGGTTTCTAAGGTTGGTCATGAATAGGAGGCGATTTGGTCTGTGATGGTATAGCTGCACGGATGGTGTAGTGGTTTAAAAGTGGTGCACTCGCCCCCTCTGCGCCGAGTGTTGTGGGTTCAATCCCCACACAGGGCAATAATATGTGTGGTTCATAAATTATTGTGCTGAGTCCGGATGTTCTTTGAGTCCATCGTATGAATGTGTGTAAAGTCCCCCGTGACACAGAAATTAATCCAAGTTCCTGGGAGATGTCTTTTAGAGTTCGAAAAACTCTTATACAACAGCTTTGTCCGTCCGTCTATCTGTTATACAACTTTCAACTCGAGAACCGTAAGAGCTAGAGACTCGCGGTCAACGCCATTCGACTCAGCATAGTCGATATACCCCCGAAATGACGATGACCTTTGACCTCTGACCTCAAAATCACGTGGTATCACGTGATCTTTGCATATTACTTGAACCATTTTTTCGAACTCTAAGATTAACGGCAATTCATTGCCGATTCTCACTTGTTTAAAAACTAGCTGTACCATGTTAGGGTGGCACCGCAGTCTAGGACGAATTGGTTTATATGGGCAACGTGATGGTGGAAGATATCGGATGAGATTTTAGGACTACTCACCGTGACAATAATCGTTAGATGACGAAGGAAGAACGTCAAACAAGTATTGTAGGTCCGCTTTTATATCAGAAATGAGAGATTGAGAGTCAGACTTTTGAACTATTAAATGACGGAAAAGAAATGGGTTGTCATAGCCAATTCGACGTATATATATTATGCACTGATGGCGTATTAGTTAAAGTGGTTGCCTCGCCACTGCCATTGCGCCGAGGGTTGTAGGTTCGAATCCCACACGGGACATATTGTGTGATCCACAAATTGTCTTTCGGTGTCTGGGTGTTTTTTGTACCCGTTCTTTGAATGTTTGTAACGTAACAATCATACGTAGAGTGGGAGCTGTATTTTTAAATATAAAGTTAAATAAATGTATTGCTTTTATAATACGGTTGTGCCGGTTTGGAACATCGCAGTGCCGTATTAAGGAATCCAAAGCTGAGTTCGGTCAACTTATAAGTATTATAGTCCGTCATGAGCTGAGATTGTAAGCTTATTCAGCTAATTGAACCCAATAGCCGACAAGAGAGCTGGTAGCAATAGAATATCATGAAATGCATGGTATGTCATAAAGAATAAAAAATATACTTTATGCATTAGACTGGTCTTCGTTGGCAAAAATCTTTTAAATTCTTCACCACGTGGTGATTTCATCTACCGAATATATGATGCCACCACATGGTTCAGAATATCCTTGATTTGTTCAGAAAACATGTATGCGAAGTCCACCGATATTATAATGATTGCGACTGGCCCAGTGGACGAGCTAATCCTTTATTTCCACTAATGTCCGTTAGGAATGGAATGTTATGCAATCTATAATAATATGTATATTCACTTCAAGTTTTTTTTACCTTAAATATTAAAATGCCACATTATGTACACTAAAAACAAACGTGAAAGACTGGTGTTGTATAAACTTTAAGCTGTCGCTTATATAACGACATCTTGTGTCTCACTGTTAATAACCTTTGTACAAGTCGTTGGTTTATCATACGCTTCATTACTCCATTTAATTAATACAATAATTTAAATGCAAGCATATTCACGTTTTACGTAATTATGTTATTAGGTTATTACATCATTATGTCTGGGCTGCCCCAATTACTGCCTCGGTGACGTAGCGGCAGTATATGCGAATGCTGAGCATAAGGTCCCGAGTTCAAATCCCGGGTTGGGTAAAGTGTTATTGGGTATTACTGTCAGAAAATCTTAATAGTGAGATTTAGAACCATAGTTGACAAAATGTGGGTGTGGTACATCTCTTTCTACCTTTCCGGAATATAGATGAGAGATGTATGTATTATGGGACGGTTTCATTAAAAATTTAATAATATCGATCCTGTATTCAACTGTCCCACTGCTGGGTACGGGCCTCTTCTCAGTGTGCTAAGGGTTTCATGATACATTGTTGTTCACGCTTTCTTTATTTGTATGAGCCCGTAATGTGCCACTGCGTGGCAAAAGCCTCCTTCATCTCTCTCTATCTAGAGCCGCTAAAGACCGATCGTTACTAGAGGAGTCCTGCTCATCTCGGCATCCTTGTCTGGACCTGCTGCGATGTCAGCTTGCTATCTTGAGGGTTCCATAAGTGAGTTCTTGTCAAGAAATGCCTATGATTGAATTCTGGCTATCCAACTCACTAGTATACAAGCATATGGGTTCGCATGGATAGTGCATGTAGCGGCCTGTCGAATCCTGATTAAAGACTTAAGCGATTATCATGAAAATTTGCATACACGTTGTCATGGGTACAAAAAAGGACGTAGAGAACCTTTCATCTAGAAAAAAGCACTGCTACTAACTTAACGTAACCTTTATTTACGCGAGCGAACGCAGACTAAATCTAGTGTATGCTCGTTTTATTACATTGTTTTATTTATTATAGTGTTTTATTTATTATATTGGTTTATTTATCGTATCGTATTATATGTATATATATTTTCAACTGCCAAATGGCGCAATGGTTTGAATAGTCGTCTCGCCTGGAGGCCGCGTTGAGGGTTGTGCTTCGAATGAGCCACACGGGCAAACATTAGTGTGACTGCACATATGGAGTATGGAGTATATATGGAGTAGCGGTTTAAGTGTTCGCCTCGCCACTGCGCCGAGTATTGTGTGTTCGAATCCCACTCAGGACAAAAAATAGTGTGATCTACAAATGGTTGTTCCGAACCTGGGTGTTCTTTGTGTCCGTTGTTTGAACGTTTGTAAAGTCCCCCGCGGCATAGGAATTATTCCACGAGCAGGAGTTGTCTTTTCTTTAAAAAAATATAGTTGTTCCAAGTCAGGGTTGTGTTACCCGTTGTTTAAATTTTTCGAACGTACCCCTCAATTTAAGAATTGGAGTTGACTTTTCTACCGCGTCTTTGCCTCCATCCCACTAGAGTATACATCTCTGGACTTTGTTTGATGTTTGTAATTGTGAAATAAGTAAATGTGTAGTAATAAAATAGAATGAGACCGAAAATATTTTTATATTAAAATATAATAAAATAGATTAAGACGCAGTTGTATTGTTACGATAGAATACCTTTAAACAATATAAACTCGATTTTATCGGTAGCAGCCTTGAACGAAGTTAGTTTTAATTAAAATATATTTGACCCACTTAACGTACTGAAACATTATCTGCTTTATTTTATCACTTTACAAACCTTTTCAGATTAGTTTTATACTACTGAGACGAATCGTTGTGTAGAGAGCTTGTAGCATCAATTATTTTATTAAATGTTTTTATACTTCTATAGGACACAAGGCTTGCGTCTGCGTGTATGTGTGTGTCATAGTCCTGCCTGGCACTCCTTGAGAATATTGATGCAGTTTATTATACTGCCGTCGTAATCGAGAGGGCAGTAAGTCAGAAAAGGCATTTATAGAAAACAGCGCGCAATTACAATTTTAGCGTTTGTGATAAAACTATATACTCGATTTTTATGTTCTAAATGTCAAAAGAAAAGAAAAATATGTTGTTTATAGTAGAGAAGCATTCCAAAACAGTAATTTAAAAAAATGGCCGTTTTGTCTTACTGCTCTCTCTCGATTACCACGGCAGTATATAGGTAATTCATTTTGCAATTTATAATTAAATATATTGTAAGTATATTTGACTTAAATATTAATTTTTAAAACAAAATATAATATTCTATTAATAAATAAATCTTTTAATTTTATGATCCTCATACACAGATATATATAGATATATGTCCCAGCTATACCAGCTATAGCAGAATATCACTATCCCTTTGGGTTACGAAGGTCGAATGAGAGATTTTGAACAGATCATGGTGAGTCTAGTCGCCAATTCCAAACTTGGAAATAAACAGACTTGAGGGAACAGAAACGGCAATCTAACATAGTACAAAATAAATTCGTAATTCGATTTCAATAATTAAATTCATATGATATATAAACAGTTCTGACCGTATAAGTTTTTAAAGGCTAACATACGTTTCATTAACCCAATTGACAACATTTCAATCAGTTCTCCTAGCGCATTTCTATGACGGATGCGACGAGGATATCGAGGATATTGACATGGATTACTTAAACCGGTATTGTTTATAGCCACTAATAGTTTCTGTATCTTTTTTTACGACATAAGTATTTCTCTTTTACCTGGAGTAATGCTTTGACGCAAATCTACCTGTCTGCGGGGCGACGGAGAGGTTATGTCGGGCTCACCGGGGGCAAGGTACCACGGTAATACCGACTAAACCTACTACGGTGTTCCTCGATATAACCATAGACGGCGTGGCCGTGCGAATCGCTTTCACATGCAATCGCGACCCCACCGAGCTTTCGGCCCGCCGCCGCGGCGTGTGAAACAGTAGGCCACTACATAAAACACTCCCTCTACTGTCGCCTTATGGGGGGACAAAAACACGACTCAGAGGCGCGCGTGGGAACACGCACGCCGCCGCTCGGACCTGGTGCTGATTGGGTGACGAGCAGGCCCACGCAGCCCACCACCCCCAGGTCAAATCTCAGGGTGGCTAGAGGTCATGTCGCGCCCTCCAGCGTCCGATTCTGCGGTTGGGGAGAGGGTTTAAGTGCTCACTGTGCCGCTCCGCCGCCTCCTTGATTGACATGACTTCCTCACAAAAGGAGTCGACGGCGTTCCACAACCTTTCGCTCCGGACCATAGATTAAACCACGGCCGGGAGCGAGAGGGCAATCATACCGACTGCCGCAATCAACTCACGACGCTGCGATGCCCAGGCGGGGCAATCCGCCAAAGTGTGCAGCGCGGTATCCACAACAACATCGCGGCAGTCACCGCAGTGTTGACATCCGGGCGTCTCCTGCCGGCCTATGCGACACAGGAACTGGCCAAAACAACCGTGGCCAGTCATTACCTGTGTCAGCCGGAAGGTGAGGACGCCATACCGCCTCTCCAGCCAGTCTTCAAAAACGGGACCTAATGCCACGATCGTGGCGTACCCGACTAAGTTTTCTGCAGGGTGACGAGACTGAATTTTCCACGCCATTTTATGTGGACGTAACATACCTGTAGTTAATTTATTATCATTGGATATCGTAATAGGTTTGTGTATTGGAGTCTATGTATAATATAAAATAAAATAGCAGAAATCACAGCAATTACACGGCTTTTTGATTTTACTGTTTGATAAAATGAGCTTCAATTATGACGATATTATTAACAGATATATTTGAAGAAAGAAGAGCTTCTACAAAATATTCGTCAGTAATAAAAACTGAAGAATGTTGTTGGAATATCCAGATTCGTTAGAAAAAACCGTATATAGTATATGTCCAGTTTTATAATTATTTATTTATTAGAAAATAATCAAGTTTACATCGATCTGTTACTTTTGAGTAGTTCACCGATCAGTGCTTGGTGATTCATTAAACATATAAAAAAAAAAACAGGCGGGATAACCTCATAACTCGTTTTCATAAATTTATTATAAGGTGCTTACAAAAATTATTTTTTCGCCAAATGAGACGAGTATGGCGGTGGTGACACAAAATTTAACTTTTTATTCGTAATAACAAGTCGTTCGCTCTTTAAACACGTATTTGTTTTGAGTGTGCCACTAATACTATACCTAAAATACATATGTTTAGTTGAAATGATATTGTTGGATGCATTTAATAATTATTATTTTCTAATGGCTACGTCACGTGGCTCTAAATGTGGCTAATTTACATTAAAATTCGACTTACTTTTTTATTTCATTCAATGGAGCAAAAATGAAAATTTTATGTTCTTCAACAATCATATCTTAGGCACTTACTTGTATGTTAAAATCCAATCAATGCAACATCAGCAAACAATTTCGGTTAAAAAGAAAATCATACAAATCTTTTGCATTTATTTTTATGTACTTTTAAAGGCGTTTCCAAAAGATATTGGCGTACGTAATAAAAGGTGTTTTTTATTTGTGTAGGATATGAAACACTTACTATAAATTTTATAAGCCCGATGTGTCATTGGTCGCATGAATGATTATATTATTATATATACCTACTGTAGTTTACCTTTGATCATAGGTGTACACGTCTTGATACCGCGTCGCTTCGAGACAGATGTCTTGTAAGTAGACCTGCTTTGCTTGTGTTCGTAAAGATATTATTTTATACATTTATTTTAAGATCTTTTGTATTAAGTTAAATAACATTCAGTATTTAAAATAATAAAAATATACTTTATAACGTGCAAGTAATACTCTTTCATACGGTACACTATCCTATATGTCCTACTTAATTGTTAATTATTTAATATCGGCCTAATCTAGGCCCTTATTCAAAAAAGTCTGGCAAGCATTTTTAATAAGTATAAATTCCAGAATCCATAGCATTAGTAGTTGTTGATATAAGCAGCTGTGATAGACAAATAGACGGATAGACATTTGTTTAGAAAAAGAAAGATACTTGATAGCGTCACAAAATAATAGCAGGATATATTACGCAACATTTACATTACATTACATTACTCAATTTATTTATTTATACGTATAACAGAAACTAGTTTCGTAACTTAAGTGCACCCAATAACTAATACTAGGCGACTTTAAACAGACCTTTTAAATTATTTATGTAGCGATGAATTAATGATATCAAGGTTTGGTTTATTGAAAACTCGTGGGTATACGGTAACAAATCCCGCAAAATTACATTATTTACGTAAGCGATGATATTGACCTACTAACTATTTTATGCTTATTACTAGAATTCAAATTGTTAATATAACTAAACTTTTTATAAAAGATAAATTTTATAAACAATGTTCCCAAATATCTATTGCGACGCAATTGTAAGTAAGTATAGCTATTTCTTTAAATTGCTTTTTCAAAGCAACGCTTATAAAGTATAAAAATGACTAAATATCGGCTGCCTTACACCGTAACTATATACCTAGGACATACTTTACAAAACTCAGTACTACGAGACACAATATTTAAGCGCATCACTAAACCTTATTTTCTAAAGTTAATCCTAAAATCTGTACAATTCTCTATTGTATAAGTTTTATATATGTATGTATATATGTATATATTAAGCCTTTTAACATTTGCTAATGTTAATTTAATACAGTTTGGTCGTTTATTGTTAAGTATTATTCGCTGCAATAAGTTGCTTATCAGTCTACATTTTTAAGCAATGTAAAGTAAAAATATCACGATATCCCAGAAAGCCCATTCGAAGAAAGGCAAAAATAAAAAGGGTCCTGAAATTAAGCCTTGTGCTATGCCTATGCCGGGAGTTATCAGAAGATAACTGCCGTAGATTTCAATTGTAGTGTATCGCTTAGGTATCAATTTGTATATCATCAAGTTAAGAAAACTGGCTTATTATTAGACAGTAACCGCTCATCAGGTGGTAGTCGGTTTATCGCTAGGTTATCGTTAGGTTAGATCATTTGGTACGTTAGTATTTTAAAATAAGACAATTTATAGTATGTTTCTCTGATCTTGACATTTTAATGGTGGATAATGTAGTGCGGTTGTTTAATGTAATTTAATTACAATACTGTACAGATAATTATAATAAACTTCATATATCATAATTATTTATTAAACACTTAAATTATTAATAATAGATTTTTTAGCAGATCTAATTTAAATTTCAATGGCAACACTGAATGATTATGGTATGGCGTCTTCACATTCTTGCAAGAATTATACCTATCTATCAAAATTAATTTATGTGACTTATGGAATTGCGTTCTAAAGAGTGATTGCAGGCAATTTATGTATTTCCCATATACTTAGGCACTTACTTTAATGAAGTTAAGATTCAGTCGATTTTCTCTTTTATTTTATCTGTAAACTACAAAGCCTTCTTCATAAGTTGGCTCTTTCGTGCTGTACTAGGCTACCACGAATCAATACCTTTTGCACTTTTTCATTGATCTGTCAAGCCTGTAGATATTATAGACTTCAGACTCATTTTCTGAAAAATAGCAATGGTTACACGATAAACCTATTATTTGTTATAAGATGGTTTGTCTTTTGACATTACGAGCTTAATATAATGATAATAAGGTAAATTATCAATGTCCATTAATACCTACCCATTCAATATATTCTTGATGATCTAATGAATTGTAACTGTTTTCATTTCTAGTGTTGATAACACGAATATCCGGTTATAACCGCTTCAAAGTTGACCACTATTCGTGTATTCCACTGACGTCCATATAATATTTAAATATTTAGGTATTGAACATATTATAATTGCATGGTCTTCGGACCGTTAGTTTTTATTAGTTCGTAGTAGGTATTTAAAACATTATTTGACAATCATAAATTGGTCATTAATTTTATTGTTTTCAAAATGTTTCTGTTTCTTTTAAACAGAGCTAATAAAAATGTCTTATACAGGAATCGGTCCTGGAAACTGGCGACCTGCAGCTACGGATTTGGTAGTAAGCCTGTTACTAGATTGGTCTAGTAAATTATATATAGTTACTAGGCGAATTATCTTTTAATAGGTATACTATATATTCCTACTAATTACTACTACCTAATAATTAGCATAATATAAGTTATTGCTTATTGCGATATCTAAAATCGAAAACACGGACAAGAACCACAGATAGCCTTAGAGGGCCAATAGATGGCAAACAAATACTTTAGGCTGGCAATCTTGGATAAGTAAACGCAGCAATCGTTCAGCAATCGTCCTAGCTTATAAAATGTAAACGTTTCTGAAGATATTTCAATGTTTGTTACTCAAACAGGCGTATACATACCGAAGAACAGATTTTTAAAAAACTTGGCACATTGATAGGGACTCTCTTTAACCTGGTACGTCTGCGTGGAATTTGCGCCAGAACTGCTACGCACAAAAATAAGTTCTTTATAGTTATAATATAGAGCATATTGTAAGTGTAAGACAACTCGCGGGAGACTTTACAAATATTTAAACAACGGACACAAAGAACACTCAGACTCGGAACAACCATTTGTGGATCACACAAGTTTTTGTCCCGTGTGGGCTTCGAAGCTACCACAGGCGCAGTGGTAATGCGCGACGACCACTTAAAACACTACGCCTTCCGCGCAGGTAAATTCCCAGAATTGTATTAATAGCCGTAATAATATCATAAGATATTGATGCTTACTGCTTTCTGGAATATAGTATTAATAGTATACTAGGCTCCTATTATAGATGTTGTTGTTATTTTATACCTTGAATACAGTATCTTTTTCCTCCTTTCGATGTAATATGTTTACGACGATATCCAATACGATTTCACGCTTATGAAACCCACAAACACGAGCTGAGGGTAATTGCCATGTGATCTATTTAATCGAAAAGAGGATACAGATAACCTTAGGTTAGACCGTCTGTTGAGGCAGGATTTTACCAGTTATGGATTTGCAATTAATGTACACTGATCTTCAGAGGTGATATATAACCGGCGTGAACTGCTCCTCCTCGGTGGATAACATCATCAATTAATGCTTCTTCTGCTGTTCATGTCCGTTCAGCAGTTTTAGTCGGATTGTTTTAGAATAGTGCCCGGCCATCCAGATAGCGTTTGGAGAGGTCAGATGAACATCGACCCGCGTGCAAGTATACGGACACAAAATATACTACTTAACTACTATCAATAATAAATTAATAACGTACAGATTAGTGATGTAACGAATATTCGTATTCGCGAATATTCGCATATTTCTTGACATTCGTACTCGCATTCGCATTCGCAAATCTTATGCGAATATTTTGCGAATATGAACGTCCGAAAAAATAAATAAGATGTCAATAACAAAAAGGTAAATCAAACAAAGAAATATTCATTTCTTATAATATTTATTAAAAAACCTTAAACTTTCAAAGCTTTTGCGTGTTAGTTTTTTTCTCCGTGTCGTAATTATGCTTTTATCTATTTAAACTAATAAGAGTCTTATGTATTCTTATTAGAATTCTAATAATATTAACGTATTTGTAATATAATATTATAAAATATATCAAGAAATATGAATAATTTGACTTAGAGTCAAATTATTCATATTATAATACAAAAAACGGACCCTTGACGCGCAGTTTGACACGCTGTTTTCATTATATTTTGCCTAAGGATGATATATGTGCTATATATTGTTAGAAAGGTATTGTTTTCTACTTATAGATATAATATAACTAATAGTAAATTGTATTATTTCTAGATATATAAAACTAAGATAATAATACCGATGATTTTGTCCTGATTACATGCCTATTTTCATAAAATGCTTTTTTAGGTAAAATAATAAGCAGTATTTCTTTCTTTATTTAATTGATTATCATAGTTGCTTAGATTTCATACAATAAAAACCTAAAATAAACTATACAGGGTGTCCCGAAACTCAACGATAACCTGGTACCGGGCGAGGCCAAGGTATGCCAGTTATGAAAAAAATAAGAAAAAGTCCATGGCACTTAGTCAAGCGATCGAGTTGTTAAAATTTTACACTGTTGGTCGCATTTTTAAGTACTGTGATCACAATTTTCACAATTTTACAGTGATTTTTTAATAATGTAATCTTAAATATAAAAAAACATTACATCAAACTCAATACAAACTAATATACAGATACCTAGAAAAGCAATGTCACATAACTTAAGAAATCAACATAAACTACAACTTTGTAAAATACGAACGAATTACGGTAAGAAATCGATATTGTTTGGAGGAGCACAGCTGTTTAATAATCTACCTGCCGACATTAAAGAATGTGCTAACATAAATCTGTTTAAACGTAAACTTAAGGAATATGTACTTTGTAACCATTTCTAACACTCTGGAGGCTATTGTTTATTTATTTAATTTAATTATGTTAATCTCATTATAAGTGGACTGTAATGTTCTTATGAGAAATAAAGATCTTTAAACCTAAATAGCAGTGCTGAACAAATATTATATTACAAATATGATATTTTAACGAAGAATATCCCGACAGATGGATCAGACGCCTTGAATCAATTTTATGACCCCTCGTTCCCCAGACCTGAATGCAGTAGTTTTATTTTACTTTGTATAAAAAATAATTTCATCTCAAAACCAATACAAAATCTATTAGAATTGAGCCAAAAAATTGATGCATCATCAGAATAAATAAATGCGAGTAGATGTGCACAACTGGTGAAGAGGTCATTGCTGAGGCGATGCAGTGCTTGTATTCGTGCCGGAGGAAAACAATTTGGGCATCCACTTTAGTTTTAGGAGGATATTAAAGTGTTACGATAATTGATTGTTTAATTTTGATTAAGTTTTCCATGAGGTCCCTTCGCAAAAAATACGAAGTAGCACTTTCATTGGCAAGAAAAGTGGCAAGTGTTGTACCATTTTGAAATCTAGACTAAATGGGCCATTTTTTTAAATAACCTGCCAAGGATAGTGGTACATTTTTTTCAACATGGAGTGTCAAAGTTAACTGACAATAATTTTGTAAACCATAACTCGTCAAAACTTAATTTATTTTACTTAGTTTACAATATTTATTACTTTGATTTGTGGTTGCGATTAATAGCACTGTTATTTGAGACATTATTAAAAAAATCACTTTAATATTGTGAAAATTGTGATCACAGTACTTAAAAATGCGACCTCAAATGTCAAATTTTTACAACTTTTTCGAAAAATGTCTATTATCGCTTGACTAAGTGACATGGTTTTTTTTTCCATAACTGTTCTGCCTTGGCCTCTCGACCGGTACCAGGTTATCGTTGAGTTTCGGGACAACCTGTATATCATAGGCGCCGGATTGGCTCGACAATGCTCGGAATGAGATGCAAACGATGACAAATGTGTGCGTGTGAGTCGCGCGCTAAGTAAGCTGTCAAAATAAAGCCATAGATAAATGGCGCCAAATTCAAAAGTGAATTATTCGCATTCGCGAATATCAACGGCAGATATTCGCATCCGCATTCGCGTTCGCGAATGCCGAAAATTTTACATTCGTTACATCACTAGTACGGATACATAACTACTGCCGTGGACTGTAAGTTGATGAAATTATATAGCTTTTCAAGATTTGTTAACTTTTTTATGTTTGTGACAGACGGTGCGTAAATTCAACGTGCGACAGTTTAATGAATTAAATAGGACATCCGTGTAAAAAGTATTACAGCTTTGCAAGAGCTATTAATAATTATTTTTGTCTGTGGTCAGCACAGTGACAAAGCTTATCTTTATAACCATGACCGCAATAAAGGATATAATATATATTTTACATATGCTTGCGTTAGTTCCTTTAGTCCGAATAGACTATTAATGTGGTGTATATTTTACTGTGCACTATACTGTACTTTACTGCCTCGTCGCGGTCGGTAGCTCAGCAGTGTTAATTAACGAACTAGGCGAAGTGTTGTTTGGTTTTACTATGACGAAACTCTCAGTAGTAACGTGGAGTTTGGAGTTGTCTCTGGTAGGCATCAATTGGCTTAGATCATATTATAAAGGACCTAAAGCTTTAGCTGGTGGTATGTGCCTGCTCTTTCAGGGATATAGGCGCGGATTTCTAAGTTTTCATTGTGACTCGCTTAACATACATCCATAAAGGGTCTATTTTCCCTGAATCAGTATGTATGATATTTACTAATTTCTATATCTTAATTACAGCCTTAATATTGAATCTTTAGCTAACTACGAAATACGTATATGATTGTTACGAGTCTGTCACATTGACGGGTCACAACTTATAGGTAGGTAGGTGGGTAAACTGATCAACAAAACAGTACGTTGAATATTTTCCTATAATCATACACTGATTATGATTATGAGACTATTTGTTGGTAACAGCTTTAGTTTGAGAATATTTTTGTATAAAACGTAGGTAAATATTTGCCACGAAGTTTGTTGTTTCATACACACGACCTCTGTATCGCAAGTCCAATGTCTTATCCATTGCGCTACTGCCGCTTATACAAAGAAAATAATACAAATGTTTTAGAGGTTTTTTTCCAACCGATGATAAGTCGACCAAACATTCCGAGTTAATTGTGTATAGTAGTGTTAATTGACTGTAGGTATACTATTTAATTGGGCAGAATTAAAAATATACTTAAATATTCTAACTTTTGTCAATTAATTAACCATTTCAGTGAAGAGCAGTGCAAAACGTTTCCGATACATGCTACCTCTATTTAAATTATACCATTTGTCATCGTGGCTTAATAGATTTGTTTGTGTAATTGATGGGTCTTTTTAGAAGTAAATTTTTTGTTACTGTCAATAGAGATATTAAAGATATGCAAAATTAAATTTCGCCCTCTTTTTAAATTGATATGGGAAGCTTAAACTATACAATAATTTCTTTCACTATGTTACGCAGCCGCACCATGAAGTAGTTAAAGTTAGACGCATCTGTAGATAACACTACGTTTGATTACAATAGGGTTTGTCGGAAGGGGCAATGAAACATGCTAAATTTACTTTTTCTTCTTCAAGTGCCTCTCCGAATAGCGAAGGTTGGCATTCAGCTCCGCATATTGCCTCCGATCCCTCGCGAAGCGAAATTGTTGGACAGCACTCGCAACTCCAGTCCACTCCCGAAGGTTTCTCAGCCACGACTTCTTTCTGCGACCTACGTGTCTCTTGCCTGCTACTTTGCCCATCATAATAAGTTGCAAGAGGCTGTATCTTTCATGTCTAAATACCTGTCCTAGATAGGCAATTTTGCGCTTTCGGATGGTGTCCCATAGTTCACGTTTTGTGTTGATACGTCGCAGAGCCTCCTCATTGCTAACCTTCTGTGTCCAACTTATCGATAGCGTTCGTCTATAGGCCTACATTTCAAATGCTTCTATACGTTTTCTGAGTTCTTCTTTAATTGTCCAAAACTTGCATCCGTATAGAAGGACTGGCCAGATGTAACAGTGCAGTAGACGACAACGCAAGCAGGTTTTCAGACTCCGACTAGTAAATACCTTCTTCATGATATTAAAGGCACTCCTCGCGACCTCTATTCTAGTTTTTATTTCTGTGTCACAGTTCCAGTTTTCAGTCAGCCAGGTTCCCAGATATTTGTACTTGGTCACTCTTTCTAGTCTTTGTCCTGCTACTCTGATCACCTGATCCAAGTTGGTGTCTCTTGAAATCACCATTTGCTTGGTTTTGGCGATGTTCATCTTGAGCCCGGCTTTATACACTACACTCATTGACCCTGTCAACTATTTTCAGCAGTTCCAGTTCTGAAGCTGCTAATAGAACTGTGTCGTCTACAAATCTCAGGTTATTAATAGTACGCCCGTTCACTTTGACATTACTGACACTAAGGAACAACTTTAGAACTTGGCTCATAAGACTTATTGTCCGAAATTATTCACATTTTTGGTATTATTTTTCTTAAGAAGAGTAACAAAGGTTGATCTCAGCCAGTCTTGTGGCATTTAGCCTGTGTCATAAATGAGATTCATTAGGTGTACCAGGTTATCAAAATATTCTTCCTCGATTAATTTAAGTACCTCTATGTGAACACTGTCAGGCCGCGCAGCTTTCCCAATCTTGGCATTCTGTAATGCCTGTCGCACTTCATGTTTGAGTATAGGTAGATCATCTAATATTTCCTCAAAAGACATCACAGGACATCTCGAGCCGTCTGCGATCATGGAAGTGATGTATTGTTCCTATAGGTAAGTTTTCTTCAAGTAAGTCTTCTTCTTTCAATCAGGAAGTTATTCTCATCTACCAGATGATGCTGGAGGTTAGTGTTGCTAACGACCATATTGTTTATTTCTTTGCGCAGGTGAAATGCGTCATGTTTCGTTTGAAGTTCTTCTATATGTTTGCAGTTTTCGTTTAACCAGGACGTCCGGGCGAATCTTACTTCCCTTCTTATTTCTTTATCTAATTCGTCATACTTGGTGTGGTTGGTATGTTTGTAGAGTCTTCTTTTCTCCATTAAGTCGTATATTTTCTTGGTCATCTAAACCTCGGCTTAGCTTTCCAATTATCAGGTTTTAGGTGGTCGTTTTAAAGGGAATGTAATTTTGATTTTAATTGATGCCAACCTTCATCAACTTGTGAAGTATGTGGCAAGATAGACGATGTCCAAACCTGATGGAAAGTGAGAAGAACCAAAGGGACAGGGAGTTAGTGATGCAGAAATTTAACATAAATAAATATGACGTTGGGGTTTTTATAAAGATTTTGTTAAAACCTTTATCGCCGGCAGCAAGGTGTGTTTATGACATGGTATCTGCAGCACTGTCTGCCTCTCCCTAATAGTAATAAGGCAAGCATATTATTAAACATAAGGAAAATGTAATTTAGGTTACGATGAGACCTTTATAAGGTAAAAGCATCTAAATAAAACAGAATTTAAAAAAAAACCTTCCTCAACTGAATATGATGAACACGTCTTTTCCATTGCCCATTCATAATGCTTTTATGCACTTTGTGCCGGATATTAGTGCACTGTAGTTTACTGATATCCATTAAGTTGTTCCTGGATTTCTTTTCAATTCTCTTAAGTGTACACGAGAGACAAGCAATTACTGGATTGTGGTCAGATCGTACATCGGCACCTGGATAGGTTTTAGTACTCTTGATGCATTTCTTAAAGCGTTTATTGATCATCAAATATTTCTTATCATTTGATATCGGTCACCCATCTATAGACTGACCGCACCCAACGTTGCTTAACCTCGCTAATCGTTTACCTATCAGGGAGTGCAACTAGCTATGAGCGCCTCAAATAATCCATCCGTGAGGTCCAAGTATAGAGTCTGCGAGGCGGTAGTTGAAACATCGTGTTCATTATAACAAGATCATGGTCTTGACAAAATTGGACAAACATGTCGCCTCTTTCATTTCTGATTCCCAACCCATGATCGCCCACTACTCCCTAAACCTCTTCTTGACCCACCTTAGCGTTCATGTCTCCCAACACAATATTAACTTCATACTTCTTTGTTATATAAAGTAGCTGTTCCGCCTCTTTGTAAAAGTTTTCCACATCTTGGTCAGAATAATCTGTGGTAGGAGCATACAACTGGATGATGTTGATTTTTCTTGGTTTGGCCTTCACCTGAAGCATCATGGCACGATTAGATATAGGCACAAAGTTGATAGACGTTTTCAATTTTCTGATGTTAATGATTACTCCTACGCCATGTTTGTTTGATGACTCACTAGATCCGGAATAATATAAAATGTGATGCTCATCTATCCTTTGTGATCCGCTGTTCTTCCATCTAACATCACTCATACCTAATATATCAATGTTTAGTCGCGTCATTTCTGTGCACAAATTATGGACCTTTTCATGACGCTTTAAACTTCTTAAATTCCACGTACCTATTTTTAAAATTTGTTGAGTTTTCCGCTTCGTCTTCGCACCCCTGTCCCATTCGCTGGGACGCCGAGCACTCGGGGCCATTCTTTGTTGACCTCTTTTCATGATTATGTCTGAGCTGACAAACTAGGGAAAAATAGTGCAGTGGTTTCCCGTTGCCTTCTGCACCTGAATTTTTAGTGCTGATTTGAAGCAGATAGGTCGCTGTAGCCTCTTCCGATTGGTTTCCCGATCAGGTTAATGGATATACCGCCATTGGTTCGGTCGCGTGAGCCTCGTCCGTTATCTGGCGGGGGGCACCACGAGCAGGTGAGGTTGACACCTGGCCGCGCCGGATAGATGTTATTTCCGTTCTCCCCTTACCCCCCTAAATTTACTGTAAAAGCATTTTCAGACATTTTGTATTCTAGCAATAGGGGAAATAGGTTAAATATAATATGACATCCATGATGCAGTTGTTTATGTGGTCACTCGACACGCACCAAGTGTTGCGGATTCTAACCACACAGGTAAAAAAGTGTGATCCACAAATGTTTGTGCATTTGCTACACTTGTGCTGCTCGATGTATCCTTTATTTGAATATTTGAAAAGGTACTACGACCATGTGTCGCGGCAGGCTTGCCGAAAAAATGTACGAGAGAAGTCTATAAAAAAATGTTAAAAAAAAGAATTAAAAATTAAAAATGTATTTATTGCCAAAACAGTACATATACATACACATATGTAGTATCCAATGGCTCCACACTAGGCAAGCCTGTCCTGTGGATGCCGATGTTTGCGATTTTTACAGTTGACAATTTAGTACAGTTTGCTCGGTTGAAGTCAGTAAGCAGACATTTAAACTTTTCTATTAACTACTTAGTAATACAGGATAAGTAAATGATAAAAATAAATAATAAATAACACATGCATTTAAAGAAACAATAAAATGGAAGTAAATACAAGGATAATAACAAATAATAAATATATGTATGTACTATAAGTAGTAAGATAAATAATTATACAAACAATAGATATATTATATGATATATTGTTACTTAGAAGAGCTTTATACTGTGTGTATCTGCAGATATATAATTCTAAATGCTAAGAAATATGTACAAATAACTGTTCTGTGGAGTCATAGCTTAGAGAAGAAAGCCATTTTGATACCTTTACTTTTACTTCCTTCATAGAACTCTGCCTGATATCACAAGAGCGTGCCACTTTATTATAAATATAACAGTCTTTGAATGGACTTAAGCGCCTAGCAAAGGACGTGTTAATCCTTGGAACGGAAATTTTATAAGCCCGTTGTTGTAGTAAAATCTGATGATTTTGTGAATTTATTATTGATTTGTGCACTTTAAGGGTCGTCGTCATTATATATAATTGTCGTACATTTAGAACTTTACATTCTTTGTAAAGTTTATTAGTGGAGTACCTGAAGGGCTTTTTGAGCATCGTCTTGAGAACAGAACGCTGAGCTCTTTCTACACACATCATAAAAGTTTTGGAGGCACTCCCCCAACAGGATATACAATATTGAATGAGTGATTGAGTCAGAGCGAAATAAACGTTTCGAAGAGTGTACATTGAAGCAGAAGAGCGAAGCAGTCTCACAACATTTACCGTTTTCCTTACTCTATTTGAAAGAAAGTTTAAGTGTTCCTTGTAATTGAGATTTTTGTCAAGGATTACACCGAGGTATCTTATACTATCACTTCTATGTAAAGTCTCACAGCTGCAACATTCCTGATCTATGCAGGTGTGTAACTTGATCGTGAATGTGTTTTTTGGAGCCGACACAGCTGTTTTGTGGAAACATATATATTTCGTTTTACTAGTGTTTAGTGTTAAAATATTGTAGTTTAACCACATCGACACTCGTTTCATTCCCTCCTGTGCACATAGAAACACCTCAGACCAAGTAGTACCGTTAAACACTAATGCAGTATCATCAGCATAGCAAATAATGTCGGGACCAGTATTGTTGTGAATATCGTTCATGTACATTATAAAGAGAGTAGGACCCAACACGCTACCCTGCGGAACACCGAAATTAATATCATGTAAGTCACTTAGACGGTCTCCGACTCTGACACAGTGTTTTCTCCCTGTTAAGTAGCTTTTAAACCATTCTAGTGCCACGCCTCTTATGCCAAAATGCTTTTCTAATTTCTGAACCAGTATAGGTATTGCGACAGTATCAAAAGCTTTCGCCAAATCTAAGAAAATACCTAAACTGTGTCTGTTTCTATCAAGGTGAGATGACACTTTTGAAGTCAGCAATGTAACAGCTTCCTCGGTTGATTTTTGCTTCCTGAATCCATACTGATTGTCAGAGATGAGATGGTTTGAGTCAAGATATCGTACTAGCCTATTATTAACTATCTTTTCCAGTAATTTGGAAATGTAGTTTTCTAATTCCTGTTAATTTACAGTTACGTGGCGGTACATTAAACTTTTGTTTATTACAAGTAGTAGGAGTAGTTATTATAAGTAGGATAACAACTGATAAGTTTCGTATCTGTTCTGTAAAACATGAGTTACGATACGGAGGTATCGCAGGCGTGCGGCGTGACGTGTAGTTAACCACACTAGAGTGTCTAGTGCAAATTTGTTTTACGTGAACGTGATTGACACTATTTTGACGTTCGGCGCTCCGATTGACCCGCTCTAAGCTCTTAACCACTCAGAGAGCCAAACGCGGTAAACGTTTCGATCGCGTTAACGTAAAAACAACTCTCACTAGGCACCCAGATGTTATGTACTAGTCGGTGATAAGATTATTTATAAACATGATCAAGTTGTTGCTACTCAAACAAATTATATTATATCCATACATAGATAGGGTCACGCCCTTATATCCTCAAAGCAGAGGTGTATTATCATATCCACATTTCACCAACTGTGTTTTTTAGGATCCACATAACTAGAGAGCTTATGCCATCTTTCTGTCGGTATTTTTATCTGCCGATTCGTCGATATTTTTCCTTTTCCATTTATTTACAATCAGTCGTAAACTATGAGCTAATCGGTTAAGCGTATCATACGGTCTGGAGGTCTACCTTCGGAATCAGCTGCTAATTGAGAAGTTATTAGGTTTTGGATTAATTCTAGGATAGCATGCTTTCTCAGCCGCGTTTCGAGCTTTGTTCGAATCATCTAGCCCAGCTTCAAATTGTTACATTTCTTCAAAATTTTAAGATTACCCTTTATTGTGCCCGTGCCCATTTGTAGATTTACACGAGTTTAAGCATTTATTTACTATAAAATTTTGTATAAAGTTCTAAATGATTAAAATCTTTTCAAGTCGTTAAGTCGTTAAGTCTCGTGTTGTGATCGTGTGTAGGCCATGCGACGCACATTTTTAAACAACGTAACTCAATTTTTTTGTTGCTATAATTGAATTATTGCCTGCTCGATACGGGGATCGTACCTAGACGTTAGGGTAGTACTAGATAATCGCAAGCACACTCTTGTGCCATGGGACCAATGAGGTAGTCAATTTAGGAAGTCAGGCAATTAATTATAAATATATATTATTATACAATTAATTATACATTATGGACATAATAATAATTATAATATAACGTATTTCAGTACTTTTAGCGACATACATACATAAAACCCATATTTTCATTTATGGTGTAAGGTTCTACGTAATACGGAGCAGCATTATACCGTCTATCGGACACATTTCCAAACGCCATAATATAACTGAGATTTTTTATTATAAAAGCCGATAAACATTTCGTCCCACCCCGCCATCGTGCCCGAAACTTCACGACCGCACATAAACTTCCCTCGGACCGAAGAAGCTCTCCATATACATATGTAGGTACATCTGTGTTATTGACAAAGCGCCTGATAGAATACATTCTTGTATATTGAAAAGTGATATCAACATTACGTAGATTGGTGAATTTATTATGCTTGTTATTACTTTATATTACTGATAATATATTTGCATTGTTTCTTATTCCAGAACCTTCCGTGGTGACGTAGTTCGTGAGGTCAACCTGGGCCTCTCTGGTTAAGATAATATTTATCTTGTCATGGTTGCAAGTCATGACTACACGGATGGCTTAGTGGTTTAAGTGGTCGCCTCGTTACTGACTCCACGCCAGGTGTTGTGGGTTCAAATCCCACATAGGACAAAAATTTGTGTGATCCACAAATGATTATTCCGTTTGGATGTTTTTTATGTCCATTGTTTAAATGTATGTAAAGTCCTACGCGACACATTTCTATTGCCTTTTTGCCATTGTCTTTTATTTATGGAAAATTAAATATAAAGTAGTAGCTTACAGCAACACGTCTGATATCATCTATTCTATTAAGTTCAAATTTTCGGTTGAAGCCGATTCGATAAACATAACATTTGTGTCGTAAGGGCTTGGCTGAGAGATACAATTCATTTGCATTACGCCTGCTGTGTTGAAGTGCCAAGTAAAACGAGGTAACATGTCTGCCGTCTACTACTGCTATCAACCGGCCCAGACTTGGCATGCTAGACATAGTAAAAAAAACCTATTGTGTCTGAACGCCAGTGTGCCGCTGCGACTCAATAGGTTAATGTACTTACACGTCATAAATTATCAAACCATAGCAAACCACTGCGGATTTCGAAGTGACTTCGATTATTTGAGATCTTGCTAAACTGCACTGATGACCGAGGCTTGTTATGGCATACCGTTACCATTGGCACAAATAGATCTAACATTATATTGTGTAAAAATAAATAGGTACCTATGTCGGAAAATCAATCTTAGGGACCCCCATACTAGCTTCTTTCGAGCGTCGTCGTCTTGCCAGCGCCCGCACAACGTCGACGCGGCGCCGCGACGCCAGCGTTGAACAGCTGCCTAACGCAGAATTACGCAGTGCAGGCGTCGCGTTAGCGTTGCGCCTATCGGGTACAATCAGTGTGAAAATAGATTCAAACTAAGAAATATTACTGTTAACGTTACTAATAAGTTGAAAGCTACGTAAATATTGGCTAGATTCTCTGTGGAGATTTCGACTTCAGGAAAGCGATTATTTCGCTTTGTATTGTAAACATATAAATAAAACAAAATAAAAAACACTTTTATGATTATTTGAGAATGCCAAGACGAGCATTTGACATGTTTTACATTTGATTCAGAACGATATAAAACATTAAGATACCCATTTGAGGATTTCAGTATCACCTGAAGAGAGGCTTGTTATTACATTGAGGTAAGCAGGAACGAAATTTTTAATCACGTACAAATAATTATTTTTAACACGTTATACCATGTTATGAATAAGTAATTCGTTCAATTTCTTAAATTAAAATTATTTAAAGCACCTTTATATTTTAATTTAATCACAGATTAATTAATAATCATACAAATCAATAATAATTTACTAACAACTAAATCACAGATTTAAGTAGTCATTAGCATTCTCAGAAAATAAGTCGCCGTACAGCGACTCTCGTGAAGTATCATCACTTTGTAACGTTGTCTCTTGAGAAGAGTTGGATGGCAATGTTGTCGTGTGGTGCTGTAAAATAACCATGTTCGTTATGATTAGGCCTGGTGTACTTTGGCATTTGGGTATACTTTTCGATGATTCCCATAATTTCCATTTTTGCTTCCATTTTATAATCGGAATGTATTGCACCAAAATCATCTACAAGTGACATTAAAAATTGTTGATCAATATGGTTTTTATCCTGACACTTGTTTTGCATTCTTTCACATAACATTTTTAGTAATTTTTATTTCTAACACGTGATAAAGAATTTAAAAATGTCAAAAATGTTGAATATATATATACTCTCTGCTTGTTGATGCCCCGAACCACTCTTTGTAATTTTATTTCTCTCTCTTGTATACCGGCCTGTTCTTTTCCATTTTTTTTTGTATTTGTAAAGCTGAAACAAATATTAATTTCAGATATTTGGCAGCTGGATGTTTATTTAAAGATTTGAAGTATTCGTTTAGAAGGGGCTATTCAACATTGCAACAAATAATACAAGCAACATGCTCAGCGATAATTAAATGCTTATTTCATATTTGCAAACCACCCACACAAGCAACAGATTGGATAAATATTGCAAACGGGTTTAGAGATAAGGCCAATTTTCTTAACTGCCTTGGAGCCATCGATGGGAAACACGTCAGAATAATAAGACTATGCGATACTGGCTCACTATACTATAACTGCAAAAAGTATTTTCAAAAAATCTATTAGCAGTGTGTGATTCGAATTATGAATTTATTTACATTGATATTGGCTGCTACGGTAAAGCTTCTGACTCGACAATTTTTACAAATAACGATTTGAGAGGGTATATGGTGAAAAATATTTTATACCCCAACCAAAGCCAGTAATAGAAAACAGCGAGCCTCTTCCTTTTGTACTTGTTGGCGACGAAGCATTCCCTTTATCAAGTTACATGCAACGAGCTTACCCGGCAAAACATCTATCACACCAGCAAAGAGAGGATAATTATAAATATCGTACAAGAAGGTACAGAGTATAGTTTTGGTATCATGGCAAACAAATGGAGGATTTTACATAGTTACCTTTAAATGTGGGACTAGATTTCAGTGCAGAATTAATAAAAACTTGCTGCATATTACATAATTTTGTCGGATCCAGGAAACGCTCTAAAATCAACATACCATTTAATGCCGCAACAATGGATAGTGAAAATATCGATCCACAACAAATCATACGTTATCAACAGGCTTCGCTGAAAGAAATACATTTCCTATTGTTTGTTTAAAATAATAAAATTTAAATTTCACACTTATGCTCTTCTTTTTCCCCATTTGTTGTTTTTGTTTCAAACTGTGGAATGAATGAAGAGCATATCTCTTCCCAAGCCTTTCTTTTCAGAACCCGATCACTATATTCTCTTTTAGATATATTATATCCCACAAAACAGGACGATTTTGTATTTCCTGTATATATTACAAACATTATTATATTCAGTATCATACTCATTTTCAGGTTTCTGCATTTCCAATATTACGTGTGTTCTGTATTCTACTAATATTAGGACTGCGTGTGGCGAGATGTCCTCGTTCGAAAAAGACGTTGCGCTGGCGCGGGCGCCGGGCCGACGCGACGCTGCGTAAACCCGGCGTTCGGGAGCCGATCAGCATAAGTGTCAAGGTGCCGCGTCGCCAGCGACGCGTCGACGTTGCGCGGGCGCTAGCAAGACGACGACGCTTGAAAGACGCTAGTGTGGGGGGTCCCCTAAACTTACTTATCCTCTTTTTGGCGTCCGTCAAGGCAGCGAGTTGGCACACCGTGGTAGATTTAGTCGGTACTACCCGGAACGTTCCACCTTTTCCCGGGTGAACCTGACATAACCTCAGCGCTCCTGTTTTCCGCGGAGAGATATGCGTCAAAGCATTCCCCCAGGTAAAAAAGAAACTTCCGTATGGTCTTTAAACCTTTATAAAAGCACCATGCTGCCAGTAGGTTCTTGTTTGCCAAGTCTCGCGTGATAGCTCTGATGCTGAAAGATTCTGATAATTGTAACCTCAAAGCATCATGCTAAATAGCACGCTGGTTCTGTGAGGACTAGCAGACAGGCCACATACCTTTAAGAACATTATAAAGAGCTCTAAAACGTGCAGTGTTCTCCACAATGTTTACTATTTAATACGCACATAAATTCTAATAGACAGAGGTGCGTGTCTTAATGTTGTCTCTGCGTGGCCGTCGAACGGTCTTCCACTTTAAATCTTAGGTACTCTACCTATCCATTTGCTAACTTTAACAACCATTGCTCAACCACTCTTATCTATAAGATTGTGCATTCTTATTAATGTTAATAAACGTTTGTTTAGAACCTTACAGAACATATGATATAGTGACAGTCACTAGAAATATCCTAATTATTATAAGTGCAAATGTGAGTTTATTTGTTTGTTACGCTTTCACGCTTTAACTAGTCGACCGGGTATCATGAAATTTTACGATGTATCATTTTGTTGTCAGGGGTACAAAAAAAGATACAAGATAATTTTCATATAAAATAATTATACTTTTCCTGGTATAGTAAACTGACAAATCCTTTCCATTCATTTACGCGAGAAAAGATCTTGTTGTATTACTTGGAGACTATTCTAGCGGCTGGCTTTTGGATACTTAGCCATAATATACTGCTGTTAAAGTCACCGCCAATAACAAGCTCGCAGACCATTGGCACTGCCCCGCACCTGACGCTTAACAATAAATAATATTAGCCCTGTATTAAACTGTCCCACTGCTGGGCACGGGCCTCTTCTCTGTGTGAAAAGGGTTAGGCCATAGTCCACCAGCTGGCCCAGTGCGGGTTGGCAGACTTTACATATCTTCTAGAACATTATGGAGAACTTGGACATGCAGATTTCCTCACAATGTTTCCCTTCACCATTAAAGCAAGCGATAATTAACTAATTAATTCGCACAGACATAAATTAATAAGTCAGATATGACTTAATTATTTATTATGTAACAATGATATAACCTTTGTTTACGTCTTACATTGTCATCCATTCGTTAATAATGATGACGTTTGGGAAAATTACTTGAAAAGCATAGAAAGATAAAAAGTGGTAAACAAAAATAATTGTGATAAAATCCATAAAGGTTGATAATCGTAATATGTAACTTGTGCAAAAACATACATAAATCGAATCAAATGTGTCGTTGCCTACTTTTAACAACAACGAACAAGGAATTTTAATAATCAAAGGCACCTTATTTTATATCCATATTCCATATACCTACAGATTTAGTTAGGCTTTATAAAACATAGACCGGGGTAAGCCATTTTAGGTATTAGATAGATATTGATACCTAAAATGGCTTATCCTGGTCAAAAGTAGTAAAGTTTAACAGGCATATTATATACACGACAACAAAGACATTAATGTATACTACTTATGAAAATATTAAATTACGGTTAAATTAAGTTACAAGCCCGTTCGCCCCTTAAGGTTTGCCCCCTAGTAGGTATTTGTTAGGTTTCTTCTTAAAATCCACCCAAAAATAGGAACCCTGCGAAGCGCGGCTCCGTCTTTCTATGAAAGGGGCGAAAGTCAAGCAGCGTACGGGCTCGTATCCTTAAATTATAGTGTTGTAAATGTTAGTTTTATTTTTATTACTTTCTGACTTAGGCTTTTCTAAGAAATTGTTTAATTTACGTTTGTTTATCTTTCATTGTTTTGTTAATATATGTCATGCCCATGTAGTACCTATAACGCAGTAGGTACACTAATTAAATAATTTTCATATTCTGAAAACTAGTTCCTGCAGAAAAATCTTAGCTAATGGCTTTAAATAAAATGAAAATGCATCCTTACTGACTGAATAACCACAGAAAGAATGATAATCGTTCGTCTATACTTACTTACTTTTTGTTTAAGCGCCTACAGTTTCTCGCATGATTTGCTTCACAAGTTGCAAGACGAGATGCTGCTGGCTACAGGCGTTGATCTGGGTTGCTTTGCAAGAATAGCTATGTAGTATATATACCGTGTTTCTGGGTGCCAAGGTGTTCTAAACTGTGCTACCGAAAATTAAGATAAATTTATGGAGAGCTTCGGACTACATAAAGCAGTTATGCAAACAATATGGAATACTTTTTAGACAGAAATGTGTGTATGGGTATTTCTAGCACACGAGCAAAACGGTGTTATCATAAAATTTGTTTATATAATTAATTTGCTTTATCATCCATATTAGCGTGAGATAGACGCGTTGTTTTCGTATATTTTAATAACATCCTTCGACCGTTCACAAGTATGGCTTGTTATTTGCTTATGAATTGTTATTGAATAGAAGTGGTTAACGTTTGAAAATAGCATCAATATTTTCAAATTAAACTGGTCGCTAAAATAAATGTTTGTCTTATAGCAAGCAGAACTCTATAGATTATAACTACGAAATACCGCTCAACATTACCATTATGCCATTGTACATTTTTACTTTATGCATGTTTTAAGAATTTAACTTCTTATACATCTTTGTTCTCTACTACAGCCACTTTTTCATCTTAAATTTAATCATATGACAAAAATATGGCACTTTCATGACAGCCATTTAAAACAACTGTGCTTGACAGTCACAAGCATATTACTTAGGGTAAGTAAAATGCTTGTGACAGCTTATAACAAACACTAAAACAATGTCATTTGAAAGGTAGGTGTTATGTAATTAATAATTATATAGGAACATAGATACAGAGTCCCTCGCCTGTAGTCCTGAAGGGGTAGCTAGAGGTGTATTAGCTCCCACATTTCACCAAGTATGGCTTAAGCCTTTAATTGGATAAATATGACGATGTAATAATCTTCCTTTTATATTATTACGTTTGACAAGTAGGTAGGTGCATACCGAAGCGCACTTGGTGCGTACCCTATCAACAAACACCACTGTTGAAAAGTTTTACCTCAATAAATAGCTCTACAAATTTGTCATCCAACTTCAAACGACGTTTCAATTGTATTAAATTATGGCTATATTTACTTGCAATAACAGTTATGTTGATATTTTTTATCAAATGAGTTATTGCATGTAAATACGGCGTCATAATTATATTGACCAATATTATGCTTGTACACGGCGTTTGAACCTGGTGCTGCATGATTAACTTGTGCCTGTAGTTCATATGTGTGATTTAATCATATAGCCTGGCGGTTTATCCGAATCATCAACAAAAGCTAATAGTCCGCGGTGCGAATGGTTGCCGGTACTAATCCGTCAGGCGCGCGAGGGAAATAAAACAAAATGTAATTATCTAGATAACAATATATTTTTGTCATCAACGACAAACTTAACAACAGACTACAACATAGATCTTCTCAACGAAACACCTGCGCGAAGTTTAAACATTACTTAAATACCTGTGAAATGTTTACCAACACATTGAGACTAGCTAAGGTCGATTATACAGATTAAACTTCAGTTAACCTCGCTCTTGAGGATAAACTAAATGCAACATAAATGGACGGCTTACAATATTTAGGATATATAGTGTGTTGCCCTTATTGAGATGCGTCGACGCGCGACGTCACGTATTGTAAACGCGATCTAAACAATCTACTAGCAAGCTGTTGGTAAACAAATCGTCACAAAATAATAAGCAGGTTCGCCAAATCATATTAACATATTAAATATGGGTTCCAGGAAACCTAAAATAGTTTGTTGCTAAAATAGTTTCTTATGTCCTACATTAAATTGCTTTTGGTTTGACGCGTTTAATACGCACGTAAATGATGAATTGACTCAAATAGAAGGGCCGCGCCCGCTTTACATTCATGTCCGCTTATGTTTAATCATAAAAACTTATAGGTTACGTTAAATACAATTAGGTACAAGTTTTAAAATTAATTATAATTATTCGTACAAAATATATTTGTTTGTATTCAGTGTACATTCTGTTCATTCGTTACTTTAGTGGATAAAAACAGTAAATTGAGAAAAGGCGGATATCTTATGTGACACAAGTTAAACTATTCACAAATGTTCTCGAAGGGAACTGAAGTATTCAAAACGCCATCGTGTACAACGTGAATGTATAAAATTTAAATAAGTATCTTTTTAAATACGCGATGTATTGCAATTATACAATCAATATATAAATATTAATCATGATCAAATCCTAATATTAAAAGCGTATCGTGTGATTAGCAATCGATAAACTGTACCTAGTAATAGATAATGTTGGTGTCAGCAGTGGGCGCGTCGCCGACGCCGCGCCGACACGGCGGCGAGGCCACGCCGACGCGGCGACGACTCAGCGATATTTAGACCTGTACACGCCTAGTCGGGAATTGTAAAATGCTTTTGGCACTAACTTCAATAAATATTTATAATATAATATTTTTATATTACAATACATTCAAATTTGATATTTACAGCTTATGAGTAGATACAGATATATATTTACAACGGTCACTTGCTGAGATAATAAGGGGTAATGAGGTTTAGTAATAGCATGTTACATTTATACAATACATGTGGGTATTACAAGTGTCGGAACGTGTACAATATCTACAGCTGTACGATATACATATGAAGCTCTAGCAATACGCACATCGATACACCGGAGTACGAGTACGTACACACAGCGACAAATCAACCTAGACTCTTTGGACTTTGAACTATTAGAAGTTGAACGCTGCGAGTGCGTTATATTTTTGTTACATTCTATCCTTACCATTACATCGACACCACTGTGCACTGTCCCTTTCCGACAATTCTTTATTTAGTATGTAGCGTAGTTATTCGTATATAGGGTGTCTAACTTGATGTGTAGCCGTGTGTACAGGATCGGGACACCACGCGGCGGCCTCTCACTACCACCAGATTGGATGTCTATACAAGCAAGGGACATTTATTGTCCTTGAGGTCTTTATGTCAGCAAGACATTTTGCTTTCCAAGTATTGAGAATCAGTTCTATCAAAACTGTTTATAGCTTCTGCTGCTGATTTGTTCGTATGTAGTTACTGTGATTACCGTGGCCTCAGAGAGGTCGCCGCATCATGTTCTTAACATCAACGCCAAAGGCTGTTTATTGATTCTAACATCTAACATTTGGTTATATTGCACACATTCACTTAAATCTACGTATATATAATAAAAGAGTGGGCTAAAATCCCTCTCCGCCATAATTTCGAAAACTCACCGCTTAACTACCTGATGGAATGACATGTTTGACGCACCTTCTATGTTGCTCTCGCTAAGCAAACTAAACGAAGCTATACCGAGGACGAACTCAACATAACCGTCCATGTTACGAAAGATTTAAACTTATCGAGTCATTAAAACCATGACCTTTTAATTGCATGATAGTAATTCTGATTGAAACAGAAAGGATATAAATAATGAGTAGTTTGTAATAACATGACAGATGTGTTACAAATGTTATAATTGTACAGTAGGCAAATGTAAACGTTTAGCTGTGAACAAGGCGACGTGATTGATCAGCTTGCTTAGGAGGTGTCTCGCGTGGTGCAAGCTGCGCATGCGCCGTGCGACGCCGCGCCGGGCCACGACCGGCGCCGGCGCCGGCGACCGGAAGCTCTCTATCGAACTAGTGACAACTACTGATGTGGACATGACTCAAGGACGATACGTTACTGAACATGATATCTTCTCTTAGCACCGTTGCCGATTGAACTTGACTCGACTCCAAAATGAACATCGTAAGATCTATGTTATCGTCATCTCTTTACAACTCTAGCTCTATTAAATTAGTTACGGAATTGATCGATCTTTCTACCTCCTTAATAATTCGTGATCGTTAAATTGTGAATTTTAAGATGAACTTATAGTAAACGGTAAAAGTAGGAGATTCTTTTTATAAAATTCAGTCGCTGCCTACTGGTAAAATCGGATTAATAGCTACTTCCTAGAAAACGATTTACAAAATTTCAGCCTACCCGAAGAGTCCCATCGCGGGCCAGGACTGACCCTAGTCACGAGTAGTGCCATCGGGTGTCGTCCAAACCCATCGGGCAGAGTGCTTCGTAACTAATCTTCCGTTGCTCCGGACTCATCAGCTTGTAAAAAATGGTTCGCCTCCCTGTGCCAATAGATTCGCATAGCCAGCTGGTTACCTGCTTCGGTTCGCCGGTGGAGCGGCTGGTCGCACGCAGTCACTATAGCCGGTACGTCGATGTCACAGACATGCTCGATAACGCAGGATCGTGGCATTACTGCTACTGGAGATTACTTAACGAATCGCCCGGTGCTGAGTTACGCCAGAAACCTATAGTAAAAGGTTTGAGCGCGCTATGACATATCTTGCGTTATCAACTTGTCTCTTAGCCTGTGGTGTTAGTGCTCAGAAGAGCATGTGACAGCGCAGGTTGGAGTTGGCTATTCCGTGGTGAGCGCGGTGAGGTCGGCCCGCGGCATCGCGCTGCCCTGCGCGGCCGGCGGGTCGCTGGCGGGGAGGGACAGTAGATGTTAGGCCTCCAAGAAAATGAGCGCGGTTGGCTTCGGTTCCAGGTTTGACTTTTTTGCCTCAACCACTAGGAACTCGATCTCCTGCGAATGTTTAACGATTTCTTCATGAGTTTCAAATTCACATGGCAGCTTTCAAATGAAAGTATAGCAAGATTTTTCGGGTATATTCTCAACTTTCAACATAATTATATTAACTGATAATATATGATGATGTTACCATTTTAGCTTGTTATTTTTATATTATCTCGAGATGTTTATCTTTTATTTATTTATCAATAAAATGTGTATTATGTAAACTTATTAATAGATAGTTTCCCACCAGCACCACGTACCGGTTTATCTCTCTGTGCGAAAGACTCGGCGATCAGCCGCGCTACGTCTTGGTGCTGCATGCCCTCGACGCGGTGTCCGTCCACCGCCAGGATGAGCTGGCCTACCTCCAACCCACCTGCTTCGTAAGCTGCCCCATGCTCCTGGAAATTTTGCCAATATACATATGTATCAGTATTTATATAAATTAGTATTGACAGGTAGAGTAAATTATTACGCGATGAAACAGAAAAAAATTGTAATATGAGTGATCTATTAATAGATTAAGCTTAGGTTAAGTCCCAGATTCGACTGCCCGGTCAGGTAATGCCATTGCAATTTTTAAAAATATTCTCCGTCGAAGCTGTAAAAATCTTTGTCTGTTACACGGCAATAGGCTTTAAAACGTGGGACCAAAATCAAAGGTGGCAACAGTTCACAGTCACATGTTCACATGCCTGTTCCTTCGGGGATATGCGTGAGCGTATGTATTACATTGCTTTGTTCTGCTTTAATAAGGATGCCGTCAGTCGTTTCTAACAATTTTAGTATTTGTGATTCATAGATACATCTGTCATTTCTATAAACTATCACCATGGGCATGGAAATCTCTTCAATAGTAACAGTTGCGTTTTGTGAATTTAAACGCAATACTGGCTAAGGACGACTTACGTTGTACATATGAATTTTAAAATATTGGAATTATGGTTTAATGGCAGGTATCTTTTATAGGCTTAACCTAGCAACTGACATAAATGTAGCTTCAGTAAATTTAGTAAGTTTGTTGACCTTTGTAAGTTTTAGTCTGTGACCTACATAAATAATTTAATTGCGGCTATACCTGCTTCAGAGATTTGCTCGATGCAGGTCATATGGAGTAAATACGAACTTACATGTATGTTTATAATCCTGGGCAAGGGATGCTTGGTGTTGGCACCGCCCTCGATAGCTATACCGAGTATAGGCTTGGTCTTCTTGACGGTGATGTGGAGGTTCCCGTGGTGGTCGGGCACGACGCGCGCGGCGCGCTCGTCCAGCGAAGGCTCATGGCCGAGGCGCTGCATGGACTGGTGGCGCCGGATGCCGCCTCGCTCCTCCAACAACGCACCACTATCCTCCTTCATGTCAAAACTCCGAGATAAGTTGTGTGCCAACTCCTATAAAAATGATCGCGTTCACGTAAGATCTAACTTGTATTTATTGCCACGGTATATATATATATATATATTACTAACATTTTATTTCAAATATTGTGAATCAATGTATGCATGTATTTACACCAGAAGTAAGACTACATAATACTGATATAATCCTCTGGACTCCTAAATCCTAGTGACTAGTTATACACATCCACACTAAGTATCGTTACTCTACTATGCTAATAAATAGCTAATTGAATTCAGCCTCTAAGTACAAGTTAGTGCTCTAAAAATATTGAGGAGACGTGTATCTGGGCGGCAGAGGGCAGTAACTCAGCGGATGCGGCGAGCGGCCAGCGTGTGGCACCGAGCGGTGGCTACGGGTTGACTTGACTTACGACCTTGTGCCTCTCAGTTACAGTAATGTACAGTGAGTATTATACGTCGAATGTATCGAGAAGCTGTAAGTGAGATGTGTGCTAGAGGCTTGGATTCATGCGTTTCGATCACTCGGTGGCGTGGTTCAAAGTGGGTATATTTTACAAGTGTTTAAATGTCATGGAGAGAGTTCTTATCCCGTTTACCTACCTGAGTAGGCAATGATAGCAAGATTTATAGCAATCACGAACATAACGATTAATAACGAATGGAAAAAGTAACAAAATATACTACAAAGTAAATAAATTGGAATAAAAGACTTCAACGCATTTCGGTCCAATTCAGTTTTACGCCACCATGCTCTAATTAAAAAGAAAACTGAAATATTTGATGTCAATAAAAAATAAACTGAATTTTATATACACTATACAGGTACTAAAGTTTTAGTAACCCAGGATTTGTGATATGAGATTATTAATTTATACTAAATTTTCATGCAGCACATTAGCTCGATCCATTCAAGACATTAGAGGTACCTCTACAGGCTAATGATTCAACTGATATGATAAATCAAATCACTGAAATGTGCGTAGCTACTTTCAAATAAAGTTATGGATAAAAAAATGTCATACTAATAAAATTAACACCGAAATGAAGTGCAACGATAATAAGAAGTGAAAACATACAATAATCGGATAACCGTCTAACACCAAGCAATCGTTTCGTAGTCGAAGCAAGAACTTCCAATAAAAATTTTAAGATATTTTTTAATTTCGTGCAAATGTAAGAATCGTCAATGTGCTAGGACAGTTCTGGTCATGCCGGCGGCGCGAGGCCGGGCCACTTACTAGAGGTCGTCCCCAGTACCATGACTTTACTTTCTGCGTCCAGCCACCGAGTGATGAGCGCAGCCCCTCGAGATAGCCGCACTGAAACATCACACTCACTCAGGACCAGATCGTTCACCGTCCGACACGCGCGACCACCCCACTCTCTCTCCCCCACTGTCGCGACACCTAACTCCTGAGTTTGCACACAGCAAGCCGCTCGTGTTCTTTGTCATGTTCAATGTTATAGTGACTGTTAAGCATCTAGCATAAATCTAGCTTTAGACTGGAACGCTATAGAACATACCCTACTCAACAGATTCAATTCAGTCCGATGCGAGAACACTACTAACAAGTAACTTTACACATCACTTAATCTGCATACTTGTGTCTGGTAACAATAACTCTATTGAAGTAGTTGTTATGGTACAAAACAGATAGATAACATACTAGATAAATAGCAAATACTACTATCGCTAGCATCTACAAAATATTACTTACATTTGTATGTAAAGGTGAAATTTATTTGCCAAGCCTTAATTAACATTATTTACTAACCCCTTAACTTGTCTATACTGTAACAGGGTCTATTATATTCCGCACACTGTTTAATAAAAATAGAACTTTAGAAAAATATTTGGAGTAGTGTAAACATTACATACCTGGTCCTGGTCGCAGGGTACATGTGTAAGCATGGAACAAACATAGTAAACAGATATAAATAGTTATACTTGTTAGTCAAACATGAGCGCGCTCGGTCGCTTACTTTCAAGTCGTGCAGTAATTTTTGTCCTATTGTGTTTATGTTTGTGGTGGCGTTAACTTTCCATCAATTGTGTTGTCTGTTTCAAATCAGTCAACAAATCCTGTGTTTGTTCATAGAAAACGCTCCATTATTCCAAAAAGAATAAGTGTTTTGTTCGTTGTTCAGCGGAGGAGTACAAGTTGTGTAAGTCACGTAATCTCATTGTTTGAGTATAATCATTTAGCAAGTAAGTATAGTATATTAGTAACATGGTACGTCACACTCGCTCTATCGTGATAAGAATATCTTTCGCAGATATATGGTGTGTAGTAGCGGGTGACATGGTGCGTCTCGTTAGCGTCTCGTATAAATAATGAGATAACATCAGTCGATGTCGTTCGACTCGCGCCCGTTTCGATCTGCGATGTACGACGCCGCGCCGCGTCGCGCCGCACCGCACCGCACTGCGTCGTATCGCATCGCATCGCATCGCCCGCCAATGCAAGCAGCCGGCCAGCCCGCTGCCTGAACCACTAGTATCTATATTTTATCACCACAGACTCCATGCCACTACCCATATAGTAAATATTTTTTGTTACATATTCATACAGTCACTTCACTAAAAGCTTAAAACAACATACTTAGTGATTATTCAAAGTGGGACATTTTAAGTATGTTTCCATATTTCGTATATTTATACAACAAACGTAATTGAGTTGCGCTTGTTTCAGATGTCGTGACTGCACGCATGAGCGAATATAATTTTAATATTTTTATGGTTCACGTTGACCTTTCCCGTATTTTTATTGTAAGTGCACGCTTACGTATAATCTTTATTCGTAATCATACGTTACATACATACACAGCGAGTGTATGAAGTCCGTTACAATGGTGGCTACTGTACACACAGATAACAAGTTGAAAGTTTTTAGTACGTGACGTTTACGGCTCTTTTGGAGCTATTAAGTAAACTTGCATGGTAGCTGCCGGCTGGAGGCGCTGGCACTCATTCTACAAACCTACATGAACATGTACCCAATATGCGTCAACATTTCTAATGGTCTAAAGTAAAACCGATCACTAGCATACTTGTGTCCATCACAATGGACGATTATTACCAAGTTATTGTAAGCCGCTAGAACCGTTAGGTTACAAATTCAAAAGATAACCTCTGATATCGTCTGTACTATCGGGCGAGCGATGCGCAGTCATTATTTTTTGTAATTATAACTGAAAGGCAATCTCTGTTCTATATCACAATCTCCGTTAGGCACAAACATGATTTCGGCAAAATTATTTTTGTCCATTAGTTAACATGTTACACGTATCAGAAGGTAGCACTAGATCTGGCAAACCTTTATTGAAATAAAGGTTTGCCAGATCTAGTGCTACCGTTGGCGGAGCGCCAAACAAAACTAACTTATTTCATTTTGTAAGCTTGATAAACGTTTATTCATGTGTGACGGATCTTTTCAATTGTCTATTTCAATTGTGTATTTAATACATATAATGAATTATTTACTCGTCTACTCTTTATGCAATCTTGTAATTATTGTATGATTTATATCATACAATAATTACAAGATTATACACGCGAATAACTATAAATATATTAATTACTTACTTTAAAAGTGAGAAATTAAACCATAATTATAATAATGAAAAATAGTTGCACGTAAATGTTAGCTCCCTTTTCTCACTATTAGTCATCAAATTTCGCGAAGTCTAGTCTCAGTAAAGGCTCATTCCGTATTATTAGTTCAAACATTATATTTGAGTACATTGCGTCGTTTTCTTAAGTCAATATAACTATTGGAACTAGAGCACACATAACTACACAGAACCGAGAAAGTTTCTGGAGACAAAGTCACGCCCTATTAGAGAAACGAGCTTCGATACAGTATCGAACAGTCGATTTTAATTTCACTTTTACCAACCATCACGCTTCGTTAATCGCTTAAACATCTTGCCATTGATTGAATTACAGACTTTCTGTCCGTGAAATATAATCCGCAGGCACGGGTCGCACACGAGCCTAAGTGCGACATGTTCCCCGCGCTACGTGCCGATGTATTAGTAGCGCTATCAAAATATTTACGGCAAACCGTTTTTATGCGTTCTAGGAAATTATTAGCAGGCTCAGAGCAATAAATACGGATACAGGCTTAACTATAAAATACACCAACCGCAGATGTTCGTCTCACGATGCGCGACGCTACGCCTGGATGGCCCGGGATTTGATCAGATATTTATAGTATAATATTAGATGAGGTCATAAAAATAAGTTAGATACATGGGATGATTGGACAAAGGAAACCAATTCGAGATATTGCTTAAATTCTGATACTAAGCTCCTTGTGCCCGTTTATGCATATAGAGGCCATGTAATTAAAGGTTTTTGGGCATAAATCTATTTTTTTAGGTACGTAGGTATATTGGGTGGCGTCTGCAATAATAAAACAATAAATTCTTACACAGTAGCAAAGTATCACCGTAATAAGTAGTTTATAAGAAATATAATAAACCTAGGAATAGGTACAGCTATAAAGGGTCAGTATCACGCAGACGCTTGTAGACATACATACATGTGAACATTACATTATATTATGTCAACAATACTGAATTAGTATATTTGTTAAAAATTAAATAGATTGCATATTTGCTGTAGGCACTTAGAAGGGATACTTCCCTAAATGCATGACGTTAACGAACGATGTTATAACGCAAGCCTTCCTCTTGACACACCGCGCACTCGCATGTCATACTAATTATCACAACATGCATTGTTGTATCGAATATATTAATGAAATATCGTAATTAAGTTAAAGCAGGCGGTTTGATAGAAGTTATAAAAAATAAATAGTGTTACCCAAGACATGGGAATCGCAGGTGGATGGCTTGATTATTTCCGGTTTGTCCAGTTTTGGACCGATGTCCGCGTGGGAACTAACGGTGTGAGGTGTTAAGACGATTTGTCCATTAACCATTGTAGTTTATTACAGGTACATGTCTTCGCTTACTTTCCTGTTCAATGATTATTTAATGAAGGCATTAGATTGCAACTCTTTCATCGCTTCGATCAAAGCGCTAATATTTACCTAATGTACAAATTCATATTTACACTTTGGCAATGAAGTACCTACCTAAGTATATATTTTTATTGTCTATTGAATTATAATGAATGGTGCCTGAATGGCCACTACTGTACATGTTTACGTCGCAGGACACCCGTTATATTCAAATATCGGATTCTCTTTCTACTTGGGTATATTATTTGTTTTTGAGAGTACGAAGTTTGCGTCATGATCGCTTTCACGTTCAGCGTCAACAATTATACGCTAGGTTCGTCTCCGCAGATATTTTATCAATTAAACCACAACTCTAACATTTGTCACAGTACACGTGTACTGATTATTCTGTCTGGTTGTGCCGGAGACGTTATTGACTACAGATCGACAATGGTGTGCGTGGGTGGGCACAGCCGTTGCCCGTGGCATACGCAGCGACGCTTGCGTAGCTGGCTGAGTATCAAGTGAACTCGATTCACATTTCACACAGCGTGCACCGCTCGGGCTGAGGCAGGCGGCGCGGCGCGGCGGCGCGGCGGCAGGCGGCCCGCGGCGCGCGGCAGGCTCTCGCTTCGCTTCGGCGGTCAGTTTGTCAGTTTCGCTCGAAGCGCCGACGCACGTGCACGCTGCACACACTTGACGACTTGTGGCTTGTTTACAAATAGAAGGTAGTGCAATCTCTCCGCCAACAGGATAACCGTGACAGGTAAGTTAAATATAAAATTGAGGCCAGCGTGCCAAATACTGTGTCGTACATATATGTACAACAGCACAATCCGTTCACAAGCTGTATGTCGGGGTGTAAACAAAACAATACAGAATACGATTGCGGCCAGCTTTTGTTTTTGGTCATTATAACATGTAATGTGTGCAAAACATGTGAAGAAGTTTGCGTATTTTCGTTTAACGTTTTTGTAACATATATATTTATTAGCGATGCCCATATTTAAACATAAAACCATTTAAAAACAAGGCTCTATAATATATTTGAATTATTGTATTTAGTTTTTATTACGGATAATATTAAACGTGTGAGAACTAGCAGTGAACATTTTCGATTGATCTGATGGTTCTGATTGCTGTTGCATAAAACCTCATAATATTCCCATAATGTATCCTTTTGTCGATGTTGCGTACCTCGCAGACTTGCACTAGAAGAACGGCCTTATAGTTTTAATTCACTTCGTTATTCAGTGCACATACATCAAAGCAAGTTTAGCTTGTACTGAGCCGGTTCTTTTCGGGCCATGTGCAAAAAAATGGTCCTTGCCTTACTTTGTTGTATAATAAGTGTCGATCACGAATTCAACTCTGCTGGGTAAAACATTTCTCCATAAAGTTCTCAGAGTTACTTATCACTATAATCTAAGAATTTTCATGTCTACATTTATCTTGTTCCATAACTTTGTTCCTAGTTGCATGTCACGACTTGAGTTCCTTGACATTATATATTTTCGTAAACGCGTACCTATATTATTTTCCAATTATGGTAAAAACGCTTGTGCCAATTTAAGAAAAGGTCAATTCGTGTTACGTATTTGAAACTTTTACCTTACTTTCATGGCTTTATCATCGCTATCGGTGTGTCAATTGTTGCGAACCTACCAATACTATCATTGCTTTTTGGATAATAGTAGTAGAACATTTCTAAAGAAACAGTGAACACATTCGTGTAGCACATAATAAACAATAACGTATTGTTGTGTTTTTCAATGTTCAAATGTTTAATATTGATAACTACAAGTATTACAGAACGCCACTAAAGAAACCAGGCAATGATTGCAAATATCGAACTTGGCTAATGAGCTCCCATTTGATCTTACGTAAAATATATTTTTCTTAAACGGCGCCACGCGCCACTGACTCTCTCAACGCAACAAGGACACGGCTCGACACCAAAGGCCTTCGAGAGATGTCTGTTCGCTATTGTGTTATTGTAAATTATGCACTTTTTTATACAACAACAACATAACCGGCGAAGCTCCATGACACGCTTTCTACGATTGGAATGAAACTACTACTTACTACTGAACACCATTGGCTAGGAGAGATTCGGAACTCGCAGTAGGCACCAATCTGATCGATCACTATCGACAATTAACAAGATTGGGTTTAAATGTATGAATACTAGTTAAAATATCAAGGTTATTGAGCACGCTATAACTTTTTATTTTAGAAGTGTAATTTGCACTTACGATAACTTTTTAAGATATAGTTATTTGCGACCTTGGCATTTGGCAATCAGTTTTAAGTTATACAGTTATAGGTAGTTGTAAGATAATGAACATGGTACGAAGTAATAAACAAGCACTCCTGCGGTGCCTCATGTGGATATACGAATACGATAATATGATAATATTGACTGATAGTTTAACAACAACATAGAGAGTCGCCGTGTGTTGTGTGTCGTGTGTGCTGTTCGCGAGGCTGCGCTACACGAGAGCGCTGTCGAGATCACGAACCGGAGCCGTGGCTCGCAAGGGGGTTAATGTTACAGTACACCTTCCTTATACAGCTCGTCTGGGACGACGCGGCGACGGACGGCCGATAGCTTGCCGGCCCTATGAAAAAGAACGGTTCTCTCGCTCAACTTGATTTATATTAGCGTATTGCCAGTAAACTCGGTAACACAAAGGTATTGAATCTTACGCTAACATAATTATTATGAGCACTAGGCATTCAGACTTTATTAATTTTCTAATACTATATTTTAATCTAATATATTGCGTGTACGACTCGGGAAAGCGATGTAGGTAAAGATTAATGGCGACCTGCAGGTCACAGCAGCGCACGATCAACACACAGAGAGAGATTACATCGAACGTAAGAATATCTACCACCCGGAACACTTCACTTCGATTATTCAATGCGTCGAGCTTGATTCGGTTCCTAACGGCGGAGTAAAGACGTAAATGGAAAAAAATATACAACTGTATGATTTCAATTACAATTTATATTTCTCTCGGAAATTTATTTTACAAAAGCAAAATAAAGTTTAAGCAAACGATGAAAAGGGAGAGCATTAGGCACGAAACCAACACACGGAGCTCGAGATCCTCGATCTGTGCGTAGCTTTATTTAAATCCACCTACGTTGTTTACTATTAGTTACATTTGCTTCTAATAAACCGATCATAGAAAATAAGAATTGCATTCTACTGCTTCGACTCTCAAAGAGCCTTACGCTTAATATCAGAGTTGAGAATAGTAATATTAATTTTATAAAACAACTTTTCTCTGTTACGATTCGAAAGGTCTAAGGCATAAGTCCGTTTATTTCATAAATCATGTTCGTATTCTGACGCGAATTAAATAAATAAATAAGTTTATTCGATGGCGCTGGTAATAAATAAGCGGTATAGACAAATAAGCATGTAGAGCTGAGCACGGCTCTATGGGCACACAAGGCTGGCAATTAGCGTCTAGCGTGGAGGCTTGTGGCGTCCGCGTCGCGTGGGAGAGCGCTCGTGATCACTACGCGTCGCGGGTCCCGCTAGTCAAACAAAGCGAACGTTCACCGACTCATCGACTGATGGCACACAACCCTTACCTCACTGATAACACACGACATATTTTTCCCCCAAACTTCTCTTCTAAACTAATAGCTTAGCTCCCCAGAATCATGGGGCATTTTCGTTCATAGGCGATGAATTTTTCGTACAAATAGTAACTGCATCCAGTCTGCATTTGTACTAGCGTACAAGCAATAGCCTGATTCATATTATGTGGTATTATAAGCAATGTACCCCACTGCAGTTTGACACAAATGTATGAGGTTTTCTGCTAAATACTCAAATATTAATGTAAATATAATGAATTATATACAAATTCACACCCAAATGGATGATAATGGAAAAAAAATATAATTATATAAATATCTGCCTGGGCGGCGGTAGTGAGCGCGACTCGTGCATGAGGTCTCGGGTCGATGCCCGGTTCGGGGAAAGTGGATTTTTCTGTTGAGAATCTTTCATTAGCTGCACGATGTCTAGAATTGTGCCCGGTAGACGGCAATAGGATCGCTATCTTTCACGTAGTACCTAAGACAATTCCTGGAGAATATATTATATTATAGACCTCTGCCTACTACTCCAGGCTAGAGGGGACTATGTATCTAAATTGACCAAATGTCTTGATTAAGCAAGGTATGAGATAACCTAATATTGTTAAGCGTAACAAAACGCTCATCATCATAATACAAGAGTCACAAGTCCGAGCCCTCCGTCAACATATTGAAGGTTTCACTATTGTTTGATTGAAGCCTATTAGAGATTTGTCTCTTTGACTGTCATAGCAGCATCGGCTAAACAGTGAATCCATGTTTTCAATTAATCTACGATATATCTATTATATTAACCATTTTATAATTAATCGTGGTATTCATAATTATGACCATTACATATATAAATATAAGTTTTATTAGGAGACGTATAGTTGCCGTATACTTAAAAGCTCAGAGGCATGTAGTATAAATAAAACTCTACTTTTACATTTGATCCACTTGGAAACGTTTTTATTTATCTGATATAATACTGTGAGTGAACGTAAGTATTGGCGGTAACTTATATTCGAGCTGAGAAAACGCTATAACCCTACAAGTTATAACGTTTCCAGAAACGTGAAGTAGAAAGTAGCACGACTTGTTTACAGGAAACGGTGTATAATTGCAGGAAACATTGGGTCAGACCATGCAAGTACTCAGCACACCCTGGTCTTCCTGTTCAGTCGCACGATCTGTTCACCTTCCTGCGCATAATTGGTTAATATAATGGAAATTAGGACTATAATGTAATTGTTCCGCCCCGCGGCTTTTACACGATACTTGTCGAAATGCTTATAATAAACACGAGAACCGACAATGTCGTGTTATATAATCCACTTTTGGCAAACTGCATAATTATTCCATTTATTATAATTTTGTGAATTTCGTATGAATACAGAATTGTTTTAGAGTTCACGTCTCATTGTTAGCTCTAAAAACCTCTCATTGTTTAATGACGAATTAATGACGTGGTTCTACTTATGTTTACCTACTTAGTGTCTGAGATAATACCGGAGAAATGATTAGTGTGCAGTGAGCACTAAGCACTCTGCACGTGTCGTCTGTTCAGATGCATCCACGTAAAGGAATAGTTAAGTGGGACGTTCATTTATTATCACTAATATCGCCGCGGTAACGGTATCAGATTGTCGTCACAAGTACTTACGTACATTGCCACAGATATATCTAACACACTTACCTATATGTCCGTTAGTGCCATTTCATTTCTAGTCGTCAACAATTTTCTAGCGAAAGTTGTATCTGACGGCACCCTAACAATCCAACGCACATAAAATTAAAGACTACAACGTGTTTCAAAAATAATGATTTGAATACTGATTTGTTTATCAAAACATATTTGGTTGGCATGCGATCGTTTTAAATTATGATGCATATAAATTGGGCAGCGCAATCGAAATCTAGAATCAAACCGATTGTGCGGACGAACGACGCTCGAAAGAGAAAGTGTAGCGCTGTAGACTCCATGAGTTACTTAAGTCACGTACTTAAGTAATTTAGAACATACTCGTAAATGTGTTACTATCTCACCATTACGACCTCTAAGTAACAATTCCTTGGAGACGATGTGACATATTTTACAAATAAATGTGAAGCGCACGGAATAGAAAGTATACATTCTCGTCGGATTATCGTATAAGTAATGAATGGTATATTTGCTCTTATCTTTCATTGCCTATATACTTTCCATTATTTACATGTACAATGAATACGATCAAACGACAAAGGTGCGACGCACGCGCTCGCGCCGCGCGCCGCCCGACACACTTCCGGCAAGTCTGTGCTCCTCTCGAGCGCATCATTTATTCATTCTGTTAACAACGCACTTTGTTATGTTACAACATTACATCTTGATTCTTATTTCAAGAACCAATTAGCTACTCGTGGATCATATTGTACAATTTATAACTTTTATACAATTGCTAATAATAATAATTTTGTACAATTGGTAACCAGTTTCGTACTGCCTGAGTCGTACAAAAGGGTCTCGATTTGGACTATTTCGTTGGGTTACACAAATAATAGTGCCATTAATTACTATTTGAGAAACTCAACTATAATGCAGCAGTTTAGAGATTTTGATTATTTAACAAAATACTTGATGACGGTATTTGTTATCAAGTTATATGTTGAGTCACAACGGTTCTCAGAAAGCTCTCTAGGAGTCCGGCGTCGGATATCACCCACGGTTCTGAGTCACGACTCGTGCCCACTACTTTGAACCTGTAAATGTATTTGTATCGGACAATCCGCTTTCTCGAACATTACCTGTATTACGACACCTCTCACATTATCGTAACTGTCACTTGACTAATGTTATGCACAATCTCTAGGTCTTAGCGACTCATGTCCTAAATTTTAAATCTGGATTTAGTTTATGTTTCATAGGGACATTTTGCTAACTGGTGTTTATGTAACAGGCTTTAATTTACTAATCTTCGCTTTGTGCGACTACTGAGATTAATTTTAATAAGAAAACTCATTCACACCTATCCATACCCAGTATTGGAATCTGGACCTGACGAGTGGTAGTTGTACAAGCGTTCACGTTTACCAGAATCAAGGTACATCTATTGTGATTTGATTTCCAAATTTCGTTACAAGCCCATTACGATAAATCTCACAGCTATTAATATCTAAACAAATCGTATTTGAAAGCGACAAACTGAAATAATGCCACCACGTTTAGCAACACTTTCGCTAGAGAAAGCCATTCGTGCAATAAAATATCTTTGTCTTAGCGTTTGAGATGCGCGCAACGACAGACTAGTTATTAATCACTTTTTACACGGCGCAAGCACGCCAACAATGTTCTCTAGATACGATTACCATACAATACAATATCGGCTAATAGGCCTGCTTATATGGACGGTGGTTCTATACATGTATTTATTAGCCAGTAGGTACTGCACAACACCCGTTATAGATGAAGGATTTGTATACTAAATCTACAGATCTCTTTTTATGATCTAAAATGGCATTGAAACGGTTGTGTTCTCTCAGTTAAATGTGCTGTATACCGACGCTATAATTAGTACTGAATAACACAAGTTGATCAACCGTCTGTTGTTTTTTATTTAGATTAACTAACGACACTTAGGTAATAATTTCCAAATACTATGTTGCTACCATAAATGTCTCGGCGCCAGCCGTGGGTGCCACGGCGAGTGCTGAGACGAAACCACATTAAATCAGTGGGGTTTCACCACCCAATGACCATCTATTACTTACACAACTATTGACCAACTGCGCGCTAAAGTAGTGCGTGTTGCCACTTTTTACACGGACTGCACTTACCGGATCAGATATGACTGAATCTGTTTCAATTAATAACTAGTAACAGTTTCCTAGTTGTTGCAATAGATCCAGTATCAGTCAGCTGAATTCCGCCAATTAATTAATTATTTATTAGAAATGCAACCGTTCTACACGCAATAAAAAATGTGCTCAATATTGAAAATGTGCTTTGACTAAAAACTATCGGCACGATTAGTATTTGAAGTATAGACGTTACCACACAGATATTAGATTATGCTTAATAAATCGAAAATTTGTTTATTTTCAGTGGTCTACAAGAACACAAACAAAAAATGGAGAGCTGGTTGGATGACGTTAAACGCGTGAGGATTCCTCGTCCCAAATTTGCTACGAAGTATCCGGTAGAACCACCTAAGGATTATTTAGAGGACTGTGGTGGCGAGCTCGGCAAACAACGCCGCCATGACAAAGATCTCACCAAGGCGACCGAGGAACTGCGCCGGACACTGCAGGAGAAACTATGACCTCCTTATATGGCATTAGGTCTAATTTAGCTTTAAATCTAGCCAATGGCATAACGACCCTTGCGCGCGCTATTAAGCGGTTACATTAGTAATTTGACGAACATTGTTGGGAACAAACGAACTCGATTTGTTGAGCGAAGTGTTGCACATGCGTTACGCGTGTTCATTATTTGGGTAATTGTTATTATAGCTAGTTAATAGTGGTTCACATTTGTTTGGTTACAGCTCGTAGCGTACTTTGGTTTGACACAAATCACATTTTCAAAATTGGTTATCTACTATTCATATTACACCGCTTGATCCCGTGTCGTACAAACACAATATTAAAAAACGAGCGGTCAAGATTAAATGTTAAGTGGTCATCTTATTTACATGTGTAGAAATGATGTATGTTTGTTAAGAATACAACAGTAGTATACGCAGGATGTCGTAAAGATACTGCCACATAATTTGCAGAGATAGAAGCTGTTCTTATTGTTTGACTATTAACTGAAATCCTGATGTAAATAACTGATACCTTTCTCATATTAACGCTACAGTAATGCTTTATTAATAGAATGTAACAATTCATTTGAAAATACAGTCTGTTTTTCATACATACTACTGGTTGTTTTTAAAATACGGTAGGAGTTAAGATAAATATAATTTTATTAAAAGAATATACTTATAAAATATCCTGAAAAGCGGCCCAGATCTGAGCTTGACTTTTTATAGTAATCTATAAATTAGGCCCTGAGTCAGAAGCCCGTTCTACATACTTGTACGTGGGGTGAATGTTTTGCAAAAACAAAGTAATTTTATAGAGTTTCTTTTAAGCTATATCATCTCACTGTGGGATCCAGGATTCCCGTAAGTTTGAAATAAATAAAAGAAACCTTAAATTGAAAGTATAAAGTTTGTATAAAATGTTTATTTGCTTGAGAAATTGTATATATTAAAGGTGAAAGGTATAATGTTAAAGTAAATTCGAACTATAGTGAAACAAATATTCAAACAGCGCACGCTATCTTAATATACTACCATAATACAACCCACACACATACAGTGATCAAATACATGTTGTATTCTCCCATTATAAGGTTGTCAGTATTAGTGTACATAGATTTGTTATTTGTTTTACAAAAGGATATGTAATTGAAAATTAGCAATTAACGATGTGTTAACTTGTTGCCGATTGTTTAAGTATCAGAACCAGTTGTTAGCTACAATTAGACATTAGTATATTAGACTGAAATTATTGTAGAATAAGTTTATTGAATCTCGATAAGTATGAAATACTTTTATAAATAAATATTGATGTATCGTTAAACATTGTTTTATATTATAACTTGATAGCTTGCCAATAAGTTAATTCGATTGAGTCTGAAACTTGGTTTATTAATACATAAATGGAATGGTATCGTAAAAGTGTGCCAGTGATATTTCATACAATGTTTAGATGGACCTGTGAGATCAAGATGGCTGTGTCAGAGAGCTGGCTTTGAGCCAAACTATTCAGTTACAAATGAGTTTTGGTAGTAGGTACCTACTGTACACAACCGAACACACATATCAACAAGGACGTTTGCTTATTCAAACCAAAAGATACAATACATAATGTTGAAAGAAAATAACCGAACGGAAACCTTGTACCTAGTATATATTCAGAATAGTATTGTGAGGGATTTGTTTTGATTGTTTCATAGGTTGTTATAGTCTAGTCTATTAGTTCTGATGTGTAATACTACATATAAAGCTAAATTATAACGCATTGTACTCCAGTGCCCAGTATCTTCATGTATTGGACAGATAACAGTGAGTTTCTAGGTAAGATAAAAAGAGAAAAGAATATCAAAACCAACATTTTATTTATTTAAATTCATATGACGCTGCTTTGTTAGCTATAATCATAAAGTTTAATTATTGCTATAATCGATTGAAATGTTTCTATACTAATACAAACCCAAGTCCAAACACTTGCCATTACAAATATACACCTCGTTTATTAAATAGCGATTATTAATTCTATCCAGTTCTCAATTTAGAACTATTTGCTTCAGTCATCAGTTTTGTTGGATGTAAGCTACCCTATAATATTACGTTAGATTTATTTTACCTTGCACGCCTTATATGTAAATACATATATGAAGCAATAGATATGATATGAGGAACATACAGTGATATAAACCTCGTACTATTCTGTATAGTAATGTGTAACAAACAACTTCAATGTCATAGACATAAACAATCTACATAACTACATAAGCATCGCTGTGTAAAACTTTGAAATTGAATTACGAGCAAAATCTCTAAATTAGGTTAAAAATTCAAATTTATGCCGTAGGTATCCCCCACCTACCCTTTGTAGATCCAGTTTTGAGAAATTTGCTTACGTCCTTCTTTCGAGGGCTTAACAAAGCGCCGAGGTAAGAGATTATGTACGTTTAATATAAGGTAGTAATAAGCATTAAAATTACCATAGTCGTTTATATTTAAAATACTATAACTACTTGAGTTTTGAACGTGATGTGACGCATCATCGTCATATCCGAAAGCCTTCGTGCCCAACTAGACAATGATTTTTATCCACCGATGAAAATAGGCTTTTAATATTTTATTTATTATAGTGGCACAGTCTGCCATACAACGTAAGGGACAATTCTTGTAATAAAGAATGTCTAAAGTAGAGCTTAAGTACTCTGACTGTCATAAATATCACATATAGTAGGTATGCGCCTAACTTAAAATAAACATCAAATGTGAACGTAAATTGCATTTCAATTTATATTTAACGTTTGTTAGACTAGATCGGAACTCTGTTTCAAACATCTTTTGTTACGGAAACGTTCCTTTATTATTTAGAGGCAATTTGGGCAGTAATTATTCCCCGAAATAAAATGTAAAGGTACAAGATAATGTGATAGACTTTTAAACCCCTGTCATACAATTAATTTTAGATAAAGATTTTTGAATACTTCACCGAGTGGGATAACCCCAACTAACAAGATACGTCTTTTATAATAAATTAAAATTTCGTGTAGTATTATATATTCAGTTATGGTTTGTGACCAAGATACATACACATAACCAACGTCACCACGTATGAAAAAGTGTTAGTATAGTCTAAAAAGAATACAGAAATATAGTTCAAGCACTTTAAAAAAAGTATATATGTATGTTTATTCATTGTCTAGAACCCTTAGTACAAGCTCTGCTTAATTTGGGCTAGATGGTGTTGTGTGTATGTGCTAGAATATTATATTATATTACTTTCATAGAAAATAGAACGATGAATGTCTTAACGTCGTGAAACCGTTCCTATGACCTTTCAATAAAGTTTAAATTACAATGCACAGATTTTGGTAAAATTTTTCATGTAAGTTATTACAGCTATAGCTCTTACAAGGACGTGTAAACCATGTTCTTAGCCTCTTTACGTCCACAGTACAGAAAACGGAAACATAGTACGTGAGAGTTATTGTTATTTATTCCATCGCAGGTGCACATCACATGGACACTGCGTAGGCACATGAACTCCTTTGAGGCGATCGTCTGACCTCTTTCTACCTGCCTACAAAGTACAAAACGTATACTATGATATCTTTGAAAAGAAAACCATCCGCGACCACTTTGACAAGAGCTCCTAAGTAGGAACAAAAACATAAATATGAGTAATCCTATGACTTACAGAATCATCGTAGTGTTGCGTGTGCAACGCGGTGGTGCTGCCCTCTCTCGAGTTGCACGGGGAGGAGTGCCGCCGCGACCGTCGACCTTCTTCCTCGTACTCCTGAACATACACAGTTTAAGTCCTTACATCAAACATTATAAAACCTTATCCGTATGTTACAGACTAACGCTATGTCGCAGGTAAAACATTCAAGTAGAGCTACGTATCAGACACACTAGACACCACAAAGTCACAAGTCGAGACATGCATCACACTTTACACGCAAGAAAGAAATAGACAAGCATCAAAACTACGTTACTACATGTCGCACACAATAAAGTTCCGTCTAGACTACAAAACAACCTATACAGAAAAGTTATTATTAGTAATAAAAATGGCTAGAACAAAGGGAGTGAGAGATATGTGAAACAGTGAAGACTCGCGGTCAAACTGCAGGTCGAGGGATAACTAACTGTCTCGACGATACAATTGATTTTCCAGCTATTTTTGCATGTTGGCACAGTTTAGACTAGCGCCGACACCGCTGCTAACTGCCGTTATCGTTGCACTACCACCTTTAACCTATGCTGAAATAACACCAGTAGATACCGCGCAAGCATGGCACCCGTTCTAACTACATAAAACCATCGTTATTTGTGTTTTGACACTCATTCTAATAATAGATTATGTAGGTAAAAATACAACTGCTACAGATTTACATCTAGCATCATTAATCATAAATTTCTTAACAGATGCCAATAACAGATTTTTAGCACAATTATCCGTAGCTCAAAACGCTGGCTTGGCAAATAAGTGTTTCGCTTGCCGGTGCGAAAAATACGAGTCTAATGGGAAATTGAATAAATTGTATTCGTACTCGGAACGCCTAAAAATAAACTGTTATATCCCTAGCCTATCATTGACCAAAATGCATGCAAAGCATAGTAATCCTGAATCTTCTTGCAATATATACAGCATATAAAGTATGTTAAAGAAAAATTGTTTTGATATAGGTATACCGCTATACTAATATTATAATAAGTAATCATGTATTTGTGATCCGCTTAAAACCCTAATAAAACAGAATGTATCTCATATTTACAATGACATACAAAAGGATAATGAAGCAATATATAAAATAAAGAAAAAGCTTTCTAGTTGTAAAACCGTCAACTTGTAAATAAATTTAATGCAGTAACAGTTATTGTAATGTATTATTTACGTATATTCCAAGATTGTTACTGGTGCGTTCCGTGAAAGCGCACCGTTGAGAGAGTCGTCTAAATGATAAACAGTTATGGACACAGTGAAATAAAAATATGATAACAACAACAAGGACTAAAAATAAAATATAAAATGTTAAGAAACTTCTGTATACATATGTGTAGACGCACACTTGCGTGCGACACATCCACTCTCACTGGTACCGCGTTATCGGCTATAGCGAGCCGTTGAACGCAATAGCTTTTAAACGTAACCATATAATAACTAGTCACGCAATTGATAAAGTCTGAATCTAACCCAAATATAAAATTAAAGCGTCCCGCTTATTTAAATCAACATTCTGAACGTAAGCTTTTCTTATATCTAGTTAAGCGTAACGTCCAAGTGAATTACTATGCGTAGCAGGTGAGTTTTGGTGAACACAGTTTGATGTCAGCATGTTAGCGCCTACCAAACATAGACCAAGTACATAAGACACTGTCTTGTTGTCACCTTGACTTAAAGTAATGTCTAAAGACCCTCGGGGGACCGGAAGAGTAGGTTTATTCTTAGCCGAGACTACACAGCGTATAAATATTTTGTTTAGTGAAGTAGACTTGTTGTCGACTCGAAATTCTTAATATGAATTTTATTTTAGTAAACTTAGCAGCACATGAGCTTGAGTGGTTTAGTGGTCACCTCGACACTACCATTTCGTTGTAGGTTCTAATACTAAAATTAAATGCTTGTGGGATTTATATGTATGTTTATTGAAGTTTATTATTTGGCGTATTGTAGTTATTTTTATATTTATATATTTCGAAGTTTGTAAATAATATCGTATTATCGTAGCGCGAGGTTCGTAGAAATAATATTTCCTGTAGTAGTACGTGTCGACACAGCCGCGCCGAATCCTTTATAATACACTTAACCGTTTGGTTCTAATAAGGAAAAGAGGAAATAAAATTTTCGGCCCTATTTAGTCTTAGACAACAAAAATAATTTAAGATTTGCATTTTTGGAAAGTAATCTGACCTATGCTTGTTGATATCTGAGTGGGATTCTAACAAGATTTGAACAACAACGCTAAGCACTAAAGAATAATCATTATTAGTAACATTTAAAATCTAAAAAGGTAATAATTAATGTTTTTAGATTTTCGCAATTTGTACACATAATACAATATCTTCAAACAGGTCAATGATGTTAGTAAATAAGTATTTACCGGTATAAATATCTATTTAAATATCTTCAAATACTTACAAACTATTAAGTATGACAATAAAACGCTGAGATTTCTTCAAAATATACTACGCTATACTGATACTACGTTTTGGCTTAATATTACCAAACGTATGTTACGGATAAACCTACAGAATAACACATGAAACGCCCTGTAGACTATTGATTTGTTGTTTTTCCTCTATTGTCAATTGTTAGATCGCTGTGACAACAGACAGCGGCGACTATATAATCGAGCGCAGTTAACAACTGGATGCAAACGTTAAGCTGCCTCACCGTTGTTTGTAAGTCTCGTTCATTTGTTTTCTAAGTAGGAGAGACGGGAGTGATTCATTACTAATATGATTATTTTCTTAATATAATGGGGAGCGTAAGCGGATCAAAATGTATTAAAGTGTAGTAATATCAAGGCCTGCACTTTAACAAGAATGCGAGACAATATGTTTCTGACATAGTACACATCTTTGGAGCTCTGCACGAAGTCCTTGTGTCAGATGTCGTCGCAGGGGGCATTGTACGACGCAGCAGATGACAATGTGTTATAATTATAACTTATGTAAGATGGCGCTTGTCAGCATCTCGCACGCAACCAAGGTGTGTGGATAACACAACGTATTCGCTATTGTCTTCTAAAAATCGCACGTTAGCGTACCGCGACTTTCTACGACATAATGTCTCGTCGTTGCCGCCGCGTGAAAACAAGGTTCCTCGCGTCGTCGTACAAAACAATAAAATGTATCTAATCACTGCCGGCATCACCAAGTACCGCCAACGCCACCGCCGATTCACGAGAGGCAGTGAGCGTTTTGTATAACTGATCATTATCATAGCTGAGTTGGAAAAAGGATTATCGCTCTTGTTTATATTAAATTTACATTTTTCAATAAAGCCTACCCTGTAGCCTTTGCACTCAAATGAAGTCAACGCACATTTTTCATAACATTCAGATATTACTCTTTGTCGAAGGAGAAATGAATTCCATCTCCATTTACAGTATAAGTAGTGACGTCAGCGGCTTTCAGCGCGCAAACCTTAAACGTATATTGAAATAAAAGGGTTATAGAATATAGTGTACTTGGACAGCTGACTAGTAGATATATCTTTAGCATGATCGATACTAAGCTGACAACTGACTGTTCTACATTTACTTTGGTATACTGAGACACCTTTAGATTATATACGTATATGATCCGAATGTACCATATACTTAGAAATAAATTCTATTCTATTCTATTCTAAAGATTAATGTTATTTTCACTTAATTAAACTGAAATATATTGTAATTTATAACTCATAGCTAAACTTTTTTACATACGAAGACAAGATTGCGTGCGTTTTAAAGCGCGTTAATGATTGAATGTGCCGCAACGATGAACCCTCATACAGAAAAGTTCAACGAGCTGTGGGAATAATTAATTGTGAAACATGTTTAGTATAATTGCTAATTACAACGGTTTTAATATTCATAATTACATTGTTTATATGTACCTGTATTTAATGATATAGTAAAAATTTGGCTATAGATTTACTGGTATATTTCTATAACATTAAATATGTTGCTTTGCTTTCTAATTAGTGCAAAATATTATATCTTTTGATTCATTTTGAAGTAGTAAGCTACGAGATTCTGAATTATCCATAATCCCTTTTGGTAAATAAACTTTATAATATAAGTTAGGACAGGCAGGTTGTTTGTACTTATCTATCAATTATGCAGGACAATCCGTAGTAAGTTTGAAATTTGCATCTTTGTGAGTAAAGGCCTTAGGTAAGGGTATGTGAAAGTCGCCGTAGGGTCCGTTATAAATCGTATTATAATGGTGGGTAGCGACATGTCGGAATATTCATTACTTGGAAAATAAACAACAGTATTTATATCACGTCAAACCATTTTTCAATTACAGTAGCGTCGCCGGCGGCGTCGCGGTTACCTCTGAGGTTTTCACCTCACTTACTCAAATTGCTGCTTTAAACTATCAGGCGCTTTAGAGTTTAATTTATGTTTGAACCGAAACTAAGGATTAAAAATTGCCGAAATCTTGCTATTTATACATTTTCAGTTCACTCAAAGCTTAAGCAAAGGATAAAACAATGAAACAAGTTCCGTGAACTACTCTACAGCGATGGCGCGGAAACAGCAACAAACACTTTTCACAAAACTCTGTTATGTTGATATAAATTGAGGTCTGTTTCACTGTTTGTTTAATTGCCTCTAATATAGAATAACATATTAATTGACGTTAAAAGACATAAACATACAACCATGTTGATTGCAGACTTAAGATTGACAGATTAAGTATATATAAAGATAGATTCACGCGAGAGGTAGTTGTGTACATGGAGGCGGATGGACGAGAGATAAACGGTAGGCGATTGACGCGAGTGTACCTTGGCCATGGCCCGCACGTCCATGGGCACGTAGTCGCGGAAGGCGACGCGGCGCCGGCGGCGCGACGTCATGCCGTCCGGCCGGCGCGGCCCGCACTGGTATCACGTTCTTACAAGCCGCCTGCAGCCGCCCAAAGCCGCCCCTGGGACGCGCCCGCGCCCGCCCGCTCGCCCGCGCGCCGCCCGCCGCCCTAGCCCCACGGTTTGTTTAAGAGGCGCCCAGTTTAACTTTAGGTTTTATGGCGCACCCGCGGCAAATACGCGCCGGATATCATTTTCATTCTCTACCACCTTTGTAAAATATTGCTGCAGCCAATAATTATCATCTTTGAAATGAACTTTCACAGAAGTTATTAGTTAGCCCAAGATTTTGAAGATGTTCTCAGTCATTAAGTTACGCAATTTATTTAACAGAGTTATGAACGTTTACAGCCGGGATTCGCCAGTAATTGTTGAATTTTACGTGAAAGTATACGGAAAAGCCTAAATTCTAGAAAACTTTTGCCGAAGTCCAACATAAACATACAGCTACAAAGAACTCCAGGAGTCCATTTATCTCTTTCTATTTCGGACAGGGATCGAAAATACTAATGTTACCTGTTTATTCATGATTGTAGGACAAACTGAAAGGGTGGACAAACAAAGCGTACTGCTAAAACAAAGTCCTATCGGGCTCATTCGGCTTAGAAACCTCCTTTATAGTACATATACATCATTATACTCCTTATTAATTCTACTGAGAGCACATTTTCGTCAAAGGCGTCTTCCTTAGCGATCGCTCTTATTGAGCCTCGTTTATTAAATATGGCCTATACATATTATGAGTAAAAGCTTTCTTGATTATTCGTTTCAATACTAATAAGGTAATAAGGTAATTATTTAATTTCCTGAGATTCATTCTGTAGGCTTTATCGTATTTTAGAGTGAATCGTATTTTTATTTCATCACAATGCGACTCTAATAATAAACAAGTTGTTCATTTGTTAAAATTCTTTGCCCTGAGGGTAAGCATACAGCTTATCTTTATGACGTATCAAAATGGCGCTTGGCTCGGGTTTCTGACGTCACCATGCCAGGTGGTTTAGAGTTGAAACCATAAGAGCTCATTAATTTTAACTAGTGAAAGTTTTGTAAAAAATATTGCTTTAATTGAAGACATTCTAAACCTGAAGGTTATTAGAACGTCAATACTTTATTAAAATCAATCACTTTCTTGGTAATTGCAGTATACTTATAGACTGATATATAAACAAGTGTCAGAATTCAAACAATAAATAAATTGTAATTTCATTATGCTTTTTTAAATTCTTGTTTATGCTACTTATTGTTTTTATTACATATCTACATGTTAATATGCGCAGTATTCCTACAACGTCTCCTATATTTCAAAATTTAAGTCATTAACGCCAGACAGTTCAGTATAATAATCGTTAAAAGTTTTACAAAAAGTTACTTCAATGCGTTCAATATTTCATACTTATGTCTTCCTTATGTAAAATACATAGACCATTTAAGGGATCTCATCTAGGCAACGAGCCTAGAACGGTGTATTAAAATAAAACATTTAAATACAGAATCTATAGTGCATTATAATTACAATGCTTTGTTCTTTATTGTTTTGATTTAATTAATATTATCATCAATACATTGATGCATAAAGTATAGTATACCGACTCAATAAAGAGTTGCACTCTTGATTGAGTCGGTATTATATAATAATAACCATGTAAACCCCTCTGGGACAGTCGTTATCTCATCATGAGACTAACGCGACATCGGAGGGCACAGTACACTAGCTTTTAAACTATCACCTTCGCCGTGAGATATAAACAAAAAATGTATGACCAGGTTAAATAAAAGCGCACAAACCGCAGGGCAGCTTGTGGTGAGCTGAATGTAAGTGGCGACACTGCGGTCCTGAATGCCTAAGAGAGTCGGTTAGGGCTTCGTCCCCGGCTTGCCGTTACTGGTTGGCTGGGGTGGAACTTCAAGAGCGCCCGTAGGACTCACAACTCTGGCTTGCCTTGGTCGGCCGGTCAAAGGGAGACCGCTAGAGCTATATGCTTGGGGGTGGAAGTGTCATTTTTAAGGGCATAACTACGGGGAAACCCGCTCCGGGTCTCCGTTGTCACGAGACCCGTGATGGTGAAACCGGCGCCGCACCGCTCGACACCCCTAGCCACTCGCACCGGTGTTGCCTTCTGCTGCAGGCTTGTATGCCTATGGTGGCTATTCAGGGGGCCCATCTAGTGAGTTGGCGAGTCACCGTCTGCCCATTGCATTGATGCTATTAGAGTATTCGGGGCAGACGCCGTTTTTCATCCATAGTTAGCAATATACTGGTCCACCAAACACCCATACCTATAGCCCATCTATTAGAATCCATACGTAGCAATAGTCCTACGCCTGCTGCGGCTTGTGCCGCTGTCGGTGTTCCATCCCACCTTTGATTAAAACTCTCGAAGGGCCTCTTCACATTGGACTCATGTCTCCGTGTAAGCCTCTAGGGCCAAGTATTTTCTAATTTAATATGTTAGAAAGTACCTGTGATATCCACTCATAGATCATAGAAACATAGAAACATAATAATAATTCTCTATTGTGGATCATAGGTAGGTACATAATACAGATTCTATTAGATACATTTAGTGTTCAGCTATATCCCGCCCAGTGGGGATACAATAATTATTAATACATTGATTATTTTGATTATAATATTATACCTTATTAAATTTTAAAATTGGTCTATGATTTAAAATAGTTTAATTCATGCATAATTTAGCAGTTAGGAATAGAATGTCACAAAGTAATAAATTAATATAAAAACTAAATTAATAATAAAAACTAAATGAATATAAAATCTAATATAATATAAAACTGACAAAAACTGAACACGTCATGATTGAGGCAGACTATATTGTGGCAGAAATTGATCAGACATGAATTCTTTCGCAGTATAATAACATTTGTTTACCAACAAATTAAAAAGTTCCTTTTTAAATATTTTTATTTCTGGGATAGATCTGATGACCTCCGGAATATTATTAAATATACGTGGCGCTGAGCAAAATATACTTTGATGCATAAAGTGCATCTTACTGGCAACTATGAGTAGTTTGTTCTCATGTCTTTTACGCGTACGATATTTGAATAAGTCGATATTATTATTTGATAAATACTGCGGTCTCAAATATGTACAGACATGGTAAAGATAGTACATTTACTTTTTTTAAATATGGCTTACATGAGTCAGTTTCGTCCAGCTTAAACATAGCCCGGATACAGCGTTTTTGTGCAATAAACGCACGTTCTTTGTCTGTGCTATTGCCCCAGAATATTACACCGTATCTGAGCGTTGAACTAGCGTAGCTGTGATATGCTGTTAACAAAGTATTTAGGTTTGCTATTGTTCTTAACCTGTAAAGCGCATAAGAGAACTGGCTTAGCCTTTTACAAATATAGTCTTCATGTAACTTTCAATTAATTTTGCTATCGATATGTAACCCTAGAAATTTCGTTTCTTGAATTTGTTCAATGTCCGAATCTAGGTATTGTATTTTTAAAGGTGTTGTAAGTCAAGTTCGTATTTTAAAATTCATAATTCTTTTTTCTTTCTTCTTTCTTTTCAATTCAATATTTCTTCTTTCTTTTCTTTTCAATATTAATGTTTAATTTATTAATTTTGAGACAATCTATAATTAGTACTAAGGATCGATTAATGTCAGATTCTAAATTAGTTTCGTTATCATTAGTGAATAGTACTGTGCTATCATCAGCAAATAATGTAATGTCATGTTTTGTTACTTAAGGTATGTCATTTATATACACGAGGAAGAATAAGGGGTCCAAGAGACTTCCTTGCGGAACACCGAATTTGACAGTTCCGCTTCAGAAGTATAGATTTCTTCAGTATATGATTATATATACTTCAGAGAACATTAATAACGACATATCAATAACTATTTGGACACCAAATTAAATAAAAAACACACGGTTGGCTAGCATCCTGACATTTATAATCACAAGATCCAAAAATAAACAATATATAATATAAACAAATTAACCACTACTTATTTTGCCGCAGTTTTACTAACTACCGTTAAGGCAAGTAGTTAAAATATATACCGAGACAAAAAGGTTTATATAATGTCATAATAAGTAAGTAAATGTACGTTAAAGTACATTAGCTAAATGCTGGCAGGTGTCAATGTGTCCCCTATATTATAAAGGTAAAACTACAAACACCATGCACTTAAGGCGAGGTCGGAACTCTAAAAACACTTCGAGCGTAATTGTTTAAGGGTGCTTATTGCATTAAGTAACGTATAAAATTGCTTGTATTTTTGGCAGTTTTAGTTAATCGAGAAAGTTCGTCAATTTTGCGGTATTATTAATGATTTCATTACATACATACGTAGCCTCACGGTTATATCCTCGAAAGGATAAAAAGAAGTATGTTATAGCTACGTTTTAACAGTTATATTTTTATGAATATTGGTAACAGGGGGGCAAGCCTATTACTGTGTACTGGATACAGTAAAATTTTAGACTCCGCCATTAACTTCAACCTCTTGATACTTATTCTTGTTAACTGTTCTTATTTCTGTTTTCTTGTTTTCATAACCGGGAGTTAAATTACGTGGCGAGAGACGGTGGTTTTTACGCAATAAATGTTCGCCTTAATGATGAACACACAATATAATTTAAGAAATAAAAATGAACGTCCACCGATATTAATATAAATTGTCTCATTATTAGCAACGAGATTACGTAGAAATGAGTTGGGTGCACGGGTGCGAGCGCGGCTCGAATAATTATGGGACGCGTTTAGATATCGCGAGAGAATTACTATTTTATTAAAGAACGAAGAAAAGCAGCGATATCCTAGTGGAAATCCGTTGGACAGCCACGTAGAGGTCTCGAGTTTGATCTATTAAATAGGTAATTTATTATCGCTCGTTTTGACGGTGAAAGGAAAACATCCTGAAGAAATCTACAGAACTACAAGTTCTACGTAATGTTCTCGAAGATGTGTGAAGTCTGTCAACTAGCACAAGACCAGCGTGATAGACTATATACCATCCGGGCTTTGTACATTGTTTAAAGAACACGCACGAGTAGATACTTAATAAATAGCTAAGTTATTGAGTAATGTTGATCAAGAGAAAGTTGATAAGTGCTCTCAATATTATGCGATAAACAAATTTTAATGAATTTAGTTGTTCAATGGTGTTGTTCTCTTAACATAAATTTGCGGTTATGCTTACAATAAATCGCCATCCGAGACCTGTCTACCTTTCTCAAGTTAAACAAAGTGATATAATGTTTATCTGATAGGAATTAACCAGTACCAATTCGAAGTTATGTGGGCTATAAAACTTATCTATGTTTGATGCACCACAAAACTTCAGATGGTGAAGATTGGGTATAGTGCAACTCTGGAACTACTTTTTAATTATCTATAGAGAGGCATAAAAATGTTTCATAAAGCAGCTAACAAATATTTCGTTTTACGTTATACATACACATTTAAAATCACTCCTATATCCTCGAAGAGTTAGGCGGAGGTGACACTAATTTTTCGCTAGCTATGGTTTCTGGTGTTGCGTTAAAAGAGGCGTGCCTATTGCCGGATACCAAGCACATTTCCAGACTCGGCCAATAACACTTTGTCCGAACAAAATCGAACCCGAGACTTCACGCACAATAGCCGCTTTCTCTACCGAGACTATTATATTAATCCTGGTTGAACAATGAAATTACATTACATTCTGGATTACCTATGCAATAAATTCTATTAATTCGATGGTAACCTCGATGGCGTAGTGGTTAGTGTAACCAACTGCCACGCTTGAGGTCGCGGGTTCGATTCCCGCACAAGTCAAACATTTGTGTGCATGAACAAGGATGTTTGTCTTGGTCTGGGTGTTTCTATGTATGATATGTATGTATTTACAAAAAAGAAGTATATATTATGTATGTTTATCCTTTGTCTAGTAGCCATAGTACAAGCTCTGCTTAGTTTGGGCTATATGGTGTTGTGTGTATGTGGTAGAATATTATTATTATATTAATTATTATTTTATTGGCTAATTTATAAGAACAAAAATAATATTATAACAATAATCAAATAAAACAGGGGGCTGCATAAAAAAAATAAACAGGTTAAAGCTATTATAATAACTGTTTGCTGCACCATATAATTGAAAAAAAAATAACATGAATATAAATGTTTAGAATAATTTTGATATTGCAAATCTAATTGTTCATCTCCTAAGTAAGATAAAATTTGTTATAATCACTGCCTACATTGGCACTTAGTCAAAGTTCCTCATCGAGGTACTAGACACCTGCGAGAGGTTGAAAATACCCATGAAAGTTTCAACTTTTCAACTTCTACGTATTTTAATTCCAATCTATATAAATAAAATCAATTGCCACATGTATGACGGAGCATCACTTATGAACAGCTCAATCGATGTCTGTTTTTTCTTTTGTTGTGTTTGTAAATGTCAGGGACAAGGAACATAAATTTGCGGAAAATTCGCAGGAAATGTCAAAAAATTAATTGACGTTTTGGTATTGAATTTAATTACGTGAAATGTATTTTATATAGATTGACAGGGCAATGACTGTCAGGTCAGCAAGTAATATTATAAAAAGGAAATATTAAAATGGTATGTTTGTTTAAAAATGTTTAGTCTAACACTTTTATCTATGACTGGTACTTGAATCGTGTTTAAGCGTCCCTTGCTATCTAATATTGCATAAACTGGGTAAAATTCATGATAAATAAAACGTGGCTTCTGATCATCGATTGTATACTTCTAATGCAGTTTAAACAATTATATATACAATGTTTATTTGAAATTATAGTCGTACAATAAAAAGTCTTGGTTAAGAATGAAATAAATAAAATCTTCTGTATAAGCACATTATTATAATATCTATGCGATCTTATAGTTGAGACCAAAAAGCATAAAAATACCATAAGATTAATATGAATTTTTAATAAATAAAATACATCTATTATTATAAATATATAATAAAATTATGAAAAATAGGACGCTCAAAAAGAATATATTGGGCTCGTCCGGGATTTGAACCCGGGACCTCTCGCACCCGAAGCGAGAATCATACCCCTAGACCAACGAGCCGATGCTTCGATGTGTGAAAATAGTACTCTTAAACCAACGTCCCGCCTGTTTGTTATCACTGACGTCATGGAAAATTGTTATACAAAAATTTGTCATGACGAATTAGACGTTGTTTAAAAGAATCCCTCGATTCAAATAATACAGTCATGGTTATTCTTTTAATCGCACTAAATATTCATTCGCAATCATATAGCGGGGGACCAGCATTATTTTCAAAGCGTCGTACGGCATGTAAAAATATTTTTCAAGAGAAGAAATCTACTTTTATCTATTCTATACTAATAGAGACGAAAGAAAACAACTGGCCGCTATTGCCGAATACATATTATCGAATATAAAATGCCAATATCCCGCGTCAGACCACTCGGCGACATGAAAAGTAAGTATGTGATAAAATTTTGCCAGATTTACCCACCAAGTACAATATACAGGAAATAACGGCCATAATCGTGAGCTGTGTTAATTCTACTCGCTAGCCGTTATCGACTCATGCAAGAAAAAGTGAATTACAAACTGATACAGTGGTAGTGCCGAGGTGCCACTCCAACTAACCTACTCTATTTATTTGTTCACTTTAAGGAATGGGGAAACGCTTCAATATCGCGGTGAAACGAACGGATGGCAGTATAAACAGCGGCGCAGCGTCACCGGTGTGCGCACTTAGCTCTCTGTTTCACGAAATGCTACTGCTATGAAACAAAGTAATAAGTATAAAGCTGGGAGAAGAGCTTCGCTAGCCAGAGCCCCGGCTGCTGTCAGTGGGCTGGTAAGTCTATAGTGAGTGATACCAGTGACGAGTACTCGAGTGACACCCAGGACACTGTTATAGACAAGGCGCAGAGAAGTGAATGTGGTCGATAATAGATTGATAAGTGTAGAAGGTAATTCTGGCAAAATCACCTCGTGCGGCGGCTCCAGGTCGTCGTCGGGCGGCGGCGCGTCGGCGGGCGTCCGCCACTGCCTGCTCCTGCCCCACACAACACCACCGTCAACAACAGGCGACACCGCCGACACACATCTACACGATGCCAACTAATTCACACATATCAATCTAAACGAATACACATCAACTCAACTAATTCCATTATGTGTTAGTCGGCGCTCGCGTCCTGCACCGCTCGGTCACACACACTCTCCGCTCTCACTTTAGGCTACATCATTATGTACACTTGGTGACTCCTTAGGTAAGTCATAGTACTGATATATTTCAATATCTATTTTGATTTTATATCTGGTGGACATATTAATGATAACAAAATGTAACTTGCTAAGATCGCACCGCGTCGGCTTCAGTAAACGTACGAGACGTTTGTAATGTTACACATGCGCATGCGTAACCAACAATATATTAATTAGGCAACGGCTGTTCTTTCTCTTTTGTAAAAATATTATAATTAAAATGTCATTGCAATAATTTGACTCTATTAAATTGAAGTCTATCATATGTTAGACTCTGTCAGAATTGTACATGCATGTTGAAACAAATGACTGAATAGCTTTTTTTATTGAAGTTTTTAAACTTCATTTATTGGCCATCGATTTTACGAGCAGTAAATACAAAACAGCCCTTACAGCTGCAGGACGGCACGGCGGCAGTAAACCGCCAGTGACAATAAATGTGAACGTTTATACTGTCATAAAACAATCGATTGCGATACTGAATAAAAGTGGAAGTGTTTGGCGACTGGCCAATGAGATGCTCGTTTCGCGAGAATGAGCGCTGAGACGAGGGCTTGCGAAAAACTGTGGGTTATTTTCGCACTGAGATGTAAAAGAGCGCACGAAAGCGAAAGCTCGACGAGGACTCAGCCTTTGCTTTCGCACTTTAATGGTACTTTAGCGTTTAAGCGCGTTTACAAGGGGCCCGCCGGCTATGAGGGATTTACGCTCCGCTCATTAGAGGTGCCCGCACCGTTCTCGGTTCTCTTAGCTACAGCTTTGACAGCTTCGCCTCATTATTCTATCACATCTGTTTCTCTATTTCGAGCATAAAAGTCATGTTAATTACAGAATGAAGCTATGAAGAAGTAGAATAGAATGTAAGTGTTGTCAGTCATATTTTGACGTCACCTGTAAGCATGGTCATGCGGCGGCAGGCCCAGCCCGGAATCCTCGGAGGGCGAGCGGTGGTCGGCCACGAGGGGTGCTTCCGCCGGTACCTCCTATAACAATAACCCTCAACCTGACCCGACAGCCCCAACACTTCAACCACTTGTCACGTAACAGACGCGGAACAATTCCCAACATTTATCTTACTTATTTCATTTGTCAGCTTCTTTTCCTAATTAAATAATTGCAGCCAATTACAAAATAAATATAAAATATTTTTCAAAAAACATGATCTCACACTTAAAAGGAAACTAAGGGAAGACATATTGAAGAACTATTCCGTTCATTTACTCCGCGTTGGCGTAGTGTTCAGAGAAGTACACAGGTAGATAATACACCCACAATTGTTGCTGAAAGGGGTAAACATGTAACAGGCTTGACCTCACTACTGATAGTTTGATGGATTATGATGCCTACATGTTTTTAAATTAATACACTTATGAACCATTTATAAACAAAGCTCGATCTACTAGAAAGCAATCAAACTATGACATCGATGGAGCATGCAACGACAGGGGCGTACCCAGCGATCCTTATCGAGAGTTATCGGTAGAGCCAATTATAAACGGGGCTTATTGAGACTAATCTTGTGGAGCATCTGTGTACGTCCTTGTGTGTATTTTACGTGAGTTAATATGTGAAGCATGTGCACTTACCGGGTCGTGCAACTCATGCATCGTCGAGGAGGGGAGCATGTGTCGCTCGGGGCCGCGCTACCAACAAATCGTAAGCATCAACTAACGTACGTGCAAATGATTTGCACTCAATGTTGTGTAAGTGTGTGTCATCTAACTTAAATGAGTCTGCCATATGTTTACTTTGTGTAAGGTAATTATATATCGTTATCGTGTCCTAATTATTTTCCTGTTTTGTAACTGAAAGGCATCGTTTAGCAAAGTATTTAGTGCCGTTGCAAAAATATATTATAAGGTCCCTCGTAATTTTAATTAAGTAATCATTGCGTAACTTGGATAAATATTTGGCACAATTAAAATATTTTTACCCATTTGTACTAGTCATAGTTGTAAATAGTACACATTCAAATGTCATCGAGCTTGACCGTGAAGTATCATAAGGTGCACAGAGAGTCTTTACAATTTATAATTATTAACAAACTTAGCTAGGTGTGTGACTTTTATTTTATATTAACGAAATGGAAATATTATTTATTTAAAGACTTTCAAATAATTTGTGTTTACTTCATCTACAGTCGATTGCATTTGATTGTACGAAGAAATAAATACGCTTTTCACGTTAATTTGGATAAATAGTAGTGAGAGAAAACACCGTTCGAATTAAGTGAGTTAGTCGACGCAATCTCGCTGAAGAGCGAACTGCTAATTAAGCACCTGCAGCTGAAGCACAGATTACAACATTTTAAGACAAGAGTCGCTTAATAAACACCACGAAAACGTCGTCGAAACTTGTATTTTTCGAACAATGCGACACTAACTGTAACACAGTCGTGAACGAGTATATACAAGGTTAAGTGTCACTAATTACTGTATGCCAGTTATTTAATATCTAAAAGGTTTATGTTTCGCCTAATAACATTATGTGTGTATGTTAGATTCATCTTACAAAAATATTAATCATATATCTTTCAATAAATAGGTAATTACCATTAATGACACATCAGTAGAAAACATTAAAGCTTCTCTGATTGCCCTTGTGTTACATGAGGTGCGTGAGTATCTTAAAAGTTTCCTATACATTGATACGTGAGTAAGAAAATGAGTAGATGTACCTTATTGAGGTGCTGTTCGGCCGTGGGCTCCTCTCCTCGCCGGTACACGAGCTCGTCGAACCTCGCGCGATCCTCCGGTAACATGAATTCTCTTATTTCCGTCAAAAGGGTATACTGCGGCAGAAATACACATGTAATAGGTATAGAGAAATACGAGACGAGCCATGGAATCATGTCGGGTTACGCACAAAATGACAAAATTTATAAATAAAATACTTTTCCGTGTTTTCCGTGTGGTTTCCTTTTACAAATGGAATAGCTTTGTGAATCGCTCACAGGATTATTTGAGTGATATTCAGTTACACCGTTGAAGGTTATGATCTATGTACAGATTGTGTTTTGACATGCTATCCTTTTTGATTAAGTCTGGGCCTAGCGGGGGACGGCAGAAGGCTATCGGGTAAAGGTTCGTAATATCTCAGTATAATAGATGTAAGATGTAAGATAATATATATGTATATTTTAGAAAAGGGAAGTAAAGTTGACCAATTTAATCATTGCACCATCTGTGCCATGCATATTATTCTAAGTTAAAGTTAAGTTAAAGTTTCTAATGTTTTAAGACAGACCTACCATAAATTTGCTGAGTAGATTGGAGTCCGCCATGTAATTTGAGCAAAAGAAAATTAAGTTTCACATTTATAATTATGGGAATTTTGACAAACATTTTGGATTTGTTTAGGTAAACGAAATATATAACTGAGTGAAACCAAACCGCGCTTTGATTAATACAGAATAATATGCATGACACAGATGGTACGATGATTAATTTATCAATGTTGAAGAATTAATCAATTTCATCTCATCAAGTCAGGATGCGTCAGATGGTACGAGCAACTCGACTAACGATTAACAACTCACCGAACCATAGATGTAAAATATTTCACTAAGCACGTACATACGTACGTAAATAAATAACTAATTGTAAAAAACTGCGCTAAGGTGTAAACCAAGTTGGTAAGGGTTTGATTTATCATTCTATAGACATGTCACTTGTCTCACTGACGAGGTAGGCACAACTACGAATATCTTGACCGAAAATATCCCAATAACACTGCTTGAATCGGAGATCGAAGCCTTCATGCACAACAGTCACACTTTATACCGCTCTCAACTCCATGACGAATAATACTCGCCATATTGAATAATGCAATATAACGTGTCCCAGATGTCGTTAAACATGTCTTTAGTATTGCGAGTCACGGTAACATTCAAGTACGGAATCAATTCGCGGTGTATGGCTGCCACGCGCCATCTTCTTCGAAACATGAATCTGGAGATGTAGTCAATTGAATTCGCACCATTCAGTTTCATACTGTGAGGTATTAAATGAACGCTTGTTGAACCACTTTTTGTCACTGACTCGGTGTTGCATGTGTATATGCGACTGCTGTGCATGTGAACCTAGTTTCAATTCCCAGGTCGAGGATACTGGGTTTTTCTGAAAATAATTTCTTACGGCACAGAATCTGGAATTGTGCCTTGGAAATAGCAATAGGTTCACCCTCTATTACGTGAGACTAAAGCTGACGAAATGCCGCTTTAATACACGTCTGCCTGCCCCTCTGGAATACAGGCGTGAGATGTATGTTGTTTAACCATCAACTCAAAAGCATATGTTATATATATCAAGGTACGTTTATCAATATTTTATAACAGGGTTTAGTAACTATTTCTAAATATAACATAGGTTTATTGTTCCTTTGATAAAAATATATGAGCCAAATTTCTCTTAGCGTTAAAGCAATTGTATAATATACAAAAAATATCATGCATAAAATTGACTCAAGATATTTAATATATAAAATCAAATTTTATTAAACCCTCTTGGCAACAACCGCCTGATTGAACTCAAAACAAATTGAAATTTAATTAATCGATACACTTAAAACTCTTTCTGCTGGCAGAGCAGCGAGAGACTTGAACTAGCGCGATAAAACTGAATAGGTAAGTATTGGAGAAAAGTGAAAAATAAATTGCCGTTCAGTTCGAGCAGGTAACTAACTCGATAAATGAACAGTACCTACACAGATATCGTATAAATCAGTATTATTAAGAGTTAGTAGTGGCGACAAACCTTAATTAATGTCGATGGAGGGTATTAGGTGGGTAGTGAGGCTCCCATTGTAAATACAGCTTACTGATGTTTGTGCATAAATTACGAGTGCTAAGCCGATATATTTTCTGTATCCGTACAGATTATTTGTCCTTATAGCTAAAACAAGGAAAATCGTCCACAGAATACTTTTGGTGTAACTAGGCTACGCGGCCTTAGTCTCACAGTACAAGTGTATTCTTGTAACCCCGACAAAAATATGGCTCTAAAGCGAACAAATAGATAGTACCATTGCCAAATATATTTATTTTAGGAAAATAAGGACACGGAGCACATAATGATAAAGAATGGATTAGGTAAAATCAGTGACATTTTCATTAGAGAAAAACATACATCTGCTAATATAACAAATGATACGCTTTTTATACCGAACACATTTCAGGACAAAATTTTAATTATGAACTTTATTGTTAAACGAAAAAGGAATCAAACCGATATCCACATTTTTAATTGATTTACAGTCCATGTGCTCTTTTGCCATTGAACTGGGAGCAATCCTTTAAATATACTTATACCTTCTAACTTTGAATCCATTTTTATTGGAATTTTGCAGTGGCTATGATAGGGACAACCACTTGCAAACTTTTATAATATAGATGATGCACAGTGAGTGTGTGTGGTGGAGGGTACCTTCTGCGGCGTGTCGAGTAGGTCCCGGACGACGGTGAGGAAGGAGTCGGGCGTGAGCCTCCTGGCGGCGTACTCCTCCATGTAGTAGGCGATGGCGGGCAGGTCACACTGCGGCAGCAGCGAGCGCGCCTTCTGCTCCACCGCCACGGCCGCCGCGCCGCGCCGCCTGCCCCACCCGCTTATTCTATATTACAGGTTAGTTGATGCGTAAATAAAAAAATAAAGCAATGCTCCACATTCACATCCAGCCACTTCAACTCGCTCATACGTACCCACTACATACACACACATACACACGTGCTATATGAATATCTACTTTATGAGTTGTGGTTAGATCTATTCTCCGCGATTTAACCCGCACTTTTCTTTGTTAAACGGTGCATTTCCGGGTTCCAGTTCACGTTTAATACCATGGCCAATACCCATCAACGTATTTAGTAATTCTTTTGTCGAACCTGTTCTTCCTCAATGAAAATCAATTTATCAGTCGACATGTAAACTCATTGAGCTTATAATGTTTGAAATTTGACAGCCCAATTTGTGATCCACGGCATAATTATGAAATTTAGCTTAAATTATCGATATATGATTTTGGCCAGGCATTTGAAATGAGTGAACTAATTTTAAACTAATTCATACCATAAGTAAAATAACATTATTTATCATACCAGTCATACGCACTTTGAATATAACTGGTCACTCAAATATGCATGAAAACGCAGAACGGCTCATAGTTAGTATAGTATTATATTATTTGTGTGCCGTCCTCGTTCCTGGTTTAGGTGATAATAATTTTGCTTATTTGAGAGACCAGATTAAGCTTAATGAATAACAGCCAATGTATTGTAATTTAATATTTCGATTTTATATTAATCTAGTTTGACACTGTCTACCGTATTTAAATATTGCCAAAATCCCTGATTCACTTTAAATATCAGCATATTCCGTGTATATTTAAAATGTTCGAGCCAAATATATAATTCCTCGGATTATGTAGCTCTAGATTAATTTGCATTGTTACTGGTCGGCAGCAAAATCCAAACCATACAATAACAAAAGAGCCGCGAACACAGCGCCGAATCAATCCGACATCGCTTTAGCATTAATCATTGATTTATCAATTGTAAAAAATACGAGTGTATGGTAACCTAGAATTAGTAAACGGTAAATACAAGAGATTTTCTGAAATCAAATATCAATAAATTATGCTACTAACAACTTGCTGAATTAGGTTATTATCGCGTGTGATTATGGTTTAATATGTGGGTATAAGATACTACGCAACTGATAAGTTAGGCACTACGCTTGGTTTTTTCGCCAAGGATTTGACACGTTGCTGATATCATAAAACAAAGCAAAGTAAGTTCTTCCTTTATGTTTAAAGGAGCTGTCGGGAGATATGTAGTGTGGTGTACCTGGGAGCGGCTTCTCGTTCCCCGTAGGCGGTGCACGCGTGAGGAACCTTCCCCACGTCGCGCACGAGCAGCGACATCCGTTTGTGGTACTTGAGCTGCGCGACTGCTTCGTCGTGCGTCACGTCCACAAACGACTGACCGTTCACCTCCAGGATCTGATCCCCAACCTTACACACAAATTACAAACATTTCGTTGATGAACATTGTTTAAGCAGATAACCGTTTTATATAAAATGGATATATAAAAATGTGTTACAGTGCCTACCGAAGAAAACATTTCAGCAAATTGAAAATCCATACTATCAGTCTGAACTGATAATATGGATTTTCATATAATTGGTATTCATGTTTTAGGTATATACCTATTCATATTGCTGGTAACATAAATATATAAAACATGAACACCGATTGTCGAGATAACAACTATACACATTTAATAAGTAAACCTCATGGTCCAAATATTCGTAATTATCGTCATCCTAAAGTATACGTAGATGATGTGCTCACTGATAATTTTCAATAGTGCTCGCATAATGAAAATTCTTGGCAAATGGTTTGCCATGAAAGTTTTAAATGTAAGTTACGAGGCTCGGATATAGCGTGCAAAAAGCGCTGGGCGGTCGGCGAGTCTCGAGCTCAAATACTATAAATTTTCCACCACACCTCGCCACCACAACTCACGATAAGAAAATTAAATATTATTTGACCACTTTGGTAAACACGACTTTATAGAGAAAGCACTTACAGAAACTTGTAGCTTAGTGTATTTATAACCTTACATTGCAATCTTTAGTAGAATGTACTTGTTCAATAACAAGCATCGTGTTAGACTTAGAGTATCCAAGAGAATGTCTGTTTTACAGAAACTATGGCTTGCTCTTTTGAGCTAGCCATAGTTAGTTTAAAAGAGACATTCTCATGATCACCAAATTATATACATACATATTAGTTATTCTTCTAGTCCGACAGTCGCCTAGAGATCCTTCTAATATTAAATGTTTGGGCAAATAAATGTTACAGCTGCATGCGCACCCATTATCTATTTTTTGTTAAATTTAACAACAAGAACAACCCAACTATCTCTCATTAATTACTTAATTAAGTATTAACATATACGAGTAGCTATTATATAATTATACATATGTACATACCTACATCTAAATGAATTTAATTATTTAGATAACATGGCATATTTTATTTGGGTTTCATATAATTATTGTTAACCTTCAATTCATTCTTTCAATGCCTTAAACTTTATAGATAAATAATATTTAATGTGGTTTTCTTTTTCTTTAAGACAGTGTAAAGTTATATCACCAACTTAAAATATAATAAAAAGCAGAAATAAACTGTTATCGACGTTGTGCAGGATATTTGCATAGTATTCGAGCAAGTTTAATGGAAAACAAACAGTAATTGAACAGTTTATGAAGCGGTGCCCCCGGCTGTACATACTTGGACGCAATTTCGCGTGGCCAGGCCTCTTGCTCCCTGCCCGGCAGTCGGCCGTCGCGTTAATTTACAACAAATTGCATTCAACTAGCGCAATAAACTGAAATTTATTATCACACTCGGAATACACGAGCTATATTTTTATTTAAAGTTATGAATGTTTGCATCAGTAGTTTATCGTAATAGTAAAAAGAATCACACAATACATTACACATGTTAAATCGTAAACTTGCAGTTAAAATGATATACTATATAGTCTTTATGAAATAAATTGAAGTAAATTGTAGGGACCCTCGGAAGTGTCCACATTATAAAGCCGTTTTCTTTATATATCCTCATATAGGCCTCGGTGGCGTAATGGTTAGTGTAACCGACTGCCACGCCTGAGGTCGCGGGTTCGATTCCCGCACAAGTCAAACATTTGTGTGCATGAACATGGATTTTTGTCTTAGTCTGGGTGTTTCTATGTATAATATGTATGTATTTACAAAAAAAAAACGTATATATGTATGTTTATCCATTGTCTAGTACCCATAGTACAAGCTCTGCTTAGTTTGGGCTAGATGGTGTTGTGTGTATGTGATAGAATATTATTATTATTATTATAGAAGTAGATTATAAACATTGAATACTTACAAACATAGTTAAAGTTCTACATAACTAAATCATATAATAATTTCAATAACGGGATGTAATAAATTATATACACAGGGTATTTGTGTTTCAACTTCCAGTCATTGAAATTATTTCAATATTTGATATCTATGCGTATTAAGGTGAAAATCTAATATTTTTCGAATACTGGTTTAAATGGTAATGTCACGTCATGTTCGTACATATATTATACTTATTTGTTGTGGTCGTATACGAACAGCGGCGTACCTACAACTGCCGCTGTAGGACAGGGCTGTATACTTGGTACCGCAGAGGCAATATCCACTATACACAACCAAGCCGCTGTGTGCCCTAAGTCACATAAGTCACAAACAAGCGGTGACTTATCATGAAGTAGTCCGCATACTTACTGTCACGAGCGTATCCTGTATGTATTTGCAACACCAGTGCATCACTTGCACGTTTCCACCTACGTACAATACCAAAGGCACCGAAAGGCGTAATTAGGCCTTCAATGGTCTCAAACTCTTAATATAATTCCTTTTTTAAAATAGATGACCCATACACTACGGATCAACCCCAGTGGCACGGAGGCATATACAATCATTAAACAAAATAAACAAAATTATCACACAAATAGTTTTCCTTGTGGGGTTCTAACCCACAAGTCTTAGCGCGACGGCAGTGGCAAGGGGATCAGCAGTTTGCTGCGCCACCGCCATTCTATATAAATAACTGCTATGATATAAAAATCATTTTGATGCCGATCAGTAAATCATGGACATCGTTAATTACCCGTGACATACTCTACTTCAAAATTAATGTACTTAGTTTAGTAATTTCAAAAACCTAAAAGCATAATTACCATAAGGCCAGCTCTATCTGCAACGGAATCTTTGTCGACTCCTGTGATATAGATGCCGAGGTTGTACTCTAGTCCGCCTCTTATCATTAGTCCTAATGACTGTCCCGGCTCTATACAAAGGTCGACCTGAACAGAGAAACACATAAATAGCACGAGCCCGGCAACAAGATTTAGCTTGAAGAATATCTGGTCATTTAAATTAGCACATTGATCAAGCAGCGGGAGCGTGTCAAACATAGGAAGGAAGTTAATGACGCTCCGTACCTTTACGGTTCGAACATTAGGGAAATGTCTACTACGGAAACGGAGCGTGATTATGATACATAAGGGCTCATAAACACGGAATCTGTGCTCATAATTGCGCAAGAATGGCTCCATCCACCAAAACTTGGTTTATTAGCGTGGGGCTGATGTCACAGCGATCGATGAGAGCGCCTCGGCACAAGGGCATTACAACCACTAACGACAGAGTTTTGAGGCCAGCTCACTGCGATCAGCATACCGCAAAGCTCGCCGAAGTCCACCTCGATATGTAACTCCATAAAATATTTACGAGTATGGAATTGGACATAAAAGGTTATGATGACATAAATTCATTTGGGTGTGTTGTAAGAAATGGCCGTCCTCTATTTGGTACACAATGTGAAAGTTAAGTCTGATATATTGTCATAGGTACTCTGTAAATTATTTCAAGTCTGCCAATAACATGTTGGCACTGGCTCAAAAAAGTAGCAGAACTGAAAGAAAGTTTATTGTCGGTAAGGTTTTGTCTCACCCTTCGTACAGAGCGGTCTTTGCTGGCGGAGCGGGGTGGCCGCAGCGGCGGCGGTGACGCGGGCCGCCCGTAGCGGTCCATCCACGAACACGACGCTCGCCCGACCAGCGCGCCTGCTGTCCGCACCGTCATGGTTAGCTGCCGACACGACTTCAGCATCTAATAGGACAATAAAGGTATACTAACATTTGCCAATAAACAACGTAAGTTTAGTTTTTGCTAGACTTAGTGATAAAATAACAACGCTTAGATACTTGATTACTTTATGAAATTGTTTGGTTGGTAAGTTTTGTACATTTTGGTAAATATTTGTTACATTTCATTAATCTGCGATGGATAGGCTTCCTATTAACTATCCTATTTGGTGACTGGTATTATTCTCCCACTATGTTTTTATTATTTGTGCACATATTGTAGACGGATACTCCCGTTTTACCATAATAACATTGCAGCTATTATTGTAATTTCATTAATTGGTTGAATCTGTTCCGTAGTAAATACATAAATATCTGTAAGAAGTGCAGCCCCGAAAAGATATAAGTTATTTTGCAAAATATACAACGTTGGCACTTAAATTGTGTGGCCGCAAGTTCTTTGCCAATTTTCTCAAAGATGTAAGAATGTTTGAGAACAATTGCGCTTGCATTGCTGAACGTCGCAACAGGTATGCAAGTTAATATAGATTCATAGACAAAGCTCAGTTAGTGTAACTTTGACATTCATGAGTATTAAAAGACGACAGAGATATAACCTAAATAAATAAGTATATGTATATATAGACTTTAAATGGGTTAATAAGGAATTTTAAACTGACCACTATTTTGATAATCCCTTGTAAGATAAAATGTCAGTACGCTGGAATCTACAACAAACTCATATAATTTGTGTAACGATAATTTTCATATTACAAGGACAAAATAAATAACGTAGTCTAAAAGATATTCAACTTTCAATACAAATTCGGATAAATGATAATATTAGCTACTTAATAAAACTTAATGTTTCTCGTATAACTAGTTAAGCTCACCAACAGTCATAAAGCTAAGTTAATGTTCCATAAATAGTATATGATAACACACATTCGAAACATACTCGTGTTTTATAAAATTGGAACACGATATCATTTGTACCCAAATAAAGGTTACAGCGAAATAGTGACGTTGCTCTAGTTATAACCTCTGAAATACGATATAACACAGTATTACTTTTTTATTACAATATAAAAACCTATTTTAAGAACATTTATTTAGTTACAACTATTTATTGTTATTTCGCTAATAAACACAAAATAAAAGTATCGTTTCTACCGTCCACAAAACTATTACATGATACTTAACACAAAAATAATTATTCACTCATTTGATAAACACCAACAATAGTTCATTCATAGTTCATTAATATCTAAAGTTCAACGTGACTCCTAATGGCGCTGCGTGCTGATAACTTTTAATTCGCTCAATATTTGCTGTGATTTTAAACGTTTGTTGTTTCAAGATACATAATTATATTATTTAATTATGTCAGGTAAGGACCACCACTCAAGTGAACAAGTATTGGACCTACTATACATCCCTAGAGCAAAGTCTTAGAACAGACGAGGATGATGTGAAAGCATACAGATGTTTCAGAAGATGATGTCGCTTGGAGCGAAGCGCAGAAGAAACGCAAAGATCACAAAGAGGGCAGATTCTATCACCATGTAGGATCAACAGTTGGCAACAGAAATAGATTCGTCTTTAATTCTCTATATAACCTTAATAACTCAATTTGTACACCTTCATTCAATGCAAATAAATACATCTAAGTATTCATAATATCGTCTTACGTTTACGCGAATGTAATACATGGAAATCAAACTACTTTATACAGATTTAATTTTGATCTCTAACACTTCTATTAATGAACTTTACTAAGCTGTTTAAATGAATTAAAACTATTTATATTTAAGTTTATACTTTTCCCCGACGTTTCGGTTGCTTTACAGCAGCTATGTTCACACATCAGCACATCTATTCATCTAAGATTGTGTTGAAATAATATTATTTACTTATTCATAAACTAATGAAAATATTTAAAAAATAGAGATACGTTGTACGATATCTCGCAGAGATTTTACGCAGAAGTGGGTACACGGGTAAGACGAAGTTCATCCGAGCAAAATGTCGCAACTAGCTCAAGTACAGCTTAAAGGAAGGACGCCAACTCGTCCTTTGCAAGGTTCTTATGAAGGGAGGGACACAAGTAGAACACCCGAGGCGTTCTATTTCTAACCGTTGAGGGATTTCCAAGCGTAGGTATAGAGAAAATATGTACTTAGCTGGTTGTTTATTCGACAATAACTGCTTTTAAAAGTGGAGTATGGATAGAAATAAGCTGATGTCTGTACCAATAAATGTAAGTTAAAGAAAATGTTTTATATGTTAGAAATATACGCGAGATTGTAAATATTAAAGTAGATGTTGCTTGCATGTGATAAACCCGCATCAGTTGTCGTGAAGCAGGGGGAAACAATGTCGGGACGCCCTGGCGACGCCGACGCTGTCGCTCGGCCAGCCGGCGCGGCGCGCACTCACACGGCTGCCCTCCTTCTTATCTTGTATAGGTGTATTAACATCATTGCTACAAGCTTTATGTAATAAATTGTATTTATCCCAAGATTTGTCGAGCAAATAATAAGATATGTCTACGAATAAAGTGAGTAATTCAATATAGAATAGATATGGTATAAAGCGTATCCACTTAGAAACCTAAACAAAATATTCATAACTCTGTGGTTGATTATTTTTTTATAACGTAGATCTATCACTCGATTACAGTATACGATTAACATCTGGACGGTTAAATAATTAAAGAGTTCTTAAATATGATTTTTTTTTTTAAATGACGTGCCGTGCTAATAACTAATAAAATACTATATATTTTTGTTAATCAAAAAGCGACTACTCTCTTCCAATACATACAATGCTACCCCGATTCTTCAAAAAAGAGATAATTTTCAATAGATAGGTATCTTTTACTTCAGTAATGATTAGCTTGGTAAAATTAAAATGCACTTTAATAATTAAATAGTCGTTAAATAAAATTAAACTAATGAAAATACTACGATACTTAATTCATCATAATATCAGTCAATACAATTCCAGCGCCCACATCGTTTCTCTTGGCGTTATTTGAACGCGGCGCGACTACACAGCACACGCGCTACGAATTCAGTAGAGTTCGTAGCGCGTTTGTAACGTAAGCTGTAAGCCACACTAGCCGTAAGTCTCTAATAGTATTATCTGGCTAAAATCTTGTGTTGATTCATTTATATTATTCCCTTTAATGTATAAAATCATATAGTTAATACTTTAAGCAGTCGTAGTTAACGATCAAATTATTATTTTAATATTTTTGAAAGCGCAGCAAATAATAAGTTTTATAATGAATGTAAAATATATTCGGTACGAAACAGCATCTTTATAATTGCGAATAATTTAAACAACCATCGAAATACTTGATTAATTCATTACATTTTTGCACTCGGTATAAAATAAAAAGAGGCCTTCGTCCAAAAGCTTAAAAGTTTTATCGTATCCTCAAAATAATAAAGGTAACCTTTGTACAATGGACTATATGACATCAACTGCCATTTGCGTCAGTGTGAAGGAACTAAAATCGCGTTTTACAAAAAGATCTCTGTAAATGTCAGGAAGCGACATCGTAAATCAAGCTATATCGTAAAGTACGGAAGGAAAAGTCCAACAACGTCTGCAAAAATAGTGCCGCTTGCTCGACCCGCACACTCTACGGACATACTTGCACTAAAACGATCACTTATTACACTGATCATTGCTAACATTTACTCAATCGTACATCTTAAAATATGTTCAGTGAATATGTTCACTGAACGCCTTGTAAAGACAGCCTCACGTTCCAAGTCATAGCACTGGCATTGATAGAACATCAAAGTAAAGATTTACTTGGAAGTTAGGAAATTCGTTCAAACTTGAATCAAGAGCCCTACAGACTACCAACATCTCTACGTAACTTCGGTAATTAATTGTATATTGACATTTGACTAACCAATGTGTCATAAGTCGCGTGACCATGCAACCAAACAGAAAATCATATCGATATTCTTTTATATACTTTCGCAGAACTCAGGTACTCTAATTCGCATGAGTAAGCCGAGTACTATACACAAGTATAGTTTAAATAAAGCGCGTAGATTGGTACTTAGTTAATGAAGGCCATAAAAACTTACTAAGAACCGAAACATAGACGCCATAGTCAATATCACTCTACGTCTAACACCGAATTGTTCTCAGAAAACAAACCTAAAACAAAGTTCTTCGAAAAGAAAATAAAACTTGATGTAGATCTTCCAACTTTGGCTCAGCTCCCTTAGAAATGAATACGAGGTACCTTAGCTTTATTCTTGCCAAGTCAATATTGCTCATGTATCTAACTTTCTTTTTGAAATATAATTAGATACCTTATTAAAACATTCCGCTTTTAAATTGACTTTATTTGTAAACTAAACCCTTTAAAAACGGAAGTAATTTTCGCGCCTAATATATTTTAGCAAATTATATAATAAGTAAATATATCCACTTGTAACAACGGCCACAACAAATCCTTGAATAATCCTCATGAGCTTAAAAGTTTGGTATCAAAACCTTACGTATCAGATTTGAACACTAAAAATACATGAACAATGAACTGAACACAATATTAGCGACAAATCAATTAAATATAAGGCCACAATGATGATCTATGATAAATAATGTTCAACTCGTTAAGTTATCGAACATGCCTATCAAATAACTGTAGGAGTGCCGACTATCATTAGGTTTCTAATAAAAACAAAATGTACAACGGAAAAGCGGCGTCCGATTCATGTTAGCTTTAACGTAGTTCAGTCACGATATAGCAAATGCAAGATTAACGAGCAAATAGGTATTTCCTCTTCTGAGAAATGAATGAATTTCGAGAACTTTACTTGAACGCGATCAGAATTTGCAATGCGTTGTTGTATTCTACCATGAAAATTTTAAACAAGGAATCCTCCGCCTTTATCTTCACAGGGAATAATATCCTCAAGTCTGGTATATTGTAGATATGTAAACTTCAATGTACACAGGTAAAATATATCTTTAAAAAGAACTATGATGACATAAAACTAGAAATGTTGGCCGAAAAAGAAAAGAAAAAGGCGCATGAACAGATTTAACATTGGAAAGGCTTTACATAATGCAATGTTTCGCGGCAATAAAATACCTGCTTAAGTATTTATAAGCTGTGGACGATTTCAGAATAATTTGTTGCGTAGGTGGCCAACAGCGGTCGACATTAGCACGGAAATAGAAAACGTCTCTCTCTCGTGTCCGCCTGTCATTTCTAAACCGAATGTAATGCCGTTTGCATGTCGAATATTCAGGTTAAAGTAAATGTGAATAAGTAAACGTACTTCAACAGCATTCGGTATACAACGACCATTAAACGAACTGCCTGTATACGATTATGCATTTTGCATTCGATGTGTACCGAACATAAAAGATGTTTCCGTAACGAAATAATCGTTACAGAGCTTTTATTATTCAAACATTGATTCATAAAATGAAATACGATTAATTTAAATGTTCACCGTTCGCTTTTATTATGTTTTATTTTAGGAATAAGAACAACGAGATCGCTTTTAAAAACCCTTTAGTATTTACAATACACTGGCATTGTTTTATGTTCCCGGTGTGACAGGTAGCATGTTATGATTATTCAGATACTTTTTAATTAAAACTCGTGTTTGTGGAGCGGCGAGGCTCCCAGTTGAGCTATCATCACTTTTACCTTGTAAACTAGCGGACCGCTCGCAACGTTTGCTGTATCTCATTTCATTACATTCGGGATTTAAATTAAAAGCTATGTCTTTTGTTTTCACTGATTCATTCAAAGTATGGTAAATGGGATTTATTGAGCTTATAAACGTAGGCAACAAGTGCATAGTATATAGGTACTTTTATGTACAATTCTGGCACGGTTTCATACTGATTACACATATAATAACTTATACTTTACTAAAATATCTATGCTTGTATATCTAATGTCTATCCCCTAAACTTCCAATGTTTTTAAATTTTACACCTCGTATTGTTCACCGATTATAAAAATAATTCTTTATATTTTATATTTACTTTTGTGCGTTCATATATAAACACCAAAATAATATATTATGATCGAGGCAGCTTGTTGGTCATTGTATTCAAAATGGAAACCAAAAGTTAAATATTATTATATATCATCAATTTTCAAACGTTATTTTATAAAAGTAATGCAAAATTATCAAATATTAGTTAGGATAACCTTACAATTAAAAACAGCTAGTAGCAAAATTTAGGCTGTTATAAGATCAACGAGGCTTCTATTTTATTTAGTTCTTTAGTTCGTTATTTTTACTTTCATAAAGTAAACGCTCAAATGGGGCGTATCAATATCATCTCATATCATACACTTTTAGCAATTACTTACATTGAATTTCTGCATCAAAATAATATTAAATTCAAATATGTCTGCGCGCCTAACGTTATTCCATTGCAAAAATTACGACACACACGCAAGGATATTTCAGGGATATACTTTGAGATATATAAATAGACTACCATACCTTTAGATCTTACCCCGATTAAAGGTCATTACACATTTGGAGGTATCATAAAGGTCAATGTCACATGGAGGGTATCAGTACAAAATACATATGTATGTAGTGATAACATTGAACAAATCAGACTTAATGCTGCGCTGGCAATTTTCCCAGAGCTTCTCTCCATTTCGGTAATACACACAACAAAATAGTTTCAAACAATGGCCTGATAACAACGATTTATGTTCAGAGATTGAATCTCATAGGAAACGTGCATGCAATACGCTGAAGAACTGTCGTAGAACCAAAGCGATAACAAGATATGAAGCAAGCGGAAATCAATATTATTTACTCAATGGTAAATAGACAATGCATTAATACTTTTCACCGTAGGTATCTAAAACATCTTTCTGATCTGATAAATGGAGGCTCCCAATGTCCGCAAAGTTGATATTACAAACGCCCATCCGAATTGGCGGAGACAGTTCCATAATATATAGCAACAGCGGAAGCCTTCGCGTATACCAGTTTCTTTTAGAAAACTGTGTATTTGTCTCATCAACCTTTTAGGTCAACTAAACTTTACTTTGATGTCATTATATAATATAGATAGTGAGCTGTAATGTAATAAATAGGATAAAACAAGTAGACATTACACCAGCCCAAAAATGGATAGCCTTAGGATTTAAGTAATTTTATTATGTTAAGTTTGTGAGTTATGGCATCTATTAAACTCGTGGCTGCAAATAAGAAGAAGTATTTCAATGCATATTAGTGCACTACCAAACAGACCGCAGGTTTAGCTGAGTATGCAAACTCACAGGCTAATGAGAAAAGTCCACGTTACTTAAAACAATCTGAATAGTTGTTAAACCTTTATTCGCCACCACCATCTTAAAAATAAATAATACATCTAATGTTCAAACCACAATGTGAAACAATATCTCAAAAAACGTTGCAAAATCTAAACATAAATGAGGTATTTATTTGAATGTGGAATCGTATTTGGCAGGTGTACGAAGTAAACTGTTTAAAACAATGGCAACACCTAAATGGTAGAGAAGGCGGTTTGGCTCACATCAGACTACTGCCGAAGTCGTTTGGCCCACGGTCAGGTCACATTGCCAGCGGCAACAGGTTCCCCCGCGCCACTTCATACATGTGTAATTACCTCCCAACTCACAGATATGAACTCCAGCGACATTATTATGCTAATCATGATTACGATTATACGAAGTGTTGGCGCCCAAATGCGGACAAACCCAGAGTGGGACAAGTGCCAAGACTTAGGATTCTGGACTGGCAGATTTATGGATGTCTAAACTGGCAATGGTTACTCTAACTCCGCAAATTGCTCAAGAATGATGAATAAAACATTTATGAAACAATGTTAATTACAGTACCTAGGTATACATAGTTTTTACGAGGCTATCTTTGTGTAAGTGATTGGTATAATAACTACTTACTATGCTGTAATATGATATTATATGGTATTTGATTCACTACAGCTCTGCCTCGCTGGCGTAGCGCTAATAAATAAATCTGCTATGCTTGAGATGTCGGGTAGGAAAAGCAGGTCGCGCAAAAAAAATATTGAAATTTTTACCTAATATCTCTCCGATCGTATCAGATTTTCGTCTCATGAAGGTCTATGAATGTTAATGAATAGAGAGTGAACTTGTATTTACGCACTCACTATGATTCGATCACTATTTCAATGTTTATGCACCGTGTCCAAAGTTTCATGTGTTCATCTCAGACTCGAGACGCTAAACTTTTTAATGGTTACTCGTCATTCTTTGCTACTAATATAATATTCAAGAAAATATATATTTAATCTACGGAACGCCAACAACTCACGTAAATGACGGCCATTTATCGTACCCGCTAAATGAATATTCTAATTTATTATGTCTAACAAAACTGAGCGTCTTACCTTGAGAGCATCTTCGTGCGAAATCCCGGAGAACGGGGTGCCATTGACTTGTAGGATGGAGTCCCCAGGGCGCAGCCCCGCGCGCTCCGCCACCGAGCCTTCTTCCACTCTCGATATGTACACACCTACACCTAAATATTGTTACATTAACTTAAATACAACACCTACGCTAAGACTAAGGAGGGAGCTAGCTATTACTGGCTGAAGTTTATTTTATTAAGTAATGATTATGGTATACATACTATGTCCGAACCTTATCAATTAATTAGTTACTACACTTCACTCTTCACATAATACATTTTATTTAACACCGATATAAACTTCACTGCAATTTAAAACAAAAGAAAGCAGAAAACATTAAATTTGTTCTTCTTTTTATTTCTATTGAACGCCAAAAAAGTTTTCTTTAATGACAAGAATAAATAAAATTGGAACGAAAAAGTTTGATTGCCCAATTGTTTGTAAACTTTGTACGACATTGATCAAAACAGTGTCATAAAAATCTGGTTTAATGCTGTATCAAATTAAAAGTACTTAAATAACTTTGGCATGTAAATATATACGTTTTTGGTTACAGCATTTTATCTATAAAAGGAAGGAAATAGGCTGTCTTGGCTTGCTTCCAAATTTCTTTTACAATCAATTATTATGCTTCTCCGCAAGACTCAAAAGGCGAGTCTGTATGAAAGTTACAGTGTATTTAACCTGAACAAATCCAGATATGAAGCTCGTATAATTTGAAAACGTGGCAACAATGTAACCTTCACAATGGGGGCTTTATGCAATGCAAACCTTATCTTGTCTTTGTGGTGGCTGGATATTAAAACTCGGCGCACTTTAAAAATTGTTTTTAAAAGTTTACGAAGTATTAAAAATGTGACTCAGAAACTAATTTCTAGCGGGTTTAAATTTTTTATAAGAGTGTGTGAGAAAGCACATATGTTGTAAAAGTTGTTGCCCGAGATAACAAGACAATTTTTTGTTCCGAATAAGATACGCCATTGAAAATTGTGTAGTAGGCATACAGTCTTCTTTTTAATTTCGTTGTTTAATATTTGAAAATCGAACGTCTAGTCTCTGGTCTAAACAAACTACAACAAGAACCTATTTGCCGTCGTTGTTTGTTAGGTTGATATAACGATGATGTACAGTACTTATATTCAAATAATAGGTTTCGTTTGCGCACGCTTCCAGCGTCACTTCTGTAAGTAACGAAGCATAATAAACGGTAGAAAAGACTAAATTTTCCCGCAACTGAAAGTTTCAGTATTCCGAAAGTATTTTCCTGTACGACTCGTAATAGGCACAGTTTTTTATAAGAGTATTTATGCAATTTAAATAAACCGACGTCTGCCAGTTCATTGAAGCTGGATTACCGTATAAAGTTGCCACTGACCTATATAAGAATTTTATAAATAAATTTTGTCTTCCATAAGGTTATCGAATAATAAACGTATTTAGATATTGGTTTTGACATTTTGTTAAACCTAATATAGTCTCTAGCCATTATTATATTAGTTGACGTATGACAAAGTTAGCGTATATTTTATACTAGTTGTACTCCAGGGTTTTAACTATTAAAAGATGAAATGTGATGACAGATAGCCTATAAACTTCCTCAATAAATAGGATATAAAATGGTAAATATAATTTTCAAATCTGTCTGTTAACTTCGTAGAACTGTAGCTTTATAATATTATTAGATATGTATCAGATATACAGAAATAAGCAAATCTCTTGCGATGAACATAATTAGGTTTAACAATTATGTCCTTAGGAAATTTTAGTCCATCATATTTTTATCGACTTAGCAATCTACCTGACGGTATGCGGTTACCGCTTCTTATAGACATGGCTGTACTATTGTCCCTTTCAAACAGCCAAGACGCTATATTCAGTAAACGATAAAGAGATGGCCGGTCTACCATGAGGCGAACGACTTTAAGAAGCGTCACGTAACCCAAAATCGCGCTCAAGCTAGAACAATCCTTCTGCGTTAAGTACATTTACAGTATAGCAACTGTGGTCATACAATCTTCTGTTATGTTCCTGTGTGTGTTTCCAACACTGTATTACTAGTAGCGAACAATATGATCTTTTCCTGTTGTACTGGTAACACAGCAACGACACAAAAAAGGTCTGGAAGCGCGGTACCCACTCGCCAGAAGCAATATTTAGGTAATCCCTATTATTCCAGGATCATGCCTCCAGTAATAGGAGAGGTGGAAAAAGTAGCGCGTAACTATGGTACGAGATGCTGGGATTACCTATATTACAACTATACCATTAGGATAAATAAGCCTATGACTACAAAATGGCCGAAATACCTTAATGTGTTTTGACCACATCCATACGCATTTCCACCGCATACAGTGTTTACATATGCATTACGTTGAGTTCTTTCATCTCACATAATGATTATTCTATTTTAAGTAGATTAATATCACAAATAAATGTATGTTGTTTTTGTATTACAAATCTACGTGTAAATTGAAGATATATACACGTTTGTACTGTAGAATCTAAATTGCATACAATATACATACATACTGTAATTGTTAATGTGATTCAAATTTACGAGAACAGTATTGAATACCAAATAGCTTAGTCGTATTGGATAATATCGAACAAAGTTATAAAATATTTGTGCCAATTGATTTTAAATCAATGGATTATGATTACATTGTGTGCGTAACATAAAAGGTTATCGGGAGATATTTTCGTTGTGATACGAATATAGTTTGTAAAACGTGTATCACAAATACCCTCGAGTCATTGTTTAGCGGTTGACCGGTCTCAGGGCTATTCAGGGCCGTCCCACGCGAACTAATATTAATCGATAAAACTGCCTCTGCCGTTTCGTAGCTTGCGGCGATCTTACGGCCAGTCTCCCACGTAACAACACATCCCATTCACCCCACTGCAGGATTACGCTGACGTTTTGATATTGCGGAGACGTGTGTTTTGATTTTACAAAGGTATTCAAGATGGTATATAATCTAAACTAATATTATAGTAGATACTTAGCAAAGATGAGGCCTGAAAAAGAACTTACTAAGTTAGATTGCATCTAACACTATGTATGTATATAACAAGAATGCAGTCTCCTATAACGAACAAAGAGCTTCTCAATTGGGACAATAGGATTTAATTCCTTGACTTTTGTGTTTGCACTTGACTAGACTAGACTTAGATTATTAGTTCACTGATGTTAGTCACGAAGAGGCAGTAAATGTGTGTGCATATAATACAAATCTACAGTGTCACGAGCTCAATGAACGATGCTTCCGAAGAATCCTCATGCATTGCTAATCGCTACTGACATTTTAATCTACTTACTTAACTAAATTATCATTAATATTAGTGTCAAATATAAGTATTATATCTAGCATAATATTATCTTCTGTTTACGCGAATGTTAGTCATTGAAATTAAACTACTTACCTAATACGGATTTTATCGCGTTGTTTATTTAACACTATTACACAATTTAGAAAGTTTTAGTCTCCCCATGACAATGGCTGCTGAAAAGCAACCGAACCGTCGGGGAAAGTGTAAACTTAAATATAAATAGTTTTAATAATTTAATTAGCTTAAAATTAGTAAAGTTTAACACTAGTAGTAGTGTAACAGTTTCTAAATTATGTATAAAGTGTTAAATAAACAACGCGGTAAAATCCGTATATAGTAGTTTAATTTTAATTAATTCTAGCATATAGAATTAGTCTTAAAACAAACACATGATAATACTCAGAGCAGTTATGTATGGAATAGGTATTGCGATTCCTATTAGAAATATCTTAATATAAGTTCAATTATTTTTGAAAGAGAACGATAACGTTTGGGCCCGAACTGAGGCTACAGTAGGTATATTTAAGAGAGACTTACAATGCCTGCGTACATATGTAACTGGTCTGAGGTCAAACTTAAACATAACTCGTTATTGTACTTAGATATAGATTGAAGGTATAGAAGTTTTGCTATGTTTCCCACCTGCTTCCTTCCCGCCTTTGACACAGATGCCGAAGCCGTGCGAGTCGGCGGGGTCCCTGCTCATGGTGACGGTGCGCGTGGCGGGCTCCGCCGGCGGCGGCGGCGCCCCACCCGACGAGTACGGGCGCTCCCGCTCCCGCTCCCGCTCCCCGCCACGATATATCGCCTGCCGACAAACACAACACTCGATCACCACCACAAACATATCTTATTATCCCCCATTTATTTTACAAATTAGTTTAAAAGCTACCTCAAACATTATCTGTAATTACAGCTGCGGTCTTATCATGCAAAACTTATAAATAATTTGCGCCAGCGTCCATGCGACACGAAGTGCATTACTCCGCAAAGTTGAGCTGTCCACAAAAGTCCAAGTAGGTCAAAAACAACTAAGTTCAAGTCGCGAAAAAGTATAATTTTTTTTAATATAGTTTTATTGTTACGTATTTGCTTACGACAGCAAAAAAGGTGTTCAAAAAAAAAAATGCAGCGATAGCTCCGTTGGGAGACCAACTGACTGCACTGCAGAGGATCTCGGGTTCGAACCCACGTCGCGCACCTCTGACTTTCGGAAGTTATATGACTTTTCGAAATTATGTGCGTAATGATTAACAATTATCGCCTGCTCCGTGCCTCGGAGAGCACGTTAAGCCGTCGGTCCCGGCTGCCATGAAAATCTATGGCAGTCGTTATTGGGAAAGTCAGTACCCTCTAAAATCTTGACACTAGTCTAGCCTTAGGGTATCGTTAGCCTTCGGGTTGCGGAGGTCAGGTGGCAGCTGCTCCGTGTAAAAACTGATATCTTAGACTAGAAAAGCCGACTCCAAATGACTTGGGAATAATAAAGGCTAGGGAGAAGAAGAAGCAAGAAATGAGTTAATACAAGCTACAGAATCTTTTACCGATGCCTAGAGACTTTTAATAGCTTCAGAGATATTTGTAAACTATCTATAGGGCAGGCTGTCTTAAAGAGCACAATAAAATACTGTAAGCTTGTCTTTACTTACTTTAACATACTTTTATTTACGATCTTCAAGACTGTGTGAACCTAATGCTTTTTATAAACTTTAATCGAGTATGAGCATCTTATTTCAACTATAGAAATAGTATTCCTAAAAGCAATTTTTCAAATTGAGAAAATAACCAAGAGCATTTATAGTACTCCAGTGCGGATTGGCCGACTGAACACACCTTAAAATATTACAAGTGTACAACTGAAAAATGGCGGTATCCTATTTGTCTGAACGCACATATTCCTCCACAATATTTACAAAAAAGATACCTTAAGGTGGCTTTTACTGTACAAGCGCATATTGCTTGTATCCAAAGATTAAATCATAGATGCTAGCATGCTTAAATATGGTGATCTTTTTGGGTATTAAGATATCATCTGTCATACAATGCCAAAATCACATCTGAATTATAAATATAGATGTAGCAGGCTCACTCACATTGAATACTAGATTTTACCCGTGGCTTCGCTCGCGTAAATGTAGGTTATGTGAATCTTTTATCCCTCGGGAACGGTACTTTTTTTAGATAAAATGTACTCTATGTCCTTTTCTGTACCCCAGACAACGTACATGCGAAATTGCATGATGATCGGTCGAGTAGATAACGTGTAAAAGCGTAACAAACAAACTCACATTCGCATTTATAATATGAGTTAGGATTATACGCTATCCTATCTGTCTAATTTGTGAGTTCAATAATAATCGCTAATAGCGTGGACTCATTTTCGTATATGTGCGTTGAAATGTGCTCATTTATAGTTACAATCGTTGTTTTGGTTATAATAATTGAAGTCGTAGCAAGTAATTTCCTATAGGACACTTGATAATCTATACTAATATAATATTATGAACCTAAAAGTTATAGTTTCGTTTTAACATATGAACCACTTAGTTAGTTGACCTGAAAATTTGTTCATACTTTGACGCAGGCAATTTCCAGGAATGCTGTGAGCAAATTATTCAATGATACACATACATAGTACATACAGGCCTGTATTCCAAAGGGAAGGGCAGATATGTAATAAACTGACATTTCGTCAGCTTTGGCTTTTAGACTCCATGTAAAAGGGAGAGACCTTCCCGCCTATGGGGTACATTTTCAGACTCCGGATTACTACTGAGAAATTCTAGAATGAAAACCTTAATAACGCCTTGCAAGGCCAGGAATTAAACACATGTCGTCATGCTCAACAAGTGCATTCTTCTGGTACCCTTGCGCATTTCTGCAGCATTTTACATTATGTCTTTCTATGCGGACAAAGTAGCGGTTAAAAACAAGTATATATACTGTAATAATTGTGCCATGAAACACGCAAGCTAATTCATTCACTAACACTACACAAGTCAAACTAACATACCATTAAAAAGTCCAAGGTCTTCATAAAAAGTAGAAAGCAGGTATGAATTGGCGCTGGCAAATTATTGAACCATTGAATGAGGACTCAGCTAAACAAATCTTTAATACCTAGGCGGGTGTCACGTAAACCAATGCTTATGGTAATTATATTCATGGCTTAGAACACGCTTCGCTTTTATACACCTGTTTATCTCTCAAGGAAATATAAATGAGGGGCTTGTTATATTTTCAATGTTTAATGGGTTCTTGTGACGTATTTTAAAACTATATAGTCTCCTACTTTGGTTTCATTACATATATTTGTATTTACGTTTACGAAAGAACTTGGGAGATGTCTCAAACTCAATACCCTAGTCGACCTGGGGATGTTATTCTTTGTGAAAATCAGTAACACGCAGGTGGCAGGCAACGCAATCTCGATTACGTGGTAACTATAACATAGTTGGCGAAATGTGTCTCTACACCTCTGCTATTTATTAGGTACCTATAAGTACTTATGCAGGTACCTTATAAAGCAATTTTAATAGATGGTATAGCTAAAATTTAATCTCATATGTTCAATAACTAGAAGATTAATCAATGTGGAACACTATTACGAGTTAATTCATGGCAAGCCATTACAAAACTCTTAAATTTGACCACATGGTTCTGTTACACACTGTACATGGTTGCCATGTAGACCCTTGGGTATAATAACGCTAAGAAGACTCGTAAAATAAACAACATTGAACACATTAAATGAGCCGCATCCAATAACATGATTATCAAAATTTAAGCATCAACATAACATTTGCCCTCACATTTGCGGCGCGCGTGGTTATGTTAAAAATACGCAGCCTACACTGAGCTACACCTCCGTATTTATAATTTTTTTTGTCTGTGACGTATTTCCTTTATATTACGATGTGCGCTAGCATGTTTACTGACGTTTTCCATACTGAAATACAAACACATATTGGCCTCGTGTGTATACGAAATAACATCGTATAGTCCCTTTTACTTCAATAAGAACGAATAGTTTGATCCGAATACGTGGAATGAAAACGATTTCTAGAAGCGCGAGTGAGTGTGCAAAGAGTTGTTTTCCTCAATATTGTTCGCGACGCGGCGTTCATAAGCAATAAAACGCGAGCCCCTCTTTTGCGTAAACAATGTTCCTCGAGGCGAACGTTTAACATCTCAAAGAAGTTGTACAAGCTGGCCGCCCCTCGCCGGCGCGGAGCGGTGCGGCGCGGTGCGGCGGCGCGGTGCGGTGCGGCGCGGCGGGGCGAGGCTCGAGCGCACCGCCCGCCACAAGCACTCGGAACGTCAGACATTTTCATCGAATCTGCCCCGAGATTTGCTTGTAAACTATGCCTCAAATACTTTTGTACTGCACACTTCGTGTATATTTTATTACAGACATATTTTCACAAACATTTCCTAGGTACAATAAAATACTTTACTTAAAACATAAAAACTTAAGAATTATAATTACATTTATTTTGATATACAATATCCTAACCATATCTATCACATGAAGCTGTCAGTTTGTTTAGTCTGCTTGGCCGGTCGACGCGGAGCAAAATCGAAACATTCATTAATCAACTGAGATCGCGGTAGCGTGTTGGATTCAATTCCCTTTCGGTTAAAGTATTTTCTGTTTCTTTTATAAGAAATTCTTTAGAAGGAATCTCAATCGGGTAGCCAACTATAAGTTCACAGTGTCTTGCATGGAATCGGTGAGTGAAATGCAGACGTGATCAGGTAGTACGTAGGTACGTGTTAAATTCTATTTTTCATTACTTTGCTTTTTTATATATTAAACAATGCTTCAAAAAAAAATCTGTGATAAAAAGTAGGTACAGCAAAGTAAATAAATTAAACAACAAAACAACTGTATTTATTTTCCGTTATTGCAGTCTTTGGTTTGTTTATAATATTTTTAAATATATATAGAAGTAAGTAGATGATCTGTATAATATTGTCTTCTGTTTACGCGAATATTATTCATTGAAATTAAACTACTATATACGTACTATATATTCATGATACTTTGAGCTCATTCTGCGTAAATAGATACACCTATGATTAAATTATGTTCGGGTACTTTGCAATAACTACACTGGAACATTGAGACAACTGCCATCTTAGTCTCCCCGTGACCATGGCTGCTGAAAAGCGACCGAAACGTCGGGGAAAGTGTAAAATTAAATACAATCTAAATAGTTTTAATAGTTTTAATGATAATTTAATTAGCGTAAAAATTAGTAAAGTTTGATAGTAGTAGTGTAACAGTTTTCAAAATTATGTAATAAAATGTCAAATAAACAACGCGATGAAATCCGTATATAGTAGTTTAATTTCAAAGATGATCTGTATTTTTAGGATTAATTTATACCAGTTTTATAATTGTAACAAACAGTTTAAGGCTAAATATTTTTAAAAAAACATGACCTAATATTGTTTAGTGCTTCGTCACTAACTATGTTTAACATTATTCCATTCGCCTTTCTATCTACTTAAAGTCTGTTCTATAAGTAATATTTTAATACACTCTTTTGTAGTATCGTAGCAGCATTTAAAACACTATTATTGTAACATTATCATATAAAATTTTATTTGTTCGTAAAACGATTGTGCCATTTAAACACATTATAATATGGACATAAGCAGTCATCTCGCAGCTGTTTTACGTCGAGTAATGTGGGTTCGATTCTGGCAAAATTATCTCATCACTGTCAACGCGTCGAGCGATGTATGTTGGACGAAAAAGAAGTGTCCTATCAATATTTTGTTTTATTGATAACGAACATGAAATTAAAATATTTATAAACACACTATGATATATAACAAATTTTTTAAATTAACTACACAACAGTATGTCTGATGATTGGGTTATGTTACATGATATAAGTGCAACTTTTAACGACAATTTCAAATCTGTGACTGAAAAGGGCATGTCAGTATTAGGCCCAGAGGTGCACAAAAAATTGGCTATACTAAATGTTGTATATTGTTATGCCTACATAGCTATAAAAAATATATTAATATTTATCTTAGTTTTTCCTTGTATTTATTATTCTGTACAAGTCGGTAATATTTTGTGAAATATTAAACAAGGAAACGACTCAACTATGTAATAGAACTTGGAAGCGAGTACATTAACGTGAAAATGTTGCCTTTACACAAAATATGGTGACAGGTAATTAATCGAACTAGTAATATACCATTGCTATATTATATAATTATTATTTTAATCGTTCATTTTATTTTTTATACAAAGTAACACAAAGACTAATAATTGTTATTAGTTTTATCTTTGCAAGATTGCTTTGATTAACTTAAAGTAATGTCTATTATCGATAATAATAATATTCTACCACATACACACAACACCATCTAGCCCAAACTAAGCAGAGCTTTTACTATGGGTACTAGATAATGGATAAACATACATATATACTTTTTTTTTGTAAATTCATACATATTATACATAGAAACACCCAGACCAAGACAAACATCCATGTTCATGCACACAAATGTTTGACTTGTGCGGGAGTCGAACCCGCGACCTCAGGCGTGGCAGTCGGTTACACTAACCACTACGCCATCGAGGCCGAGGTTTTGTTTTTATTATGGCAGCACCATTTCTAACTTGTATGACGCCGGAAAACGTAAATGTCAATATTATTGCTTGTTTTGCAACGCCATTGTGACGGTTAGTGTTTATTTATTGCGGTTAATATCGACGACTTTTACCTATAAGCTATAAAACTGCAATTTATTCTGTTTTATTTCATTCCTAATAGATTGTACTCATTTATAAATTAAAATAATGTGTAAAATGATATAGCACATATTTAATATAAATTGTATTAATGAGATATAAGACGATTTGATAACTTTTAAATGCCAAGTTTTTTGTAAATCACTTCTTTTGCTATTGGCATTGCTTACTATTATTATCATTAGCCTTTATAGATGTGCATTGTGGGCCCGAATTACTATGGCGTCTTGGCATGCCCCTTTCTCTATCAGGTCAAGTTAACAAAATATGACTCCCTGAGTCATAATTCATAACTTTTTATAATAAAACAGATTATCTATATTATTTATATAATTATATTATTTAAAGATTATCTTATTTTATTTAGTTCTTAAGTTGAAAAATATACTTTCTTTCATTTGACTTCCTTGCTGAAGCTGAACTTAAAGAGCTGAGCTTATAATTATTACTTATATACTCTCCGCAAATAAAACAAAAATGATTCGGATTATTCACACAAACACGTCTTGACGATGCCATATCAAATTATATTAAAAAATCTTAATATTGTTCTAGTTAACAGCAAATTAACACTAACACAGCGAACTTTAGTGGAAGCTACAGCTTGTAAACAAAAGCGGTTACAAAAAAAATGAGGGTATATGTAGAATCAGCGATGTCGAATTAGTAAACATCATGTGATAAAAGTCATTCAGCAGACAAAAGTTGCAATTTTTTTTGTGCAGTGTTATGATTGATGAATAATGGTTTAGTCATCATTACGGTTGTAACAAATATATAAAGTTCTAAAATTTTAGTATAATATAGTATACGTCTAATAAGAAAACTGTATTAACATAGTCTAGATTTAAGGTTTCAAGTCGTCGTCCTTTCTAAATCGCATCTACTTAAGGCACCTACTACAAGTACCGACATTCGTCAGTTCATAGTAAATCGTCTATAATCAAAGATCCTAAAACTTTAAATGCATGGTTTGAAACCGTCGTACCTAAAGAAAGAATAATTCATGGATACCTACTTACAATGATTTTTCAATTTAATATGTTACAAATAGACAGTAGTGGTATTGCACCAACATTTCGCAGACTACGTATTTAAGTCCTACAAAATAGGGAGCGAGCCCTTTGGTATCTACCAGACATAGTTCTAGACTCCGCATGTTTTTAGTATTAACAAATACTCAGAAGCAAAAGATTGATTAGATTTTCTTTCTCTTAAACTTGCCCGACCGAGAATCAAACTCGAGATGTCATGCACAACAGTCGTATGCAGATACGCTGCGCAGAAAAAAAAACATTTGTTACAATACTAACATCTATTGACGGATCTTTTCAATAAAAGAGGACAAAGTATTTCACAAGGACGTATAATATATCAATGTCAATAGGTCAATCGAAAGTATTTAAATATATAAATCTTTCTAATGAACGTAAAATTGCTTCATTCATGTTATGAAGATGAATTTTACAGGCGATGAAAAAGCTATTGCATCGCTGCTCAGATTACGATATATTGGATGACTAGCCGCCGCGCCGCCCATGGCTTGCCGCTTTAGTTATAAAACAATGCGCGCTTTAATAAGTGCCTACTTTATATAACTCTGATTTTTTAAGTAGTATAGTGTAAAGCAGGTTGCCACATGAGCTAAGTGGTTAGACGTGGTTTAGTCCAATGAAACACTTTTGAATTTACAATTATTTGAATTACGATTATTTCGCAAGGTCAATTTTAACAAAAGAGTAACAAAGCTACGTGATTTTAGATGATAAAGACTCTTTGGTGAAGAAAATAAGTAATAATATATAATCTTAGTTTCGCGTAAAAATATTATTATCAAATACATCATGACCCAGTGGTCAGGTGTCCGAAATATCAAAAATTCGCGAAGCTGAACACACCGACGTGTGTCTGGCACATTACATCAACAAGTGCCTCCTGTTCGCCGTAATCACTCACGAGCTAATCGACTGGGAATACTGACAGCTCATACAACTTTACTAGAGGATGCCTTACACTTTCCAACTGTGATTAACCATTCATTTCCCGTTTGCGATACTAATACACTCTAAGTACACTTGTAATTCATTAGGGTTTTAACTTTAAGCAGCTCATGTAGAGCTAAAAAGTTTATAACATCGACGCGATGTGGCATTTTAAATGAACACATTCGTATCAGCACGATTTACACTAACTTAAGTAAAGAAAATTCACTCATTATTACCTCATGATACTCAACGGTCTCCAATTTGAAACTGATGTCAGGTACACGCTGTCACTAAACAACCTTACACTTAGGAACATAACGCACTATTTCAAAACCTTTATACTTTCATTTTGTAGATCAACATTGATACATTATTATAAAACTTGGTTCACAAATGGAAATATTTTTCGTCACGCTAAATTTTAAACCAAAAACTATGTAATCAGGTCAAACGTAACGTCACCACCATAAATATTGCACTATAAATTATCCAAATAATGGTGTAAAATGAGCGTTAGAAGTGAGGTTTGTACCAATGTCCACGTGAGCACTGTAAGCAGCTCTGTCTCCTGACGTCGACTGAACGTGGCGATGACAGCCACCACCGCGGTGACCATGACACGGTAAGTTTCATGTGGATACGCCTACACGCCGACATTCATTAAATGCCTAATGTGGCCGCATATATTTCAACTGTTTTCAGGTACAGTTCAAGCTAATTTGGCATGAAAACAGCACAGTGATGCCAAATATGTAACTATTATCCAGTAATTTGTAGGCAAATGTTAATTGTACATAGTACACTGGGGTAAACCATTGGTTGTAGTGTAGTCATGTCCATATTGTCGGCGCCTAAACGGTCGCCGCTGTGGTCATGAATAAAGTAGTGGTATCGACTGGCCGCGTGGTGTGCGGCCTCACCCTGGAATAATTTACACACGTGACACCCCCCGCTCCTCGCCTCGCACTGCTTGCCTCATATTCAGCTATTTTTGGAACTTCAATTCACACAGTATCATCCTTCATGCCATACTATTGATTCACTAATGGCTGCAATTCCAACAGCTGCACTCACGGACTCATTACCTATATGGGTATTCTTGTCAGTTGTGTTTATGTTTATTTTTTTGAGATTTGCAATGAGTATTGTACCACAAATGTTTGTTCACCTGTCTATGTTTTTATTGAACGAAATTCAATAAAACTTAGCTTAATTTAACTTGCACCCTAACCTACTAATTGCAAAACCACATCAAACAAACCGAGAGACAAAAATCTAAATACCATTATTTTGCGTTTAGACGCCTCTTAGTAGACAAACCAGGTTAATTTGCTAAAATATATCTAATATACAGACGGAGCCTTGTATAGTATTATAATAGTACTGTCCAACATTAGCTAAGCAGTATCTCCTAGGCTTCTTTCTCATAATCTTTGCAACTGTCAAAAATTTTTGCCGACAGTACCAGCCGCCTGTCCTCCTTGATCATGCCCAACCTTGCGCACACGAATCGTCATTAGCAAACTGTATGCATAAGCTTTAACTAGACTCTGTGCTGTAGGTATATAATTAGTATGAATGTTAGACGTAAAAATTTTGTAGATTTATAATTCAAATAACCCAGTGCCAAAACTGTACTGGTGTGTAGTTGGAACTGCGCTCCGCAATCAATTACGTGCACTAATCAAATTGGGTTCCACCTGAGTACTCCGAGGTGGATGTAATCAAGTAACTAATTTAGGTGGTGGGAGACGTCGCTTGTATTAATGCGGTTAGGCAGTTGATTAGGGGCACTCACATGATGCGTAGTGCTACTGGGGCTGCTGGCGGGCGAGTGCCTCCGCGCAGGCAGCGGCGCGGGGAGGGGCGGCGCGGTGTGCGCGGGGTGCGGGTGCGAGGGCGGCAGCGCTTTGCCCAGCGCCGCGGCGCCGCCCTGCCCGAACAGCCGCAGCACCTGCTCCGGCGAAATCGGCCTCTTCTTGCCGTTCGCCGTGCTCAGGTGATTCGTGCTATTCCTTAAGCTCGTCGCGCCGGCTACACAAAACAAGTTGCACGTCATGAAACATTCACCGCTTCACAGTTGAATATCTACTCGATGCGCAATATCCATTCGAACAAGTTCAGAATCCTTCGATATTATTTGTAAACATAATCATTAAGAGCAACGCAGATTGTGCCGAACCTATCCATGTACTGCAGAAGGATGGTGCTCGTATAAGCGCACGTGGATGCCAGCACTTGTTAGCTAGAGTGGTGTTGGTAGGCTAGTGAACAGTGTTGGACATATGTGGTGGCACGTGGTACTGACCTGCACTATTCGCAATATTAGTGGAGCCGAGATACGGCGCGCGAGAGAGCTTGCCTGCGTAGTGATGTGAGTAAGAGGAGTGGTGGCCGTGCGAGGAGGCCGGGCGCTCGACGATGGTGTACGAGGTGCCGGGCGGCGAGTAGTACACCCCGCCGCGCGCGCGCCCCCGTGCGTCCTCCGCCTCGTAGCTCTGCCGGTTGTCCTGCAACCACTGGTTGCATCAAACATCCTCCACACAGGTTGTATATAGGTAAACCTTTACACATTGTTGAAAAGCATAGAGAATATACGGATCTACGATCGATTACGAAATGTCGTTCAGAATATGCTTCGATTTAATTTTACACAGTATATTTATATATATATTTTTCAAGTCTACGTACCTGATGTGATCTGGAGTGCCGGGCGAGGTGGTGCGCGGGCGGGTGCTGCGGCGTAGCGGAGCGCGTCCAGCCGTAGCCCTGTTGGCTGTAGGGCGGCGGCCAGCGCGCGCCGAACTCCGCCAGCTCCGAGCCCTCCCCCGCCTCCCCCGACCTCATGCCGGGGGTCAGGATGCACTCTGACACACAAACAAAACAAAATCTATTGTTATCATTTCCTAAAATAATAAACATGTCTTAACTCCCAACTCCTAGTCGAATATGCAAATACATATTATGTACAAGGAAGCAACTACCTTGTCAAGAATAAACTATCTGATCTCTAACTTGCATAGTAGCAAACACAGAAATAAGTTAGAGATTTAACTAGTTAGGTTATCTGAAGTCGTTAATCAAAAAGAGGTCAGTGCCATAAAATGGTTTATGTAAAGAAAGTAATTCAAAATTAAAAGTCAAATATTCCGCTGACGTGGTTCTGTAGGAAAAATATTAACTGAAAGATCCCAGCGGGCAGCTGAAGTATCTCGGCTCATAAAGTTCACAGTGTTACGATAAAATATTACTCGCCTCTTCAGAGACAAAATCCGCAAAAAAAGTTGTTGTTAAAAGAATTCGTGGATTTGAGGCAAGTTTTTGTAAAGGTGCAAAAAGTGGAAAGCAGCGAACGTAATTCGCTATTTAAGCGCGACCACCGCCGCCGCCGCCGCTCTGTGCTGCTCTAGGCAATTTAACGAAGGAAGTCGTAAGCGTAGCACCTGGGCGCGGTCCAATTTATGGGAACGTCGACTCGAGCTTCGATCGTGTTCGTGAACCACCACATACATTCTTTATACACGCTTTGTCCATTCACTGTTTTAAATATTTACCAAATGTTGCCGAAAAGGTTTAGCAAATTTAAAAAACAGGGTTCTTTTCTCACTGAATCTACAAACAAGTAATTGTGTTTTATTTAGTTCGCAGCATAGTTATAGAATAGATAAATATTACAATATGGCAATGAAATTGCTGGCTAGATATAAAAGGTAGATATAGCTAAGCTTTTATGTTTATTTGCTACCTTCTGAGTACACCCTGTCGATAGTAGTGCGAAGGAATTTAACGATGCGGCGGTACTTCAGCCGAGTGAGCTCTAAGTATCTTGTGTTTAATTATTATTATTTCATACAGATGTACGCCGTTATATAGGTAATAGGTATGTATAAAAAGAAAACAAAACAAAAACACCAAAACATATACATAGAGAGTGAAATGGGACACGAGCGCTACACTTGTTTTTACGAATTAGGTCAAACAGCAAATACGCAATGTTTATTATTAGCGTATATTTTTGCAAGACATCAAGTGCAGAACACCATTGTTACGTACAAAATATGTTCTACCATAATAATATTATACTTAGCATACTCTACAGAACGTTACGCCCACATGCTTGAAACGGTAGGTAAAGACGTATTGCACCCATATATAGTTTTAGCTCCTACGTTTTAGGGAAGAGCTTATGGGCGTCTACCATACAGTTTCTAATTCCGTGCCGCTACTAAGACTTTTATGGTAAAATCACTTTACAAAACCTGGGACCATCCAACTGAGACCTCATGCACAGCACAATACAAATACAGCTATGGCACCGAGGCCGCCATACTTTATTTAAAACATTAAACGCGCGTGACTTGCGGGTCCAAGGCGTGCTAAATCATGTGTAGTAAAAAAAAGTCGACGGGAACGTGCCCAGAAGACGCATACTTATTGATTTTAATTCATAATAAATAAGTTATTAGCACCTTTTCAATTCACATTCCATCTAACATCGTATAATTTATTTTAATATTTTTTGTATTTTACCCTACTGACTGTGTTTATTATATTTAGCCCTAATACCTTACAACTTTAAATTACACGGATGGCATCGTAGTTAAATTCAACCGCCACTGCGAAAAAAATTCGCATCGAAATGTTCTTGGCGTCCGTTGTTTAAATGTTTATAAAATGACTTCATAAACATTTAAATAACGAAAGTTACACCGAAAATACAAACAGTGCAGAAGATGTCTCATATTTTTGTTTTAAATAGAGTAATTTGTACCTTTCTTTACGAACGTGTGCCAATCTTTTCCAGTTTTTATGCCAATACTATAAAACTGCAAACCAAACATACGGTGTAGTGAGGTGTCATAAAGTACGTAATGAGGGCTTAAGCACAAAATAAGCTTCCGTCCATTGCGCGCGCCGTCAGCTTCGCCCTTCCGACGCACAACATTTATGTCACATTCAATATGCCACGTGGTACAACCATCAACTGAGGTTCAATCTACCACGGGAACAGAAAGCTGTGCTCATAACTAAATAAAGATGATATGAATTCTAACTAATATTATAAATTCAAATGTGTGTTTGTTTGTTTTTACGTTTTCACGCCTTAACTATAGTTCGACCAAAACCGCTGTACCGCGCCTTAGGTATGTGCGCGGCGAGACGGGGGGGATTGCCGTGAGCGTTGACGACTGACAACGTCCTGTTAGTCTGCGTTCCTCTCCCGTCTCGCCGCACACATACCTAAGGCGCGGTACAGCGGTTTCGGTCAAACTATACCCGATCGATCATCATCAAATTTCGCATACACGTTGTCAAGGCAACAGAAAACGACATAGGAGACCTTTCATCTAGAAAAAGCACTGTTACTAACCTAACTGAACCTACATTTACGCGACCGAAGAGAAGCATAATCTATGGTCTATTTCAAATACGAAGTCCCATTGACAGATGATTGCTGGGCACCAATAGTGAAGACACGTGGGTTTAGAATCGAAACAGAAATGATAGAAACCAAAAACAAAAAGGAGGAGTCAAACCAAGTTTGACATATCGAAAGAATAGTTACATCAATGTTATTCATACCGTGTTTATTTGTAAATGAGATATATAAACTACTAGCTGTCGCGACAGACGTTGCCCTGTACACACGAAAAAAAACCCAAATCTAAACCATCCTCGATCCACATGAACACAAATTTTTTTTTACCAAGTCGGTCCAGCCGTTTATCAGAAGTTCAGTGACATACACACGTACAGTAGAATTATATATATAAAGATAAGTCCAATAACCCTTCAAATCCATTTATTGATAAAGAAAATATATTAAGGGGTTGCTGAATTGGATTTAAGGTACGTTGCAATCTAAAAATAATTAATACCACTGCTATATACGGATTTTATCGCGTTGTTTATTTGACAATTTATTACAAAATTTTGAAAATGTTACACTACTACTACTATTAAACTTTACTAATTTTTAAGCTAATTAAATTATTATTAAACTATTTAGATTTAATTTATTTTTACACTTTCCCCGACGTTTCGGTTGCTTTTCAGCAGCCATGGTCACGGGGAGACTAAGATGGCAGTTGTCTCAATGTTCCAGTGTAGTTATTTCAAAGTACCCGAACATAATTTAATCATTGGTGTTTCTATTTATGATTATGTTTGTGAAACAATTATGTCATGTTGTGTATAGATTCTAATTATTTTTAAATAGTCTTTAGTATGTACCATAAGTAATCATTGTTTATTTTAGCAAATTATATGAATGTGCGGATTTACATGCTGTAAAGTGTCAAAAGGGACTTCGTATTTGAAACAGACTTATAGTAAAATAAAAGGTAGAGATGGCGGTTCTGAAACATAGAATATAAATAAAGGAATACAATATATATTGTTTACACTCATCTATCTGCAAAAGTAATAATGCCCCGATGGCACAGCGGCTGTGAATGCGACTGATATGCATGAGGTCTCTGGTTCGATGCCTTGGACAAAGTGTTATTGGGTTTCCTGTCGAGAAGATCTCAATAGCAACACGAAGTCTGGAACTGTAGGCGAAATGTACGTACATATGTAGATGTTTTACACCTCTGCCTGTTCATTCGTGGATATAGGCTGTACATTAATGTTATACATCATATTTTAATTTAAATGTCTTTCTACACCATTTATTTTTATTGCCTTTATTTGTATAATTAAATATTGAGCAAAGATAAAATATTTGCAAAGCGACCCTCTTATAGTTAACTAAAACTTACTACACTCATTACACAGAACAGGCAATAAACATGACATTAGGTCAGGATTGTGTTAATGTCACAAGAAATAACAAATTGTTCTTACATTTGATATTTAGCCAAATAATAAACAAAACAAACCGTGAAGTTCACGACCCAATTAGTGAACATGCGAGCTTGTCCGTGACGCATTTCTCTTTAATTTCCCATTGTTTGGCATTTCCAACACATATATTACTTAGCGCCTTGGCAGCAGTGCTTTTTCATACAATGCTTCATACAATCAAATAAGTGCCTTTTACAAAATATGGTAGTGGTATGATTACTAACCATTTGTCACCTGATACATGGGAAAATCTAGCCACAGAAAGTGGCGCAAACCTGTCAACGATGGGATAAAAACTTTTGAACGCAGCCGTATCGAAGACCTTGAAGACAAATGCCAGCTAAGAAAAATCGTCCGAAGACCTCTAATATTTACACCTATAATGCGCAAGGAGATCTCCACTGCCCCATTTGTAACCGTGTCTTTAAAGCAAAAATTGGTTTCGCAAGTCACGTAAGGACACATGCACGACAACAGAGTTCCGACAATTGACAGGGTGTCGCCATCCACGGACACGTCAGGGAGGACATCATCATCGCTAACCATCGCGGACATATTATAAGCGTAATATTATGTACTCCATATAAACGAAATAGAATAGCTCGACATTTAAAGCTAATATATAAGCGACGCGAGGCTATTTACACCAGTTACAGCCGCTTTATTCTTTAAGATTGATGGCAGCGTACACGCTTTATACTTCCAACCATCCAACACATTGTTATAGGTTAAATCTTGGATCCCATTCACTATTGAACGTCTCGCACATTTTTCAGGAGCCTCCAAAAGTCATTCTAATTTATTTGTACCGAAATGTGGTGCGTTAATTTCGTTTATCATCAAGCGACTCCGACTTGATAAATGTCATGACCCGAAGGTACTGATTTATTGAGGTGTCTGTGACCGCATTACTACCGTTTATTAAGGTGAGTGTGGCATTAATTATCAGGGCTTGCGGTAACAGGTCAATTTACTTGACGAAATAAGTCCCATTGAAATAAGGATCAGACAATAAAACACATGGTCGTATCACCGAGCACTTGAGGTATGGTAAATAAGCCCTATTTTCTTCGGATGTACGTATGGTGCTAAAGTAAATAAGTAGAAAGTTTCGCCCTCATACATTCACGCTAAAGAGCGAGTTCACAAGAGTTCTTACAGTGCTTCTGCTGCGATTCAGTCGGGCGACTTTAAGCAGAGATACAGTAACAAAACGAGTTTCTATTAATGAACTAATCTTTGCGCGCGTGCACACCATACCTTCGATCTTACTGACCGGCACAACATTAATCGTGACTTATTTCTGTGTTGAGTGTCAAGCTACCTATTTGTAAAATCAAAATCCGTTTAGTACATTTTGAGTATAGTCGGAAGAAAAAGAAAAACCGAGATAGAAGCATTCTAAAACTATTGTTTTCAGTTTAGAGGTCTCTAATTAGTTGATCTAATTTATAATGTATAGAACTAATAGAGATAGATAAGGTGACTGCATCTACACAATGGCGCGTTAGAATTGATATAATAGTGATTGTTAAATACTTTTACTAGTTAGCTAGACTTCGTGATACTTTGAGTTCATCCTGCGTAAATAGAAACACCAATGATTAAATTATGTACGGGTACTTGGAAATAACTACACTTTAGAACATTGAGACAATCACCATCTTAGTCTCCCTGTGAACGTGGCTACTGAAAAGCAACCGAAACGTCGGAGAAAGTGTTAAATTAAATCTAAATAGATTTAGGGTTGTAGGGTTTCATGTATTTATTGATTCTTGCATTGTAAAACTTTTCTTTGAATTAATATTTTTCACTATTAACCTTTTTTAAATAGAATATTTATGTGTTTGCCTAAAGATTTACTATGACCTCAGTTTCTACGATTTAACTTTTTTACTTTCTACGTTTAATTATACTTTCTTATGTATTCCGTGAATAGCGTAGTCAAGTATTCCTTTGTTAAAAGTTAATCCTTACGTGTAATTGTATCCGTGTGTATTATATGTAACTATAATAATAATAATATTTATTTATTGACAGAAGAAATATCTAAGATACATCCATACACTACATCATACATATTACATCAACAGTGTTAAAGCATACCTGCCTTAAATAATTTAAGCTTAAACTATGTTAATTTATAGTGTATACAAAATAAATGAAGTTTAAAAAGGTTATGTTTAAGCCTGCCTGAACTAGGATAAACGTGTGTTTCAGGACATCACTTGACAATTTTATTTTACACTAGCGCATTATTAATACAAATATTAATGTCTAAAGTACATCTATGTTAAACTGTTCGTTATACCAAATAAATAAAAAAAAAATAGAATAATCCCTAGTGTCGCGAAGTAGTTGCTCGTCTGTACCGCTGCACAAACGCGTCGTGTGTAGCCGCCCTAACCTGTTTTTAATAATTAAGTTTCAATTTATGCTGAAGTACTTCTTGCGCGCACATGGACTCAACTAGAGTCCTGAACTACATGGAATAATAATAATTAATAATTTTCTCGTCGTTTCATATTTTAGCCGTACTTATTATTATACATTACATTTAACAAATGAAAAAGTAAATTTGTCACGTTTACACAACTGAATCAATTCAATTGAAACTTGGCACAGAGATAAGTTGAAAACTGGCAAAAAGCAGCACAAATTTAATAAAAATCTCGCGCCGAAAAATTCATAGTTGCAAGTTATTCATAATTTTACTCAAATGTTACGGTGGCTTAACGTCAAAATTTCGAGCACATGTGCAGGAAAATACTCCCTTGACATTTATTGAACGGATAGTTATCTAGGGGAGAGAGGGGCTTGTTGTAACAGGGAGAAGTAGTAACAAGGCTTGTTCGCTAAGAATTTAAACTTTATTAACGTATTTATTGACCCAATCTCACTGATATACCACGCCGCACCATGTTATTACAGTTAGTGTCCCGCCAGGGCAGCGCAATGAGTGATGTGCACAAGCGCACCATAGTTGCCAGGTAACGTATATTTACTTTCATCATTTTTTGTTTGGTTTCACTATTATCGACTAAATCGCGCTTACTGTACCTATGTTATTTGGTGTTAAAATGTATCTATTTATGACGTCGTGAACAGTTTTCGAGATTACTAAGTTGATTAAATAGTTATCGTGATAAATATTAATAACTATACCTTGGGGTTAGTTGGAAAAAAATCATGGGGTTTGTTGTAAAATGTTACAACTTGCCTCCATATTATTGTATGTTACTTTTATTATTTATAATGCAATTTACCTCATTTGTTTTCTTTTAGAACGAGATACTATAAATGTGCTGTGCAACTTGGTGCTAAAATTATTCTCTCTTATGCTAAAACATCGAAACGCGAACACACCAACTCCAAGTTGCTCCGGTTTACAAAATCAATTTTCTCCATCGAAGATTATATCTACCATTAGCGAACCACCACCCCGGAAAACAAATATAATTAACAGACGCAAAAGGAAATCTACTGTTTTGACAGACACGCCTGAAAAAGAAGCTTGGAGAATGTAATATAAAGAAAAATTAATAAAAAGCGATGATAAAGATAAGGTAGGTAGGATAAGGTAAGGAAAGACAAAGGCAAAGGTAAAACAGTTAGAGTTAAAAAAAGATTTTATATTCAAATTCAGAATCTGAAGAGTGGATGATGAAGGTGGATTGTCTAGTTTGAAGCGAAACGTATAGTCATCCAAAAGTGATGTAGGATGTGTCACAGGAGATACTATATATTTTATTTGTAACAACTAGAACTCAGAGAAAGACTTAATGAATGAATAAGGAAATGATTGCGAGGCTGGTTATTGTAAGAGGTAAGGAAGAAGTAAGAGATAATTACGAGACTTAATTTGGAGGTTTATAATTTAACTTAGGTACTGTGATTTAAAAATGTTGATATATTACTATAAGTTCACATTTATCAAAAACTAAGATCTTTAATTTTTGTTTATTTATGAATTATATTTAAGTTAATAAAATAATAAAAAATACATATTATAGAAACACCTAATTATTTTTATTGAAAACAAAGCAAAATTATTCAAGGTGTAAAAAAAACATAAATGATTGAAGCTGTGTCTCGTTTTTTACTAATGTTACTACTTGCCCCAATAGATGTTACATCTAGCCCCAAGCAAACACGGGGTAAGTTGTAAAACTGCCCTTTTTTTAAATAAAAATCTAATTGCGAAAGAGTTACCTGTAGATTTTGTATTTTTTTATTTTGACTTAATAGAAGAATGGTTTGAGTAGCAATGTTTAGTTAGTAGTCATTTAACCGACACATCTCAATATACAAGGTATTTCTTAAAAATTGTTACAACAAGCCCCTCTCTCCCCTACAGCTACGAAGTCCGCCATTTCGTAGCAGTATATTTTCGCTTTATTACATTTGTTTTATAACAAGCAACGCTGTTCCAATGAATGATTTCTGTGTCGCGAAAGACTTTACAAATGACGGAAAATGAATTTTGAAATGCCGGATACAAAGTACAACCAAATTCGGACAATTATTTCTGGTGCTCACAATTGCATGTGTGGCATTTAAACCCATAACAGTCGGTGAACCAGCAGAGGCGACCACCAGGCGAACCTTGCAGTGAAAGCATATTTTTGTAGACAACGTACACATTTTTTGCAAAACTAATACTACACCAGTTTAAGTAAATATAATCTCATTTTAGCAAAGAATATACTACAATATGAGAATTCAGGTTCAAAAAGATAAAAATAACAATATAATATATAGGAATCTGAAGTATTCGATTGTGCAATTTCCGAGCAGTACCTACCTGATTCATAACTCTCGTTCTGCCAATGTATCCTACTTTATGACACACGGCCATACCGCGCATCAAATAGCATATTTATTACTTCCATAATATAATCATTTAAAGGCATTTAGCTTATACAAAGCATTATAGATAAGAGAAAAATGTGCCAAAAAGGATTACACTACCCAGATTTTGAAGCTGCATGTTAGATGGCGCTGACAGCACCTGCATAAAATTAGAGCCAAATATTATTTGACGCAATTGCATGAGTATTTACAATAATTATAGTAATATTTTATGCGTCTTACATAAATGCGTCACAGCAGCTATCGCATATTTATGTAGCTCTATTTGTTCCAGTTTCATATTCGTAATTCCTTTTTAGTAGCCTTATTATCCTCCAGGGACAAATTGTTTCGCAAAACTAGCATTGAGGCAATGGATGCAAAGATAATCCAGACTCGGGACAAACATTTATTGTACCACACTATGCTTTGTCTAAACCACAACTTGGCGCACACATGCAGCGGTGAGGTGACCACTTACGCCACTGCACCATCCGTACAGACATATATCCGTCTCTAAAAGCAAAGCCCTCTCATCAAGAGAAGCTACCTGCAGCCGATAAACATCAAATATCGACCCACTCACGCCGAGATGACATCGCACTGATGAAGTGGTTACATACGGTTGCATAACCCCCGCACTGCGGTCACCAACTGTATCTAATTAAATAAGACAATATGCATACATAGGTACGCGTTGTCATTCCCATTTTCAGTACGGGGTGGGTGGATGCCGACGTGTCTAGCGCGTTGGAAAATTACAATATCGTGTAAGTAGCAGAGCTGTGCCGCGCGGCCGCGTCGCCCAGGGCCGTACTTTCATTAAACACAACTTCTTTTTTCTCAGCCGAATCATTCAGGTAATTGGATTCTGTTTTTTCTCTAGAACGAATTGGAAATTACTGTGATTTCACCGTGTGATCTAGTTTTATTTGTTAATTATAAGCTCATCCCAAATAAAAGTAGGCAGCGCACCGGTGCAGCAATTAGTACCACGTCGCTATTTTATGACTGCATTTTGATACAAGACTAAAAATAGAAGTTTTCTAAAAGAAAGATGTTGCAAAATGTTGTAAAATGGGACAGGCTTATTTCCAGCAGTGTACTTAGAGATATTTATTATTACATACAGATTATTTAAGATAACATTACCTAGTTATGACGTAACAATTCGTAACTGTGCATACTGATGGACATTTCACATTAGCGGTAAATCGTTGATCAAATCCACGTCGAATCAATCAACGTCAATGTATGCATTTAATCTATTTCCATAAACAATATTGCTAATTACATATTTATAGGAACCATAGATAGTAGCTATGACACAACGTGGCTGCAATATGTCATCCCCTGTGCAGATAACGACTTTATTTTACTACACCAATACTAATCTGAGTCTCTATCTATTTGTTTTGATTCTTTCCTAAATATAAATATATCAAAGATATATTCTTTTAATAAAAATATTAACTTATCTGTATTCCACTAGTTCTACCCGTTGCACTTAAATCCTAATCTCTATCTGTATCTGTGTAACGTCTGTGCTAAAATGTATGTTAAGGTCAAGCACGTATTATCCTTCTAATTTTTCTATCTTCATTATTTAACAGCCATGTATACCTAACAGAATTGGTTTAATTTGTTGTAACAGTTTTGAGGCCAACTTTACAATGCTCTGTAAGAGGTGTCAGATATATCTATGTATAAACTTCGCAATGCTTCGACGCAGTTGCTCGACGCAGAACTTAAAAAAATAAAACGGGCCAAGTATTGGAAAATCTGCTGTGAATTCACACTATAGTATTTGATGCTAGTTCTTGAGTATCGAAGCTAGACGTGGCGAAGCAACAGAAACTGTCACGGTAAACACGGTAAAGTATCTGTACACGTTTCACTTTATTGAAGCAAGCGACGGCGACGGCGGTGACGAGGTGACGACTGCTGGCAGTAAACTTTTAATTACAAACACTTAAAACTATTAAGACCAATTAATTTAAAATGTATTAACTAGGTTATTCTACATACTTTTGTTCCATTTTACTTTAACACCTTTAGGTATCCTTTCATAATTATTTGTATCGCCTGATACTTAAAATATATGAATATGGAACCATTAATAATTATTGCCCTATATTTTTGTGACATTCAGACCTATTGACCTATATATCAAGGCTTGAATCAAGAAGGTTCATAAATAAACAAAAACCGTAATAATAGCAGGCCCTATTAAAGGTCGCAATATAGGACACGAATATAAATATATCAAACTTTAAACGATAATTATACTTCAAAATTTAAATTAACCTCCTCCCCAATGAATCAGCAAAGGACGACATAACTTGCTTAGAATTTTGTTAAGAGCTATTTTAGACTTTTAATTTAAATGTAAACGAGTTCTTTTACTAGCGCTCTTGTATGGCGGGAGTTAACGGACAGAGAAACTCAGTTCCTAACAATTACTTATGGATTACACAGATGTACATCTCGTGTAGATCAAATATGCAACTCCGGCTTATTTACGTTAGCAAGAGAACAATAGAATAATTGCGTTATTTAATGAGATGTACTCACCCCACAATAACACACGTAGGTATATTCTTTAATCCTTATATTTTATTCTAATGCCACATTTGTCAAAGATAGCTGACCCGCGCAACTTAGTCTGCGTCACATAAGATATTTTTCCCGTTTTGCAACATTTTTCATTGATGCTCCGCTCCTATTGGTCCTAGCGTGATGTTATATAGCCTATAGCCTTCCTCGATAAATGGGCTATTCAATACTAAAATAATTTTTCTATTCGAACAAGTAGTTCCTGAGATTAGCGCGTTCAACCAAACAAACAAACAATCAAACAAACAAACTCTTTAGCCTTATAATAGTATAGATATCGACGCAGTTAGGAGCCTGCCTCCACAATAATGTTTGTAGTATAATCCTAACCCTTACTCATATTATACATGCGAATAGGAGTTTGTTTGTTTGTTACGCTTTCACATCTTCGTTACTCGAGCGATCATCATGAAATTTTGTACACGTTGTCAGGGGAACAGAAAAGCACATGGGGTACCTTTGATCCAGAAAAAGTACTATTACTAATCTAATCCAACCCAACCTCAGTAGCGTAGCGTGCGCGAGGGTGTCAAAACATGGTGATGCCCGGGGCGACACACAATTTGGTCACCCTCTTATTTAGGTGTTTCAATTTAAAAGATTATAATATAAAGTAATTCTAAAGAACGCGCGAGAACAGCCATCGTTATTGTGTATTGTACATCTACCTATTCCTCTCGTTCGTCATTAAGTAAATGGATTAAATATTTACAAGATATTATTATTATTTATTGTGAAATTTTGTCGCCCCCTAAAAGTGCCGCCCTTGCCGCCCCCAATACGCTACGCTACTGCCTAACCTACATTTACGCAAGCGAAGCCGCGGGCTAAACCTAGTAGATGATAATATCAAAAGCCTTCAATCACCCATCACATCGCTAATGGCTAATGTATGTGTAAACAAAAACAATTATAAATCAACGCAACAGTCGGCGACATTAAAAGTCGTCTTCAACTATTATTCAAAGAAATTGGCCAAACGAATCCAATTTGTTTGTGATAATTTATCTCGACAAGCCCCCTGGATAGACAGATGAAGTTCTGGCGCGGAGCCAGCAGGCGCCGCGCGGCACCGGCCCGCGCCCCCACGCTCCTCGCCCCGCCTGCATCTTACAACTTTATATCACTTTTACGTCGTGCCACTTCATGTCTCATAACATTTTTACTACGTACTTACTACTATATGTACCGAAGGTATACTGGAACACACGAGATCATCGGCTAATTATTATCCATCTGTTACGTCATATACACCTTACGGTAGTCATGGAAGTATTTATTACCCAGTAATAATATTTAAAAGGAAAAGGTAATATATGTACATGTATAATGTACTGTAATGTAATGCAATGTAATGTAATGCTGTACCTAATTTTATTTGATTTATTAGTAATATAACATTTACAATATATTTACATTATTAATTTTATATTTCTATTTGATTGTTAATGTAATTAGAATTTATTACTTAAAGTAATTCATACAAATTTATGTGACTGTAAAACAAATGAAATTTGCTGGATTTTGATATTTTAAACTTAGCTTTAATATTGATATTCCGTCACTTTTAATATTTATCTTTGTTTCTTATGTCATATTATTTATGTAATGTTTAAAATGTAATGCATGCTGAATTCACCTGTAATTAGTTATACAATTGGTTAGACTCAAAATGTTTGTCTTATGTGTATGTGATATTATAGTAACTGTTGGTGAATCTTAATAAATAAATAAATAAATAAGTTTAAGTGCCGTCAGTTGATTTGAAATACTAAGCATTTAGCAGAGCTAGTAAAATCATAATCGAATGTTGCCTAATCCTTCGAAATAACACGTATTGTTTTACTAAAAAGCATTCATTATGCCACACATAATCAGCATGTGCCAGTAAGTATGAGTATATGGGGACTATAACTTCATAACCAGTGTACCCTTTCAGGCGAATTGTATTATTCCTTTATTAATTAAACACACTTGAGCAACACTCAGTTTGTTTGGCATGAAAGTCATAAATTAATAATCATTTGGCAAGTATGGCACAGAGTAGGTATAGTAATAATGTTAGGACGTAATGCCGCCGCGTACCCGCACTGAGGGCGGGAGCGGTGCGCAACATCGCACATTGATTGCGTCTATGCGCCCTAACTTAATAAAAAACCTTTTAGAGCTGTCGAGAGTGCCGCCGTAAAATCCACTTTTTAAGAACGAACTTCAGCCGATCTTTGAGTATTACTCTGCGCCCACCTAATATATTAAATTGTGCAGCAGTTCACCCGCACCGTACCTTTGATTCTCTAGATTTATCTAATACTAGCTTTTGCACGCGGCTTCGGTCGCGCAGAAATAGGTTAGGTTATATTATTCAATTTTTTTAACTGAAATAGATGATAATGATGATGAATCGTTTGCGTAGTTTTGAATTAAATCGTTACAAACAAACGAAAAATCTAATCTTTCCTCTTTATAATATTAGTATAGATATATCAAAAGTCCTAACTTCAACCTGACAACATTTTACAAAACAGATAACATTAAATATATTTATATAAATTACGTGTATAAAATATATGGGATGAAAAGTTTGAAGCAAGAAAGAAAATCTCAGAACTATTTCCAATAGATAATATTGTCTTCTGTTTACGCGAATGTTATTCATTGAAATTAAACTGCTATATACGAATTTAATCGCGTTGTTTATTTGACACTTTGTTACATAATTTAGAAACTGTTACACTACTACTAGGTACTATTAAACTTTACAAATGTTTAAGCTAATTAAGTTATTAAAACTATTTATATTTAAATTTATACTTTCCCCGACGTTTCGGTTGCTTTGCCATGGTCACGGGGAGACTAAGATGGTAGTTGTCTCAATGTTCCAGTGTAGTTATTTCGAAGTACCCGAACATAATTTAATCATTGGTGTTTCTATTAACACAGAATGAGCTCAGAGTATCATGAAGTCTAGCTGTGGTTCGCTTCTTCTTGGGTTTGACTATTTGAATTACTGGATCCTAAGTTGGTGTACATTCCAAGCATCTTCTCTATTGAAATTAGGATGTTTTTTTATTTCAATAGCCTCGCGAAGAAAAATTAATAAAAAAATAAAAAAATTATACACTGACTTGTCTATGAATGTAGTGTCAACATTGTGTCATTGAACTGTGTAGCGACATTGCGGTGACCACTTTGCTAAAAACTAGAGTTCTTTTTTGGGCAATCGACCTTTTTTAAGAAATCAAGATAATCCTGTTAATGTCGATTAATCATGTAACTCAATAAGTAGACTCAATTATAAATTGCATATTTTTAAGAACATGTTACATTAAATTATCAGATAATTCTTGACTTAGAAAAAGCAAGTATTTTGATGTGAACAAACACATTCAAACTTTTCTAATATAATATCGGTGTTAATAATTATGATGTGAGTATATCGTGAAGTCTCAAGTAGCATCCCAAACTAAGAGAGAAGAAGGCCGGCGATATTAGCCCAAAATCTTTAATCTTTGGAGAATGTAAAGAGAAAGTACGGGCTCTGTATATTTATTTTATCCAAAGCTGCTTAGTTATTATGTATCCAATAGAAGCTATATACCGCTACTTCATCGACTTAAGTTCGATGTATACGTACCAACGTATACATATATAACTGAAAGTAGTTTACTTAATGCTATAAATATAGTATACAATATTAGCTCAACTTATTTGACACCTTAATGGGTTAAATATCGTAAAAGCTTTTGTTAGCGAACACCTGGTAGTGGAAGCTCGATTATATTTTAACTTTGTGAACGTTATGCTTGATATAGCGCGGTAGAATAATATTTGTTATAGACTAATGTTACTAAAAATAAACACAAAGTTGTATACAAAGGATGGTTCGGTATATCTAGAAGCAGTGCGTTACAGGCAACCCGTTATTCTTGATGAATAACAACAGAAAACCAAACATATGATTGGTATATTGAAAACAAAAAGAAATAAACACAATGATCTTTGAAAATAAATATAAATGTCAACATTTACTAGGTTTTGTGTAAGAGACATTTCCTACCTAGCGCTTACTGAAAGGATCTAAATTTCGCAGAATGAACAACTGTTCATGTATGGCAGCTCCCCTTTCGAAGGTACCGCGCTACCTACCACCAAGTAATGTGCGTGTGGTGTTATACTTAAATATGTGTATAAACACGGCTCATAGGTACTACCGAGAAGTTAAAGCACCTCGGTTTATCCAACAATTTTATTTTATTTTATGACTGTTAAATAAACTTAAATATATGTTTAACAATAACCAAACAAGTACGACACCTATAATAATAACTTCTGCAATTTTTATGTTCAGTAACTAAATACGCTTTTTCTTTTGTATATCTATTATATTCATCTCCTTTATTTATGGACACACGTAACTTATTTTAAGGGCCAAATTGAGTCCACGTGTACGAAACCATGGGTCAATGCTTGTATAATATAAAAAGAAAGCAGAATATGGATTTGGGTCTCGTTTACTACACGCACAAAACGGTCACTCATAAATTCAAATAAGTTATGGCGTCTAATGTTTTAACATTATAACTAAAATAAATGTAGTCCGCTTTAGCCACATGAAAATATATCACGCTAAGCATGTGTTTCCTAGTTACGCGGCCACTGCCTCCCCAGGGCGTTATAAGCGGTGACTAAAGGATAATACGGGAGATGGGCCGCTGCCCGTAAACTAATAACAGCATACGGTGCTGCACAAACTGTAGCTGTCCTTATAAAGAGGCGATTCTGGCAATATGCCCCTCGGGATTCTTGCGAATCGACCGAGGACTGATTCAACCTGACATTACCAAGCGTGTTTCTTTTAAAAGTTAGATCTTAATGTCACGCTGCTAACTGCTATCATCAGTGATAAATTGTTTGTTTTATAGTCCTTTATTACATAATAAGAACACCTTAAACCGGCGAGCGTGCATAAGGAATATTATGAACGTGAATGAAGCCAGAGAAGTGAGTGAGGATCGTAGCAAATGGAAATCCGTAGTCTCTGCCTACCCCTCTGGGAAACAGACGTGAATCTATGTCTGTATGTATGTCTTACGTTTACGCGAATGTACTACAATTAAAACCAGCAAGGACGAATTGGAACATAGTTGGAAGGACATTGCGAGCTTTATACTTTGGAACGATATATTGTAAAGTATACTCGTAAATAAATAATGTTGATGCTGTGGCACGAGCAACTACGTGTCGGTTGATGCGTGACTCGTCCTTCGGTAAGTCACGCAACAGAAACAGACTACTGATTATAAATCCCACTTTATGGTTTATGTTGGGTATCTTTGCTGAATGTAGTGAAGGATGAAATGCGGCGGCATTAATGTGGGTTCCCCGTAGGGAGGAAAATTGTCTCCACAAAGTTGTTAGTAATTTAGATTTTCATATGTCCATAGTTGCATTGTTAATATGGCACATTGCGACACATAAATAAATCAAGTGCAAAAGTTGTCAATAAAGTCTTCAAACAAAGTATTCACACACGCAGAGATCAATGAATAACATGACGTGCCAACCCAAAAAGAATATGACCTTGTTTTTATGCGGAAACCTGAAAGCCATCAAACGGATTCACCAATTACTCAATAACGAAGTTTTTATGCCACTCCTACTACTCTCTCTTTCTCTCTCTCTCACCCTCTGATCTACTCGATATTTCAAATACCATTCCATACGAAAAATTCTACAAATGTAAAAGCTAGTACGCTCTAATTGTTCTCGGTTTTCATTTGTACAGGTCAACCAATAGAAACGTATGTAGCAAACCATTGTTTCTACATACGACGGAAAAATCCTTTGTCTGACAAATCCTATAATAATAATACGTAGGATTCTGAACATTCTTTTTTATAAGCACATAAGCTAACATACTCAGCGCACACGAGTTAAATGGTTCGGCGCCGTTCATCTCGTTTTGTATTTCAATTGTATGGAAACTCAAATAAGTATTTCAATGTTGTTTCATTTACGTCTGCTAATATGAAATAGTTCGCTAATTTAACCCTAAAAAAATTGTTTGGCACGAACAAGCACATTTTCGGCCACATCGCGTCGGCGTCGCGGTATTCTGAAATGGCAAATGGTTCTGAAATATCTCGAAAATGGCGCCGCCGAGAGTACGTACCCTAATAACCGCTAAATATTAGGAGTATTAAGCCCTATTTCTTGCAAAGTGAACAAATGTACAATATTATCAGATGTTCGTCGGAGAGCCCTTCACCCAGTTCACTCGCAGCGTTGCTGTTTTGATATTGCTCCTATTTTGGGCTCTATTATTCCAAACATGCTTTGATATATCTAGTATAACACAACATTGATAAGTTTAGTGGTATTTCAGCGAACGTCGATTCGTCTTTATAGTGCTGTTAATATCGAACAAACAATCAAGTTTAACAAGAGATAGCATATGAGGCAGTTCACAATACATTATAAGTACCTACCTAAAATATCGAATATTATTTAAAAAGGGTAATCAATCGCATCTTCCCTTTTGATCTCAGAATCGCAAAGTGTACGAGTACTTGGCCAACTAATATTATTCGGAAATGAAGTTCAGCGTAGAGACACATTCGTTCATAATGCTAGAAATAATAAAATATTAGTAAGCTTTCAAACATTTATAAATTAAGCATTCAAACTAAAAGACGTTCGTGTAACCTTTAATACCTATGGACATAATTCATATCAGGATGGTTTGGTCCTGATATGAGTTATCCAAATATTAAAATCAATTAGTATTGTCAAGTCCTTGGTACCACTCAAGGTCTACAAAGAGGATGTGCAAAGTCATGTCTAATTAATATGGACGATTACTAATTGTCACACGTCTTAATTATAACATCGAAGACGAGCTAATTGCCAATTATACCCAACTGTTTATTATTATGGATTAAGGCTGAAATACACAACTATAACAACGGTTACCCAAAGTAGTTCCATACATCTAAAATATGACTTAGATATAGTTAACTTATTCACAGAGATCAGACATATTTAAATATTGTCAAACTAAAATCAACAATTATTTACCTAAATAAGCTGCATGGTGACATTGTATTTATACGTGTTCACGGTAATAGATGTGAACGAGCCACTGGTTCGGAAAACGAGCACGGACCACAGACAACCAAATGGAAAATTTGCCTCCAACCGCCACCGGGTGCCACTGAACAGTAAACCGAACTGAGCTCACCCACCAGCCGGTACACAACACTCAATTATTTCCTTGTTTTGTGACTACAACTATTTTAAGCACTAATAAAAAACATAGAATGGGTTCACCCTACACAGCTATTATATATTTTTACTCGTATAGGGCACGTTACAAATATGGCGTTATCATTGTTCCGAACCGGGCCGACATGGCATCAAAAAGAGTCATTTCCTAATGGAACGTCTATAGGCAATAAAAGGAGCAATAGAATTTGCTTAAGTAGTTTTTCAGAGACAGTTCACATTGTCACGTACGCGTCGCGCGTTTTCGCGTATTTTCTTTCTCGTACATTCCTATACCATTTAAGATAGACGCTAATTCTATTTTATGTTGGCACGCTCATTACCATATCTTATATATAAGGTTCCATAACGAGATAGTAACGACTGCATGTCTTGTCTTAGATACACAATATATAAAATATATGTAATATTAAATTTACTTTCCTGTAAATATTTAAGAGTCGCTCTAGTAATCTCCTAAAAGGATTTCACGTGAGACAAAATAAAAGAATACCCCTGGCAGTTCCCTGATGTAATATTAGGGGCTGGTGTGACACGGAGACGCCTCAATCGTCATTTATAGGTCACAATTCAGCCCGAATACAACTTTCTATTGGAAATGTTTACGTTCACCCAAAACACTATCTGTAGGTACAAGAATGTTCACCCAGAGCACCGTTTGAAGCTACCGATGTATTTTCTCTGTTTTATTTGAAGTCAGGTCTGCAAAATACTTTTCCATTCGTTACATCCGATCCTTCACTACTTAACATCAAATTTTAATGAAACTACAATCCTACCGACTCAACTCTAATTCCGCACAATGCATTCATCAACTGATTCACTATTCATGAACTGAGATATACGGATTCTCTTAATGCTATTATATTATTAAGATTTTATGTCATAGTTTATTGTATTAGCAAACAACATAGTAAAAAAACGCCGTTTATGATAAGTAAACATTGCTGTAGTTTCTAGATCAGTATTTGTTGTTACGAACAAAGGTATACTCGGCAAAGTTTATGGTCTAATAGCAAGTCAAAGACCCAAAATTATTGGTACCTAAAGCTATCAATGGATAATAGGACGGCCAACATGAATTGTAGGCAACAACACAATAACATTCGATAAATTGCAGTCACTCAGCGAAACAAAAACATACTATTTGCATCGGTACCTAGCTAAATTCGTAGTCGGGGTTACGTTACGTAATCAATACCAGTAGGATCATGTTACGGAGCCTGATGTTAAAATAATTATATGGGTGTTATCCTACGTAATAAGTAGATATTAGAAACATATCTAATATCTACTCCTATATACCTCCTATGGACTCCATATTATATGATATGATCGATAGCTTTGTGTTAAAGTACGAACACTTTCATTTTAGCATACCAACCTGCTCATTTTTTAGCCACATTTAAATAACTGTTTAATAGCCTCTCACAAAATTCAATGTGTACCTTGTTACCAGTTTCATGTACCTCCTATGTGTAATTTTGTGGAGAGAAATAAATGAATTATTATTATTGTTTCGGCCAACTGCAACGCCCACACAACGTTGTTTTGAATGTGAGTCATTTGTTCTGACAAATTAAGTCATATAATTGAGGCTTCAATATGTTAATTATGCCTTTATCTGTTTACTAAATATCCCTTTTTTAATTAATTAATCATTTATTAAATGTCGTATGCTTGGTGCTGAGCCAACACCTTAATATAATATTAATATTTGTAAAAATTATCTGATTAAGTGATCAAATAATAAACGTTGTGAAACGTTAAAATCATTTGATGTTGTATATATTTTACTATTGCTTTCATTTATCATCACCGAAGCCTTCTTACTTCCTTCTGGTATTGGGTCGGTTTACGAGTTTACACATAATTCTTAACTGAATAACAGACTCTGTACAGTTTCTGACATAGGATCGTATTTTAGGTTTTATTTGTAGAACGCTGATTTTTATAGATTTTCAAGACAACAAACGGCTTAACTTACGTGTTTGCCGAGGCACGTCGGAATGTAACTTTATGTATGTACCCACCCAGCTATAAGCATGACAATGGCAAAGTTAGTTAACCTCAGGGGTCAATCGATCCACGAGGCAGCTACTGCATCATGGATCTTTCCGCTAATACATTTAATTTCAGAATACAGGACTCCTAATTATAATATAATAACACTAAGCACATAATTAAAGCACATGACGGCCTCGATGGCGTGGTGGTTAGTGTAACCGACTGCCACGCCTGAGGTCGCGGGTTCGATTCCCGCACAAGTCAAACATTTGTGTGCATGAACATGGATGTTTGTCTTGGTCTGGATGTTTCTATGTATAATATGTATGTATTTACAAAAAAAAAGTATATATGTATGTTTATCCATTGTCTAGTACCCATAGTACAAGCTCTGCTTAGTTTGGGCTAGATGGTGTTGTGTGTATGTGGTAGAATATTATTATATTATTATATATTATTATATTATTAATTAAATAACAAGCTATTTATCTCCTCGCTTTAACATACATTTTTACACAAACAAAAACTATGTTCCAGTGCCTCAAGTTTCTAATATGTTTACTTGTTGACATTATGGCAAAGTAGCGTTGTATTTTTTAGACCGAAACAATATACTTAAAATGGTTGTGGAGGGCATTTATGACGTCACGGGAGCGTACGGAGCGCGGGGGTGGCGGGGATAGGGGTTCAAGGGCGCGAATGTAGGTCAATGGGACATGGACGGAGTTGGGCTACCGGATTTACTACGCGCACTGGCTCCCGGACTACTTACTTCCTGATTGGTTTTATCATACGATTCAAAGAATCGATGCTACTGACGCCAAAAATCTCTTAATACAAGTATTAGATCTGTAGATCTCATGTCATAAAATAGCACATGTATACATAAACTTTTTCCATTCATAATTGAAATGTTTCACATTTATCGATGCTATTAAACTCTTTCTTTGATTCCAGTTAATATAACAGCCTTTATTTTTATGTAAAATATACATTCTTTTATAACTCTATAGTAATTACTTATCGACGTCTTATAAAACTTGCGTATCGCGATAATATTCTATCCAAAAAAAAAAATAATATATATTTCAACCAGTATCTACCCTGTTTATTCAATATGTGTCATTATTTTCTGTTTTCTTCTATTTTTATACACCTTCATTTTTGTGCCATGTCTTCTTCTAGCAATTTCATTATGCACGACATTATCTACCGGTTGAATATGTTGCCCGGGGCACAACCTCTTTGGTGTTTCTTTATAACATATCCTATGCCAGGGTCCTTGAGATAGAACAAAGGATACTATTATATGGTCTTTAGTACAACATTGCTGTATAGCTTAGTCGTTAAACAAACAAACACATTTTTTGTGCTCAATTAGGTGTATATAATCATGATCGGTAAATTCATCCGCTCCATCGCATAATCTGTAAACATTTTCCACCTGGCCGAAAGCCATAAGCCTTCAAAAGATCCATTCAATTAGCTCAAGAATGCTTTGTGAAAAGAATCCACTCTCAATTTATAATAATAAAACTGAAGCTTCGTATCAACTAGAACAGAATACACAGAACAAAGCAGTCATATAATCAATCAATTCAGATTAATATTAGATGGAAAGGGAGAAAACAAAGAGTCGTAAGCTAATAATACGAAATATTGAATGACAAATCATTACGGTATGCGTCAACGATGAAATTTCATATCGCGCTAAATAATCAAAACGTAATATTTGAAAAAATGCGAGCTCGAGCACAGAGTTATTGTTGTGCGCCTAATCGACGCGTGATCTTCCGCTAGCGTGTCAGATTATTTTCACAAAGCATGTAATTATTTGAGGGAAACCGGTGACCCGCCTTTTTCATGCAATTTCACCAGTCATAATAAACCTGGTGAAACACGAACTTTTTAAAGGGCTGTGAACCCTACAGAAAAATTCACATTCTTACCACCTTTCAGTGAGGTCTACAACTTAAAAAACCTTTATATTTGTTTATTGCGATTTGGTAATGTGTCTTTGTGCACATGAAGTTGTTATTTAAGCATGCCTGCTTAACGAGATGAGAGTTAAACCTATCAGCGTATGATATAAGTGTACAAAGTTATTCATATGTTGCCTGAGGCAGCCCTATATTAACATAAGTAGAGAACGGCTTCAGTATCGTAACATGATATTCGATATTGTATCTTATTCGTACAAAAAATATGTTTCCTTGTAAAGCTTATCTGTAGTTATTTATATCGTAGTGGAAAGAGTTCATTTTTCATGAGAACTACTTTGCCTTGCAGTTGGATGAAAAACCTTTTATGAAAGACAGCGTTCAGTTATTTATAGATTCAAGGTTTCACTTTAAACAAGTTGTTTCTGGCTGACACGGGGCCCGTGCACCGGATTACTAAACATGAACCTTTAAAAAGGTTTTAACCGAATGCATACATACAATGACTAACTATGTATTTTAAAATAGCAAGTCGTATTGGAATTTAGCTTTATAGTTGTTAGATTAAATATAGTTCAGTTAATTCACTATATAACCTCATATTAAATGTATAATTAAATAAGAAATTACTTGGGTGAAATACACACTTCAAAATTATAAGCTCCAGTGAAAACAAGAGTCTGCATCTTGATTCTAATTTTAATGATTGATAAAGCGACTGTGTGGGTTCTTGAGGTTCTAATATCTTATTCCAGTGTGCTGTCGTACTATTGGTTCTTGGCAAGAAACATTTAACAGTAGCATGATATATTTGGAATGGCGCCCAGTGAATGGAAGCAAGCTTGCACCTTATAATATGACGCTTAATATTGAACCGACATGTGAGTGTGATTACACCCTTTGCCTACATGTGTGATTATAAACTTATTTTAAAAGTGATAGTTCACAGCGGCGTTCCTACGCTAGCTCAAACAAGCACTCGAGCTAGGCGGATAGAATCACCCTACTGTAGATAGCAGACAAATATATTTATGTTGTGTTCCCGCGGTGAAGAAGGCTCCAAGAATTTTATAAGGAGGCTTTGTGCTGCCCGCAGGGAGGCCGTATTATCTACTTGATGATACAAACATCCAATGTAAACTGCTCACTAGCCGGCCGATAAATTTGTTGATAAATTTCATTCTATTTTGCGATTTTTAAAAGCACGTGTTAATAGACTTTTAATGAAAACGCACTTTTCAATCTGGTATCGAATAGCCAGACATTGCTGTTGGAGGATACGCATACGATCACAGTTCTACCACATAAGTAGCAAAGCGTATGTTATGATAAGAATTCAGGCCCTCCAATAAAGACTAAAGCGAAATCTTCATCATTATGTATAGCATACATATTATCTGTGATTCTGGTCACATTGGCGCACCCTAACTGATAATGTACCTCCATTTTGAGGGATCGGCAGAACCCGAGCATACCGCTGGCGTTGCGGACGTCCACAGGCTGCAGTGCCTTGTTATAATAAGCTCAAGAATCATACTGTGACTGATGTCGTAGTGGTTTAAGTTGTCGCGTCGCCACTACCACAGCGCCGAATGACGAGGATTGGATCCGTACCGGTTCACCCGTAAATATATAATAGTTGTGCCGAGTCTAGGTATTCATTGTGTCCCTTGTTTAAATGTCTGTCATGACCGTCGCGATGCAGGACATACTCAAAGTGCTAGATTGTCTTAAAAACTGCACTATTAGACGCTAGAAAGACGATGTTCTATTCCTCAGACCACAGTAAAAATTAATCTATATTAAAAATGTTGTCACCCGTGGTTTCATTCGCATGCAAGGCCAGCTTATATTTTTTTATGCTCTTACCGATGGTCGTATAACATGTTTTCTGTTTTAATGTTTGTAAAGTTTAGGACATAGGCAGTATCCGTTATGCCTGAGCTTTACTTCAATAAACCTTAAAAACAGTAATTATTTTTGAGACTATATGCAATATAAGTATATAATAATATCAGCCTGTTATAAACTGCACCACTGCTAGGCAAAGGCCTCTTCTCAGTTTGAAAAGGATTAGGCCATAGTCATAGTGGACTACTGGCCCAGTGTGGGTTGGCAGACTGCACATATCTTTGAGACCATTATGAGGAACTCTCAGACGTTTTTCCACGATGTTTTCCTTCACCGTTAAAGCGAGCGATAATTAACTATTTAATACGCACATCACTCTGAAAAGTGAGAAATGCGCACCTTGGGATCGAACTCGAGACAATTTTAATTATTAAGGTCAGAGAAACATTAATTTATATTGATTTATTTTAAAACAATCAACTGCTGGTGTGTCGGCACACAGCAGCTGTTGATCCCTGCGCTCGATGAATTCAGTTAGCGCAGGTAAGACAATACTGTGAGAAAGTCGACAAAATATTTTGTCAATCTGACCTGTTAACGTCGTATACTTAGCTGCCAGCGGCTAATTCTCACAATAGTGAGCTGAAAAATACATTTCCCATACAAACGTAATATAGGTAGTCAAGCTAAGATTTACATGAATTATACCGACTTTGATATATGTATGTAATATAATACTAATGCAATAAGTTATTATTATAAACAGATACAATTAAAGCTTTTCCATGCTTTCAGTAATAACATCATGAAAAAGGACACACTGTTTCACGCATACAAAAAACAAAAAGCCAACAGTAATAAATATTTCCTTAGCCATATTCACATCCGAATCGGAAAGTCCGTTAGCATACAAATGGACTAATTTGTTTCGAGCCGATGGAACAAGCGAAAATAATCGAACAATTTTGTTTCGCCGAGGGGGCACGTGACCCACACAACGGACACCCACGAATCTCCCGCACGCAATGAACATTGCTGTCTGTCGCAGACGACGCTCACACAAAACCCATTACGTATTTCCGCAAGTAATTACCAAAATTATAATAATGATACTTGCCCGCGTTAAATGCGAGTAACATTAATTAACGCAAACAAATTTAAGCCCGTCAATGTATTCAGATAACTGCTAAAAAAAACACAATGTGAACACAACGAATAAAAACGTTTTATATTAGGACACATCCTAATAAAAGGAGAATTTTTAAATATCTACAGTTTTCACAAGTTCAGAGCGACGCCGACGCGCAAACAAGTAAGTCCTTCAATATAGTTTATGGTTAAAGAGTAAAAAACAACATTTCAATGAAAACTGGAACGAGAGTGGGCGGAAACTGACAGCAAACGAGTGAAGTTGAGCGAGAATTTCCTTTAAGCGTGGTGTGCTGGCATTGTCTGTGGGCGTTAAACGCCCTCCGTCATCGCTTCACATTCGTCAAGAGAGCGTTCAGCTAACATAATATGGCCCGATACGAATAAACAAGCGTACCTACAACCGTTTTTGGCACAACTCGTTTAATATCTAATTTCCTGTTCCATTGAATAGTAAGTGAGCGAGTATAGATACCTCTACATCCGATACAAAACAGGACCAGATTAAAAGGTCCAGTCCGTCACGTAGTCACGTCCACGCCCCGCAGTGCAGCGCGTAGTTCATTTTCTTAAACACGCAATTATAGGAGGTGACGTGTCGGCTTTTTCACGGGTTTGCACTACAGTTTATAAAACAATTTGGCATCGTTCAACTCTTATGCTATGGCACGTAAGAGTTGGACGACGCCAAATAGTCTGTTAATATTTCGTAAGCGGCTTCGTTTATGAATCACAAGCACGAAATGTTACTTAGATATGTGCATTTAGTGTTTCATATATTCTATTCATATCAAGTACTTTATATGTTTCAATGTCATACCACAAATAGCTCTAGCTTTAGTTATTACGTAGCTAGCAATCTCTCATATCGGAATAACTTTTAGAGCAAATATGTACTTTTTCTATTGTACCACTGTTGAACTAGGACATAATATAAAATATTGTATTACAGACCTAATATTAAAAACAATAACTTTTATATAGAACGATACATATTTCGTTCGTTTTCTTTTTAATATTTCCAAGAGCCACGAATATAATAGAACAAAGGCATGCAAATGGTTTTTGATACAAACTGAATGTAGGTTATTTTCAGTTTATGGAGGGCACAAAGGCTTTATTTCAAATAAGCGTGTTTACTGTGATTTACGACTCGAACCCTTCAGTGAAAAGCTATTGTTTATTCAATTAGGTGCGCGTTAAAGATTTAAGAGCGCTCATCAGACTAGACGTTGCTACTTTGTAACAGTTATACTTTAGGTTTAAAGTACAGTCGGACGGAAGCGATGAGTTCCACAGCTTTGTATATGTATACAACAACAAACAAACAACGGCCTCGATGGCGTAGTGGTTAGTGTAACCGACTGCCACGCCTGAGGTCGCGGGTTCGATTCCCGCACAAGTCAAACATTTGTGTGTGTGAACATGGATGTTTGTCTTGGTCTGGATGTTTCTATGTATAATAATATGTAATTACAAAAATAAAAAGTATGTATGTATGTTTATCCATTGTCTAGTACCCGAAGTACAAGCTCTGCTTAGTTTGGGCTAGATGGTGTTGTGTGTATGTGATAGAATATTACATATTATTATTATAATCCTCACATAACATAACTTCCTATCACGGGCAAGTAAAGAATGTACCCGAAGGGTCAGGGAGTGCAATTTCACCCCATATATGTCTAGGTCCTATGTAATAGAGGGCAAGTGTTTGGCCAGCAGTTCAAACAGAATTCATACTGAATAGGACATATTATGGTACCTTTAATACAGAAAAAGTACTGTTACTAACCTTACCTACATTTTCGCAGGTGAAGCCGCGGGCAAAATGTAGTTTAAAATATTTACAATCTGTTTACTGGATCCGAAAATCTATTTAGTATTATAAGGGTAAGGCCATAGTCTACTAGGCTGATCTAGTGCTAGTTGGCAGACTTACCACTTCGTCCAGGAAATGGAGAACTGTCACGTACGTGTACCCAGGATATAGTCAGAGGCCAGCAGTTAGTAACTACACTTATATCATAAACACGTACTCAATTATACTCTTTAATTTCAATAGATAGATATATCTATCATTTAGTATAAAATATTTACCACTTTTATTTACATATTTGCTATTCTGTGACCAAATCTACATGCATACAATATAAAAGTCATTTCGAATTGAAGATGCTTTATCTCTATCTGGGCAGCTCATTAGTATTCTTTTCACAATCAAATATACCGTCTACACGCTGAATTCACTTACAGGCACACATACACATCGGTCCACTGAGGAATGTCAAATACTGACTATATTTAGCTGCACAGTCTTCGCTTTCTATTGTCGGACAATCAATAGAATACCTCAGATCAGACACTGACTGCCATGGGTATAATTAAGGATTATCTGTCTGTTAATTATTATTCTTAAGGTAACGTTATCTCCAAGACCAAGTTGTAAATTCAGTCCTTTGATATAACTAATCGAGTTCCCATGATATGTTATGACAAGTTTTTGATAAATAGTCGCCTAAGGCACTAAGTCAAAAAATTGTACTGAAACAGTCTTCTCTGTGGTTTGGACTCATATTATATATCTACATAAGTGAATCGACAACATAGTGTTAAACTAGCAATATATATTGCATATATTCTATCGTCTATATACCAACTATAAACATAACACAATCTTATACCACTGAACAAAGGAGTCAATCAAAATAACTGCATTATAACATAATTATTACAATCACACAACCACTAACCTAAACCTTTACATCATCAGTCCTTTTACTTGTAAATATATTTAGCATCGACTAGGAAACAAGTTGGCGTGCCAAAAGTTCTTTAAATATTTCCGTTTAAAGTTATGTATGTTTTTATTGTTAGCGCGCATACTTAAATATTAAGTCAATGTATAACTGCAATGATAATACTAAATGTGCTCATCTCCATAATGTTAAAGAAAGTTGCTATTCTAGCTGTTTGATGATTATGTGATTAGTCATCAATTATAGAAATTATTTTACGATAAGATAGCATCAAAGCTAGGCCGAGCTTTAAGCATGATAACTCTGCACAATGCATAGCTATTCAGGTGCCACACAATAAGCGATAAATCTATAGCAGTCTACTGAACACAGACAGTTGACGAGGATCAAACTTGGAATCTCACAATCAGTAGTAATGCATGTGTTTACGAATATACGAATAGGTCGACAAAACAATTTACCAAACGTTGTATATACGTTGTTATATATGTTGTTGTTGTTCATACTTTCGGTATCAACGTATGTACCTTTTTATAAAATAATTCTCGATGTGTATTTTGAAGTAATTGAACATATCCGGTAATATGCGGAGAGCCCACGAATAAACACGAAAATCCTCTTTGGCCCGTTCAGCAGAAGAATGTGTCCCGGTTTACAACGGGTGCATATTCCCGAGGCGTCGTAAAGGAGCCCGGGGTAATGGCTAGTAAATTTTTACAACTTGAACACAAATCGCATAAAAACGTCAAATAAGCCTCTCTGGATAGTTTATGGTCTCAGAAATTACACTAGGTACTTAATTTTGTTTAAATTTATTGTTTAGCAATGACTTTTCTTGTATTTACATATTTATTAAATAGCACGTTGCACACAATATTTTTTTATAAACACATTTATTAGACGCCAAATATTCTACTAATTGTCTTCGTTATATACGCTCATATAACATGCGTAAATTATATGCGAGCAAAATCATAAAATATTTACTTTAACTAATAAATTAAACTAAATGGTTAAAGAAAGAGTAATCGGCAATAAAGACTGCAGCCCTGTGTGGCAACAATAATCGAATATACCTCTAGTTTTAAATAGTTACATTTACATAAATTGTAATCACTAAAATATCTACTGCATTTACTTATTTATCACAAGTTAGACATAACAACAATGAATGTATTATTATTTTTTATAAGATATATATCACATCTTGGAAAAAATAAGATCCATAGTAATGTTGGCTAATTTCGTATTTAAGTATTCCAGATCCATACATATGTACATTCAGCTACATTGGGCAAAGTCGTAAAAGTTCGTGACTATCAAAACCGGCTCCAGACACAGTAACTATGTAATAACATCTAAAACTCGCCTAGTCACACGTCTTGGCATAATAAATAATGTTACGTCGACTACAGCGTATACGATCTGAATCAGATATCTGTGTGCTGTCGCAAACTGGGTCTCGCTCCACGTTCTTGAATGTTATTGCCAATCTCTCCTTTTGATAAGACCTTCAGTGAAGCCAGTTGGACCTCACACTGAGACGAATAGGCTTCTCCTACAACATCCACACACACCGCGATGGAGCCCTCTATTCGAAGATTAGATATATTATACCCATTGGTATTACATTATTATATTGGCCTTATTTAAATGATTAGTACAACAAATGGTATTGTAAACAAAGCGATTAAAAAGTGAGCCCGTGAGTATCTTGTCTGTTTTTCTCATAAGCCTCACGGCCTTTGTTTTCCTGAGCGTTGTATCAGATAAACATAAATCTACATAAAAAGCTTGCAAGTATTGCTATCATGTTCATAAGTGTCACATTCTTGTGACCTAAAATAATAAAATAGGTATATTGATTTAATTTGATTTATCTTCGTATTATTTTCATATATTGTTAGTATTTGTTTTAAAATAGTATCATTGTTGGTTGCGAAGGAAGCTTAAAATGTAATTAATTGGTACAAGACGAGATGGTTACTAAAGTGATGTTTAGCGTCTTCTCAAAGCCGTTTTCAAGAAATTCTCAGATAGACATGCCAGCCGGCCGACTAGCGAAATAAGTTTAATTTCGAAGTTGCCATGATGTTTATCTTAGTTTGTCTTGTCTTTTATTAAAAGTTAATCCAGTGTCAGGATTCTTTAAGCCACAAAAGCTTACATGTTCTAGTTAAAACGAGGTTATTAATTACTGACATAGGATTATATTATTGTTAAAGTTTATCAAAAGTAAAGTGTAATTTCGAAACATGAAATCACATTGTTCGGTAACAAAATATTGGGTCTTGTACTATGAATTTCATTAAACGGTCTTAGTTCGAACACAAGTAGTATAAAGAATAAGTAAGTACATGATACAAGTTGACTATCAATATTATATATCTATATGAATAAAGCCTTCTAGTAAAAATAATGAAATGCCGAAAAACCCATCTACCTACCATTACCTACCATCTACAAATATTGTAAAGAGGAAAGATTTGTATTTTTGTATGTTTGTGTGTAATGATTAAACTTAAAAACTACCAGAACGATTTAAAATATTGCACGATTAGAAACTTTATCCAGGATTAACATAGGCCATATAACATCATGCTACGAGCCACGGGAGCAGTGCAGTAATCATTAACGTGAGCAAAACCGCAGGAAACAATTAATCTTATAATAATCACAGCAAAAATAAAACAAATAACGACAATTGCATAGGTAGACTAAGAATACAAGATACTTAAACAATTTGGTAGGCTGCACTACATACTGCGTACATCTATAGCCATATATATGAATGGCATAGCTCGTTGGAGTTCAATGACATTAAACTGTAGTATATGCCTGCACGTCGTACTACTTTATAATTCACAGGTAAATGCTGCTGGCTCTCTTTCTTACAGAAGCTTAATCGGCTCTTACGATCCTCGAGGGGATTACTACAGGTAATACGGAGGTCTATTCATTGCGAAAACTGTACGGTGGAGCTTGCTTTCGCGATATGAGAAAATAAACGGACACAACGTGCAATATAATTATTAATAAGTATGTATTGTTTTACTACTATTGAAACTTAACATCTAGGTATTATCATTTCGTTCTTTAGTGAAACATCACACATGCTTGTACTTCACATTGCTTTTAATTCAAGTGCGTTTATTCTAAATAAAAAAAATATCGCCTTATACAACTATTCACTAACTATTTTATATTAAGTTATCAATTAGTATAAAGTTTTCTATGAAAGAGATAAGTAAGTCCTAAATTTTCACGCGATTTCCATATAACTTATTCGCTTATGCAGCGTTACCCTTAAATATGACCAAACTCCAATATAACATGCTGTAGAGATTCTTCTATAGCTGGGTATCCCTTCCTGTTTGTATTATGTATGTTTTCACGAGGTCAGACCCTGTGTTTTATGTAATGTTTCCAGGGCTTCAGCCTGCCAATAAAGACTGACACGGACGTTCACAAGACCACTCGTACCGGATAAATTTATCCTCCGGGGCACTAAAGGTCAAAATATTTGAATAGCGGGCACCTACCTAGATACTGATGGTGCATTGCTCAACCAAGTAAAACATATCTATCCATAAATTGGACAAGCCTTGTTTTGTCATTTAGCGATAATATGGCAGTCTAATGGCATTGTTATTCAGCACTGGTTGTGCGTGCACACGAACAGTGCAGTTAACTAACTAATGCACAAACAATACCATCATTATGATTAATTAAGTATTCAAAAGCGCACACAACTACTGTGAATCTGCACGAACAAACTCTGTAGCGTAATTGCGTCTACTGTTTCGGTATTACTAAACAAAAATATTTCTTAAGTACCTAATTAACAAATTAAACTTTACTTCCAAAACTATCTCATGCTGGGAATTGATCTGCTCACAAAAAAGAGGATCTAGGCCATCAGACGCATAATGAATTTCTTATTCGAGGAAACAGACAACAGTGCAGCAACGGCTCGCAGGTTTCCTAACGACCAATTCAAGTGCATCTGCAATCAAACTTGAGACCCGTGACTTCACATTCCACCGGTCAACGTACAATGCTTGCAACTACATATAAAATATCTAAATCCCTGCACTAAATAATCAACATCCTTTTCTTGAAAATTCTATTATTTTTTCGCGCAACGTCGTTATTTATTCGTGAGAGATCATAAATCACTGTGCCTTTATACATAATGTATCAATTCGTAGACACCGGTAGTTTTGCTTACGCATTATAATATTTATGATTTCTTGAAATCACATACATTAAAGGATATCCAAGTTACAGTTTATCCCTGCTGGTGACCAGACCCATGACGCGGCGTACCATGAAAGTGCTTTGAAACAAGGGTATAACACGGATCATCCATGATGGTGTGTATCAAAAGTGTGATTAGTCAATAATGTCAAGTACTCGGATCAAATTTTAGATCTCTCGCTGAGTGCAGGCCTAAAGCTTCATGTTAAAATTCTATGCACAGATAAGCGCGAGTTCGGACCTTCGGAAGAGGACGACCTAAGCAAATGTTCTCTGAGCAAATCGGTGACATCGTAGCATACCCCTCCGGGAAACTGACTTAGATGTACATACATCTATATTCATATATTGCGGGAGGGCACCGTATACATATACGGTGCCCTCCCGCAATATATACACTACTTGTAGTCTGTGTAATTGCTTTAAAAGATGTACGGAATTTGCTTGTGGCGTTTTACAATATAGTTATATCGTACATTATTATTTAATACCTTTGCTTGTATTCGGCAAGCGTCAGAAAATTATGAAACGTTACACGCCACCTTCCTAGGAAGCTCGTTGGGATCGTCTCGGAGAAAATGCATTTCATATGTATGCGCTGCAGGCTGTTAAGCGACGAGTGTTCGCTCCGTTATTACTTTGAGTACAATTGCAACATTGTACTCAGTTACCGTGTTTGCACATTTTTCCTTTTATACTGTTTCTTAAAACGCCATAGTGTTAAGCAATCAACCATATATACCTTAAGAGTAAACTAAGTGATTTAAACTCTACCATACATATGACTATAGTATAGTTTAAATCACTCGTCGTAATAATATGTATCTGATATAATTAATATTATTACGACTGAAATGACGGACAAACATTTCTGAAACCATCATTATTAAAAAACAATCGAGTTTTGTTAGATTTTCAGAGCTATATGAGTTAAATATGAATATGCTATATACTAGTACACTAGTAGTACTATACTCGTATAGTCATCGTGTCATGATATATGTTAGGATTACATGTTTCGAATATTCAGCCGCTTAACTGTCACCTATATTGGCTAGATATTTTAGAGCGATTCGTTTAAATGTAATAATAGTGATGTAATACTTAGTTATCGTTGTCATTATAGTTAAAAGTACATATATAATAATAATACCAGCCCTGTATTAAACTGTCCTGCTGCTGGGCACGGGCCTCTACTCAGCTTGAGAAGGGTTAGGCCCTCGTGGAGTGCCCAGCTTGGGAGGAGCAGCGCCGGTCGTTAACCGGGGCACTGGGTGTCCAAATCCTCTCGCTGCCGGCAATGGTACTGTCCATGGTCCGGAGCGAGGGTGCATGGGAGGCCGCCGTCACCTTCTGCGAGGCAGTGATGTCCGCGAAGGAGGCGGCGGAACGGGAGAGGGAGCTGGTCTCTCCCCACCCAAACCGCAGGAGACGTCCAGGGCGCCGCCGTAGGGCGCGCGCAGACCTCCAGCCACCCTAGGGGGCGGCCAGCGGGCGGTGGACTTGGGCAGTCTGCCGCCCGAGCAGCACAGGCCCGTGAGAGGGGCATAGGTGTTCCGCGCGCCCCTAGTGGAGGGGAGGGCTGTACCATCTGGTCCTCCCCCAAACAGCTGGGGCCCGCCTATTCATGTGGCGGGCCAAGACCTGTCGGTGTCGCGGTGAATGCTAGCGCGAATCCCGTGGCACCGACACTAGGTACCGGAGAAACGTCGTCAGGGGTTTAGTGGGTATGGGGCCGGCTTTTCTGGCTCGAGTCCCACACACCCGCGCCCTGCCCGGGCGCGGACGGTGCGTAAAAGCATCCCCTGAGGTTAAAAAAAAAAAAAAAAAAAAAAAATAGTCCACCACGCTGGCCCGGTGCGGGTTGGCAGACTTGACTCATCTTCGAGAACAATATGGAGAACTCTCATATATGCCAGTTTCCTCGCGATGGTTTCCTTCACTTTTAAAGCAAGCCAGATAAAGATAATAATTATAACATTGTCTTCTGTTTACGCGAATATTTCTCATTGAAATTAAACTACTATATACGGACTTTATAGCATTGTTTATTTTACACTTTATTACTCCTAGTCTAGTCTACCCGTGACTATGGGTGGTGAAGTGAAGTGTAAACTTAAATATAGATAGTTTAATAGTTTTAATAATTTAATTAGCTTAAAATTAGTAAAGTTTAATAGTATCTAGTAGTAGTGTAACAGTTTCCAAATGATGTAATAAAGTGTAAAATAAACAACGCGGTCAAATCCGTATATAGCAGTTTAATTTAAAAAAATATAATAATTAACTATTATAATACGCACATAACTTTGAAAAGTCAGAGATGCGCGCCTTAGGATCGAACTCGAGACGTCTGCGTAGCAGTCCTACGGTTTTCCACTAGGCTATCACTGCTATAACGTTATATTTGCTATAATGTTAAAAATATGTACATACGAGTACATATACAGATTCACTGTTGTTCATTTTCAGGTAAGGCAGTGATGTTAGTCACATACATTTTGCCAACTATGATTTAGAACCCACTTAACAAAAAAGTCAGTCGCTGTCTCATCACTCATCAGGTCGTTGCTGCTACTGACAATGATTATCTAACAAAATAACCTTTGACCGAGGCGGGAATCAAACATAAAATTTTATGCAAATATGAGTGAAAATTCATGCCATGGACAGGATCACGTACACTTTAAGCTCGCTGAGGTATGCTAAAACTGTGGCGTGACGTTCATGTATTATCTATTACTAGCTGTTACTCGCAACTAAGCCTGCGTGGAATTTAACAAAAGAGATTTCTTTCTAAAATAATAGTAGCCTAAGTTACTCCTTATATCATCAGCTATCTGCTAATGAAAGTCCCGTTAAAATCGGTCCAGCCGTTTCAGTAATTAGCCGGAACAAACAGATAGTCAGACATACAAAAATTATAAAAATGGATTTTTCGTTATAAGTACCGTACCGTATATAGTTTCATATGCATTTAGTTAAAATCTGATATTTTGGCATTACAAACAGAAACTTCAATTTTATTTATTTGTGTAGATTAGGATGCTACGTCGCCGCTATATATAATCACTTTGCACCCCACAAAACGTTGCGTTGGAAAGGAAGGGCCCGTTGTTCTGCAGTTTACTGGTTGCTAATGATCGTGACGAATCATAAAAATGTATGACGACAGTAATTAATTATCGTCGTTGCCGTCGTGATAAATATGCCTCATCCTCTGTTCAGAACTCGCGTATATCATACTATACTCTAATCAGCTTTGTTGCCTAGTACTGATTACATTACTTAATGTCTGAATCTAATATATTGATCATTGATAACCATCAATACGGCCACTAGGCTCGCCCTATTTAACGTAAAACCTTAAACAATGCATAGCAGATTTGCAGGCGGCAATCCATGTATGCACGATAGCCGTCTCATTTCACTCGATGTTTACAAACTGGCTCCAGCCCGCGGCTTTATCCGCGTAAAGTCTACGAGAACTTATAGGGCGACAAAAATATTCTATGTGTTTTTATGCATGGTCTATACGTTTCATCAAAACCGCTTAACATTTACGCGTAATAAAATATTAACGAAGACCTTATTTGATAATCAACATCCAAACATATTTGTTATCCATATAAGATTGGAAATAAATAATAACGCCGCTTGATTTAAAAAAATAAATCACAGTCAATCATACAACCATGTTATATCATCATCTTTCTCTTTATCAGGATTTTAAATTTCTATTTATTTATCTACACCTAGCGTTCTATTAATTAATTAATAATTAAATTAATTCTGATCCGAGGTTGTAAGAGATGATAAATAAAAATTCGTAGTCGGCAATGTTTCTATACAAAGTGCATACGCTCTCATGTCATGTCATTTTCTTTGCCAAATTACAACTATTAATAAATATTAGGGGTTAAAGTATAAAATTGCCGATTTGTACTTCGGAGGGCACGTAAAAAGTCGGTCCCGGTTGTTGTCAAGTTCACAGCAGTCATTAAGCCATATCAGAGGCTTACGGGTGGCTTGAACAACTCTTGACAACAGGTTGGCCACTAACCACACAAAAGAAGAAGAAGAAAACGATTTGTACTGAAAAATTTTAACTCGTCTTCTTCTAAGATGTACCATATTTATTTAACCGAAATATTTACCCTCATTATCTATACATTGCTGCCATCTAAACGGAAGTTCATTTATGCCTTTACGATAGAACTCCGGGGATCTAGATTCGACAAACTGTGTGAAAGTATTTTGTACTGCCTCCTGGGAAGAAAATTTTTTATCACGTCGAAAATTGTCCAAATTACGATAAAAATGGTAGTCCGTTGGAGCAAGGTCTGGCGAGTACGGAGGATGACGTATGGTTTCTAACTGCAGCTCCTGTAGAGTTACAACGGTTTCTCGTGCAGTGTGAGGTCTTGCGTTATCATGGAGCAATAATGGTGAAGATCGATTCACGAATTAGGGCTGTTTCACTTCCAGTTTCGCCATCATTGTTCGAAGTTCGGCACAGTAAACATCTGCTGTTATTGCTTGACCAGACTTGAGAAAGCTTTAGTGAATAACACCATGAAGAGACCACCAAACAGTTAAACATAATCATTTCTGTACCGATTCAACACAAGTTTCAACACGCATTTCTTTCTGCAGATCAGTCAAATCATGAGGGACCCATTTTTAATTTTTTTTTGTCGTATTGATTTGATGCAATTGAGCCAATATTGTAGGTAGGGTAACGTTGAACCATGACGCTAATTCCTGGCTAGTTTGACTCGAATCGGCTTCCACCATTTCCTTCAATGCAGCGTTATTCACCTGTGTGGGCGGTCTTCCACGTGGTGCCTTCTTCAGTTCGAAGTTTCCATTACGAAAGCGTTTAAACCAAAAACGCACAGTGCGTTCATTAGCAGTCTCCTCTCCAAACGCAGCGTTAATATTGCGAGCCGTTTCTGCTGCATTAGTGCCGCGTCGGAACTCGTATTCAAAAATGACTCAGATTTTCAAAGTATTCAACTTTTCCGTCTAAGATGAATAAAAAACAGTTGAAAGTCGAAATTCGAATGTTGCACAGTTTTTATAAGAAGAATCTTATAGGTATCATGTCAAAAAAGTTTCACTCGAAAATCTCGCACCATGTAGGTTTTATGTCAATTCAAAGTATCTATTACTATACAATGGCTACTTCATACTTAAACCCATATTATCATTACTAAAGCTAACTTCTTTCACCTCCTTATATTATTAAGTATTTATTAACCTCTGAGTCTTCTTCGAAGAAGTTAACTAATGAAAACACTTTGTAGGTCTGTGTGTCTGTCTGTTACTGACAGTTTGTTAGTGACAGGCATAGCTCCAGAACCACTGGACCAATTGACTTGTTACTTGGTGAGCAGACACCTTGGGGTCATACCTCGGTCGAGTTTATTAATATGGGCCCTGTAGGTCAAAAGACCCCCGAGATATAAGGGTCACAAGGTCACATGCATTTTAAATGGCAAAATGGCTTCATTTATATGCAGAGTGGTGGTGTGCTGATTCGAGTTGGTTGCTGCTGTTTGCTGTCGAGATTTGTTGTGCTGCGTTTTGCAACACAACATGCTCAAGCGTGGACATGATGCCCAACAGTGGACATGATGCCCAATAGCGGACATTATGCCCAATAGTGGAAATTATGCCCAACCATGGGCATAATGCCTAACAGTTGGTATCACGCCTAACCGTGGGCAAGATGCCTAAAAGTGGACATGAGACCCAACTGTGGGTATCATGCCCAGCAGTAGGTAACAGTGAGCGTGATGTTCAAAGGCGGCAATGATTGAAAAGTACGTTAGTTATTTATTATTAGAACATGTACGGTCAAAGACAAAAGTCGAGAAGCATCGTAAGGTACACATTGGCATATTGATCCGAGCGAATATCTTTGTGTGTGTGATGTTTTAACGCAAACAATGAAACATTATTTAATGTAATGATAGGTTGTGAAGTTCGTCATTCGCATGTGTGCAAGACGGGACAAAAACGAGTTATTGTATATAATATAATATATATTATTATATATATAATAATGATAAATTATATTAATATATATATAACAATAATAATAATCTTTTATTCACAAGAAATGTGGTTACATAGTGGTGGTAAGGTAATTGTGGTCCTATCACATTCTACTATAACAATGGTACTTAAATATGTCAAAGTTATAGACAGATATTGTACAAAATATGTTGATCATTACATTGATTTGTATTTAGTTATGTAGTTAATTTATGTCAAAATTTATGCCGTGAATAATTATTGTAATAAATAAGGTAATTGTACAGGATGTCAAGTGAAAACAAATTTAGAAGTCAATTATTGTGTTGCAATGTCAGTGATATTAAGGAATTTCAACATTAATTAATTAAATACTTTTTTTTATATGTCATAAAATCCTTTAAAGTATAGAAGCATTTTTCTGCAAGCCACACTGTAAGTTTTCTCTTAAACATAGTAATCTATAATTCTTTGAATCTATCTGGTAACTTATTATATACCTACACCAATGGCCTTCACATAGATATTCTTCTCATATATATCCAAACGACACCTCGGTCGGAGAAGCTTTAATTTGTTTCTAGATTTTCTACCCAACTTATCAGAAAATTTTCTAAAATATTGTGGATGCAGCTTGACAAAGACACATAGCTCCCTAATGTACATGCAAACCAGTGGTGGGATATGGAACTTTGTAAATAGTGGCTTACAACTGTCTGTAGACCAGGCTCCACATATTGCTCTCACGCATTTCTTTTGCACCAGAAATGCTTTTTCAATTTCAACCAAATTATCCCACAACAAAAGACCATATGAGAGCACCGATGACACGTATCCGTGGTACGCACTAAGTGCCGCTTCCGTTGACACGGTCTGTCGTAAACGTTTAATAGCAAATACGAATCGATCAAGTTTATTGCAAACATATTCTACATGCCCCTTCCAGTTGCAGTGCTTGTCGAGCATCAGACCTAAAAATTTAACAGTGTTTACCTCTTCTATTTTTTTATTCTTGTAGTTTACATTTAAATCAATGTGTTGTCTTTTATAGTTTGGGAACTGTATCATTTGCGTTTTATTTAAATAGAATTTTAAATTATTATTACTTAGCCATTCAATTGTCTTATTAAGCGTTAAATTTATGTCATTCACATATGTTTCTTTATTTTCACACTTGATAATGTGTCGTGTCATCAGCAAATAAGATTGTTTTGTGGTGAGTAATATTAGGTAGGTCGTTAATATACATTAGAAATAAAAATGGTCCCAGTACGCTGCCTTGTGGGACTCCAAATCTATTTAGTTTAAAATTCGATCTACTTGTAACTTTGTCATTATTATCTATTTTAGATATTTCTACACACTGATATCTGTCTTTTAAGTAACTCTTTATATATAACTATAATAATTATTATCCCTTATATTCAACAACAATGTCTCTGTTAGTCTGCATTTACAATGAATGCTTAAATTTGCCTATTGTATCGCAGGTTGCGATAGCGGAGCGGTCAACGAGTCTTCTCACTACATCACTAAAATATAATGACAGTGGTTCAAATCCTGGGATCCTCTACTTCCACTTTTTGTTTTTTTATTACTGATGTTTTCATATAATAAAGATAAGCGTTATTTTTGACTACTTATTACTACTTACTAGTGATAAAAAATTTTTTAGGAATTAAACTAAAACTTAAATTATTTTATTATTATAATAATTATTATTTATCAGAATTAGATTAATTACTAAAAAATCACATTTTGTTTTTATTTTTAATAAATAAATAAATATGCAAAAAAACTAAATTTTATTCAATTTATAACAATAATATTTCATTATAAAAACAATGTCAAAATATGATTGATAACCGAAAATTAACTTTTATTAAATTTTCCGTAAATGTTTCAATACTATATAATAAAAATACATATTTATTTACTATTTGGATTCATTTTACTTACAAATAATACTTTACAATTATTATGACAATAATTGAGGTTATTCTTCTTCACAAGGAAAAGAGGATTGATACTTAACCTCAATTCTAAGATCGCCAACCAGCACGTCCCCTATTTAATATAACTTTGTTTAATAATAATAATAATAATACTACACTATTCTGGCAAATATTCAAATATTCTCTGGCAAAGCGCAGCCGTTCGTCCTTATGCCTTTGTGTCAGAAATGGTTTTTTATCAGGCGCTCGGTGATGTAAGCCCTCGGCATGCAATGCCCGGCGAACAGTGACCAGCGAAGTATCGAACTTGTTCGCAAAGTGTCTCGTCGGTATAAAACCATTTGCTTCATACGCATTAACCATTAATCTTCGCTGAGTTTGGTTAATGAGAAGCGGTCTTCCACTTCTCGCCTGACTTTTTACGCTCCCTTCTTCTACAAATCGTTTCACCCAACGACTCACCGTGTTTCTCTAAAACAAAATCATAAATCTTATGACATAATCGTATATAACGATTTCTTAACAACCAAATCATAAACCACAATATCATAACATAATATTAAAAAAATAACTTACACTTAGTCCATTTTCGTCAGCAATTTGAGATTAATGTATCTCAAATTGCTGACGAAAATAGCCCATAATTATGCAATTCGATAATATCTGTCCTAGATTCAATACTTATATTAGTATGCATTTTACAAACTAAATAAAAAAAAATTGCTATTATAATGATAGAAACGCTCTTAACAAAGATCACCAACCAAGATTAAAATTATAAAATATCATCCCAGCCTCTTTTTCTCATTGCGCAGACGCCGATGGATGCTTATTTTATTTTGCAATTGATATTTAGAATTATTACTACCCACATGACATCGATGACAATCAGTGTCATGTTTTGTTGACAAGAGCCGGGGGTCGTTCGGAAATGTAACACAACATTATATGCTGCGTTGTAATATAACGTTTTTATTGATACAATGTCTTTATTATGTATTATTTATCTTATATATGGGTATGTATACATATAAGTATTATATTATATAGATACCAATATTATTATTTAGTATGAA